>CM023481.1:337330096-338078186 GCA_013339685.2 Hyalomma asiaticum
TCGCGGCATCGATCCCGGCCGCGGCGGCTGCATTTCGATGCAGGTGAAATGTTGAGGCCCGTGTGCTGTGTGATGTCAGTGCATGTTAAAGAACGCCACCCAGGCGGTCGAAATTTCTGGAGACCTCCACTACGTCCTCTCTCATAATCATAGCTGGTTTTGGGGCGTAAAACCCCACAAATCAATCAATCGGAGATGCCGCGTGGCGGCGCTGTGCGAGTAGGATGCAGAAATCTGGAGTTGAACTGCCGAGCGCAGTGCCGTTGTGCAGATCGAACGAAAAAAAAAAATACTACCGCGCTGTCGTTCCATGAAATGCCGGGTGCTGCTGGTGTACGAGAGAGGTGGCTTGCAGTAAGGCGCGATAATTGGTAACCTAGTACAGCTTCGAAAGTATGCAGCCGCCATTTCAGAGCAGAAGACTTTATGGAAGGAAAACAACGACGGCTTGAGAAAGATTCGTCCAGTCTGTCTCTCCAGGCTACCTTTCACGTATGAAACCAAAGGCAACGAATGAGTGATGCATGGCAAGTATCACTAAACGCGACCGTGCTCCGAACGTGAACTTAGTTCATGCTTTCACTAGCAGCAATGCTCCAGCAGAAGCGCACGGCAGAACGCACTGTTTTAGGGGCGAAGCTCCTTATTCCGTGGGTCTGTCCATCCTCCGTTTGTAGTAGCCACCTCTAGTTCGTGAAGTGCTCACAAGATGGCGTGATGGCGCTGCGGTGCTTACTTCATTCAGATGTATGAGAACGCGTAGTATGGGAGTCTGTCTGTCTGTCTGTCTGTCCGTCCGTCCGAACGCTGCGGTGCTGCTTAGCTAGTACGTGAATTGATCAATAGATGGCGCGGAGGCGCTCGCTGTGTGATAGGAGAGCGCTAGATGGCGACACACAGTGTTTGTCACGTCTTTGGGTGTAGTCGGCTGCACGAGTAGAGTGCAGGGACTCTTCCAGCGCGCATACTTTCAGCATTAGCCACAGGCAAACACTCTCTTAAATATCGGCTCTCAAGAGAGTGCACGGTAAAAGGACAATTTTCCACGCATTGGATCTCAACTGTGGTGCGCTCTCATGTCGGCTCAACCTCTCAACAGACGATGCGCCACCGCATCGAACCGCGATATCCGCTGACGGCACGTATATGCCTCTGAAACGGCTCGATTGCACGAAACGACAAGTGCGTCAGGGTTCCGGAGTCACGAAACGACAAGTGCGTCAGGGTTCCGGAGTCACGAAACGACAAGTGCGTCAGGGTTCCGGAGTTCAAAAGATTCACTGTATTTAAAAAAAAATTCACAGCATATCCACGGAGTGAATGATGATGAGTGGGCGAAGCTCCGGAGGTTCATCGTAGATCGTGCCGAGTTGCGGATTAATTTAGTTAACGCGCACGCTACGAATCCTTATGGTTCAACTACGCACAAGTGAAATCTCCCACCGGCACTTCATTGCAAGTCAAGATCCAGTGCCTATATATATATATATATATATATATATATATATATATATATATATTGGTGGCCGGTGAACGGTTCTCCAGCGCGAGCAGTCGGTATTTTTCAATCAAGAAACACGCTAGAAGACGCTGCCTGCGCCAACGTTGTCTCTCGCAGGTGAGGGCGCGTTCTCCGTGTTTGCGAGCTGGTAGCGCGTTCATCGAAGAACGAGCGTTTCCATAGTCAACGCGCGCCTTTCGCTCTCTCTGTGTCTCTCTCTCTCTCATAAGACAGCAGATGGAAGAGTGAGAGAGCTCGCGTGCCGGGAGGCACGCGCCAAGGGCGCGCCTCCCACACGTAGCATCATTCATTTCTTTGAAGGTAACGCGCTACTAGGAACAACGGACGGACAGACCCAAACCTTAAGGAGCTTCGCCCCTAAAAAGAACAATGGAGTAGACAACGCAACTATTTAACAGTTGCGAATACAGCCACTGCCAGCCTGTTCCACGAGCGACGACGCGACGTTGATCCTACTCCGGTGGAGGCGCGAAGCGGCAAAAAGCCGTACTAGAGCCGACGGCCAGTTCCCAGGCACTGAATAGAGGAGGCGCTGGTTCGTCATACATGCAAAAGAAGAGCGCCTTTCCTGTCTTCACTTTTCTTTACGCTTCCTCGCTCTCGTTTGCCAAGTATACATCTATTCTTATTAGTCATTCTAATCGGGCCGTCTATGGACCGAGAGTGGCGGATGTGGTCATGCGAGCAAAGTATGGTGCATTTATCAAGGAGAAAGTCTTGTACGTCTCATGAATATAAATCGAAAAATCGGGCGTCGTCGGCGTTCAAGACGAATGCTGCAAAATACGCCACCGACACGTCACTGATGGTTCGTCAAAGATGTCTCGTATGGTGTCAGGGGCAGTACGCTAGGCACTCTGTGGATATGGAGGCGTATTAGGGACAATCAAGAGCAATTAGAATCGTGGTGGCTGAAGGCGGATCAAGGTGTAGTTGCCACCTATACATTTTACAAGGCTTTCTCCTTCGTCCTTTGCGCTAGCCAATGTGACTTGCTCTTTTTAAACATTTAACTTTCGTTTTAATTTTCGAGCGTGCACATATGAGTTGTATTTCTCTCCTCTTGGTGCTTCTGTGCTTTCTAGATCTCTTTCTTACTTTCTCGCTTCGTTTTTAACGTCCCCCTCTCCTGTTCCCTGTAGTCATAGTCCTTCAATAAGTTACTGTGCTATAGTGTGGAGTATAGCATAGTACAAGTTTTCTTCCGTGGAACTTCCCTGCCTTTCTCCTCCACATATATATCTCTCTCTATCTTCGCCCCTCTTTTTCCATGGACCACTCCAGTCTGGGCGAACGAATTATCTTGACCCCTTCCAGTTCCGTTCTTGTGCTGTAGTTGCAGTGGAACAGAAAACGTAGCCTGCGGTTTCTTAGTGATGCCTTCTTAAGTTACCTTTTCAAGTAGAAAAGTTAGTGGTTAAATTAAACGACATGTTTTTTTTTTTTTTCACGTAAGTCTGCGAACAGTTACTTATGCAACCTATTTTCTGGCTGCCAATGTGTGAGGCTGATACAAGCTGCCGCCTGTGTCCGAACGGTTATCTGCGTTACATCACTTGACACCACATTTTTCTAGCGAACAAAAGCAGGACGGTTTACACACAGGAGTACAGGACAGGAAGCGAGCCCGGTGTGATATCAGCCTGTTTTTGTTCGCTAGGAAAATATGGTGTCAAACCGTAAATACCAACTAGCCCAGCTAAACGCACTGACGAGATTGCCTCACTTGTTTGCCCCGTACCTACCAGCATAACTATATACTTCTGTGCCCCCTTTCTGGCAGGAAGTGGCGTAATGATGAACTCAGGTGTCTCAAACGCACTGTGTCCATCCTTTTCCTCAACTTGCATTTGGTCCCTCGCGGATGTTGATATTGAAGCAAACTTAGTAAGTAAAATAGCTAACTGGGCGAGTTGGCGCAAGTTGACCGTTGGTAAACTGTGCGCTACAGCACGCGCGCACACATGCACGCACACGGGACGACCGCCTTCGTAGCTCAGTGGGTAGAGCATCGGACGCGAAATCCGAAGGTCGTGGGTTCGGTTCCCACCGAAGGCAGGTTTGTGTTTTCGTCCACTTTAATTCCTTTCTACTTGCACTAAAAATTACGATACCACAATTAGGAACTTGAATAACTTCCCCTATGGTTTCCTGCTTCAATGTTTGTTGGTTAATTAAATTGTTTCTGACAAATAAACGAGCCCTTGACCCCTTCCCAATCGTTACACACACACACACACACACACACACACACACACACACACTCGTGTGGAATCCTGAGCAGCCCTCGTGTCAACTGCTTTTGAAATAAAATGTTTCCATAATTTCTTTCGTTTTAGCATCGAGAAGTCGAAACACCACCCTCCTTTCATTGAATAGCGGTTTCTAACCATTTTCTGGGAACATGGAGGATACTTCCAACGCTTGTGACGCTTCATCGGGTGCATTGTAACCTTGGTCTGTTGCTCACTAGCTGAGAGCATAAATCTTACGCTCTCAAGCTTTCGTATTCGGAGCAGTCATGCGTTGAATAAATCACATTTTCATCGCAGTAGTGGCAGCTATAGCTTTCGTCGCCAGGCCCCGCCGCGGTGGTCTTGCGGCTGTTGCACTGGGCTGCTGATCCGAAGGTAGCGGGATCGAATCCCGGCTTCGGCGGCCGCATTTAAATGGAGGCTAAGTGCTCGAGGCCCGTTTTACTGTGCAATGTCAGTGCACATTAAAGAACTCGGGGTGGTTGAAATTTCCGGAGCTTTCCACGACGGCGTCTCGTAATCTTATCGTGGTTTAGGGACGTAAAACCCCAGAAATTACTATCAGCTTCTGTCTCCAGTAGGGATGGTCGATTAAATTTTTTAATCGATTAATCGTTAATCGTTCGTCGATTTAGCCTTTCATCGATTAATTGTTTTCGCTGTGATGGTTTAATCGATTAATCGACATTTTTTATAAGTGCTTGAAAAATGATGCCTTGCTGTTTGAGAGGCGTTGCTTGTGTTTGATATCGACACAAGTTATCCGACGCGCTAGAGTTCACATGTGCGCATTCGCGGCTGCATGAAAATTCGCACTTTCGCCCACTGAACATATGGAGCCCGTTGTCTTTGGATGTTGTCAAGGGTCCAAGATTCCGTGAGTGGCCATGATCCACGGACGATTGGGCAGCAGGTCGTATTTCGTCGAAGTCTGCCTTCTAGAGCGAACCGAAATTGGAGGCGCTTTCGACGACCACAAGTCGCACCGGAAACACGCAGTGTGGCTGAGGGTGAGGCAATTCCGAGAAAGGTTAAAAAAGAGAGACGAGGAGGAAAGGAAAGTTAAAGACGCTCGCTCTTGTGTAGGGACGGCAACATTTCTCTGTTTGCGTCAGATGTTGTGGAAGCCGTCAATAATACTATAACTACGAACTGACGTCATCTCTTCCTTGAGGTCACTCATGCGTGAATGTACAGCAACATACAGGTCTCAAACAGGCCATCAGTGCAGGCATGTGCGGGAAATAGAGTGACACGAGTCTTTCCTCCCGGCCAGGGTAAACGGCAGCTGTGCCAGTATACTGCACAGGTTTCAGCTGGTCGCCGACTTAACTCGGTGCTACGCGCACCTTTTCAATCGCGCGTACAGCTCGAACTGCGAGCGCTGTCTAATGTATGAGAGATAAGAACACATAGTATTTCGCGACTTTCCTCCATTCGTGCCACAGCAGTAGACGGCGGCCTCTATAGGCTGGCTGACGTGGGAGTACAAGCAATAGTTGAAAACTGTATTTCACCCGAAATAGGCGACGATACAGAATTACCACATCCTACAAGCTCATTTTTTCAATAGAAATGGACTGGATGCTAGACGTTCTGTATACCAATGCGCAATGTTGCGGATTATGAAAAGCGACTATTAGACTTAAATGCTGCTAAAATGGCCTCTTTCCATTATGCGAATATTAGACCTTTTTCATAATCTTCGAGTGCGTTTCCCTGCGTAGTATATTCGCCCAACTAATGGCGGCCCCTCTCACGTTTCAAGTGGAGGCGAGGTCCCAGTTACACGTGCTGGGGTTTGACTATCATGAGTGTTTACGTTAAGAGAGCTGAGTCGACATTTTCCACGTCATAGCACGCTGTTTTGCAGGAGTGAATAGCTGCCATAAGTTGGGTTAACTGCATTGCAGGGAAGCTAGCATTACAGTTTTGAAAGGGTATATAGGCGTTAAGGCGGACAGCTGGGCTAGTTGGTATCAAGCGTAATGAAAAACGATTACTAGCGTCCATGTCCCCTTTGCGCAAGCAGTCATGTCTTATGTATATACGGATCACTCATTCTTATCCCCATCATCATGCTTCATCACTCTTTTTCCCCTGTTGCGTTGTGAAAGTACAGTAGAAGGCCGGGGCGTATTAGATGAGGCCGCCCTCTCTACCTTCCAATACATTATCTCTCTTTCTTTCATTGGTGACAAATAATCTTTCATTCGCTAAGGAGTACAACACAACGGCAATAAGAACTGAACCAGTCAAGAAATAAGCAGCGCATATTACAATGTGGCACTTGCACGAGAAGCCAGTAAAATCTGGGGGTTAAATAAAACGGTGTAGGCGACGGAGATCGGGTCGAGTTCATTTCTATCTCCATGAGGTATGGCCGCCTGCGGTTCCGGGCTCCTTCGACTTCCGTAAATATATGCGCTCGACATCTGCGTCACGGCGTCGCGCGCCTCACAATCATGCGCTCCGGCCAAGGGGCGGTGTTAAGTTGGGGGGGGTGCCGTAATCGATTAATCGAAGAGCTTTAATTGATTAATTCGATTAATTGAAAGGTGGAAATCGATGACGATTAATCGATTAACGGTGTACATTTAATCGATTAATCGTTCATCGAATTTACCATCCCTCGTCTCCAGGTACAGAACGGGTGCGTCGGTATACCTGTAGCCGTCGCTGTGGCACGGTGGTATTATCCTTCTAATGCTAAGCATAAGACCGCTTTTTCGAATCTTTCCGTTCTCTCGGCAAACGTTTTTCATCCTCTTCGCTGTCACCACCTTATCTCGACTTCAGAAAACACTGAACCCTTCTGCTGAGCGCGTCGCAGCCTGATGGCTGATGAGAAATTTAGGTGCATATACTCTAGACGGCTGTGATTTTTCCAACGGAATTTCGCTTTCCGTCAAATTGTTCTACAACGAGAATCAATAAGGAAATATCATTTACAGATCGTTGGGTGCTGCCTAGTTGGCAGCGACTCGAATATGGCGTTTCCGTTGTGCCAGATCAGATCGCGTACGCGTGATCTGATCTGGCGCTCCGCGAATCGCAAGAAATCTTATTGCGGAAACTCCCTTTCGTTTGTGTCCAAGGGCGAAACAGGTGAATGTGCACGGCATTCTGAAACTTCTTCTCGCGCGTGCTTTTCGCATAGCGAATACGTTTCTCCCCCCCCCTCTCTCTCTCTCTGGCAGCTTTCGTCTCCCTGGTGCTTTCCGGAGCTTTTGTTGCTCACCTTCTGCATGGGGTCTCGAGATTTTCCATTTATTTAAGTACATTACGGCCTTTTAATACAGGAAAAAACTTTTCTTGCTCACGACATTTCATAGGTTTAATGGCCACTTGCCAACGTTCTCTTCCGGCTGACAAGCGTGACATATCAAGGTCTTTGGTGTTCTTGGTATGCGCTATCTGTTATCTATTTACGTGAATGTATGTCATGTGTTTGTATACTCTCGGGGTGTTATGCCGGATTATTGCCTGTCCGTTTAATGGATCGATCCTTTTATACAGTGGCGGCAACTTATCTCGCTGGTATTCGATCAACAAAGGTGAGAAACAGCGAAATGCGTCTTTATTTGATCGTATGCCAGCGCACCGAAGGCGCACATTGCGTGATATTTGGCAGACTCTCACGTCCGCCCAAGTTGGATCTCCGCAGGGGCAACGCGAATCGACCCAGCCATAATGTTTTTAATACTTTAACTAGTTGTGGCTAATTTGCGTCCTTTTTAATTTTTGCTACTTATTAACCTCGGCGGTGCTGTGGGGACACAAAACCAGGGCGGGAGCGCGGTACTGGCGAAAGTTAACTGATTGAACACGCACTGTGGCCTAAATAAAGCGTGAGCGAGTGAGACGGTGACGCCTCATGTGGCATCACGAGCGAGTGCCTGTGTCTCCCAGAACAGAGCAGAACAGAACGAATTTATTTCTGCAGGTTTGCAGAAAAAACGAATGAATAATTGCTGGCGTTTTACGCGCCAAAACCAGCTATGATTATGAGACACGCACCGCGTATAGTCGAGGACTCCGGAGTAATGTTTCCCAGCTGGCGTTCTTCAACTTGCGCCTAAAAAGAAATGCACGGTGTTTGTTTTTTCGCATTTTGCCCCACGTGGAAATGCGGCCGCCGTGGCCAGGATTCGATCCCGTGACCTCCATGGGTCTTCGCAAGCCAACAGCCTATAGCCGCCAAACTATACCACGGCGAGCTATATGTCTTCGATTTACGCATATCTGTTGAACTTTGCCGCAATTCTCCTCCACTCGCTCTCGTAGATGGACATGCACTTGTCAAAAAGTGGTCGAATTTCATTACTCATTCATTTTTATCTTTGAACGTTAGGGCACTGCGTTCGTGCGACTGTGCAGGTTTTACATACGAATCTACTAAAGCCTACGGCTTGTATAGCTCGCGCTATATAGAAAATCATCCGCTCCTCACATCAGCTTTCTCTCAGCATACGCGGGACTGCGTTTAATATACTTAGAACGCAGCGAAATGTGGGCCAAGGATGTGATATGCGCACGTTCTAACGTTGCTTAGCATACACAAGAGATTCCTTCTGTCGCGTGTCTCGAAGCCCGTTCGTCATGAAATGTGCGGCGGGCTCTCGTCGGGGTCCTCGATTCGCGCGCGAATACATACGGCGAATGTGGCCCGGCTGCCGGCGGTTAATCGACGAAATGCGCCGGGACCACTTTGCGGGCGGCGGGGCGGAAGGAGGCGACCGATTGCGGCTGCTGCTCCTCGATTGTCGCTGACGTTTTTGCGGCCGGCGCGCGCTGCTCCCGTGCCGCCTGCGGTCTCATCCCCTCGTGACCCGCGATGCAGACGCCCGCCCGTCGCGTGCCTCCGCGCACAAAGGGTCAGCCTGGCGCCGCGCCACATTTTATTTTGTTCCCTCATCGAAACCTCGCCAGCGCTGTCTGAGCCTGCGTGCCTAAGGTTAAAAAAAAAAAAAAGGAAACTTTATTGAGAAACTTTTGTTTTCGGTGTTCTCCAAGGTCCGGCTCCTCTGAGACACTTCGTTGGGGGTCCGCGGGCTGGCGCTATCCCGTGCGTGTAGTGGTCTTCGCGATCGATTGCGCCCAGACGGCCGTTCTGTTGTTCGCGCCTGCGACGGCGAAGATGTTTTTTTATGCGCCTATTACGCCCTACGCTGCATTGTTTGCGCCGCAGACGGTCACGTTCGTCGTTTTATGTCCGGGCCTTGGGAAAATTAAACCGGCCGCGGTTTCTCGTGCGTTTATGCTTTCTTGGTGCCTGCTTGCGTGTCTGTGTCCCTTTTACTATCTTCGACACGTCGTTGCTGGGCAGTTCTATTCTGGGGTTTTATACGAGCCAGAATTTCGACGTGGTTATGAGGCACATCGTGGCGGCGGGACCGTTGGGCTGATCTTGACCACCTTTTCTTTCCTTTTTTGACGTGCATCTAAATCGAAGTAGACGAGCGTTTCTGCAGTTCGCCTACGTCGGAATGCGGCTGCTGTGGCTGAGAATCGAACCCGAGTCCTCGGGCGCAACACAGTTGCTAAGCTGCTACGACGGATGGCACGGCGTTTCTGCAGGCACACTTCTTCCATATCGAGTTGCCTGTGTAGTTACCTGCGAGAAGTGTCGCTACACTAAAGGCGGGGTCTGGCGTCAATGTACATCTTGTAAGCTTGTAGGACGTTTGGGAACATGCTTGGTATTTCTGCGAATTTCAGATGTCATTTTATGACATATAGCACAATTCATCGAGCTGGATTACTAAAAGGATAAAGCGGACATTTACATGTTCCATAAGGTGCGTAATGTATTATTAAATAATTACTGAAAGTTATACTAATGGTGCTTTTATGGAATCCGATCTTGCAGCCCATGTTGCAGTTTACTAATTGCAGTTTGGAGTTTCCCAGTTTGATCCACTTGGAACGCATTTTCAGTACGATGTCTCTTTCTGTGCCCATTAATCCCCGAATTTTGGGGAAGAAAGATTGGTAGTCCATTTACGTTTGTTCTTCATTGCATAAGATAGCATGATGATGTTCATCCTTTTTTTTTTTTTACATTGTAGTTCTCCTTGCTGCAAATGTTATTACGCATATCTCAAAAATGGCGTCATCTACAATTTTCTTTATTTGTAGTTATGCCTTTCAGTCCCGCTTACTGGCTACAGTTCGTCAATTTGGACATGTCATGAAGCGATTAGTTTATTAGTCACAGTGTGAAGAGATTAGTTTATTAGTCACAGTGTTAGTTTGCCATATATCGGGCAATTAACATGCACTGTCCAAGAAATCTAGCTCGAGGTCAACGACTTGTGCTTTCTTCCATAGCTGGCATAAGAAAAAAAAATTTCCAGTCTTTGCATATATAGGGTCCCGTTTGTTCAATGCTTAGTTATTTATTATAAGGATTACACGCCATGTAGCTTTTTTAGATATGGAATCTCGTGGGGCAGAGTAACGGCCTTGGGAGCAAAACAACCATAACATTTAAAAGAAATCTGTCAGCGGGTAACGAGCCATCCGAATCGCATGACATCTTAAGCTTAATGTAAAGTGCGAGGATGCTCAGGGGATGACCTGTTCCTTTCATTGTTAGTGCCGGTGCGATTGCTAGTGCGCGTGCGTTTTTTGCCACGATATTGACATTCATGGCTCCAATCAGTCGGTACCAGTAACGGAAGAATCATGCAATCAGGAGGAACGATGCGCTGAAACGAAGTAGGGAGGAATCCAGCAATGCAAGAAACCGTAAACCATGGTGTCACTTTGCGGCGCGCTAGTTCTGTAAGACCACAGTTTTTAGCTGTACCAGCCGACTCCCAACTCCAACAAATCTTCGAAGCAGGAACTGTTGCACGAAAAATATAAAAGCGCATTACGTCGCATCAACCGCTCCGCAAAGTCTCTTTGCAGAAAACACGCTGTGTTGCGAGACGCATTACCGGCTAGAAAAAAAAAAAAAAAATCCGGGCATCATTCTCGGAGGGAGGCGCACTTGCATACTACGTAGCGGATGCGCGCGCCGCTCGGCCCCCTGCAGTTTGGCAGCGCGGCTAGCTCGCGTGTCCTGCGGGGAATCCGCAAGTCGCGACTATATTGCGGTTGCACGCAGCCGTCGCGTTTTATCCTGGCAGCCCGTCAGGAGTGTTCACCCCCGGCGAACGGTGCGGCGATTAGGCGGCAGCGTGTACCTCGCTGTGCGGTTAATTGCCGTCTCTCGGCCCCTGCTTGTTTACAGTTTCTCGGAGCTGCGTGCGCGCCCTCGATCCGGGGATAATTTTACTCGCTCCCTTTCGTTCGTGCGTCCGTATGGCCGCCACCCTGTAATCCTCTCTCTATTTATTTTCGTGTTCGCCTTTCTTCGCCCGTGTGCTTCCCCTGCGCCTGTTCGTATTTATTTTTTTTTTTCGCGTTCATTTGCCTCTTCTTGTGCGCGGTTCTAACGGCGCTTCGACCTTGAGCGAGGATGCTATTGCAGTACTTCGCGATTCTGGTTTCTCGGCCCGAGGCGCGTACTGGCCATATAACGGTGCACTGCTCTTCCCTCTAGGCCGTATAGTAGATATGTGGAGAGATTACTCGGCTGCTGTTTATGCCTAATTGCCTCATCTCTCTTGAACGACTCTTTCATACGCTTGATTCGCTTTCTAGAGATGTAACTCTTTTTCCTTCCTTCCTCCCAGAGATGTAATGAAGCAAAAACAGAAACAACGAAGCCGTGAACGTACCTCGCATGTGTGCACGTAGATGTTCAAGCAGTGCTAATGATCTTTGTTTGGGCTTTCGTGGAGTGGTAGCTTTCAGACGCTTGCAAGATTAGTGACATTCCAGTTATACTTGTATTTACTAGTTGTCTTTAAAGATGTTCCTGACGCAACTTAAGGTAACGAAGGCCGGGCCACCGGCCGAAACGTTGGAAAGTAATAAAGTTCTTGCACGTTCGTCCGTTCCTTCACTGCTTATATATATATATATATATATATATATATATATATATATATATATATATATATATATATATATAGTGCGTATAGAAGAGCGTTGATGTGATTATATTGAGAGTAT
The DNA here is from genome assembly GCA_013339685.2 of Hyalomma asiaticum. Lineage (NCBI taxonomy): Eukaryota > Metazoa > Arthropoda > Arachnida > Ixodida > Ixodidae > Hyalomma > Hyalomma asiaticum. Next base: position 337,341,944 of record CM023481.1, read on the forward strand.
CTAGTATAAGTAACGGCATCTCACATGTCACAAAACAATTATACACGGCTCTTGTATTAATCTCTTGTCGTTTTATGTTAGTCGGCAATGCTTCTTTTTGTGTGTGTGATACTGTTATAAGAATACAATGTTTCTATTTCATTATGTGTCGTATGCTAGCTATTTGCTGCTGCCAAAACTGTGTGCAGAGCACGAGTCTCTGTCAGGCCTCGGCGCCTTTTGCTCCTTACACCGTTTGTTTTTTAAATGTGAGTGACGGTTCGCCATGTGGTAGCGTGACTTCACTGTTTCCGAAGCATTGTTCACACAGTGCATGCGAAGTCCTTACATATAATCATCATCACCATCATCAGCCTGTCTACGCGCACTGCAGGACAAACGCTCATAGCGAGACAGTGCCACAAAATTAAGACGAAAACACACACAAAAAAAGGACACGGAACACAACTACAGCCCAATTGTCAGTGTTTCTTAGGGTAAAGTGCCCTGCCATAGATCTCCAATTATCCCAGTCCTGTGGTAACTGCCACCGCTTTATCCTAGCAAACTTCCTGATCTCATCTGCCCACCTAACTTCCTGCCGCCCCCTGCCACGCTTGCCTTCTCCAGGAATCCACTCTGTTACCCTTAATGACCAACGGTTGTCTTGTCTTCGCATTATACGTGCCCTGCCCACGCCCATTTCTCCTTGATTTCTACTACGATGTCATTTCGTTTGTTCCCTGACCCACAGCGCTCCTTTCGTTACATCTATTATTATTATTATTATTATTATTATTATTATTATTATTATTATTATTATTATTATTCCGTTGGCATTTAGCTAACGTTCTTAAATTTCGTTCATTATAAGCGGGTACTTCTTGCGAACTACTTGACACCTTCAACATACGGCATGCTCGCTTTGAATCACGTAGCGCCATGATGAGTCCATTGTAAAACCATTTCGTGGGGAACACAGCAATCGTCTGCATGCCCTACTGAAGTAGATATATATATATATATAAGCTATAACCATCCCGGGGGGCGGCGTCACGTCACTGCTCAAAGCGCGCAGTCTTCGTTTATACAAGGGGTCACGTGTTGCGCCACCTCCCGTCGACGTACAGTGGCCGTTCGTCTTTAGGGAAGGGAAATTTTTTTCTCGTTCTTTAACACCATCAGAATTGTATGTGTAGGATTTAATCCATATTATCTCCAAAGCTGCTGCGATTTCTCCTGAAAGAAATGCATCCGTTCTTAGTAGAAGCTCGTGATACCTTAGCCCATATAATCTGGGCGCGTCGGTGGCGCCACCTGGCGTGCTTGCGACGGATTTCGCGGTAGTATAGCCGTTTCCGTTTGCACAGCCGCCTTCTCACCGATCGAAGCAACAGGCTAACGTTTTGTTCCTTGCGATCCGGTTTGTCCGCTTCCTTCGCGTCATCCGAGAACCGTTTGTAGTGCGGTACCGCTACACGGACTCGGGCGGGGGGTCGGCGATGCGATCTATATATTTCGCGCTTTCGGCTCGCTCGCGTATGCGGGGCGCCAGTGCGTCGGTCGATTCGTACTGGCGGAATGTTTGTTCGCTTTTCCGGACGCAGCGGCCGCCGCCGTGAGCGAATTAATCAGGTATACGTGGCGGTCGGCCACGACGTGCCGTTGACGTAAACCCTGCTGCCTCGTGTTATCCCGTCGTTGAGCGGACGCTATAGGCTGACCTTGGCCGTGCGCGGTGGCAAAGCTCTGGGGATTAGCTCCTGCGCATGAGCCACTCAGTGGCCGAATGAAAAACGGTCGCCGCACGCGCGACACTGCGGCCGGGCTCGCTCGGCCGCTCTGTAATGGTAGCTCGCCCCATTGGACGGCTCGTTATCCGGAGCAAGGGCGCGCGCCGTGCGGATGGAGATTTATCGCCAGCCTTTCTCATTGGCTCCTCCTCCGAATGCTCTCGGCGACAGCCGCTCGCGATGAGCCGTCATTTGCTAAGTTTGGGCACGTGTGCCTTTCCTGTTGCTTCACTGCTTGTGGTACCCGAGTGCGCGGTCCGATGACGACTCCTTTGTTTCCCCTCGGCCTTCGCTGATTGGACGCGCATCTGTTGGTAAGGCCTTCCCTCCTCCTCTCTCAACCCTCTGTCCTTGTTCGACGGTTTATGCCCCGGACGCGTATTTTAACCAGTCACCGTGGGTTTCACACAGCTCTCGAAACCGCACGTCCAGCGTGCTTTCGAAGGGCGCCCCGAGGACTGCGGATCGTTTGGATAATCCGCTATCAAGTTTTCGTGGCAGGCCTGCACGTAGAGCAAGTTGAGGACTGCGCGATGGTCACTTCTGAATTTTCGCTTCGCGATGCTGGGGGTTCGAGAGCAGTACAACTTTCATTAGCCTATACATTTGTAGAGCGAAGGAAGACAACGGGAACGAAAGCAGGGATGCGGGCAAGTGTCTGTCCTTTCGTCCCTGTTTTACTTATCTTCTTTCGCGCTTCGACTCTATAATGCCCTGCAGCTGTAGAATCAGCGTCGCTTCAAAACCATTTGGCGCTTAGTTATTTCGTTTTGTCGTGAATAGGACGGGAGAAAAAATGTCTATGGAATAAGTTTGTCGAGCCTAATTTGTTTAGTCAGAACTACCCGGTTTATGTATGTGCGTTCTTTGGTCATCTTGAGTGGCAGTGTTGGCTGAGCGATACTACAGTCCTGATGATGGCTGCTGTATAAAACAACCCCGGAGGTAACAGCGAATTGTCGAAAAAAAAAAAAGATTTGGTATGTGGCATTGTTCAAACTTCCCAAGAACGAATCTAGCATTACCGTTCGTGAAGGCTATAACGTTAGTCTAATACTTCGAAAAGCCGCACCTGCGCGTTCCAGCGCACCCCTGAAGCCATGCGGTTAAAAAAAAATCTGAGCCGGCGTCACGTGATTCCGCTAGCTTCTGCAAGCCTCTTGGGTAGGATCAGGCCTGTCCGTTCCAGGCTCTTTAAACGCGGTAACATCTAGTGTCGCTTGACCGTACGTTTACTCTACCGCTTGCCTACCACGTGACTAGGCACATTTCCCATGGTACTCTCCCTTAATATTTTATGACCAGGCTTTACAATTGTCACTTGACGCCATCTCCTATCTTTTTGGCTTTCCTCCATGCCTAAATTAGATTTGCGACAAATTAAATCCCGGTGGCCAGTTTATGCGGATGCTACGTGGCTAAAGCATCACAGTTCTTCCGGAAAAAAAAAAGAAGCGCCATCGTGTGAACTATGAACCCTAAGTACACGTGTGGGAACTGATGCCTTGCTTTTGGTGCTCTTTCTGTTTTTAATGAGTAACATACGTGCATTTTAATAAGGGAGATGGGAAGATCGTTTTATGTTAATGGTGACCGCGACTGGGGATCGTTGAATGCTATTCAATATTCTCCTGCAGTGTTCGATTATATATCTAAAGTGACTGTTCTTCTAAAAGGTGCGTATCAGTGCGCAGATCGAAGCGCTCATTTGCTGAAATTTCTTCGCGTAACGTGCCCGCATATATACGCTATACATTGACGGAGTGAATGAAGCCCTTAGCGGCGAGTGCGTTAATGAAACCTTCCTGCGGTGTCTCGTGCGACAGGGTCCAACAGGCGCTCACCACCCGAGGCTCGGTGTCAAGGCCGAATAGGGTGCGTGGAAACGTCCCACCTCGTGATGACTCCCCGGGAGCCCGATTTTGTTTTTCCCGCTCGTCCGAGGCAAACGGCTCTCTCACGGCGCGCCAGCCAGCGGCGCTATCTTGAGCCCCGGCTGTTGCATTTTTTTTCTCTCTCTCTCTCTCTGTCTCTCTCTCTCTATTGAGCCGAGCGTCTGGCTGCATGCGTGACCGCGCCGAAGGTCGGTGGGCGGCGTATTTTGTGTTCGAAGCCGCGAACGCGGCCGACTGTTACAACCTGCGGCGTTTTGGTGTACCATTAAGGGGGCCGCGTGAGGGAAGGGTTGATGCCACCGTGGGGCACATCGACCTGACGGACAGGTAATCTAGCTCGAACGGCGCGCGATTAACAGATGCGCGGCGTTTTTGTTTTGCATCCTGCCCATCCGCGTGTTCCTTGCGTGAACTCGATCGGACAGTGTGCGCTTTTTTTTGTTTTGACCGCAGCCGTAAGCTTAACCGGAGCTTCCGGTTTTGAAAGCGATTTCCACTAAGCGAATCTTGTTGCATGCACCTGTTGTTCAGTAGCAGCTCCGCATCGACCGAATTTTTGTAGGTGGGGCAGACGTACCACGTGAGTCAGTCTCGCCAGTCCTCCTGAGATAAGAGGATGTGGAACCACCGTGTTCGTGTAACCTTCTTATATACACTGTTTATCTGTATATATATAAGGCTTACGCCGGGAGTAGAAACAGATAAGGCGGAGATCCGGCATCATCTCAAAGTGTCGTTAACGTGCGCCCGCAACGTCGGAATGCGAATGTTTTTTCACACCGATCGAAATGCGGCTGGCCGTCTGACCGGCGACTCTTGTGCCGCCGTGTTTGAGCGCTTTTCTTACTCTTCGGCGTAAAAAGGGACCGCGCGTTCCATCTTTCGATTGCGTTGACGACCAATCGTCTTGGCATGCATTTGTGGAGAACAAGCCGTTGGATAGCCTAACGCGCATTGTCTTGATTTCGTCGCAGCCTGAAAGCTTTCCGACTTTGCCTGTTCCGTGTTTCTGCGTTTATGTGTTTCGTATATAGCGATATATTTGCACGCTTACAGACCACCCGCTCTTGATGGGTATATAGCGCGTATTGCACCTGTGCCGCCTTAGTCCTGAAAGGGAAGATGTCAGAGGATGCCAACCACCCATAGCGCAAAGCTGCAAGGGGGAAGCCATGCTGTTTTCACAGAAATGAAAGCGTCTTGGTTGCCGAAAAATTCTTCCTGGCCCGGGGATCGAAGCCAGTACCAACACTGTCGTTCTGCCAGTTAAGCTAACTGGGTTCAACACCCGGACCCGGACGAATTTTTCGGCTACGAAAAAGCTTTCATATCTGGGAAACCCGCGTGGATTCCCTTGCAGCTTCGCACTGCAGACGGGCGGTTGTCAGCGTTTTCTTAAAGCCCCTACGTTATATTTTACGGCATTCTGCAGCGCTCACTTCAATCACTGGTCTAGTTTTGGCAGTAGTTCTTCCTTTTCTTGAGATCATCGTTCATTATTGTATGGCTTAGCATGAACGCATAAACACGCTCCGCGTCTTTGCCATCCTCAGCAGCCTTCAAGGATTGATGTTTGCTTGCAGATTCTCGCGATGTTTATGCGTGGTAGATTGATTTTCTGGGGTTTAACGTCCGAAAACCGCAATCTGATTATGAGAGACGTCGTAGTGGAGGGTTCCGGAAATTTCGAACACCATGGGGTTCTTTAACGTGCACTGACATCGCACAGTACACGGGTCTCAACATTTCGCCTCCATCGAAATGCAGCCGCCGCGGCCGGGATTCGATCCCGCGACCCTCGGATCAATGGCCGAATACTACAGCCACTAGACCGCCGTGGCGGGTAGGAATGTTTATGCGTCATGAAAAATGAAGCTCGATCTGAAGCCGCTGTACAATGTAAAACGAAACTAACAGCTTACTTTCGGTTTTCGCGCAAAAAAGAAAAAAAAGAAAAGAAATTCTCTTGCTCGAAGCTTATTAATATTATTCTTCAGTTTCGAACGTTGATCCCAGGGATTATATATATCTTTTTTTTTTTTGGTTGAGCAATCTGCAGTGAGTTTGAACACGAATACCGAGAACAATGTATAACACCGTAGTCACTATAAGTAACCAGATCGCAAATTTCGTTGTGCAGCCACTTTATATACTGCGCCGACTTTTCATATTTCTAACGCAAAGGAACAACGAAAAGTTGCGTTTCTGCTCATTGTAATAGTGTGTGCGCATTAGAATGCTGGTCAGATGCATTTTGCTTGCTTTGTCATCTTCGCTGGTTTTTCAGTTCGCGGTCAGCCATCCAGTACAATATGAACATAACAAATCGGCTTTCTAGTTCATATTTAGACTATATCTAATATATGTCTTGGGAAAGGAGAGAAAGTTCGCTTACATTGTATAACATAGGCGCGTTTTTCCTATGCGCATTATCGCCAACCTTAAATTTGACCAACAGCTGCATTTCGGTGGATGCGAAATGTTGAGGCCCGTGTATTGCATAATGTCAGTGCTCGTTGAAGAATACCATGGTGGTCGAAATTTCAGGAGCGCTCCACTACGGCGTCTCTCATAATCAAATCGTAGTCTTGGGACGTAAAACTCACTCACTCACTCACTCACTAAATCAATCAATCAATCAAAACCTTAAGTATGACGTCGGACTCCTTTTCTCGCAAATATAACTGCAGCTATGTTTGTGCAACATGTTGGGAGAAATAGTGCAAGTGTGGCTGCTCAGACAGCGTGGGAACGATGTGTACTTGGTGTGTACATGAATTAGCCTAAACTTAGTCCTGGCATCGCACGGGCTTCGGACATGAGATTTCGCTGTAAAGAAACAATTCGCTGTGATTACTCGTACGCGCATAGACATAACTTTGTTTGCTTTGTTAATAAAAAAGGTGAAATGTTTAAACTTAATAAATAACGACACGGGAATGTATGAAACTCGTCAATCTCGTATATTGGACAAACCTGTCTACCGACTCTAATTGTTCGGCAGAACGATTTGTAGATTACTGACCAGCCATTATTGTGAATATATATATATATATATATATATATATATATATATATATATATATATATATATATATATATATATATATATATATATATATATATATATATATATATATATATATGGCAGGTACCAATGGCGGAGGCCGATCGCGAAAAAACTGCTTTTGTCACGCCCGACGGCCTTTACGAGTTTAAAGTCATGCCTTTCGGCCTCTGCAACGCGCCTGCTACTTTCGAGCGCATGATGGACACTATCCTTCGAGGCCTCAAGTGGAATATTTGTCTCTGTTATTTAGACGACATTGTGGTCTTTTCCACCGATTTCGCGTCCCATCTAGAACGACTTGACCAAGTTCTTACGTGTCTCACTGCCGCGGGGCTTCAACTGAACTTGAAGAAGTGCCACTTCGCAGCTCGAAAGCTTGTCATTCTAGGGCATGTTGTTTCGAAGGACGGTATTCTCCCCGACCCTGCCAAACTTTCAGCCGTTTCAGCGTTCCCCAAACCAAGCACTATGAAAGAGCTCCGCAGCTTCATCGGTCTATGCTCTTATTTCCGACGCTTTGTGCGCAATTTCGCTGCAATTATCGCCCCTTTGACCAAGCTCCTCGCTGGAAGTCATGACCTTTCAGCATGGTCTCCTGCTTGTGACGACGCTTTCGACGAACTACGCCGTCTGCTAACATCGCCTCCTATTCTGCGACACTTCGACCCCTCTGCACCCACTGAGATTCACACCGACGCCAGTGGTGTTGGGCTAGGCGCTGTCCTTGCTCAACGTAAAGATGGCTTTGAAGAGTACGTCGTTGCCTATGCAAGCCGAACTCTTACCAAAGCAGAAGGCAACTATTCGGTCACGGAAAAGGAATGTCTCGCCATCATTTGGGCTATCGACAAATTTCGACCATATGTATACGGGCGCCCATTTGACGTAGTGACGGACCACCATGCCCTGTGCTGGTTGTCGTCGCTCAAAGATCCTACTGGCCGTCTCGCCCGATGGGCCATGCGCCTTCAAGAATACGACATACGCGTCGTGTATCGCTCCGGTCGGAAACATTCGGACGCAGACGCCCTCTCCCGCTCACCCCTACCTCCAGTCACAGCATGCTCCACCGACGCCATATGCGATACCACAGCCCTTGCCATCTCCGACATGCCTTCCGAGCAGCGCAAAGATTCGTGGATTGCTTCCATCCTAGACTTTCTGTCTGGTCAGACTCCTGCTCCCATTTCTCGGACGTTACGTCGGCAAGCCAGGCACTTCACTATTCGGGACGACGTGCTGTACCGCCGGAATTACAGCCCCGGCGGTCGTCAGTGGCTCCTTGTCATTCCCCGTCATCTGCGCTCCGAAATCTGCTCCACTTTTCACGACGACCCACAATGTGGCCACGCAGGTTTTCTGAAGACATATTCTCGGATTAGCCTTCGGTACTACTGGCGTGGAATGTACCGCTTCATTCGACAGTATGTTCGGTCCTGTTCCACCTGCCAGCGACGAAAGACGCCGCCTCAGCGCGCCGCCGGCACCTTACTACCCCTGCCATGCCCTGTCCGGCCTTTCGACCGCGTCGGCGTCGACATCTACGGTCCTTTACCCGCCACAGTAGACGGTAACCGTTGGATACTCGTTGCCGTCGATCATCTCACACGATATGCGGAAACTGCCGCCTTTCCGTCGTCTACAGCAAAGGATGTTGCGACTTTCATTCTTCGCAATCTCGTCCTTCGTCATGGCGCTCCTCAAGAGTTGTTGAGCGACCGCGGTCGAGTGTTTCTCTCCGACGTAATCACAACATTGCTTCGCGAGTGCCGCGTCGTCCACCGCACAACCAGTGCATACCATCCACAAACAAACGGGATGACAGAACGCTTTAACCGCACTCTGGGAGACATGCTCGCTATGTACGTCTCGTCAGACCACTCAAACTGGGACCGAGTACTGCCTTTTGTTACCTTCGCGTATAATACCGCCATTCAAAGCACAACTGGATTTTCGCCCTTCTTTCTGCTCTACGGACGAGAACCTTCTTGCACCATGGACACTATCCTCAAATATCGCCCCGACGCCTCGGAGTCCACGACCATATCTCAAGCAGCTACATACGCCGAAGAATGCCGACAACTGGCACGTTCATTCACGTCACAAGACCAGTCGCGCCATAAGCAGACCCACGATGCGTCCGCTACAGTTACGTCGTATGCTCCCGGCTCGCTCGTCTGGCTGCGTGTTCCGTCCACTACCCCTGGCCTTTCGACGAAGTTTGTGCCCAAATACCACGGTCCGTATCGTGTTCTGGACCAAACATCACCGGTGAACTACGTGATCGAGCCATTACAACCATCTTCTGACCATCGTCGTCGCGGCACGGAAATTGTCCACGTGTCCCGTCTAAAGCAGTGTTATGATCCCCCAGTGTTTTCTTGCCCCTAGGTCGCCAGGATGGCTCCTTATTCCGTGGAGAGTAGTTGTACTGAAGATGTATGACATGCGCCCGAACGCCTGGATGCCGAAGACGACGACGATCGGTGGTTGTTACCCACGCTCTTGCGCGCGCTCGCCTGGACCCAGATCTACCTTCCTGCTAGCAGTCTGTAAAACAACGTCGCGGCCTGCTTGAAGACCAACATCCACATTTTAATATATATGAAGCTGAGCTTCAATGTGTCAAAACCATTATGATAATGAGGCACTTCGTATAGTGAAGCGCTTTAGCAATTTCGACTGGCTGGAGTCGAAATTCCCGGAGCCATTCACTACGATCGAGGAGAAAATTTCCGATGGGGGCGGAAATGATAGAGCACACGGACCTTTAGCATTTTCACCTTCATCGAAAATACATCATCAAAAGCTGCCTGAATGTAAATGGCACTTGCTGACATGGTAGGAGTCTATTCGTCTCTTCTGATCTCTTTTCGCGCCAACGCGGTGTGCGGGTTCTCTGTTTGCCGTGAGCACACGCTTTTTAATTGCATGCGACCTCTGGCACGCTTTCAGTCGCTCCTAGAGGATGCATTCTGCATGGTTTCTTTTTAATCATCTTCCATAACTGTTCAAACGCGCCTAATTCACAACATTAGAATTCGAGCTCATCGTTCTCAAACCTCGAGCTCTAGTTTATTGAACTTTGGTAACCACTGTGGCGACGAATTTGCTGTTTATATCTTGATGTTTATGTTGATGTTTATCTTTATTTAGTTCTTGAACATTAATTACATGCATCATCCCAATCTATACATTATTCTTTCCTAGTTTTTTGCTAACATCTTTGGCATGTTATATATTTGTGCACTTCTGTAGGTTGCTAAAGTTTTGTTCTATCTTTTTGTATTAAGTGTTCTTTCCCATTTTGATATGTAACATGCCCCTCTCCTCTGTAATGTGCAAGCCCTGAGGGTAAAATAAATAAATAAATGAATAAATATTATCCGCGCGGGGTGGGCCATTTTTCGAGCAACAGCAAGCGCTACATGCGGGCGGTCTTTTAAAAGCCATGCGCAGAATGCCCTGACGTGACGCAGCTGCCACATGCATGCGTTTGAGAACCGCGTGGCACTTAGAAACGTGTGTTCCCATTCCACTCGCAACGCTGTACGCATGTCGGGAATGGCGACACTCGAGCAGCTTTAAAAATAAAAATACAAAAAAAAGTTCGATTTATGCACGACTCCGTTCGGCCGTAGGAACTCCCTCCCCTATACCGCTTCGGACGCATGCAGGTCCGGCGGTGCGTCAGTCGCCAAATAGCCGCTATTGTGCGTGTATAGTACATACGCTCTCACTATCGAGCGAATACTGTTTACGGGGAAACTCGGCAAGGACAGCCTTGTGGTGCCTCCGGCCGTGCTCGCGAGCGCTCTTCTTTTCCTGGTATGCGCCCCCCGATCGGAAAAAAAAAGCGGCGGCAATATCTGGTGCGGACCGATATTGCGCGCTTTCCGCGCTCGCTGTTCTCGGGGGACCCTTGCGCTTCGCTTGACATGTACCCCCCCCCCCCTTTCTCCTTTCCCGTGATTGGCCATTGGCGCGTGCCTAGTGCCACCGGTCAGTGGGCGCTGCCCGACTGCGCGGCTCGGCCGCGAGCCCCGAGGGCGGCATGATCCTCTCCTCCGCAAAAATTGCTCGGTCGTCTTCACCTCAGCGCCTCCTCCTCGCGGATGTTTTCTTTTTTTTTAATCTCTCTCAGCGGAAACGACTTGCGCGGCATAATATCACGTGGTTGCGGCTTTTTTGTCTCTCCTTGCTCCTTCGATTGCGTGGCACTTTTTTTTTTTTTTTTTCGTCTTCTCGATTCTGCAGTCGCGAGTTTTCTTCGTTTTCTCTCTCGGTGACTGCAACGCGCGCCGTCGCGCGTTTAATGTGTGACGCAACGACGCTGCAAGCAGGCAGAGCGGCGTGCTGATACTCTCCCGCGACGTTGTGGCTCGAAAGGAATACTGTTCGCGCTCTTCTTCCGAGTGCTCGCGTTTCGTGTACTGCGTGCCCCGTGCGTGCTGTGCAAAGAAGCTGAATTGACGGTTTCGCCTCTCCACCCCCCCACGCAGCCGCCGACTCGCCGCGTGAACCTGGAACGACGGTGTGACGGACGAGCAGCGCACCAGCTGGGCCCATCTCGCAACAGGTATGGCTTCTTTCGCTGTCGAACTTTGCGTTCTTTTTTACAACTTGGCGGTGGAAGCCCGAAAAACGACGCCGAAACTGCGCGCTCGACAAAACAGCGGTGACTCATCGTCGAGTCGTCGGTGCACTTTTCATTGTTTCGCCACACGGCGGGTTTTGTTTGTGCCTGACGTTTGCCCGCTCGTGTTCTGCTGCCGAACTCTGCCGCAACTTGTGCTTCAGGGGTGACCTGCTGAGCTCGAGCAGTCTGGCCACTGGTTGTTTTTTTTTCCTCGAGCCCTGTGTATTTGCTCCTGAGGCTCATTTTGCTAACAGAGTCGAGGCACTCTTTCTGCTGAGCAGCAGCATACTTCAGTTTCCTCAGGCTTCTGTCAGCTGCGAAGGAAAGCTGTTTTCGCGTTCTCCTCTGATGACACCGCTTTGCCGCTGTTTGCGTCTGGGCGATCAACTTCCACCCTAGTTGACCAGTGTTACGTTCCTTTTGCGCGTCTTGCCGTTTCGTGTGAGGTGAACATCGGTGTGATAATACTTGTCTTAAGGATCCGTTTGTCGGGAGTATAGTCCTTGCCAGTTGCCAAACGAGTGTGTCACCATTTGATTGTTTCAAGCCGGACTAGGTGTCGCGAAGCGTGCCACGTGCGTGGGTCTCGGCGTTTGGAGCGTAAGTCCGGGATTGCTGTACTTTCGTCTCCGTTTGACGAACGAAGGTGCACCTTCCCTTGCCGTATATGCGTTCCATCGTTATTATTACCTGTGCTTTCGGTGACGCGTTGCATGCTACGACGTTACCAGTGCCGCTTTACAATTTGATATTGCTTAGGAACGTACTCGTTGACACTCTCAAGACTATAGCTGGTAACGCGTACTTAACATTTTTTTCGTAACGTGAGCGGTCGTCACGTTACTACTTACTTTTTACTATCCCCCCCTCTTTAAATAATAGCCATTTTTGCTGTAAATAAGCCCGTACAAATGAAAAAAAAAATCAGTGAGCATTTTTTTCCCCGAACAGTAAGATGTAAGTATTTCGTAGTCGCTAAATCATTTGCACTTTTATAGAATAAAGAAGCACGCGGAGCATTTTGGAACACTACATATATTTCAAAATTGCTGTAAGTTTGTTGAGGGTTCAGCAACATTCTCTTTCCATGAGACAGCGTTCAGGGTAGCCCCATTTGCTGTTTCAGTTTTCATTTTGGAATACACTATACTTTCAAAATTGCTGTAAGTTTGTTGAGGGTTCAGCAACATTCTCTTTCCATGAGACAGCGTTCAGGGTAGCCCCATTTGCTGTTCAGTTTCACGTTTAGAAAGTGCTTCACCATGTGCCACTGAGGGTCGAAGTCCTCAGGCCACTACTATTAATTTCTGCAGTTTTACGGCCCACAACCGCGATATGATTATGAGAGGCACCGTAGTGGAGCGATTCGGAAATTTCGACCACCTGGGATTCTTTAACGTGCACTGACATCGCACAGTACACGGGCCTCAACATTTTGCCTCCATCGAAATGCAGCAGCCGCGGCCGGGATTCGATTCCGCGACCTTCTGATCAGGAGCCGAGTGCCATAGTCACTAGGCGATCGTGGCTGGGCAAGCCACTTATATTACCAAAGTTCCGCACATTTTTAAAACGTGTTCTCGTTAAGCACTATTTCAGGCAAATTTTCCTCGTTCGGTCTAGAATTTGTGTATGATATGTGAGCTTCATAATTTTTTTTCCTCTGGATTGCTGCACCGAAGACGCACTAATGTTTCTGACTATGGAATAACGATAAAGTAACATGTGCTACTTTTTAACACGAAAGTGTTTTATGCCACGGTTCACCACGACCCCACACGTCACTTCCGTAACGGATGTGACGCAGTAAAACATACATGTAGGAACAACAAAGAAAAACTGCGCAGAAAAATTTTCTGTGATCCGCTGGGAGTCGAACTCACAGCTCCCCTCTACGATTAAAAGTGGCCGGTGATCTACCACTACGATACCGTCGCTCACGCTCGAAGTTGTACGAACGTGCCTTATACTGTTACCTTTCTTCGTTCGTTCTTCGTGGACGTTCTCGCCTCACTCAGCGCGCGCGCGCAACGGGGCACACTTGGCCTGGAACGGTGCTGCCATATAGGAGAGGCGAAGTAAAGCACTACAGCTTCACGTCGCCTCTCCTGGATGGGGGCACCATTCCAGGCGCGTTACAAAATGCGTCTCGATGCACGCGCGCGGAGCCCGACGAAGGTATCGAGGAAAGAAGCTAGAACGAAGATAAAGCACGTTCGTGCACTTTCGAACATGAGGGCTGGTAGCGTAGTAGTAGAGCGCCGGCCACCTTTTGTTGTAGATGGCGTTTTCCCGACCACTCTTCGAGCGTGATGGCAACGCGCTGTTGCCGTACTTGGGCGCCTAACTACTGCGTTAGGCCCCAAGTACGACAACAACGTTGACGAGCGAATGTGGAGCAAGTAAAAGTGATTGATGCCTTTGTCGCGCGGCATTTACTATCGACAGTGGCCAGTTATTAGGTAAAGTAGTTCATTTACCATAAGGGCTTGGTCGGGAATGTTATGGAGGCGATGTGTGAACGTAGGTTCATCCACCTCAAACGGTTCCGTACCAGGGAAACACCGATAGCAATAGGCAAGTTCACCTCGATGTACAATGAGCATTCAACTGCTTCTCTGAAGACACATTTCGCTTTCGTGTTATACCGACTCCTCTGACAGAGGGGTCAGCCAGATTTTTAGGGGCGAAGCTCCTCTTAGTCTAACCTTGTCACGCGTCAGTCGTCAGGCGTAACCCGCGTGCCGGGAGGCACGCGCTCGCCCTCGGCGCGTGCTTCCGGGCGCGTGCCTCTGCTGTCTTGTGAGACAGAGAGAGAGCGAAAGGCGCGCGTTGGCTATGGAAACGCTCTTTCTTATGGTGTATTCGGTTGGTCGCTCCAGTCCTCTGGCTCGGAGTTAGCAGATGCAGGTTAGCTTGCAATCGGAGCGAGAGGCGCAGCGTACCAACCGAATACATAAGGTGTTCTCAGAGCAGCGCCTGTAGCGCCACCGCGCAGCCAGCACGGGAAGCCGCCGCGTAAACACACGGCCGGGCTAGACTGCGCGCGCGCGTAGTCTAGCCCGGCCGTGGTAAACAACACATCGTGCGGAGCATCGACGAATGGCGTCGTCCAGTGCAGTCGCCAGCTCTGCAATGTCTGGACGCAGCGACACGCCACTTAGCCCAGCTCAATCCGTTTTTCGTACGATGTATGAAGTTGATCAAAACCTCGCGAGAGAAAATACTGGGTGGTAATTGTGCAGTGCTGTAACAGCAGCATTGACGTTTCCTCCGCTTTGAGAAGCCGCCTCCGTTTCGACATGGTGCAGTTATGGCTTTGAAGGCCACGCAAACGCTCAAAAACGCCACGAAAACAAACCCACAAACGCGAACGATGTACAAAGACGTCCTATGGTGTCCACATCCGAGGTGCGCGCTCACGCTGCCACCTGTCGGCTACCGCGGCGGCTGGTGTCACGTGACCCGTCTCTTGTCCAGATCGCTCCGATGCTCTCACCTCGAAGTCAGAGCGGGCGGGAGCGCTCCGAGTCAGAGGCTGGCGCTCCCAAAGAACCAACCGAGGATAATTCGAGCGCTCGACTTCTACCAACCGAATGTGTACCCGCTTTTCAGAGCGCTCTAGATAGCTCGAAAATGACCATCCGAATACGCCATTAGAGGAACGCTACCAGCTCGCAAAGAAGGAGAACGCGCCCTCACCCGCGAGAGACAACGTTGGCGCAGGCAGCGTCTCCTAGCGAGTTTCTTGATTGAGAAATACCGACTGCTCGCGTTGGAGGAGCGTTCACCGGCAATATATATATATATATATATATGCACTGGATCTTGACTTGCAATGAAGTGCCGGTGGGAGATTTCACTTGTGCATAGTTGAACATGAGGATTCGTAGCGTGCGCGTTAACTAAATTAATCCGGAACTCGGCACGATCTACGATGAACTGTTTATATATTTGTATATATAAACACATATAATTTATATATTTGCGGGTTAACTTGAAGTAGTATAGGGTCTTCTTTTTTTTTTTCAGTCATAACGACCGTAATTAGTTTCTTTTTTTCGGTAATTATTGCAGTTGTGGTTATCACATACGTGCGCGTTAGATATACGGCTTCGAGAGGCGCAGCTGTAGTTTTTAAATCAAGGAAACAAGTATAGTATTAAGAAAATGAATGAATAAAAAGAAAGCGACTGCGTTGAGCCACAGTACAGCGAAAAGCTATTGATATACTTTGTACTCTCTTTGTGTGTATGAAAACCGAATCGTGCACCTGCTGGTGAGAAGAAAACAGAGTATACGACAGTACAACCGCGTTTAGTGCTGTGTACTATGCTCGCGATTGTTCTAATGTCGTGCGTTATACACCGTATAAAATCGCTACTTGTCGTGCGTGGTCACTCTATATAGTTAAACGTCGGCTGGTAAAAAGAACACTTGCCAAGTGCGCTCTCAGAGTGAAACACTTGTAGTTACCTCACGGGGCCAGCATTTGTATCAAGACTATAGTGGACACCTCTCTGCGCAGCTATCCGACTAACCGCGTTTATGTATCACCGACATTCCCAACGAAACATATAAGAGTTTGAAAACTTTTGTTGCTGGCTGTGTACCGCTGGTGTGCCCGTTTCGTGAAGTGTACTCAGTACGCGCTGAATTTATTCGGTTGCGGCTGACGCTGCATCGTCGGTACAGCAACACTTGTCGTGTAAAGCTAACAATGCGAGCACTGTTCTGGCTTTTAAATTCCGTAACTCTTGCGTTTTAACAGCTGACTTGTTTATGGTCGTGGTTGGTCAGTACACTCTTAGCACGGTTACCTTTAGTTAATTTTATAGGTACACAAAAATGTGAAAATATTCACATTTTGTGTACCTACTAAAGGTTAAAGTGCTTTAACCTTTAGTAAAGGACCATTTTTTCACATTTTTGTGTACCTATAAAATAAGCTAAAGGTTACCGTGCTAAGAGTGTAGTATAGTCGCCGCCGCCGTCGTCGTTCGCAGTGTCGAGCGTAAAGAAAAAAGAAAAAAAAAAGAAGCAAAGCAAAGTTTCTTGGCGAGGCAGGATTCGAACCCGGGTACCCACTCTCCGAAGGCGAGCGTCATAACCACTAGTCTATGAACTTTTTTTTAAAATTCTTTCATCGTACTTATTCACAGAACATTCGCACTTGCATGTACGAGTCCGAAACACACCGAGTTAACAAGTCTCCAACAGCGCAACAGTCTCACACAGAAACCACTATATACAGTCCATACACATCTCTGACGCGAGCACATTAGAGCACGGCTTGTCTTAAACTGCTATAATAGAATGGTTTTAAGGATAAGCGCTTTACCGATACAATGTGGCAGTCTGGCTGGATTGCAATTTCTTCGCGGACGTCGTTTAGTTGGCTGATCAAACGAATGAAATAATTCAGCGTTTCGTTGCAACACGCGCGTTTTCCAAAGGCTTTGCGTTCCAACTAGCAGAAACAAGTCGCAGGGAACGTCATATTTGGAACAATAAATTTTTTGGTACAAGAACACAACTAATTAATTGTTAAACCAAACAATTACTAAATTGTTTGGTTTAACGTCTCGAAACTGCATTATACACTTATTTACAAGACATTCCGTAGGGGAGACGACATTGGCCTAACAAAGTTATATTCCTCCCCATAGGGGCGAATTCTTGTAGCCATGCGGCACAATATGAACGTAACTAACATAACTTCGAGCCCCCCCCCCCCCCCCCCTTCAACCTCATACGCGCACCATAGGGGCGACACACGAATAACATCCGCTACTTCGATTTAGATACGTCAGAGAATCCTAGATGGTCAAAATTAATCTGGAGTCCCCCACCACGGCGTGCTGCCTCATAATCATATCGTGATTTTGACACATAAAAGCCCATCAATTATTGTTATATCCATTGACTCCTAAAAATAACCGAATTTGGGTTTAAAAGGAAAGTAATTAAACTTCGTGTGTTCATGGTGCTGTCATAAGACACGCACTTGAAAACAACAGTTGGTGCTAGACGCAGCTCTGCAGTAACACGCTGCCATGAGGCGTCGTGTCGTTGTTGTATGATTGAAATTAATAAATTGTTTGGTTTAACGTGGCTTAACGTCTCGAAGCTGCAGTACACTACAGTTCATTGCAAGACATTGGCCGTAGTGGAGGTGACATTGGTCTAACGAAGTTATATTCTTTCTAATATGGACTAATTCTTGTAGCCATACGACGCAATATCAACATAATTGACATAACTTCGAGCCCCGCCCCCTCCCTTCCTCTCTCCCTTCCTTTCTCTTTTCAAACTCACACGCGCATCAATGGGGCGACTCGC
The DNA here is from genome assembly GCA_013339685.2 of Hyalomma asiaticum. Classification (NCBI taxonomy): domain Eukaryota; kingdom Metazoa; phylum Arthropoda; class Arachnida; order Ixodida; family Ixodidae; genus Hyalomma; species Hyalomma asiaticum. The sequence goes on from CM023481.1 coordinate 337,359,662, forward strand.
GAAACTTGCCGAAGCTGTCGCTGGAATGAAGCCCGTGGTGGAACCCTCGATCTGGTGGTCAGAAGTATACAACGTCATAGCCTCCGAGACGAGCGCACTTACCTTGCATGTGATGTTCAAGGTTGCTATTGCTCACATTTACTTCTGCTGCAGTGTACACCAGAGCAGCGTAGTAGCGCGTGCAAATGTAGTGCCTAGCGTTTAAAATGCGATACTCGGACTACATTGCATCCGGCGCTGCCCCGCCAAGGTGGTCTAGTGGCTATGGTACTCGGCTTCTGATCCGAGGGTCGCGGGATCGAATCCCGTACGCGGCGGCTGCATTTCGATGGAGGCGAAATGTTGAGGCCCGTGTGCTGTGCGATGTCAGTGCACGTTAAAGAACGCCAGGTGGTCGAAATTTCCGGTGCCGTCCACTACGGCGTCTCATAATCATAGCGTAGCTTTGGGACGTTAAACCCCACAAGTCAATCACTTGCATCTGGCGCTTGCTTCACCACCGCGAAGCGTTCGATGATTTCTGGCGAGGCCAGATGCAGCCAGAGTGAGCAACAGAGACTTTCATCGTACATAGCAAAGAGCATGAGTTTGTTCTTCCTAAGGGATAACGCAAAAACCCCCAAGTTTCGCGTCTCATCCACTGAGCGTTCTCTACCAGCATTCTGAAAGTCCATTCAGGACATGTTGTCGGTCGTGGTGTGCCTTGATAATGGCCAGCTTTTGATCTGCGTTTTCTGCGTACAGCGTCTTGGCGTATTGTTTCGGAATCGCGGTTAGCTATTTTGCCGAGTGGCACCGCATGTATGATGAAAAGACACCGTCTGCATTTTGCAAGAACGCAGTTTTAGCGAAAATTGTAGGCCGGAAGTACACGAGTACGCACGCACGGCATTTAAAGGTTCTTTTGCAGCTAGACTTATACTATATGTAACAGTAGGAGCCAGAGCTTGGCATTGTTATACTACTCGCCGCAACAGGGCTTTCTTGCTTACGCGCAGCCGCGAAGTGGGCTTCTCCTTTTTTGTGCGAGAAACTGCCCGTTGCTATCGACTTTTGAACCAAGAGAAGGATATTCATGTCGTATTGGAAAACACTTTTTTAATCAGCGCGGAAAACGACTTAAAGGCGCTTGGGTAGAAATGAAACATGACCAGCTCTATCCTTTCTACCTGAGTGTCTCCAGCAATTTTCTCGCGCGCTGATTCAGTTAGGCATCCATTCCAACTCGTCTGTCATATATGGAGGGCACGACCGCCCGATACAGCACATCATCCCGGTCTTGCGCCTCGCAGAAAAAATAAACCTCGTTTGCAAGGACGCCGCCTCGCATTCCCATAAATGGGTATGAGGTAACGGCGCCCGAAAATCGCATAGCGTATGCGCGTGTAGGTCCTGAAACACGGCGTTGACGAGGAACGAGAGGCGCGTGGCGTGGCCTTTCCCCGCTCGGTGAGTTCGGCGCTTTTGAGGCAGGCTCGGGGCGCCGCCACCGTACACACCACCAGGCGGCCCTCTACGTGGTGACGGGCATGTCGATCGGAATACTTGCAGTCATCTTCACGGAATTCCAGATTATGTGTCAGAGCGGAGAGGGAACTGCGTTTTATCAAGCGCCGTTCGATATACGGCGTCCGCCGTTTCACGGTGCACGACTGTTGCGGCGCGTCGTACTATTTCATTTAAGTTTGCACGTCGACCCCAGTTTGCCCTCTTCGTCAGGCGTCCCACGTAAGGACGACATCGTTCGACCGTCGTCCGTCATTGAATGAAACCATGAAAAGCCGTACCAAGATGATGGTGCGTGCCGCATTGATCTTTTTAGCTTCTTTATTATGGACCGACCGAATGCGCCCACTTTTATTTTTATTTTTTTACTTTCCGTTTGTTGTTGTTATTATTCTATTATTATCGTTGATCGAAGTGTGACACTGGTGCGGGACCATTCCTCCGACTCGCTGGCTTTGACTGGGCAGCAAAACACGCGTCGTGTGTGGAGGTTATCCTTCACGGTGTCAGGTAAATATAGCTGTAATTTTTCTCGATGGGATCCTCGATATGACGTATTTATTTATTTATTTATTTATTTATTTATTTATTTATTTATATGCAGGTACTGTTGGCCGATTGGCCCGTTACAGGGGTGCGGTGCAATTATGACGCGCACGCACGCACGCACGCACACACGCACGCACACACACACACACACACACACACACACACACACACACACACACACACACACACACACACACACACACACACACACACACACAAAGCCATCATTTCTTACATGACGCAGCTATGCATATCTAAGGGCAAGAAATCACGGCATGCCATTCTACATAATTTAAATATAAAATGTGACATAACAACCGTCATGTCAAGCATAAAGTAGCTACGTATAGACGGTATACTAATAATAAAAAAAGGAACCTATACATCATGATACTGCATTATAGAACTGACAGGTAAATAACATGCATCCCAAATTGTACATTACCAAACTACTTTCTGCAACTTAGATGAGCTGTGTTGTCATTACATGCTACACTGTATATGAAAAAACAAAGGGCAGAAGAAACGAGGGCGCGTTTAAGAGAATTCACTTTGAAATAGTTTGTAACGTTGGTGTCAGAATGTTAATTCTACAGTTTGAGAATCTCGCATAGCGTCCGGTAAATCATCACAGTGTTTTATAGTTGTAGGGACAAAAGAGTATGCATATCGTTTCCACGAGACTGAGGCACTATAAGAGGTCTCTGCGGTGGTCGCTACGTACGTAGGCTTCGGACTTCTGCTGAATCAAGTTTAAATGTATTTGCAGAAAGCAAAAACAAGAATTTTAGTCTGGCTATATGACGCCGTTCCAAAAGAGACAGTAAAATTACATCTTGCAGCATATCTCTTACAGAATCAGTACGGGAGTGTGCCTCGAGAGGATAAATCTAGCCGCCCTTATTCTTTGAACCCGCTCAATTTTATATGTTAATCCTTTTTGACAGTGGTTCCATGCGGTGAATGCATATTCCAGTGTAATCATTATTATAGATAAATACGCTGTTAACTTTACGGGGGAAGGAGCGAGCTTTAATTTGCAATTTAAGAATCGTAACTTCTATTCGGCGGTTAGAGCAAATATTAGTGCTATGTTGAGTGCACTTGAGATCTTCAGATGTTGTTACTCCTAAGTATTTACGTTTGCTAACGGTAGCTAATACAATGGAACTTAGTTGATAATCAAAATTTAGGATCTGCTTAACCTTGTTTGTAACACGTAAAACAACCTTTTTCCTAATTTACTTGCATTTTCCAACATTCAGGCCATTTTTCAATAAACGCCAATGTCTCGCTGAGCATTTTTTTAAAAGTAGATTAAGTAGTGGTAGGCGAACAGTCGTACAGTTAGCGTTTTCATTAATACCAGAACAAATATCGTTAATATGAAGGAGAAATAACACACCGATCCAAGGACAGACCCTTGAGGGACGCCTAGAAGTCACAAATAAACGATCGGACTGGCTGCCTTTTATGTTTCACGTACTGAGTCTTGTGTGATAGATATGGTCTGATCCATTCCACCGTATTATTATTTTCTCCAATCCACTTATTAATTCATGAGGAAACCATTTAAAAACTTCGGAGAAGTCAAGACATATTGCGTCAACCTGTTTTTCGTTATCTATCTTGTAAAAAATAAAGAACGCTTCGACGGAGCCCATAAATGACGGCGATATCAGCCGAATTCATTAGGGCGACCGAGCTTGACTAATGCGTGCCTTATGTCATTCTTTTTAATTGAACACCCGCAGCAGGCGGGCAGCGCGTTCTTTTTTTTTTTTTTTTTTTCCTTTGTCGACGTGCCTTCGCTTTCAATGCCCGGAGCTGTATGCGTGCCTTCGCGCATCTTCTCTGGTATTTTTCACTTCGTCCCGACCATGTACGCAGGAACTCGTTCCGGTAAAGGTTATACTGGAATGCAGCGTTAGTCGCGAAGGAATTAACATCGCGTGTGCATGCGCCGCGACCCGTTGCGCAGTGGCCGAGGCCATGGTTTGCGAGTCTCGTCGGTGAACGCATTGAGTTTCCGAGCACGCTTCTTCGTCACTGGGTGGCTTCGCTTTCGAATAGCGCCACCATTAAAATAAAGTAAAAGCGCGCAAACAGGTGCCCAACTGTGTGAGCAGTCGGCGCTGTTTTTCTTCGTCTGTTTGATTTCGCGAAGCTGGATGGACATCAAGGACGCACGTATACGCGTAAAGTTCTTCGTTCTGTTTAATTTTCTTCTGCCGTTCATTTCTCTTCCGTCGGAGAGCGCAAACATTTCGCCAGTGTCCGGTCGCCAGCATACTCCGAGAGAGCAGCAGCAACATACCTTATATAAAAGCTATGGTCAGACACGGCTGAAGGGAAACCCGGCGATTTAATCGTTCGAACCGCCTTGGGAATGAACTTGCGCGGTACTTGTTTAGGTTCGCGATTAGCGTTGTCAATTTACTCATCTGTAGATATTTTTCCACGATATTTTTTCTCCCTGGCCTGTTTACGCCTATTTGCTTGCGGTCGTCAGTTGTTTAACTTAACGAACCTGCGAGTTTACAACGCGTATATATTAGTGCATTGCGTCAACAAAATCTCCTTATGTCGGCTTCGAAAACAGCCACTCATGTTTGGTGATGAAGTATTCGTTGTAACAGTACAACTAATCTAGCGTCTCTGTGATGATGTTATCGTAACAATTATTATCGGGTTTGTGTCCACTTCCACTGCAGTACGGAGACTTTCCCAGTGATCTTTCATTATCCCTGTCTTGAGCTAACTCATTGCATATATATATATATATATATATATATATATATATATATATATATATATATATATATATATATATATATATATATATATAACCTGCCTTCGGTGGGACCCGAACCCACCGAAGGCAGGTTCCTAACGCGCGCGCGTTAGGAACCTGCCTATATATATATATATATATATGTGTGTGTGTGTGTGTGTGTGTGTGTGCGCGCGCGCGTTAGGAACCTGCCTTCGGTGGGTTCGGGTCCCACCGAAGGCAGGTTTGTATTTTCGTTCACTTTATTTCATTTCTACTTACCTCAAAGTTACCCTAATCATAATTACGAATTGGAATAACTTCCCCTATGTTTTCCTAGGCTTCAATGTATGTTGTTTCATTAAGTTTGTAACAAATAAAACGAGCCCTTGACCCCCTTCCATTTCGTGATATATATATATATATATATATATATATATATATATATATACTATCAGAAAGACAGTGACAAACATAGGGTTTATTCTGCCGTTTCGGCTGGAGGCCAGCCTTTGAAAGAGGCTGGCCTCCAGCCGAAACGTCAGAATAAATTCTATGTTTGTCACGGTGTCTTTCGGATAGTACATTTATCCCGATAGCCAGGAAGAACTTTTTTTGAAATATATATATATATATGTGTGTGTGTGTGTGTGTGTGTGTGTGTGTGTGTGTGTGTGTGTGTGTGTGTGTGTGTGTGTGTGTGTGTGTGTGTGTGTGTGTTAGCAATGCGAGCGAAAAGCAGAGGAAGCTCAAAGAAGGGAAGAGAACGAAGTTCTCCACAGTGGCCGTAAGCCATTCATTGTCGCGTGAACATGAACAAAAGGACAACGAAGTTCTGAGCGCCATCGCCACGGACTGGAGCCTCGGCACGTCTGTACCCACGATGGATCGCTGCAAGAGCCGTCGCCGCGTCCATTTCAACGACATGGAAGAACCCTCTCCTGCGACGAAGCCACAATTCCGACCCACCCGCCGCTACGACAGCGGTGAGCTACCGCCGCAGGAGGACTGCCACAAGTTCCTCAAAGGGCGCAAGCGCTCCTACGACGACGCTCGCCAGAGGCACGAGGCAGTCGTAGCGTCGATGCCAAATGCGGTGGCCAAGCGCCACACAGTGTCTCGAGGAGTCAAGAGCCGCGCGTCACCCCTGGCGTCCAGAGTTCGATGTTCGAGCACACTGTCCGGGAGACCCCGGGTGGAAGGCTCGTCGCAGCTAGCCGCCGGCGGTTCGCCGCGAATAACACGTCAGCAGTTTCAGAGTTCTCAGCTCTTAATACCAAAATCGACGGGAGTGGACGAGCCGCTGCTCGGGAGGAAACGGAAGAGGGAAAGGGCGGCGACGTCGACTGACGACGTCAGATTTAAAGCTTTGTCACGCAGGAGCAACACTTCGCGCCTGGAAGTTCCCGTGGCCGCTAGGCCAGTGCACATATGCCCGAAGAACAGTGAACCGCAAGTGCCCACGGCCGTGGACTCAAAGACACGCACACCGACGTTCACTGATGGCGTCTCCAACATCAAAGCTCAGTTGGCCAGAAAGAAGGCTCTGCGACTCGAACCACAGGCATCCAAGACATTTGGACGAAAGCGTGTCTTCAAGGAGATGGCCGGAGAACCTATCGCCGCGGCTTTGAAGAGAGAGGACGTCCATTCGACAAAACGCACAGGTCGTGGACCGCGACAGAGCGCTTGCGCGGGAGACGGACGGGTTATTGACCCGAGAAAGGTGGTCTTCAAGGCAAGCACTTCCGTGCTCACCAACGCAACATCGAGGATGGCGCCCTCAGATCTTCACCGGAGGTGCTTCGAAGCGACAACCAACTCGGACTGGCCTCGACGTCCTTCGGATGTGCCAAGGACCCGCGACAAGACCGCTTCGGCCACAGTAGTCGCTCTCGGCAGCAACGCTCGCCGAAAGCGATGCGTCCGGAAGATCGACATTTCGTCGGAAGCTGTCGATAGTTCATCTTCTGCAGCCGTCCAAGTGTCCAGTGGGAGGGACGTAGTTCCAAGTGGAGGCGTGGGGCAGTTCATTGTGAGGGCTCTTAAGTTTTTGTTTTCTTCCCTTCTGTCACGTGTGCTTCGCCTTTTCACCGGTACACTTTATTGAATGACCCGAGGCGGGGCTGTTGAGTCAACTTCGGTCTTGCTGCTTGCTTCTGGAGGGAACTGAAGCTGACACCTGCCGTGATGTCGTCGACATCCCAAACCCGAGTTAGCGGCCAATACAGAGTTCTTTTTTTTTTTTTAATCTCTAGTGCCCGGGTTAAGTGTTCAGAACGTGTGCTACGCTGTTGCCTCGGTGCTGAAGTTTACTTATGTATAATCTTCAAACGTCGTTACACAGCAAGCAGAGGACGAAAAGTGAATGTCAGTATGTCCGTTTTATTTATTTATTTATTTATTTATTTATTTATTTATTTATTTATTTATTTATTTATTTATTTATTCCATACCCACAGCGCCACATGGCATTACCAGGGGGGGGGGGGGGAGCATATAAAAATTCAGAGCATACAGTTGGTAGCAATCTCTAGCAGCACCAACGGAACCTAAAGAAATACATGTACAAGATGAATAAGGTGCACTAAAGTGCACCATGGTAAATCATTGTGCAAACAAAAAATACAGAAACAAGCTTACAAGTACACAAGCATACATATAATTAATTTAACAATGAATTGTATTATAGTGATGAAAGCATGATTATGTGAACAAGAATGCACAATACAGGAAATTACAAGTACAAGCATAGAGCAGTCATCACTAGCAGTAACATGAGTGAACAGCAACTCTAATACAAGAAGAATTATTTTAGCAATGCAAAAAATGTCATTAGACGATATAGTTGTCATAGGCTTGTCTAACTGATTCCAGTCCCGTATTGTTCTAGGAAAAAAGGACTTGCTAAAGGAGTGTGTTTTGCAGGGAAATTCCAAAACCTTATTCTCGTGGTCAACAATATGGGAATAATAGTTAGGTGCCTTTATGTAAAGATGCCTATCAGTGCCAAAGTTTGAATGAAAGATGTTGTGAAAAAACTTCAAGCGAAGTCTGTGTCTTCGACAATCTAGTGTCCCATTGCAATAATTCTTTCGCGCGCGTGGGACTGAACTTCCTGTCATAACGTCCACAAACAAATCGAGTGGCCAAGTTCTGCACCCTTTCAAGTTTTTCTGTGTCGCGTACTGTTGAGGGGTCCCAAACGACACACGCGTAGTCAAGAACGGAACGCACATATGTTTTATAAAGCAATTCTTCAGTTGACATATTAAAGTTCTTCGCGTTACGGCGGAGCAAACCGTGCGCTTTCCCTGCCTTGCCTGTTACATAGTCAACATGTCGCTGCCAATTTAAGTTAGACCATAAGTACACTCCTAAGTATTTGTATTCATTAACCTTACTTATAATGACATTTAATTGTGTACGAGGTTTGAGCTATTACAGCGGGTTGTATAGAGGTTGGCGTGACACACAAAACATTTAGGAAGGTGTCTGTCGCTCTTAACTTGTCGCCTGTCGGGCAGTGAGGGCGCTCACAGTGATTTTTCTTGATAACCTTGCGATGTAACGCGTCAATGTACGGAAAGTGTACAGTGCTGGTCGGGACATGACGGGAGACCATTAGAGCTCTGTCATTGCCTAGAATTAATGCACGCACTCTGTCGGGTGTCGTGTAACATTTTCCTTCTGCACTCGCAGCTCTTGCCTTGTTTACTCCATGGAGTATGGTGAACACACACACACACACACACACACACACACACACACACACACATACATACATATATATATATATATATATATATATATATATATATATATATATATATATATATATATATATATATATTCAGGTTAAGTGGGTCAACCAGAGGTTATGTATCATTTGATAGACATTTCGGAAGATAAACGCCATACCAAAAGCCATCGCCCGCGATGTGATGGGTCGTTGCATTCCGCCGCCTTCCAACGACGAAATAGCGGACGGACCGCGCGAGACAAGCATGTGGTTTGACCGTGCTGTGGTCAGAGGAATAATAGTGTTCTCTTTTCTGACAGCGCGACGCTGGTTAAGCTTCACCGATTGCTCCTTGCAGCCGGCCTCGCCGACGTGGGGCATTTCGTTTCTCGGCATGTCGGTCGAGACGGCGTCTTCCGGATCAGGTTTACCGCGTCTCTAATTCACACCGTGAAACACCGTGCTCCTTTGCTGCCATTTTTTAAAAGTTCTTCGATTTAAGTTTTTCCGTTTGCCTTGAGTCTGTATTTTTTTTTTTTAACAGTAAATTAGAATCAAGAGGGAAGCCTTTTTTTTTTTTTCGCTTTAGTAAGTGATGTCTTCGTTTACTGTCGCATCTTTAAAGGACAGCCAAGAATTTTCTCACTCGCCGCGTGAACTATATAAGCAGTGAAAATGCGAAAATAGCTGAAAAATACACTATGTGAACTTCATCAACATGGTGAAACAGTTCCGGAAGCTAACGCGATGACGTATAAGACAGTGCATTGCATATATACTCTGTCGTTGGTTCTTCACGTTCGTCTTTGGCGTTGCTTCGTCGTGTTAACACCCCGATTCGCCCATGTCTCTACACTTTTGCTAAACCTGTTCAGCGCTTGAGCAGCAGGTTGCCTCCGCTACGCGTGGCGACCGGTTCGTCCCTGTACAAATGTAGAAATTCCGTCGAGAGTTATGCTACAGGAACGACAACTGCACCCAAAGTGATTATTTAAACAAAAAATAAACTTTCCTTTTATTGCAATGCTCAGCAGATGCGACTTGAGAGAGTCGCTTTTTGTAATTCGCTGCTGTGGCTCCTGTTCTTGGTATTGTCCACAACGCCATTGTTGCGAGTGGCTATGTGACCGCGAAGTCTCCGAACATTTATCACTATCTGTGGAACGGAGGAAACAACGCCGTGAACTATTTCATATCAAAAGCGAGCCGAGTATCACACAGCTGTGGGTGTCCCCTGCTTTGGGTACAATGATCCAAGTGTTACGGCAACAGCCCGGGCACATGGCTGAAGGCAGAAACCACTGCCGTCTGCTTTTGTCCTTGCAAGTGCACGAGAGGTCCCAGCTAATGTCGTAGTTCTCTGCCCTTGCCCTCCGAAATCACGAGCAGCATAGGCGTGCTTCTCCATCGTAGATATTAAGGACCAAGTATGCTTGCCCGACCCAAGCGCGGCGTACTGGCATTCACCGCTCCCTTAACACATCATAAGACTGGCCGCCTTGACAGCGAAAAGCATTCAGAATTGTCATAAGAAATTCTTTCACGTGGGTCGCTTTAGTATATCTAAATTGGATTTGACATGGCGTGAGTGTAATTCGACGTAACCTGTAAAAGTTAGCATTCAGTACGGTGCGGCGCGCATACATGTATATCCCTCGCCCAGGAATGTGGTTATGCGCAATACGTGATTGGGTTATTGCTATAACCTTTACATAAATGACAAGCAGTGTCATGTTATTGATGTCATGAACTATACGTCGTGTCTGTCACGCATTCGTAGCTTTCAGTGTTAATTTCGGCATCATGCCGAGTCAACGAGACCACCTTGTTCGACGTGGTCCCATTTTCGGTAACATTCATGTTGACGGCGACGCGCCGGTCACTTTTCCTGTTTCGTATGGCAACAAACGCGAAGTGTGGTCTGCCTCTTAACAGCTACGGCCCTTAGCCCCCACCGCGGTAGTCTAGTGGTTATAGCACTCGGCTGCTGATGCGAAGGTCGCGGGATCGAATCCCTGCCGCGGCGGCTGCATTTCTCTGGAGGCGAAATTTTGAGGCCCGTGTACTGTGCGATGTCAGTGCACATTATGTCAGTGCCCAGGCGGTGGAAATTTCCTGAGCCCTACGCTACGGCGTCTCTCCTCATGTCGTCGTTTAGGGACGCTAAAACCCAAGAAATCATTTGATGTTGTTCTCTGTGTGTGTGTGTACTAAGAAAATGTGTGTTTAGTACACACACCCACCGAAAGAGAAAGGCACATTGGGTGAGTGTGTGCGGCGGCAGTGTCAGTGGCGTTGTTTTTAAATAACGTCGTGCACCGCGCGGTTCGTGCGGTACTAGGCGGAAACGGTTAAGGATTGCACTCGCGCTTTTTGCGCACGTGACGGGTTGTTTAATGGTTCCGTTCGCAGCTTCTTCGGAAGAGGCAGGTATACTCATTGCCGTCGTGTAATCTTGGTATACTCAACCACTAATAGTTACAGCCGTGTGTCGCCAGAGTGACGCTGTTTGCTTCGATCACACCTTTCTTCCTTCCCACCACATACTAATCGCTAACGCAGTTTTTCGTCATTCTGGTGCCAAGCCTCAGATTCACGCCTGTTAACTTCACTATGCTGTTGCTTATGCCGTGTTTGAATTCCATGTGTCAAGATGTATACGTTCTCAGGGGTTTTATGCATCGATCACGACACTTGCGTGTAGGTGCGTCGCCTCGCTGTCAGATTGATTTACGACTAAGCGAACATGAAACTCGCCGTGGCGTTGTCTGCTTGGCTCTGATCGATTCGGTGAGACGTACTCCTGCTCTCGTGAAATGACAGGCTGGCTGGGCCAGGTCCTCATCATGGTGCTTGCTTTTCATTTAGCTAAAGCGTTAAACGGCTGGGAGGATTATTCGGTGAGCATCTGCTTTCAAGAACAACTCGCTGTCCTTGATATCGACCCAGTGATGAGGCTTCTACTCGACTGGACCATCAAAAAATTAAATTATTGTGCTTTAAGTGCGATCACATCCTGCGGCATAGGGTGTATAGAGATGAAAAACCACGTACGAATAACGGCACACAAAAACTATTGTATCATATTTCGCATTTCCTGAACGAGCAACCGATTGTAGCTACTCTGATCGACGATACAGTCTCATACCGCATTTTTAAAAGGAAGATACAGGAACACTTGCTGTCTACACAAACATAATCTCCGTCATCATCTTTGTTTTGTATTTCCTAAAATAATGGATCTCTTTTCTTTTTGTTGAAACCTCATTGATGTCGTTTGAAAGCTTTATGGATGTCATTGCCTAATGAATTTTGAAACCTTGCGTATTGAAATTTTAAGTTCCTTCATGTATTTTACATTATTTACATTAGTGTTTGTTTATGTTCTCTAAAATCTGTTTCATTGTTGGTCACATATACGCTTTATTGATGTCATTTCCTGGACAAATTTCTTTCATCTATTTGTTTGTTCGTTTTTTTGTATACATGTGATTTGCATGTTGCAATTCATTTATGCTTAATTGCATATTGGCTGTAAACTTTACACTGAGCATTGTGTAATTTTGTCTGGTTTTTGGGTTTACATGGGGCAGGCGCTTCGTCAGGCTTTTATGCCTCTTCGCCGGTGCCCTGGGCAAATTGTTGTTCTTCTTTTGTTTTCCTGCTTTTTGCCTTAAATAAACTTCAACTTCAAATAATCGTGATATGATTGCGGCCTACGGTGGTGGGTAACTGCAGATTAATTTTAACCACATAAGCGAAGAGAACGAAGTTCTGAGCGCCATAGCCACGTAACCATCAAACGTAATCATCAACTCTTGGCCAATCCCCCCTGGTGGGTAAGTGCCGTAGTTCTTCAGGAGCATCATCATCATCATCATAGCCACAGACGTGAGCCTCGGCACATCTGTACCCACGATGGATCGCTGCAAGAGCCCTCGCCGCCTCTATTTCAACGATATGGATGAACCGTCTCCTGCGACGAAGCCACAATTCCGACCCACCCGCCGCTGCGACAGCGGAGAGCTACCGTCGCAGGAGGACTGCCACAAGTTCCGCGAAGGGCGCAAGCGCTCCTACGACGACGCTCTCAAGAGGCACGAGGCAGTCGTAGCGTCGACGCCAAATGCGGTGGCCAAGCGCCACACAGTGTCTCGAGGAGTCAAGAGCCGCGCGTCACCCCTGGCGTCCAGAGTTCGATGTTCGAGCACACTGTCCGGGAGACCCCGGGTGGAAGGCTCGTCGCAGCTAGCCGCCGGCGGTTCGCCGCGAATAACACGTCAGCAGTTTCAGAGTTCTCAGCTCTTAGTACCAAAATCGACGGGAGTGGACGAGCCGCTGCTCTGCCAAGCCGCAACGAAAGGGAGGAAACGGAAGAGGGAAAGGGCGGCGACGTCGACTAACGACGTCAGATTTAAAGCCTTGTCACGCAAGAGCAAGACTTCGCTCCCGGAAGTTCCCTTGACCGCTAGGCCAGTGCACATATGCCGGAAGAACAGCGAACCGCAAGTGCCCACGTCCGTGGATTCAAAGACACGCACACCGACGTTCACTGATGGCGTCGACAACGTCAAAGCTCAGTTGGCCCGGAAGAAGGCTCTGTTACTCGAACCACAGGCATCCAAGACCTTTGGACGAAAGCGTGTCTTCAAGGAGATGGCCGGAGAACCTATCGCCGCGGGTTTGAAGAGAGAGGACGTCCGTTCGACAAAACGCACAGGTCGTGGACCGCGACAGGGCGCTTGCGCGGGAGACGGACGGGTGATTGACCCGAGAAAGGTGGTCTTCAAGGCAAGCACTTCCATGCTCACCAACGTAACATCGAGGATGGCGCCCTCAGGTCTTCACCGGAGGTGCTTCGAAGCGACAACCAACTCGGGCTGGCCTCAACGTCCTTCAGATGTGCCAAGGACCCGCGACAAGACCGCTTCAGCCACAGTAGTCGCTCTCGGCAACAACGCTCGCCGAAAGCGATGCGTCCGGAAGATCGACATTTCGTCGGAAGCTGTCGATAGTTCATCTTCTGCAGCCGTCCAAGTGTCCAGTGGGAGGGACGTAGTTCCAAGTGGAGGCGTGGGGCAGTTCCTTGTGAGGGCTCTTAAGTTTTTGTTCTCTTCCCTTCTGTCACGTGTGCTTCGCCTTTTCACCGGTGCACTTTATTGAATGACCCGAGGCGGGGTTGTTGAGTCAACTTCGGTCTTGCTGCTTGCTTCTGGAGGGAACTGAAGCTGACACCTGGCGTGATGTCGTCGACATCCCAAACCCGAGTTAGCGGCCAATTCAGAGAGGTTTTTTTTTTTATCTTTAGTGCCCGGGTTAAGTGTTCAGAACGTGTGCTACGCTGTTGCCTCGGCGCTGAAGTTTACTTAAATATGTATAGTCTTCAAACGTCGTTACGCAGCAAGCAGAGGACGGAAAATAAATGTTGGTTCGGTGAGGCGCGGCCAGTATGTCCGTTTAATAAATATATTTTGGGTTATATAGAGGTTGGCGTGACACACAATACATTTAGAAAGGTGTCTGTCACGCCTAACTTGTCGCCTGTTGGGCACTGAGGGCGCTCACAGGGTTTTTCTTGATAACCTCGCGATGCAACGCGTCCGAAAAGTGTACAGTGCTGGTCGGGACACGACGGGAGACCATTAGAGCTGTGTCATTGCCTAGAATTAATGCACGCACTCTGTCGTGAGCCGAGTAACATGCTGCTTATGCACTCGCATACATGCGTCGTTTTCTTTTTGTCTTGTTCCCCGGGCAGCTCATGCCTCGTTTACTCCATGGAGTGTGGTTAACATATATATATATATATATATATATATATATATATATATATATATATATATATATATATATTTGGCTAAGTGGGTCAACCAGAGGTTATGTGCATGATCATTTGATAGACCTTTCGGAAGAGAAACGCCATACCAAAAGCAACGGCCCGCGATGTCATGGATCGTTGCATTCCGCCTTCTTCGAACTACGAAATAGCGGACGGACCGCACGACACAAGCATGTGGTTTGGCCTTGCTGCGATCAGAGGGATAATATTGTTCTCTTTTCTGACCGCGCGACGCTGGTTAAGCTTCATCGATTGCTCCTTGCAGCCGGCCTCGCCGACGTGGGTATATTTCTTTCTTTCTTTTTAACAGTAATTGTAGAATCAAGAGGGAAGCCTATCTTTTTTCGCTTTAGTAAGTGACGTCTTCGTTTACAGTCGCAACTTTCAAGGACAGCCAAAAATTTTCTCACTCGCCGCGTGAACTATATATAAGCAGTGAAAATGAGAAAGTGGCTGAAAAATACTCTATGCGAACTTCATCAGCATGGTGAAACAGTTCCAGAAACTAACGCGAAGACGTATAAGACAGTGCATTGCATATATACTCTGTCGTTGGTTCTTCACGTCCGTCTTTGGCGTTGCTTCATCGTCTTAACACCCCGATTCGCCATCTCTCCACACTTTTGCTAAACCTGTTCAGCGTTTGAGCAGCAGGTTGCCTCCCCTACACGTGGCGACCAGTTGGTCCGTGTAGAAATGTAGAAATTTTTCACTGTGCTGTGCTTCACTATGCTGTGCTTATGCCGTGTTTGAATTCCATGTGTCAAGATGTATACGTTGTCAGGGGTTTTATGCATCGATCACGAGACTTGCGCGTAGGTGTGTCGCCGCGCTGTCAGATTGATTTGAGATCATCCTTGCACGACTAAGCGAACATGAAACTCTCCGTGGCGTGGTGTCTGCTTGGCTCTGATCAATTCGGTGAGACGTACTCCTGCTCTCGTGAAAGGACAGGCGGGCTGGGCTAGGTCCTCATCATGGTGCTTGCTTTTCATTTAGCTAAAGCGTTAAACGGTTGGGAGGATTAGTTGGTGAGCATCTACTTTCAAGAACAACTCGCTGTCCTTGATATCGACCCAGTGATGAGGCTTCTACTCGACTGGCCCATCAAAAAATTAAATTATTGAGCTTTAGGTGCGATAATCGTGATATTTTCGTGGCCCACGGTGTGGGTAACTCCAGATTAATTTTGACCACATGGCCTTGTGTATAAGCAAGGCTACGCTTTGTGCGTTCAGAAGTACGCCTAATTTCGTACTTTTCACTCAACAAGTAGTTTTATTATAATGAGAGAGAGAGAGAGTAAGGATTAATATGTGTTGTATGCGTAGGACACTACATGGTATGCTTGGATCAGCCGTAGCCGTATACATGCTGACGCGTGTATAATGCTTATTGGACATTGCTATACATAATCGCCCGTGTCGTTGCTCCTTACCTCCACTGGCACCTTCATTTCCATGAAAATATCTTCAGAGTTTCGCGGTAGCTACGCTACCGTAAGGCATTCGTCAGCCGTTATGTCGTATAGTGTTCATCCTGTCGCAGTGGCAGGCAGCTGATCGTCTTCTACTACAGATTCGCAGATTATGAGTGTCCAGTCTCTTCCTGTATTCAATACGAGAGGAGAGCTATAATTAACGGCTAGAATAGGACGTAAATAATCGGTACAGGACAGGCGTTTCTCTTTTTCATGAGGGCGTCCAGGTACCCGCCGTTGCGCTGCGTAGCACGAGCGTACGGGTTCGATTCCCGGCCGCTCCCTTTCTATAGGGGCGAGACGCGAGAATGCTCGCAACATCCACTTAGTTGCACATTAATAAGCTCTGGGTGGTCCTCCGACATGCCTCTGAACCATATTGTGGTTTCGTCACGCAAAAGTGCAGACTCCTAATGAGTGAACCGAAAACGTCAGCGCGGTGCGGTCTTCGCTGATGTGCACGTAGTACATACGCATTTGGGCAAAGCTATAGCTGGTGAAGAAAGTGCTAGGAATCGAATACAAAAGTACAACAACAAAATATGAGCTCGGGCTCATAGACCAACATCAGTGGTTATGGCACTCGGCTGCAGATCCGCAGGTCGCGGGATCGAATCCCAGCCGCGGCGGCTGCATTTCGATGGAGGGGAAATT
Organism: Hyalomma asiaticum; assembly: GCA_013339685.2. Classification (NCBI taxonomy): domain Eukaryota; kingdom Metazoa; phylum Arthropoda; class Arachnida; order Ixodida; family Ixodidae; genus Hyalomma; species Hyalomma asiaticum. The sequence continues at coordinate 337,376,205 of CM023481.1, forward strand.
TCGAGGCCCGCGAACTGTGCGATGTCAGTGCACGTTGTAGAACCCGGTGGAAATTTCCGGAGCCCTCTACTACGGCGTCTCTCATCATGTCGTTTACGGACGTAAAACCCAAGAAACCCATTGATGTTCTGTGTGTGTGTGCTGCGAAAATGTTTGGTTTGTACACGCACATACCCAAAGAAAACGGCAGATTGGGCGAGTTTGTGCTGCAGCAGTGTCAGTGGCGCTGTTTTTCAATAACATCGTGCACACCGGTTCGTGCGGTATATATTAGGCGGAAATTGTTAAGGATTACACGTGCTTCTTGCACACGTGAATGGTTGTTTAATGATTCTGTTCGCAGCTTCTCATTGCCGTCGTGTAATCTTGATATACTTAACCACTAATGGTTGAAGCCGTGTGTCGCCAGAGTGACGCTGTTTGCTTCGATCACACCTTTCTTCCTCCCCACCACATACTAATCGCTGGCGCAATTTTTCGTCGTTCTGGTGGCAAGCTTCAGCCTCACTCTGTTGACTTCACTATGCTGTGCTTATGCCGTGTTTGAATTCCATGTGTCAAGATGTATACGTTCTCAGGGGTTTTATGCATCGATCACGACACTTGCGTTGAGGTGCGTCGCCTCGCTGTCAGATTAATTTACGACTAAGCGAACATGAAACTCGCCGTGGCGTGATGTCTGCTTGGCTCTGATCGATTCGGTGAGACGTACTCCTGCTCTCGTGAAATGGCAGGCTGGCTGGGCCAGTTCCTCATCATGGTGCTTGCTTTTCATTTAGCAAAAGCGTTAAACGGCTGGGAGGATTATTCGGTGAGCATCTGCTTTCAAGAACAACTCGCTGTCCTTGGTGTCGACCCAGTGATGAGGCTTCTACTCGACTGGACCATCAAAAAATTAAATTATTGAGCTTTAAGTGCGATCACAACCTGCGGCATAGGGCGTATAGATATTAAAAACCACGTACGAATGACGGCACACAAAAACTATTGTATCATATTTCGCATTTCCTGAACGAGCAAGCGATTGTAGCTACTCTAATCGACGATACAGTCGCACCCCATTTTTAAAAAGGAAGATACAAGAACACTTGCTGTCTACACAAACATAATCACCGTCATCATCTTTGTTTTGTGTTTCCTAAAATAATGGATCTCTTTTCTTTTTGTTGAAACCTCATTGATGTCGTTTGAAAGATTTATGGATGCCATTGCCTAATGAATTTTGAAACCTTGCGTATTGAAATTTTAAGTTCCTTCATGTATTTTACATTATTTACATTAGCGTTTGTTTATGTTCTCTAAAATCTGTTTCATTGTTGGTCACATGTATGCTTTATCGATGTCATTGCCTGGACAAGTTTCTTTCATCTATTTGTTTGTTTTATTGTATACATGCGATTTGCATGTTGCAACTGATTTATGCTTAATTGCATATTGACTGTAAACTTTACACTGAGCATTGTGTAATTTTGTCTGGTTTTGGGTTTACATGGGGCAGGCGCTTTGTCAGGCTTTTACGCCTTTTCGCCGGTCCCCTGGGCAAATTGTAGCTTTCTTATTTTTGTTTCTGCTTTTTGTCTTAAATAAACTTCAACTTCAAATAATCGTGATATGATTGTGGCCTACGGTGGTGGGTAACTCCAGATTAATTTTAACCACATAAGCGAAGAAGGGAACGAAGTTCTGAGCGCCATAACCACGGACGTGAGCCTCGGCACGTCCGTACCCTCGATGGATCGCTGCAAGAGCGGTCGCCGCGTCTATTTCAACGACATGGAAGAACCGTCTCTTGCGGCGAAGCCACAATTCCGACCCACCCGCCGCTACGACAGCGGAGAGCTACCGCCGCAGGAGGACTGCCACAAGTTCCTCAAAGGGCGCAAGCGCTCCTACGACGACGCTCGCAAGAGGAACGAGGCAGTCGTAGCGTCGATGCCAAATGCGGTGGCCAAGCGCCACACAGTGTCTCGAGGAGTCAAGAGCCGCGCGTCACCCCTGGCGTCCAGAGTACGATGTTCGAACACATTGTCCGGGAGACCCTTGGTGGAAGGCTCGTCGCAGATAGCCGCCGGCGGTTGGCCGCGAATAACACGTCAGCAGTTTCAGAGTTCTGAGCTCTTAATCCCAAAATCGACGGGAGTGGACGAGCCGCTGCTCGGGAGGAAACGGAAGAGGGAAAGGGCGGCGACGTCGACTGACGACGTCAGATTTAAAGCTTTGTCACGCAGGAGCAAGACTTCGCACCTGGAAGTTCCCGTGGCCGCTAGGCCAGTGCACATATGCCGGAAGAACAGCGAACCGCAAGTGCCCACGGCCGTGGATTCAAAGACACGCACACCGACGTTCACTGATGGCGTCGCCAACGTCAAAGCTCAGTTGGCCCGGAAGAAGGCTCTGCGACTCGAACCACAGGCATCCAAGACCTTTGGACGAAAGCGTGTCTTCGAGGAGCTGGCCGGAGCTCAGGAACCTATCGCCGCGGGTTTGAACAGAGAAGACGTCCGTTCGACAAAACACGCGGGTCGTGGACCGCGACAGGGCGCTTGCGCTGGAGACGGACGGGTGATTGACCCGAGAAAGGTGGTCTTCAAGGCAAGCACTTCCATGCTCACCAACGCAACATCGAGGATGGCGCCCTCAGATCTTCACCGGAGGTGCTTCGAAGCGACAACCAACTCGGACTGGCCTCGACGTCCTTCGGATGTGCCAAAGACCCGCGACAAGACCGCTTCGGCCACAGTAGTCGCTCTCGGCAGCAACGCTGGTCGAAAGCGATGCGTCCGGAAGATCGACTTTTCGTCCGAAGCTGTGGATAGGTCATCTTCTGCGGCCGTCCACGTGCCCAGTAGGAGGGACGTAATTCCAAGTGGAGGCGTGGGGCAGTTCATTGTGAGGGCTCTTAAGTTTTTGTTCTCTTCCCTTTTGTCACGTGTGCTTCGCCTTTTCACTGGTACAATTTATTGAATGACCCGAGGGAGGGCTGTTTTTTTATTGTATCTTTGAAATAAACGTGACAAAAAACATCGCAAACACTCGTTTGGTCCCATAGCCTAGCTGGCTGGTGACTTGACCAATTTTATGACATACCTATGTAATTATGCACGCGGTTTCGGCAGTGACAAGAACATGATTGGATAGATATTTAAAAAAAGAGAACTGTTGAATTATACAGGAAATAACAGCATACAAAATACCCACTTATACAATTGTACATTTAAAAATTGATCATGGAGCGCTTCATGGCCACAGGAAAATTTTTCGCCTGTTTTACTTCAGTCGGTATGGCATTCCAAATGAGAGCCCCGTTAAATTCTATGAGTCTTCGACCGCAGGCATTTCTGGCAACTGGTAAATTGAAGCCGTTGTTTGCTGCAGCCCTTGTACAGCGCGCGGGTAACGTAAAGATGCTTAATGGGAATGGGTCCTCATGTTTTATTATTCTGTGCACTACATGAGCAACACTCGACACGTGAACAGATTTTAGCGGAAGAACACGCATCAGTTGAAAGAGTTGTTTTGCACTATCCGCCCTGTTCGAGAATGTGGTGATCCTAAATGCCCTCTTTTGTAGGCGGCTGATTGATTTAAAATGGGTTTTATATGAACTGTCCCATGAAGCTACGCAGTAGCTCAAGTGACTGTGCACGAATGCAAAGTATAGGATGCGTAGAATTGTTGCGCCAAAACATTCGCGGGCTTTTAGTAATGTGTGACATCCGTGTGCTAGCTTGGAGCATGTCTTTTCTATGTGCGATTTCCATTCATATCCGAGTTAAACATAACCCCTAAGTACTTAAACGAGGCCACTTGCTGTAGCCGTGCATCATCTAGAAACAGGTTGAACCTTGCATAATCGAGCTGTTTTTTCCTAGAGTGGAAGACCATATATTTAGTTTTAGCTGTGTTGATGTTTAGGTGATATTTAGGTCTTGCTGCTTGCTTCTGGAGGGAACTGAAGCTGACACCTGCCGTGATGTCGTCGACATCCTAAACCCGAGTTAGCGGCTAATCTCTTAAGTGTGTGTGTGTGTGTTTTTCTGGTTTTTTTTTTTTTTTTTTTTTTTTGTGCCGGGGTTAAGAGTTCAGAGCGTGTGCTGCGCTGTCGCCTCGGCGCTGAGGTTTACTTAAACAGTTGCCATGGCGCTGGGATTTAAGTATATATAATCTTCAAACGTCGTTACACAGCAAGCAGAGGACGAAAAATGAATGTCGGTTCGGTGAGGCGCGGGCAGTATGTCCGTTTAATGTGTTTAGGGTTAAATAGAGGCTGGTGGGATGAACAAAACATTTCGAAAGGTGTCTGTCACGCCTAACTTGTCGCCTCTTGGGCACTGAGGGCGCTCACGGGGATTTTTCTTGATAACCTTGCGATGTAACGCGTCCGAAAAGTGTACAGTGCTGGTCGGGACACGACGGGAGACCATTAGAGCTGTCTCATTGCCTAGAATTAATGCACGCACTCTGTCGCGAGCCGTGTAACATGCTGCTTCTGCACTCGCATATATACGTCGTTTCCTTTTTGTCTTGTTCCCCGGGCAGCTCATGCCTCGTTTACTCCATGGAGTGTGGTGAATATATATATATATATATATATATATATATATATATATATATATATATATATATATATATATATATATATATATATATATATATATATATGTGTGTGTGTGTGTGTGTGTGTGTGTGTGTGTGTGTGTGTGTGTAAATTTGGTTAAGTGGGTCAACCAGAGGTTATGTGCATGATAGATCAAAAGGGCAGAAAGTTGAGCGAGTTGGTAACATTCCATAATCAAACCGATTGACAGGTGGCGCTACCATTCCGAGCATGCGCAGATAAGCTGTGTGTCTTCTTTCTTTTTCGCCTCTGTGCTGTGCATCAGTTGTTAGTCGGCGTTCGTGGTGTTCACTTCTCTTCTTGTGTCCGTGTCCTGCACGCCTCTTCTTTTGATTATGCATGATAGACATTTCGGAAGACAAACGCCATACCAAAAGCAATGGCCCGCGATGTCATGGATCGTTGCATTCCGCCTTCTTCCAACTACGAAATAGCGGACGGACCGCGCGACACAAGCATGTGGTTTGACCGTGCTGCGATCAGAGGGATAATAGTGTTCTCTTTTTCTGACCGCGCGACGCTGGTTAAGCTTCATCGATTGCTCCTTGCAGCCGGCCTCGCCGACGTGGGTATATTTCTTTTTTTAACAGTAATTGTAGAATCAAGAGGGAAGCCTCTCTTTTTTTTTTCGCTTTAGTAAGTGACGTCTTCGTTTACTGTCGCAACTTTCAAGGACAGCCAAAAATGTTCTCACTCGCCGCGTGAACTTATATAAGCAGTGAAAATGCGAAAATAGCTGAAAAATACACTATATGAACTTCATCAGCATGGTGAAACAGTTCCAGAAACTAACGCGAAGACGTATAAAACAGTGCATTGCATATAGTATACTCTGTCGTTGGTTCTTCACGTTTGTCTTTGGCGTTGCTTCGTCGTCGTAACACCCCGATTCGCCATCTCTCCACACTTTTGCTAAACCTGTTCAGCGCTTCTACTGAGGCTTCTACTCGACTGCCCATCAAAAAATTAATTTATTGAGCTTTAGGTCTGATAATCGTGATATTTTTGTGGCCCACGGTGTGGGTAACTCCAGAGTAATTTTGACCACATGGCCTTATGTATAAGTAAGGCTACGCTTTGTGCGTTCAGAAGTACGCCTAATGTCGTACTTTTCAGACTCAACAAGTAGCTTTATTATAATGAGAGAGAGAGAGAGAGTAAGGATTAATATTATGTGTTGTATGCGTAGGACATAACATGGTATGCGTGGATCAGCCGCAGACGTATACATGCTGAAGCATGTATAATGCTTTTTTGAACATTGCTATACATAATCGCCCGTGTCGTTGCTTACCTCCACTGGCACCTTCATTTCCATGAAAATATCTTCAGAATTTCGCGGTAGCTACGCTACCGTACGGCACTCGTCAGCCGTTATGTCGTATAGTGTTCATCCTGTCGCAGTGGCAGGCAGCTGATCGTCTTCTACTACAGATTCGCAAATTATGAGTGTCCAGTCTCTTCCTGTATTCAATACGAGAGGAGAGCTATAATTAACGGTTAGAAAAGCACATAAATAATCGGTACAGGACAGGCGTTTCTCTTTTTCATGAGGGCGTCCAGGTACCCGCCCGTGGCCGACTATAGGGCGTTGCGCGGCTGAGCACGAGCGTACGGGTTCGATTCCGGGCCGCTCCCTTTCTATATAGGGGCGAGACGCGAGAATGCTCGCAACATCCATTTAGTTGCACCTTAATAAGCTCCGGGCGGTCAGAATAACTTGGGGCTCCTCCGACATGCCTCTGAACCATATTGTGGTTTCGTTGCGCAAAAGTACAGACTCCTAATGAGTGAACCGAAAAAGTCGGCGTGGTGCAGTCTTCGCAGATGTGAACGTAGTGCATACGCATTTGGACAAAGCTATAGCTGGTGAAGAAAGTGCTAGGAATCGAATACAAAACTACAACAACAAAATATGAGCTCGGGCTCATAGACCAACATCAGTGGTTATGGCACTCGGCTGCAGATCCGAAGGTCGCGGGATCGAATCCCAGCCGCGGCGGCTGCATTTCGATGGAGGGGAAATGTCGAGGTCCGTGTACTGTGCGATGTCAGTGCGCGTTAAAGAACCCCAGGTGAGACCTCCACTATGGCGTCTCTCATAATCAGAGCTGGTTTCGGGATTAAACCCCACAAATCAATCATCAATCGTATCATGTACCAACAGCACGTTTAGCGGAGCGAGCGCAACACGCGACCGTGTCACCTCCGCTGCGTAGCAAATTAATCGGCGGGCATCGAGCATTCGCCTTCCACGCAAATAGCTCGCTCGGAGGGCGGAAACCGGAAATCGTGACCTACGGCCGCCAGCAAAACAAGAGCCTCGGTACAGGCGCACTGTGCGGACTCCGGGGTATAACGCGAGGCTCTAGCGACCCCGTTTCGTGCCTGTTCTCAGCCTTTCGGCGCTCGCATTGTTTGTGCCGCTGTCGGCGACAGCTGTTGGGGCGATGATGGAAAGCGCCGCTTCACACCGCTCCATTGTCTGACTGTGGGCGGCCCTTTTTTTTCCTTGTCATTTTCTTCCCGCCCGCTTTATTTGGCTTTATTAGACGCAACACCTTGACTTTGTGCCTTTATCCCGCTATGAATAGTCGCCGTGACGGGGTTCCTACACTCACCGTGAAACCCAGTGGCTCAACCACTCCGTGGTATATTATAGTACGGTCCACGCGCGCTGTGTGCCTGCACATGGCGAGTTGTTCCTTTCTGATACTTATTCGTTTTTCGCCACCTTATTCTCCCCACACATCTGCGACCCGTTCCTGCCCGTAGAGCAGGCAGTTCCACCAGACCTGCCTCCTATGCCAGTATTACACATCCGATATTGACACGTGCCTTTGTTTTGGTTTGTTGACAGGGATCGCGTTGTCATTTCCTTGTGACGCAAAGAGCAGGCCGCGCTTTTCTTTTATGCTGCTTCGCGAGTAGTACGGACCGTTCTACAGACTTTACATTCCGACGCGAGTGTCTGAGTGCCTTCCAGAACAACAGTGATAATACCTGAGCGCACTGTGACGAATGTATAGGAGCTGACACATTTTACCGCCGTTCAGTTTTTATTGTCGACTGACGACTGTTCACGCCGCTGTCGTTTCGCTGTGTGATTTGCTTTTCTGGGCATAGCTTCGCCCAATAAACAGTTCCACTGTCAACGCTTTCAAGTCACGCTGCGTCCCTCATCGTCACGACCACGTGACGATATTGTGAAAGCGATATGTCCACGGCGACTGTCTGCGCATCCAGTCGTCGTCGGCACATTTTCCACTGTCTTCCGACTGTATATAACTGCTCTGAAACTTGTTCGGTTACCATGCATTTCTATTCAAACCTTGTTACACCATAAGCGACAAGTAAATGTGGATGTCTTGAGTTTGACGCTTAATCTGTTCGATATCTTGAAAACTCAATTTGCACTTCTCGCATTTGTGTGTCTCTGCAGGGTTCCCGAGTAAAATTCTCAGTCGTGGGAATCCGAAAATGACTGACGATTCTGGCGCTCGGCTGCTGACCCGAAAGACGCGGGTTCGATCCCGGCCGCGCCGGTCGAATTTCGGTGGAGGCGTGAATTCTGGAGCCCCGTGTACTGTGCGATGTCAGTGCAAGTTAAAGAAGCCCAGGTGGCCGAAATTTCCGGAACCCTCCACTACGGCGTCTCTCATAATCATATCGTGGCGCTTTTTAATTAGCTGTACTGGCCATTGCCAAGAGGTTCGTTTGATTGTCTTGACGATCATGCCCGCGTTGTGAACCAATTTGAAGAACCTTTCGAAGACGTATCGTGGTACTATAAGGATGCCCTGGCCCACCGAGCCATAATCTGTGGCACTGATTGCGCTGTCTAGAAGATCGGTCTTAGCTTGGGTCCTTTCGACGCAGCACTTGTTGCGCGATTCGTCACCCACGAGACCTCGTATGCTCAAGCACTGACAGCACTCCTGCGAAACTTTCGCGTGCTTCGTTGGAATGTCTTCCTTTCGATGCGAACGCGCTGCAAGACCGCGCATTGCATTTTCATTCATGTAAACCTCGAATATCTTCGTTATCTGGCGCCAGATGTCCCGTTAGTGGTGCTCTGTCGCTTGCGCAAGTAACGCTCAGCCATCTCCGATGCATTTACCGCGCTCGCATGCCGTGCGTAAAGTTGCGCCCGCGCCGTCTGTACCGCTCCGGTGTCGCGATTCCGCTGGCTTCGTACGACGCCACTGCGCTCCTGAACGGAGGACAGGGGCCTTGAGCTTTCTGAAGCGAACCGGCTGTTGCTGGCGCCTTGCTGGGAAGACAAACGTTGATGTATATGCCTCTCGATGAGGGGCAGGCCCCTACAAGATCGAAGGGGGTTTATAGGTTGGGTCATAAGAGCACTGTCGCTGTCATACATAGCTGAATTGCGGTGAGCAAAAGCTATGGGGCCGGTGTCAGCCAAGCGGAAAATAAAGCCAGAAGTCCTCCTTTTGCGTCCGTCTGCTCGTCGGCAGGCGGCGCGGGAACGAAGTACTCTGTGCACGCGATTTCAGCAGTAATTCGGTCGCAAGCGACGCGCAGCGCACAAAAACGTGCAGTTGAACGCAAACGAGCATGCGTTCCTTGCTGTGGACGAGGTCGAAGCATTGCTTTGAGATGTTTTCCTCCATACTGCGAAATTGATTGCATCTCTTCGCGGTCTTCTCGTGTAGCCTTGAACGTAGAGGCGCACTGAAGGTTCGTGGTGCGCTCTTGCATCCCTGGCGTCGGGAGAAGACTCAAGATTCTTTGCAGCGATAGCCGATGCGGGCTCCGTATTGTTGTTTTTGTGCCCGCCGATGATCGTCGCAGGAATCCTTAAGTGCTTTGCTAAGAGTGTATAAATAAGTGAGGAAAGGTCATCTGCATTCCACAGCGATCTAGGATTCGAACTTGACGCTAACAGATTGGCAGTCGAAGGAGGTATTTCCTCTCTCTCCCTGATTTTCTCTTTCCTATGTTTCTTACACGCTATCTATCGCAGACAACGTGACGTCGCATATGCGGGTATTATAAATGCGGAATACTTCAGTTATTTTGTAGGAAAAAAGAACCTAGAAGAACGTTCTGTATAACGGTTGCAGTGGATGGTGAAAACAATCACTGTTTTCCTTTGAAAAATACCTATGCAAGTAAAGACAATTAATCGGGCAGCATTCAGTTCGGTTACTTCTTTGCTGTGTGCCTCGAAATGAAAAATCATTATTTTATAATTTTCAAGGGTACAGTATTGTTTTGGCGCAGCAGCGGTTAACTAAGCCGGTTGGTATGCGTGTAAGCTAGAGAGAATAGCGCGTGAGAAAGCAGATAGGTTAGCTCAAGATTTTGAAGTCAATTTTTGTTGCCGACAGCACAATGCGTATAGGTGCGGCAAAAATACGAGTAAAGGGATGCAAACAAGCATGTGGTAAATCATTGCAAAAAGCGAGCCATGCACAACAACAAAATATGACTGCCATCATTTTGTGATGTACTGCAATGGACTTTGAACAAAATATATATTTTGACTTTAATCACCATCACATTCGATGTTTAAGTGCACTTGCAGGAAATGGCGTGTCTGTTGATTATATATATATATATATATATACTTCAAAGATAAATCCTTGGCAGCAGGTCAATTATATAATCAAAGGGTCACGTTGAAAAAACATAACATTTATTACGACGTTTCGGCCGCGATACCGGCCTTTTTCAAGCTTCTTTTTCAAGCCTGAAAAAAGCCGGTCTCGCGGCCGAAACGTCGTAATAAATGTTATCTTTTTTCAACGTGACCCTTTGATTATATATATATATATATATATATATATATATATATATATATATTCAAAAAATGAGATTCACACGATTAACAAAAACAATATAAGTTTACTGACGTTGCGGCCGGTCCACCGGCCGCTGGACCGGCCGCAACGTCAGTAAACTTATATTGTTTTTGTTAATCGTGTGAATCTCATTTTTTGAAAATATTTATTCGGGCTCAGGGAAATTTTCTTTCCTATATATATATATATATATATATATATATATATATATATATGTGTGTGTGTGTGTCTGTGTGTCTGTGTGTGTGTGTGTGTGTGTGTGTGTGTGTGTGTGTGTGTGTGTGTGTGTGTGACGGTGTAGGTGAGGGAGTTCTTCAACCTGAGCAGGGCTTAGGTCGGTAGCAATCACCTTGCTGACAGAGCTATCAGACGATAAACTCGGACGGCAATGTTTCTTGGCGCCATCGGTAGATAACGAAGCCTCGTGAGTGAGTGAGGGGATTTGGCATTCATCCAAAGGTGTCAAGCTGACCACGGCAATGGCACGTGCATTTACGTGAGTGGAAAATCCGAAGTTGGATCACGGGCAGGAGCGTAGAGCTGGCCACAAATGTGATAACAGTAGTAGCAATCGCGACACCGTGCGTCAGGGCAACGCCAGCGATCGCAGAAACGATGTAGTCATCAGCTACGGGTGGACGCGCTGGCAAAAGAAGGCGCTTGAGGCTCCAACCGGGCGAAGTCGAAACAACACAGGGATGGAGTTACAACAGAAATAGGATCAACTTCATCCATAAGGGCAGAGTAGGTTGTAAGGAAATCAAACCCAAGATCAGATCATGAGGGCAGTGTTGCAGGGCGATAAACAAAACTGTGGTCTCGTGGCCACTGTGCGCGAGTGGCTACCGCTCGCGCTCTGAGCGATAGTCACTCGCGCTGTGCACGTTCCGACGACGCGGGCGTACTACCGTCAGCGACGCGTATTGTACAAGTCATGGCGGGTGTAAGGATCTGTCTGAGCTTTTGGCGAAGGCGCGAACTTATCACAGACATCTGGGCTCCGGCGTCGATGAGGGACTTAATAGAGACGCTATCCACCCGTCTATTAAGCTTCCATGGGCAGGCAAAGTGAGAAGAGGATTTGCAGGCCGGGTCGTTGATGCACCATCACCTCTAGGAGCTGCATCAGCTAGTTTTCCGGTCGGATGAACGACGGCGACGAAGGAGCACGAGCCTGCGGCGAGCGTGCCCGCTGGTGCTGAAGATCGTAGTTCCACTCACATCGTTCGACGTCTGAGCGTGCACAGAGAAGTTGCGAGGGCTTGGTTCTCATCGGTTGTTCCAGCGCGAGAGCAGGTAAAGCAAATTCGCTTATCGTCCATTGTTCTCCATCCGGCCTGGTTTCGACGAGGGCTCAACGTGGAGTATTGGTAGCCAGCAGATGGAGAACCCTGATAAAACGCGGGAGCAGCACGCACGGGACAAAGGCAAGCAAGACCCATGTTCGCGATCTCTTATCGAACGACAGCTTGCATCAACGGGACGGAGGCAGCACCATCCTGGTAGTCCAAGCGAACACAACCAGGAGACATAGCTTCCAGCTCACGGCGAATGATCCGCATCAATGATTCCTCGCCTGTCGTCTGATTAGCGGGAGCTGGGTCTTCGCAGGAAGATGCTATGTGTTGGGCAGTCTGCTAAACTGCTGCGCAATGCGACGACTCTTCGACTGCTCAAAGCGACGAAACTCTTTGATAATCGTGTCTTCTGCTTCGCAGTTCTTAAAATTAAGAAAATAAAAGCGTCATCCCGATTACTTTTGAAAATCTAGCCGATCTTGTCCACCTCGGGTCCAGTTGTCGTCGACCTTGCGGCAAAGCGTGAGCACTTCCTGAATGTAAACAACGTAAGGGATGTCTGAGCTCGGGACAAAAGCTCTTTCATAGCTTCTAGCTGGCGACCAATGGACTTCCCAAAGAGGCCTTTTAGTTTTTGCTTACAATCGTCCCAGCTCGTAATGTCAACCTCGTGCGTATCGAACCAAACACGCGCCGTGCCACGAAGATGGTAACATTGGTAAACATTGGTGTTGGGACCCATCGGTTATGATCGCTCACACGCTCGTACCAGCAGATCTTTTTTTTTTTTTTTACCTCCGCACCGTCAGTGCCCCAAAAGGTTCCCGGTTCCCGCGGCTATGCGAAGACGACAGAAGTTGGATCCTGCTGTGCGGTTTGGGCAGCAGAGGTTGTCGTGGGTGTTCTGTCTTCCGCCATGTTGGTAAGGTTTACGCGGCGTCCGCTACGGAGCTCCGTCTTTGATTGCCCAGTACTTCCACCAAAGATGTTACGCGGACGGAGATCTTAGCTGGCACACAGATACGAGTACACAACAGAAAGGTTACATTCACAAAAACATGGCGCGGGCGCCACCAGCCGAACACTAGGAAATTCTTCCTCGTGCCGCGCGCGCGCGCACACACACACACACACACACACACACACACACACACACACACACACACACACACATATATATATATATATAATATATATATATATATATATATATATATATATATATATATATATATATATATATATATATGGGAGCGGTGCGCATGTGCGATCGCACTTCTGACACACATTCTTTTCTTCGCAAGCACAGGTCATTGAACAACCATTCGCCTAAAGGACCTGTTCAACCTCTCGCTCTCGGCCATATCGCAGATGCTACAGTAGGGGATAATGCTTCGCCTGAAATCCCATGGTCTTGCTACCAGCCGCGCCGCTATCATTAGTTGGCGCGCTTTGACTGGACTGTTTGAGCTCGCTGCGAAAGGTGTTGCATAAACTAGCACATATGCGAAATAATTCAAACTAAGCCAGTAGACGGAAGAAAAAGTCATGCTTATATTTGAACTTTTGAATCTGACTGTATTTCGTTTAATAAAGTTCAATTCAATTCAAACAAAAACTTGTTATAAACATCTGTATCCTTAGCAGAATATATTACTCCTATATATATATATAGGAGGGAGGGTCGTGTCCACTTCTCCGCCGTCGGGGAGCGTCATGCACTTCCGCTAAAGACCACGATTCTCTCAACGTACGTCTTATTGCAGGCTGGCACCGAGTTTTGCCGGTCTGCGCTTTCTTTCTTAAATCTCCCGACTGTATGGATTCTTAGCTCAAGGTAGCGGTGGTATCTTCTATCATTTTTTTATTGATATGATATTTGGAGATGTTGGCACATAAATAACGCGCCGGCTACTTCTTGGCACCTGAGTGTGGTGAAAGTTTGTTCGACTGGCATAGACGCGAAGCAATTCGGAATAATTACATTAAGATTAGTGCCAACAGAACAGCAACAAAAGGAAGCATACACGCAGAGGTGGTACATGTATACAAGTTTAAGAAACATAGCGGTACTCTTGAGGAGTCACTAATACAGAAATACGAATGCCGGCGCACAAGAACGTCCGTAGTCAGCGGGTGCCACCTGGCCGTGGAAGTGAATCGCCAGATGTAATATAACCCAATAATCGATAAACAATCACGTCTGTATATCTATAGAAAGGTGAAATAAATTCAACAATAAGTGCGCTAATAACGTCCAGTAATGCCGCTTTCTTGAAGAAAAGAAAGAAGGTTTTAGTGCTCTTACTATCTAGTGTTCTTGTATTCATGGTTGTATTACAACCATGAATACACTGTGTATACAACAGGAGAGCCTCGGCGACTGGACCCTTGCGTGGCATGCATGACGCGCCACGAACTTTATGAATAGTTCCTCAGTGTCACGCGGTTCCGGCCAACTTGCGATTGTAGCTCGCGCCATTCGATTTTTTTTTTTTCGTGGCAACTTGACGCCCATGTTTACTGCGCAGTGTCTTTATTTCGGGGCTAAAGCGCACATTGGTTGCTCAATTTCAGTACGACCTAGAGTGGCAGGAAATATAGGTATATAAAAACGCAGTTTCGCCTGAGAGACAGTGTATTGAAAAGTCTAGCAATGCAAATTAGACAGCTACGTCAAAATAATTGATTTGATTGATTTGTGGGGTTTAACGTCCCAAAACCAGTTCTGATTATGAGAGACGCCGTAGTGGAGGTCTCCGGAAATTTCGACCACCTGGGGTTCTTTAACGTGCACTGACATCGCACAACGTCAAAAAGTGCGCAGTTTTATCGGCTATTTTCTTAAATGAACACTCTCTTACTAATTAAATTAACGATCGAGCATGGTGTCAAGTACGCGCAGGCTGAGATGAGCTGGCATAACTCGAACGCGAACACTATCTATTGCAACGAACAGCGCCGGCAGAAGTCGGCTTCGTCTTGCCTCTCGTGTCAGCGTGTTTGTGAGACTTTTGGTATAGCACCAGCTCCGATACTTATTTGCGTAGAAAGACGGCGCACGTGAAGCTACCAGACCTAGCATGTAGTGTGTGCATGTGTGTGACCTGCCGCGGATTACCTGCAAGATGTGGCGCTTGCGACGGCTGCGCGCTCAGCTGCACTAGCATCTAGCACAGCTGGCCTATTATCGCCTATCATCGATGACCCATATCCGCTCGCTTTATCTCGCACCGACAGCATGCGATAGGGTGTTATCGTACTAGAACGTAATACTCAACTTGAGGTGACGGCTAAACTTCACCTGTCCGTACTATAGCACGGACGGGCGTAGCGCTCACCGCAGCATCACGGTGATAGCATTATAATCTATGGTTGTGCTGCTGCGGTGAGCGCTTTTGCACCCTTCGGCGTTTCGTTATTAGGTATTTTAACGTTTCTTTCATAGCGTTACACTCAGGCTCTCAGCCGTTCTACGCATTAAGGATCGCATAAGACTCTATAGCTGCTTTTGCATTGCAACGTAGCTCCATTTAGCAACGCGCTTACGAAACGCCGGCCGAGAAGCAGGTGTGTGTGAAAAGACGAGCGGCGGTTCGCTTGTTGCGTGTGCTACGCGTTCGTGATTAGCGCCGATCTCCGGGTGTACAGCTCGAAGATTTCACCTGCGCAGACAGTTGACGCTGACGTGGTGCTCCCTGCCGGATGACGCCACTGACTGCATATCCGTTATCCTCTCGCGGGACCCTCGAGAGCGGGTTGCCTCTTCAGAGTCTGGAAGTGGTTATCGCCGTTTATGGGAGCCCTTAAAAGAGGAACAAGATACCGCCCGATAAGTGTCTTGGCATTGTGGACGTTTGTGACGTCACTGCGAACTCCTGTCAGGAATCCGAGGTGCACCCACTCGACGTCGAGAGCGTGTGGTTTCCTGGCTTGTTATAGGCCTCGTCATTTTTTTCTTCTTATGCTAGCTTCTCGTAGTTTCCGACATTGACTTCGCATGTCGAGGCTCCAGAGCCAGTGAGGGACACCTCTTCGTACCCCAGTCACCCCTTTGCGACCAGGTGCCCCGGTTTCAATGAAGTGTTTCAGGTAACTGTATTGGTATTTGAATTAGTATTGAAAACGTCGAAAAACATATTTGCTGCGCTTTTGAATGTGCACTTATGCTATATTGACGAACCTTGCTCATCCGCCATGGTAGCTTAGTGGATAGCCTGTCGGCTTACGATAAGCTCGAGGCTCGAGGTTTGCATCTTGATCCATCTTGAGCAAAAAAAAAAAAAAACTCTTTTGCTTAGATTGAGGTGTACGTTAACGAACCCCAAGTGGTCAAGGTTAATCTGGAGCCGCCCACTACGGCGTGCCTCTTGTCGATGTTGTAGCACGTGAAACCACAGAAATTATTATTATTGCGAACTGTGCCCTCCCCAAACAGCTCCTGTCGTCTGCGCATCGACGAAAGTCGCGCAGTGGTCCTGCCCTTTCAATAACTTGTGGAGTTTTACGTGCCAGAAACGACGACGTGATCAGGAGGCACACGATAGTGGGAGGATCCAGGTTAATTGTTGACCGCTTTGTGTGTTTTAACTTACGCGTAAAATTTCCGGCCCTTTCAGTGTGCCGAAGTGTGTGGCGCATCTTGTGACGTCACGTGGGCGCAGCGCCACCGGGAGCCTTATTAAAACGCATTCTAGACGCTTCGCAGCAGAGATCATGTGGCCACGAGTGGCTGATGGTCCACTTTTGCTTTTTCTTGCTATAATCAAGCTGCTTGTGTGTTTAACCAAGCGGTGGCTGCATTTATATATATATATATATATATATATATATATATATATATATATATATATATATATAAGGGGCTTTTCACAGATAGTCCTTTAAGATTTTTTTTTTCTGCTTAGTTCGACATTTTACGTTCTCACTGATTCTGCCAAATAGCTTGTGCAAATAGCTGTTCAGCTTGTGCAAGACGGGCCCACTTTTGTGACATGAACAACGGAAGGAAGTAAAATCTAATTATCGAAGGACTTTAGGAAGCTCTTCGTGGAGGCTGCACAAAAACAGACGAAGTAGTGAGGGATCTCTTCGCTAATTATTAAAGCGTAAGTGCGAGCGATATTGAAAGGGCACATCGTTTTGGCTGACCTCGTCCCAATTTTCGGCGTTCAGTGATTAGGCTTCTGAATTTGAACTCATAAAGGAAGCCTTTCGATGTGCATGCGAGTTCCTGGGGCCACTAAAAGTTAGTTCAGACAGGAAGAATATGTTTCGCCGAATTAAGCTGGCACGAAAAAAAAAAATGCTGGAGTTCGATGAAAGAAGCCACACAGAAGACGCTTGCATTTTTCGTACATTTTGACGAACTTCATCTCATGCAGTCTAGGAAGCAATAAGATTGGCCGTTTTGATTCCTCCACAGTTGCTGCGGTTCAGATTTGAGCAGATAATGATGGTATCTGCCGAATGAAGCTCGACGACTCAAGACAAAATATTTTTCTTTAGTTATGTGCGACACTTCCCACCCACTTAACGAACAAAAGCAAAGGGCACAGGACGCGCTTTGTGTGTGTGTGTGTGTGTGTGTGTGTGTGTGTGTGTGTGTGTGTGTGTGTGTGTGTGTGTGTGTGTGTGTGCGTGCGTGCGTGCGTGCGTGCGTGCGTGCGTGCGTGCGCACATTTTCAGCGGCCGCAGCTCCATGATCGGAATAGTTCGAATGGCGACTTCGAATTGCCCGCAGCGGCTCGTTAGGTAGGACGTGCTGCTTCTGAGCATTATCAGTTAGCGGGCACGATTCTCGGCTGTGACGGCTATGTTTCGGTGGGCATTAAATGCAACAAAGCTCGTATATTTAGATGTAGTAGGTGCGCATTAAAGGGCAACTCCGGCGGTTTTTTTCACTATGTTCTGATATCAATGTTTTCCAGTGGTACTGATAGTCCTGTAACCGCCAGGGTGGTTCAATTTGCTCAGAAACGCACCAATAATTTTATATAAGCAACTAAAAGTCGTCTTCAAACCGAAACCGAAACGGGTAGATGCTTCGGGGAGCGTGTACGGTGATGTCACAACCTTCCCGTCACCAGAAATATGGAACTGGCGCCAAAGAAACGCCAGTGGTGAGGTCATCCGACGATATTTGAGTTATGCCAGCTTTTCTGATCTTGACAGCGACGATTTGAGCGCTGAAGTATCGCCGTTTTGCTTTTGACGGCCCGCTAGCTCGGGTAGGCAGCACGGAGGTGATAACGTCAAAAACTTTTAAAAATTAATTTACAGGAAAACCAAATGACCTACAGCCGCCTGACTTGGCACATATTATTACAGTACTGAGGAGAATATATATTGAAAATTTCCTTGAGATCAGTGGACACTGGAAAATCGCCGGAGCTGCCCTTTAAGGGCCAGCACGTGGACCGAATATGTCTAGAATCCGATGCCTAGACCAAAATAGATGGTTAACCCTAGCGGATGAACCATAAGTACTTTCATTAGGGGTAGAAATATTCAGGCATAAACTGGGGAAAAGAACACATTACAATAATTTACGCGTTTAAGGGCACTTGACATCTGTAAGGTGATTCCTCTAGCGATATTGGCGTGATATGTATCATGAATACGATAGGAAAGAAAACATTTCCTTATACAGTGGTAACAGTGGCTTCCGAATTTAACTCGACACTGCGTTCCAGCAAATAGTGGTGCAAATTCAGCATAACCAGCAATACGTTTTGGTGGGAGGCTAGTTAATAATCCGCGGGGTTTTACGTGCCCAAACCGACGATATCACTACTATAGGCACGCCGCAGCTGAGTTGTGAAGCCGTGGTTAGTATCATCATCACGACCTACCATCGGTAACCAACCAGTGTCTGTCTTCTCTTGAAAATTTACTGCTACCTGTATCTGTAAAGACAGAGCCGCGTGTTTTTCTTCCCTTTTTTATAACTTTCTTTTATTTCTTCGTGTAGCGCACAAACAAAGACCGGAATGAAAAACAAGGAGACAGGCGCTAACCTCCAAACAATAGATTTATTTTGTGAAGCGTCACACACACACACACACACACACACAAACGCGCGCGCGCGCGCACTGGGGGGATGAACAACATCCTGCGCATCCGCATTTGCCAGTATAACAATGCGATGTTGTTGTTGTTTTGTGGGGTTTAACGTCCCAAAACCAGTTTTGATTACGAGAGACGCCGTAGTGGAGGTCTCCGGAAATTTCGACCACCTGGGGTTCTTTAACGTGCACTGACATCGCACAGCACACGTACGGGCCTCAACATTTCGCCTCCATCGAAATGCAGCCGCCGCGCCCGGGATTCGATCCCGCGACCCTCGGATCAGCAGCCGAGTACCTTAGCCACTAGACCACCGTGGCGGGGCAACAATGCGATGAATAACTCGACATGACACGAACCGGTTCCGTGTACTTGTTTGTCCTGCTTCGTTCTGCGCTACGTTTTTTTTTTTTTCTTGTGGAGGAGCTATGATATATACGCGATAACATCCATTACTAGAAAAGAGTAAAACTTCACTTGTGCGATCGCGTTAAACTTCACTGTGGAGTCAAGCTAGGATTCAGCAAGAAATACTCGATAAAGTACTGGGTGTGATGTACTGGGTGTAAACCCCAGTACTTGCAGTGCCACGTAATTCCCTGGAGCTTTGTGCAGTTGACACGCGAAATAATAGTAGCGGTGAATGTTGCGAAATTCGGGGACACGTGTGCGAGTAAACGATCCGTTGATTTAAAAAAAATAAAATGATTGATCGTAAGCACATGTAGGGAAGATCTCGGCGGAAAGGACAACAGTAAAACTTGGTGACGAACAGTATAGTAAGTTTTTGCTTGGCCTTTTTTACTTGATCTTGTAGTGAACTTTCACGTGCTCGGCAAGTCAAGCTTTGCTTGAATATAGTAACACATTGTTCATCGCCCACATATCATATGGGGTGTCTCTGGAATGTTACATAGAGCTATTCGTTGCATTGTTATCATGTCAAGCATGACAAATGCGATTGCGCAGGCTGTTATTCATCTTCATAATATAAATCTGTGCAACGCTTCAGAAAATAGTCTGTTGGATGTTGGCGCCTGCCTTTGTGTTTTTCACCCTGTCCTTGTGTGTTTTGTGCGCTAAATGAAGTGGAATTACCTGCAGCGTGCTCAAGTGTTCATTCTTTGTTTTTAAATGCGAAGCATTTCATAGCGAACTTCGGCGACTTTGAGCGTATCTATCTATCTATCTATCTATCTATCTATCTATCTATCTATCTATCTATCTATCTATCTATCTATCTATCTATCTATCTATCTGTCTGTCTGTCTGTCTGTCTGTCTGTCTGTCTGTCTGTCTGTCTGTCTACGATTTTGTGCTCTCCTGGCCGTTTCGATCATGGGATGTTTACGAAAATGTGCCACAACATGACTGCATGAAGAACATAAATGACAAGTCATAACATGAAAATCATGATATGCATGTCATGAGCGGCATGATTTACATGCCAAGGTCTTGGTGCTCTCATGGCCGTTTCGCTAATGGGATGTATGCGAAAATTGGTATGGCACAACATGACTGCCTGACGAACATAAATGGCAGGTCGTAACGTGAAAATCATGACGTGCATGTCATGAGCGGCATGATTTGCATGCCACGGTCTTAGTGCTCTCCTGGCTGTTTCGTTAATGGGATGTATACAAAAATTGCTATGGCACAACACGACTGCATGACGAACGTAAATGACAGGACATAACATCAGAATCATGACATGCGTGTATCAGCGGCATGGTTTACATGCTACAGTCTTGATGCTCTTGCGGCCGTTTCGTTAACTTCATATGTACCAAACTCGGTATAGCGAGAAAACAATGCAAATACATTTTACGTTCCTGATGCGGGCTTCGCATTTCCTTGATTCCCACTGCACGTGGGATCTGCCATTTTTTTTTCTTTACAGTGTTTACTTCCTTTTGCCTGAATGTCCGAAGCAGAATATTATACGAAAGAGACAGTTGGCGCGTCGCACCGTGTGCACAGCGGTATATAATGCGATTGGAAGGCTAATCTCATTAATATATTAGGCATATAGACACCGCACGTGCAAGACGACTGGCGTGCATGGTTGCTTGTAAACGATGGCATATATAGCATCGAGGAAGAGAGAGGGGGAAAATACAATCAAACGGCTACCGGCATGTCGAAACGCAGTTCGGAGGAAGTTCCGACTTGTTTAGGACAAAAGCAAATGCGCCGCGTGTAAGCATCGTCGCATAGCATTACCGCAGCCCATTGATGTTCGCTGCCGTGATGCGATGCCAATGAAATACGCTGTATTCACGTGGACGCGGTTCACGTTTTGATACCCGCTTCGTGAGAAGTCGCGAGTACAACGCGGCGGCCACATTCCTTTGAAGCGTGCAATAATACTAGTAATACCAGGAACGGATGTTTCACTGCACTTTCCGCCATAAGGGGGGAAAAAAGAAAAAACGTGGCTGATCCCCCCCATTCCCGTTATAGGAATCGGTATAACACGAAAGTGAAATGACCGGACTGCGCCGAACTGCGCTTTCGGAGTAGGGTAGCCTCAGCGAGAGCGCTGACGCTACCCTACCCTGACCGAACTGTAGGTTCTCTGTGGTGCTATGACGATATTTCGCTGTACCGATTCGAGGTGGCGGCACGGCCCCAGCCAACGGAAAACACAGCGAGAAGGAGAGAGATGGAGAAAGTTTAAATGAAGGGTTATAAGGCGCGTTCGTGCTCCTTCTAACATGGCCAAGGATAGCTCAGTCGGTATAGCGCGGCGGGCACCTTTCGTCGCGGTTCGAGCGATTGTGGGTTCGATCCCGGCCACGTTAGTGAAAATTTTACTGCATCACATCCGTTACGGTAGTGGCGCATAGTGACGCAGTAAAGCTGTGGTGGACCCCGGCATAAAACACTTTCGTGTTAAAAACGTTAGTTGCAGGTTAGTTACGTCGTTGCCCTGCTCGAGGCTGCGCGTTTGACCACGACGGCTGAGTGGTCGTGAAATGTAACGGCGACCGCGCGCCTATCTCTATAGGTGCACGCTAAAGAAGGCCGCGTGCAGATATTTAAACTGGCCAGTGTCCGCCTTCTACAGCGGGTCTCATCGTACCTTTAACACGTGAAAACCCCTCAATTAAAAGAACTCGTACATTTGTTTGAAACACAGACTGTACAGGGAAGAAAAGGAGCGGTATACGTAACCGAACAGCGCACTCCGTGGTATGTGAAGGTCACGCGTGCATAGCAGGTTTCCTGGGACACCTTGTTCGCGTGTAAATGAAGGCTCGCTTCGATCTCTCGCTCTTTACCTTCCAGAGGCATGGGCGAACCGTGTTGCTTGTTATCCCTCGCTATCAAGCTGCACCGAGCGTCCTTGAGTGTCCGATGAACGGTAATGATCGTATATGGTCGAGCGCATGCTCAGCATGGGCCGCACGTCGCCGTTCCAAATTAAGAAGTGCTCAACTTTGGTTGCTTGCCAGTTTTCTTGACAGCGGAGAGCACATTAGTTCTTGGGAACTCTGTTATTGCCGAGCCTTTTCTTTGAATGCTTAGCAATTTAAAGTCGCCGTTATCAACTGATATATTGCTTGGCTTTGCTCTCATTGATTTTCCGAGTGCGCGCTGTATGTATCTTCGTCGCACGCTGCTTCGAGTGCGCCTTGCCCAACACGCCCAGTACAAGTGTCCCATTATGCTTTTGTCCACTCCTGAAACTGTGCGTCGATAAGTACGAATAATCGCGGCGTTCCGATGTTATACAGTGAGTGCTGCGATTAAGCGTTATCCTTCTAGTGATAACGTGTTCTCAGAGTTTCAGCGTTGCATTGTAACACAAGTTCTCGCGACACGAGCAAGCGCTCGCGCAGTTCGCCGTTACCGCATGGCAAAATATCTGCCGCCAAGTAGTAATGGTAGCCTGCTCTCTCTCGGCCACGTGTCCCTTGTGCTACAGCGGGTAACCGGTCGTGAAGCTTGCACTCTGACTTGAGGAAAACAGGGTTGCAGTATAGTCGCAAGCTATGGGTTAATATAAGTTGTCACATATCTTGCAACAGTGTTAATAACAGCAGTTCGTAATAGTTACCAACAGCAGTCACTGTTAGTAATGGGACTCCACGGTACTGGCTCCAAAACCTTGTAAGCGTTATGCGCGCACCTAAATTTATGTGAACTGCGGGAGTGTAAGCACTGCGTATAAAAGGAACTTCTGGACCGTAATTTAGAGGCTTCAATTTTAAGGCTTGTGCAGGTAGAACAAAAATGCAAAGCTTTTCACACGTTCATCATTCGTTGTGTTCGTTTACCGCATTAGTTAAACACACAATGTTGTATATAAGAGGGTGAATAAGAGGCAGTATATTGGTCATACATAACATTACACAGAAATCAACTCACCAAAGAAGAACGTTCTGAATAACGTAATGCACCGGATGCGATATGGCTTACGTTCTTCAAACTTATACGTGACGCGAGTTGTGCGGACCATAAATTGTAGTGGTATATTACGTGTGTATTTTCTAGAGTAACTGTGCGCTCGTTAACTGTTATGGTGTATTATATTCTTACGTGTGCCAAGGAGGTGCATCGTAAGTGTTAAATATAAATGTTGCATAGTAACGTTCAGCCACTTAGAACAGTTTGACCACAAGCAACGTGTGGTAGTAGCCATTAATGCACTTGCGTCGCCCCGCCAGGGTGGTCTAGTGGTTATGGCACTCGGCTGCTGATCCGAAGGTCGCGGGATCGAATCCCGGTCGCGGCGGCTGCATTTCGATGTAGGCGAAATGTTGAGGCCCGTGTGCTGTGCGATGTCAGTGCACGGTAAAGAACCCCAGGTGGTCGAAATTTCCGGAGACCTTCACTACGGCGTCTCTCATAATCAGAGCTGGTTTTGGGACGTTAACCCCCACTAATCAATCAATCAAACTTGCGTCGACTGCTTCTGTAAAGGTCTAGCATTAGTAAATACTATGTAAATAGTTGCCTATCTGTGAAGCGTCTAGCACGTAACTCGTGCCGTTACTCCTTCCTCGCAGATAAAACATTGCCTTTTTTTTTTTTTTTTTGCCCGAGGTATGGTTCACGTGCTGGAAAGGTGAGTGCAGTAGCACGTGCACTTGAGTGGCCACACACTCTTCACCATTGTGTTTGTATAGCACCGATAACGGGCGATAAGTACGCGAGGCGTGAATGCGTCGGCGGCAGAGTTTATCGCCGATTTTGCTGACGTAACTTACGGACTCACGTTGAACGTGTCCCATATCCCTCTCCGTGAACACTGGGGGGCGCCATTGAACTCGAGAAGCGACCGCCAGATAAAAACCCCGCATGCTCCGAGATAAGCTAGGTTGCAGTGTTGCCGATGATGCGGTGTGGCGGAGGCATGGCGGAGGTGTGAATAGCGTGTGCGATTACGGAGATCGCCGGCGAGGCGTGGCGGCTGTCCGGTCGTGATAACGCTGTTCTGCGCGTCTTATCTCCGGTCGCCCGACCAGCATGTCGCCCGACCTCAGGCGATCGAACCGCGAACGAGACGACAGAGCGGAGCGGTGTCTCCGACCGCCGCGGTGCGTGCTGCGCGGAGTTCTTGTGGAACAAAGCAGTGGCAAGAACGACTAGGACGTTCAAACTCTACGAAGGCGATGAATGGTGCGGGCACCATCATGGTCTGAAAATCGTAAAGTCAGCTGTCAAAGCACTTGAATTCGCCGCCGGGTTAAAAAAAAAAACAGAGAGAGAGAGAGAGAGAGAGAGAGAGAGAGAGAAGAAAAAAGCCAAAGGCTGTGCGATTATCGGCAAACATTACGCTGGGCTGGTTCTGCGGCTGCCGTAATGCAGCTTTGACAGATTGTACTCGAAGACCAAATCGTCGCAGGAAGGTATATTGCGAGCTTCCTGTTGTGAGAAGCTGTCGAGGCAGAGCTGCTGAAGAAGACATCAGTCTTCTCCGCGACAACGCATTAGCACTGTTACGCATGTGGGCACGCCCTTCGGCTAGAAAATTTGGTCCAAATCCCAGTATTCACCCTAGTTATAGCACCCGGTAACTTCTTCCCTCGCGAGAGGAGCAGTCTCAGCGGAGAAACCTTCCGGGGCGACGTGCAAGTAATTACGCAAAGGGAACGAGATAAAACATACTTTTTCTGCTTCAATTCTATTACTTCGAACTGCCCGGTTCTTGGCCATTCCACGAGACTAGATGTGGTGAGCCAACATTTAAAGTTATCCACGTCAGAATGACGAGTTCCGCAACAACGTTTACCCTTCCGGATTACTCAACAAAGGAAAAAAAAAAAGTTTGTGTGTGTGTGTGTGTGGGGGGGGGAGGGGAGAGGTGCAGTTGCAATCGGAACGATGCAGAGCATGCAAAATAACGCGAATATTTGCTGGGCAAGGGACTCCGAAAACAAGCTTTCCGGTTTTCACCAATTTGGAATATGTCTTACCGGCCGTGTTTGGCCAAAATCTAGAAGTGCTGTTCTGTTGGACTGTGTTCGCTCTTTTCTTTCTGTGATGTTGCACAAGCGAGCCAACACTGATATTTCTGTGTTTAGTTCTGTTTGGTTTGACTTACCCATAGAGCACAACGCCAAGCTAGAACTTATCCCGTTGCAGCACGTGTTTAATGGAGCTAGCACCTGGCGACGTTATGTTTCTCGCTCTGTACCACCGATTAATCCCCAGACTGGTGTTTAAGAAAAAGAAAAGACGACGCTGAAACAATAGAATTATGCAAGAACATCGAGCTTGGGCCTGTATCAGGTAGATGTGATATCGGAGCATAGGTTTAGCGTGGAAAATAGTCCTTCATCCTTGAAGACCATTGATGAAAATTAATGGTAGGTGCGCACCTACCCGAGAAGTGCACACTATTGATGATGTGCACTTCTCAAGAAGATAGAGCCTCAGAACTCGGGATAATGATGAAGTTATGTAGAGTGAAATCGCGCAGGCACTTTCTCCGGACATTTTTTTTTTCCTCTCCGGAAGGCGACGGTGCTTAAGCAGGTATGTCCTAGGAAACGCTTCGTTGTTGTTGTCGTTGTTTTTTCCATTTTAATTTGTGCGAGCTTCTTCGGAAATATCTCAAGGGGGGGAAAAAAAAGCCGAAAAGAGCGATTGTTCGACAGGGAGATTTTACCTGTAAGGACTCCGGAAAGGAAAAGGACGCATGCAAAACCGTTCGAGCATACAATAATCTGTACGACGGTAACAAGGAACGTCAGGGCAAACAAGCCGCCGCAGCGCGCATATTTCCACGCCAGCGCAGGTGCTTAATGGGTGCAACGTTTTCAGGCTCCCAGGAGAGGAATATTAAGCAGTTGCGAGTCTTCCAGTGGCGGCGCGCCTTGAGTCCAGCATCAACCGCACTGGTAAAACGAGGAAGCTAAATAAGAATAAGCCAAATATATCTCAGGATCGCCGCTCAAGCGACGAGTGTATACCCGCCTCGGCCTTGGATTGATGCTGATAAAAAGGCACGATATCTATGCCGTCGCGTTGCTCGCTCGTTTTAATATTCTAAACTCGAGTACACCTGCACGTATGTGGCGCACGTGCGGCGAGGTGAAATATTGCGCGTGCCAAACGCATGCGCCAGCGAAACCGGACTGGCGTCGCGCGGTGATGTTTCGGAATGCGCGCGCACTCTTCTACAATAACAAAAATGAAAGATGAGGGAATAGTAAACGTACAGAGTATTGAAGGAGACGTGTGCACTAACGTATATTTATTGCGATGTCGCTACAGATCCGCCGGTGTGAGTGCGTTCTGTTGGTGAACGTTTGCGTTAGTTGCGTTATCTGACTCGAGACCCAGTCGTGGTGGCTCCATCCAGATGGAGCGCGTAATGCAAAAACGAATTGTGTAGCGAGAAATAATGCGTCTGTATAGTTGGTTCACGTTGATCTTACACTCTAAAAACAAAGGGAGTGCTGGGCACTCACTTTGGGGGAGTACTTTCGTGTCCCAAATTTAACTCTTTTTTCAGAGTACATCAACCCCATTGCAGGGTACCGGTACTCTCGCCAAGAGAGAGTAGTAGGACGCCTCCGAAGGGGATTCGAAGACTCTTTTGAAGAGAGCTCTACTACCCCACCAAGCGGGGTGCTAGTACTCCCAGAGGGAGTAGCAGAGACAAAAAAAGAAAAAGACAACCAGTGCGTTTTTCGACCATGCTACAATTAGCAGGCATTTAATTACACCACACTGAACATAGAACATACAGGCTAACATGACACGAACGCACATACACGCTAATAACACAACCACAGCAAAGCACAAAGCCCACAACACACTCGCGATACACCGTCTTACACTGAAGTCCCGTATATATAACTGCTATACTTGACCTGCTATGTAGCGCCAGTGGTAAGGTACTGTTCTGCGTAATTAAACAAAAAGTATGCACAGAACAGGTGTATATTTAGCGTTGGCTCATAGGTAGCCGCTCGCCACACAGATCTGTTAATCTAAACGCGCGGAACATATACAATGTCTTTTAGATTAACGCATTCCTATCATGAGCTGCATTCCGTTTTACGGGCAAACGCGAGTTCGCAGTGCTGGTTCGCGATGTAAAATGCACCTGAGGAAGCGAGTACGAACATAATAGCGGCTGAATTTCATCAACGACAGCGAAGAAAAGCAGCACCCGGGGGCTCCGCTACCACCCGCTTCATTCCGACGGCGTTCCCTTACGAGTCCGTCGAGCACGTCTGTACGGCGAACAACCGCTGGCGATCACAAAATATGCACTCCTCGTTGTTCGTTATTCTGCACACAGATGAAATATAGTCTCTGCCATCAGAAGTGTTTAGGGTATTATGCTGTACTTACCAGACTTGCGAACGGGACGGATCGCAGTCACGGTATTTTCACCGTCGACGCGCTCATGGCCGTCATACGGCTCGATGCCGAAGTCGTAGCGAAGCCTTTTTCTTTACATGTATGAGTTATATCCAGTGAGTCTTCGGAGACCAGCCGTCGACGATCACAACAGGTTACTGTGTCGCTGAAAGTGTATTCCTCTTCGTTTCGCACACGTAAGCGAAGAATCCGAGGCGTGTAGGCTGGCGGGTTTCACTAGCACGGGTACGGCCGTTCGATCGGGGAAAAACACAGGAGAGGCAGCTCGCTATGACTCCCGTCGGTTGAGGCTCGTAGTCGAGGAAGGCACCGTTCATTAAACGTACACTGCACGCGTTTGTACGCGAAAGCTTATACGTGGAAGTCGTAGGAAGGCCGCTGCTATAGTTCTATCGAAAAACACTTCACAAAGCGGCTGTTGTCTTCTTCAATCGTCCGCTCCCACCCCAGCCGCCATGTTTGTGGCTGCGAATGCGAGCATCACATGGGTGTGGCAGGAGTGAAATTGCATTTTACTCTCTCATGCCGCAAGAGGTATGGACATTTCACTCCATCCGACGTTTTGCTAGAGTAGAACGATGCCCTCAAGAGTAGCTGGGTCGTTTCACTCCTGCGAAACCGGCTGCAGTTTTTAGAGTGTATGTAGTGCGCACTTTGTCCTGTTTTATTGAGGTTCTGCCGTGGTTCTTCGTGTGATGAACTTAAATCGGCGCGTGCTCTAAGAAAAAAAAGTCTCTTGTGGTAGGGATGTTGCGGGGGGAATCGAAGTTAATCCAGAGCCCCCAGCCCTGTACCCCATATGCCTTTTTCTTTTTTCTCTTAGATAAATAAAAATGAGTTCCCGCCATTTCCTGGCTACGGCTACCCGTTTTCGCTTCGTGTGAAAATGAAGAGCAATAAATTAATCAAAATATAAAATCTTGAGCTCTATGTGAGTTCATGTGTTGTCTTTCTAACAGAGCCTGCTAATGTTCGGCACAAACAGGCACGCGCGATGTTTACTATAGTCCGGTAAGTACTCATCACAAATTATTTCTTTTAAAGGAAGTGTTGAAGGACATCCGTTGCTTTGTGATGTACCTTTGGCGAGTGGAAAGGTTCCGCCTGAATGCGCAGCAAGCGGAACTCCTGTTCGAGGAGCCCCTGTAGGGACAAACGGAGCAAAATAGGGTCCATACCGTATACCACGAAATACGAAATTTATACTATTTCGTGCTCGCCCTGTCTGAATGGCCACTGCTGCCTGTCCAGACAGGACTGACCAATCTGGGGTCTGGTCGAGGATTGGTCATTTGTGCCTTGTCAAGGCAGGAATGATTAATCAGGGGGGAGCGGGGGAGGGATCGGCACGGAATAGTATTGCGTATTCGGTCGTACTTCATAGGCCCCAGTGGGACACACATCCCCGTCGTTACGGCAGCGTAAACATGTTGTACATGACACACGCTGGATTCTGAATCAAGAGTGCTGTGCACTTTCAAGTCCTCGACTGTTTATGAGGGGGTCGACGGGTCCTCTCCTCCTTCTGCAGTTTTTGCGTAGTTACGTGTAGGTTAGGAGAAGCAAAGGTTCACTTTCGTCTTGTGAGAATAAATTACGGCAAGCAGACTTCTCTATACCGGCAGAGTCCAATAGCAAGTAAAATTAAAGGTAGCGTTGATTTTTGACCGCCCAGGGCTCATTAACGTGCGTTTCGGCCCGATCGAAATGCGGCCGCCGTGGCCGGGAATTGCACCTATAGCTGCTTCCTCGAGCTTAGCGGCGTGGCACCTTATCCCTGCAAAGCCACCACGGTTGGTCGTCTGTGCTTAGAATACGGGTTAAGAAATCAGTACCCAAAGGGGCGGCGATGCGACAAACAATTTTTTTTTTGTCGTATTTAGGAAGTTACCCTTTCATAATACCAATAGCACTCTATAGACTATATAAGGTGTTTGGTAAACCAGCAAACGCTCCGAAATGAAGCACTGGCGGCGACGCCGCTCTGACATTCCCGTACACGCTTGACGTCACAGATATTGGCCGCGCTTGCAAAGGCCTACATTGAATTGTCGTACGGCAATGTATGATTTATGATATACAACGTGTTCTAAAAGCCAGAAACTTAACATAGAGAGTTTGAGGAAAATTTAGTGATTCAGTGGAGCCGGAATGTGAAAAAAAGAAAGCGGGGACTAGAGTTCGCACGTCATGTGTGCTCCAAGTTTCGGCACAAAATTTAAAAAGGAAAGATAAAACGTCCGTCATTTTCTCTTTTAATATTGAACATTAAATGACACAACTAATAATAATTAAGCTCACCGAAGAATAATTGATCAGTCAACGCTTGGATGTAGGCAAAGGCCAGTAATACCAAATGATGTTTGAACGGTATAATTCAATGGAACATGGCTTTCTACTAACTATATACTCGAAGAAGCAGAATTTCGAGCTCAACATTATGAAACGACGAGCTATTTATTGTTTTGCTTCGAGATTTGTTAATACGTTTACTTCTTCCTGTTCGTCATGCTGTTGCAATGGTGGCCTTCATTGTATTGCTTCCTATTCGCTTAGTCATATGCGCGTGGTGGTCAGGCGCACTTGCTTTGCATAAGCATATGTTTAAGAGTTACAGTTGATATCTTAGTATGTGTGATTTGTTTCACTAAGTGCTTCACTTGTGTGCGGAGACATAGGCAATGGTCACACGCCGGTGCCTACTTCGCCTAAATATTAAAGAAACTCAAACGCACTTTGATCTAATAGCCTTGGTTCTGGCATAATTAATGTAGGCCTTTCTTTACCGACTGGTCGCTCTCTGGGGTCGCAGACATTAACTGCCGTCGGTAAGTCACTGCGTTTTTTTGTCAGCAGCAATCACATATTAAGATCACTTACTACGTGGCGCCTTTTGGCAAAAAGAGTGTTCCACACTTGTGCTATAGTGGCACTGTCTGCCAAAAATTTACAGAAATGAACAATGACCAAAAAGACAGAGCATTTTACGTGCAGTGTACACCGCGTGTATATTCTCGATTGATTGATTGATTTCTGGTGTTTTGCATCGCAAAATCACGATATGACTATCAGAGACGCCGCAGGGGAGGGCTCCGGAAATTTCGACCACCTGGGGTTCTTGAACGTGCACTCACACCGCACAGTACACGTGCCTCGACAATCCGCCTCCATCGAAGCGCAGTCGCCGCGACCGGGATTCGATCCCGTGACCTTCGTATCAGCAGCCGATTGCCATATAGCCACTAGACCACCGTGGGGCAGTTGTCTTTTTCCATCGTCGTTGTTGCCGTCGTTCTCATGCTCTTCTTGGTCATCGCCGCCATGTAGTGGGGACCAGTTCTACTGGTCTGTCGCGCAAAATTCACTCTTCGCAGATGTAGGCCTTTGTTTCGCGCCCCACACAGAGGGTATAGCGGCGTGCTTGCATGTCGTATTTCATATGCACGGTACAGCAATCGTCGGGAACGGGGTATAGCGACGAGTTAGGCTGGCATACCGGTCATTGTTGTACCTACGTATTGTCTCCGGTATGTCTGTCCACGAGACGGTCAGCCGATCCGCTATAGAAGCCATATTGCTCGCCCATTGTGTTGGAGGATGCCGTCAAATGCCGCGAGCACGTGCGGCGGCGTTCCCCTTAGAAGCGAACCGCGTGCTGCCCTCCGTAACGCGGCACCAAAGCGCAGGGCCGGAGTCTCCGCTTGCATACACATCCTGTTTGGGCCGCCGGGTGCGCGCCGGTGTGCGCGCCTCCGGGTTTCCGTTCTCCGTTTTCGCGCGATTCGCGCACAATGGGCACGCGGTTGTGTACACGCATTTCCTTTTGTTCGAGGCGGGCGGCGTCTTTTTCTTTTTCATCGGACCGTCCTCGAACTGCGACCTGTCGGCCGGCGAAAATGGAGCTGCCGGGGCTCTACTCGCTTTACAATTATTGCAGCCGCGCATGTCGTGGGAACCGCGGAATGCTGCGGCGTGTACCGGGCTAGTGGACAGCACGTGAGCGGGCGCATCTCGCATTCATCGCCCGTACCTGCGTGCGGCAACACATCACCAACGCTCGCTGCGTGGTCCGAACCACCGGAAGATGGCTCTTCAGGGTGATGAGCTAGAAGACGACCCGTCGGCGGTAAGGGTTACGCCGAATCGAGCGGCGCTGTTTTCGTCATTTGCGTAGCATATGGCAGCTTCCTGGCAAAGTTGCGTTATCTCACGCGATCATTTCATTCACTTAATTTAGCGAATTTTACCGGAAAATTAACTCTGTCGAAAAACTCTCTGCTGCTAACCGGTGCTCCAGCAGGATTCAACTGTAACCTCGTAAGCTCGGTCGTGCATGGTCTTCGACCGGGACTGGAAAGTGGCGGACAGGTGAAAAAATGCCCGTATTTTCGTAGCCCCGCTGTATTAGACCATCTAGTCGTTATTTAACCGCTGCGGTTACGGTGAACGGCTGCTGACCGGAAAGACGCATGTTCGATCCGGGCATTCCTATGGCGGCTATATGCTAGAGGCCCCTTTACTGTGCGGTGTAAGTGTGCGTTAATGAACCCCACATCGTTGAAATTTACGGAGCCATCCACTGCCTCATAATCACGTCTTGGTTTTTGCATGTAAGACACCAACAATTATTTAATCGTTACTTCCCTAGTCGCTATTCATTCGCGCTGTGGCACGCGGTTATGCGTTGCCATGTGAAATGGTATCATCGAATAACCTCTGATTGATGTCGGGGATGCTTTAGGTATGCTCTATACATTCATTGGTAAGACGTATACCCGTATTCGTCATTAAACATCACCCTTGTTGAGTATACGCGCTGGTGTTGTCCACCAGTTGAAGCCTTCTCGCAGTGGGATTCGTCATGTACGTTACGTACCTAACATCGGTAGCTTTAGTGAATGGTGCTTTTGTGTCGACTCCAAAATTTACACTGTACGTAAAAATTGGCTGAGATGGGTGTAAATCACTTCTCCTCTAACGCATATTCCCCGATGAGAGTTTGATATACTCGGGTCAAGTGGAGTAAAGTTTACTCCCCTATTGAACGGAGCTTTTGGATCGACTGATGGGGGTTTATGTTCACACCCCATCCGAGGGGGACATTTGCAGGTTGCTACGGGAGTATGCGTTTACACCCATCGAGGCGCTTTTACGCGTAGCTATGGGAGTATGTGTTTAGCGTCACCTAGGAGCTTTTCCTTAAGCCGGCTAAGCCTAGGCGTGGTCTGGGATATTAATTTCCTTCGATAATTTGATGAGTAGTGGGTCTACCTGGGGGAATTTCGTATCATTTTGGCCCATTCGTTCTTCCGGTCGATGGCTTTGACGTTAGTTTTCCAATAATCCTGGTTCGATGTGCGGCATTCACATTCGGTCTTGGTGCGGTTCACCGGTGCAAAAAATTAAAGCCACTTCCACGCCCGTGAAATCTGAGGAAACAGCGGAGCTGATATGGAAGCGCCACCACCGCGCCACCAGCTGACGAAAGCTGATTGAGTTTTTTCGTCTTCGTTCCTATTTCTTTATCTGTGTACGTTTTTTTTTCTCTTTTTTTGTGATGACTTTGTTTCTTTATCTCTTTCTGTATTGCACTCTCTCCTCTTTTCGTTCCTCCTCACCCTCCCTTCAATTTCCCAGCCTTTGCTATACTTGCTGCCCATGGCTTTGCTATGGTTCACATTCTCACCTCCCCTCTTTCTTCCTCACCCTTACATCAGTCTATACTATATTATACTATGCTATATATGCTATACTATACTATATGGCTATGCTAGAGGTATACTGGGAGTTGCTTGGCACATGCCCACTTTCTGTGGCGCATCAACTATACTATGAAGGTGTCGATATAAGGCTGTGCCATACTTTACACTCTTTTCTCCTCCTCTCCCTCACTTCCCTTTTCCACCTCCTTGCTATACTATACTAAGCATGGCTGTGCTATGGGCTGCTTGGCACACACCCGCTTTCTGTGACGCATACCCGCGAAGCCTACCCAGTTTTTCGGTGGTCACCCACGGAATTTTGAAAATATGGCTGCAGCTTGGCTCGGCTAGGTCCGTTTATGCAAGCGAAAGGTTGTTCTCGAACACCTTCTTAGCCTAAGCATTTTGCCAACCGAATCATATGGCTAGTACTCCGTACTGTGAGTACTCACTACCGTCGAAACGTTTCGTCTGTTCCCGAAGCTGACGTCGATGTCGAAAGCCGCCTCGAAAGCTCGCCGCTGTCGTCTTTCTGCATCCTCCTCCTGACGGTTAGCTCGCCAATGTTTTCGTGCTTCACTCGTTTCAGCCTGGCGCTTTTGCGCGCTCGTACTCCCGTTTCCGCTCTAACTCATTAGGAACGCGAGTGACATCTGCAGGATGGTCCAACGCGGCTTGCCGCTTTCGCCACTGGAACCGTGCAAGCAACTTCGGCACAAATGGACCAGCGTCCTCGCTTCCTCCTCCCATCGCTGCAACGGCTGTAATGCAGCTCTGAGAGAAAGCTGCGGCATCTCGCTCTGCCCACGTGTTTAATAACGTGGGCAGAGCTGGCGAGGCAGTGGTCGGTGCAACGGCGGCGGAGCGGTCACACGGTATCACAGGTCAAACTGCACCGCACGTCGAAACTCGCGCGGCGGTGCCAATAACGCGCCTTCACACGAAACACTAATCGGCCGTTGCAACTGCACGGCTGATGATTCGCTGTCTCTCGGCAAGTGCTCATGTGAGGCTAATCAACAAGTGTACTACACATGGAGCTACACACACACACACACACACACACACACACACACACACACACACACACACACACACACACACACACACACACACACACAGACGCGCGCGCGCTTTTCGTTAACAAAAATTGTTTTTGAAAGAAAACTGTCATTGGGAATTTCTGGCCACGTGAATTGAACCTCCGTTGACAATATGTCATGCCGTCTTTATACTCCGTGACTTAGCAACTGTAGTACAATGATGACATGTGCCTTATTAACTCCGCTATATTGACAAAGTAAATGATAGGGACGTGGATGTTTTGAGGGCTGATATGCTGATGAAAGATCCCAGTTCCGATAATGATTTTTTGCAGTCTGTAGTGACTGTCTTGAGCGCACCTCAATTTAACAAAAAATTATCTGTTGTCTGTCTTGTCAGATTGTGTCGTTTTCATGTGAAACGACCTAATCGTGAACGGAAATCAGATAAATTCAGACGAAAATCGGGAAAATTGTTATTAATGAAAAAGCAGGATTGCATTCTCGCTGTTGAATTTTTTTCGTGCAGTGTTAATTGTAATACAGGGATCGTTGCGGGTAACTAACGTACTGCACAAACATACGATGACTAGCCGCAAGCGTATGTACTTACACGTATCGCCACGCTTTTAAATAGTGCACGTTCTGCCGGCGAGTACCTATTAAGCTGAATAAGTAAAGCTGTAAAAAATTGGCTGTGGCTTAACTCAGTTATGCCTGGGTGCCAGTGGGTAGCGAGAGGTACGGATTATTGTTTAGCTTGGTTCTCTGTGCGGTTATATCTTTATCCTTTAGCTTCGTACGCCTGAGTGTTTAGGTTTGGTTGTTACCTCTCGTTAACTTATGGTTACATTAAAGACTAGACATTTTTATTTAAAGTGTAATGCATTTATTTTGCAAGTCTTAATTTTGTTGTTTCTTAATTGCCACAAAGACGGCCAGTTCGCCGCCTCCTCTTGGTTTCGTTCCGACGACGAAGCCTGACTTCTTTGTCTCTCCGATTCACTTTCCACATCTGCCGACGAATCCCACCGAGCCGTCGAGCCCGACTGTATCGAACCCGTTGATATCGAATTATCCCGTGTATCGAACTATTTCTAAACACGGTAAGTTTACTTTGAGAATATATAGCAAAAGTTACGGTTACATCGAACGAAAATAGCAACGAAAATCCGTTATATCAAACTCCATGTGCCTCAAAAGTGCCCCCGTGAGTTGGCTTTCCCTCGCAATGGCGGAGAAAAGTGCCGGTACCAACCTAGATAAAGTGGTTCAGACAGAAGTAAGGCTGAAACCGAAGGAACATCCAGGACTATTTCGTGCGAAAATGGGGCACGCAACTCAGCCATTATATTAATAAAGTGCTTTTAGTAATATGGTGCTTTTACGCTATCAAATCCTATAGCGAGCCTATATCGAATTGTGCCATATATCGAACTTATAAACGTTTTCTGGCGAGTGCGATACATCCGGGCTCGACTGTATACGATGCAACGCCATCTTCACCGACGTTGCGGCCAACCTTCTCTGTCGCCTGTGCGCGGTGCCTCTCGCGTAGGATTAGGGAAGCGGTAAACTTTAGTGGCTCTTGACCGTGCATTATTCTACCGCTTGCCTACCACGTGACCGGGGCCCATTTCTAGGCTTCAAGATTGTCACGTGACGCCCTCTCCTAGCTTTTTTTTTCTGTCCTCCATGGTCGGACCGTTCGAAATTTTTCGGGACTCGGCGACTTTTAGTGGCGCCTGACCACGCACGAATCCACCGCTTGTCTACCACGTGACCAGGACCTATTTTCAGTGATTCGCTCCCTTAACTTTTTTTCGACTAGGCCTCAAGATTGTCACGCTGGCGCTCTCTCCTAGCTTTTTACTTCTTCGGTGGTCTGGCACGCCGACGCCAAGCTACGCGTGCCCCCATTTTCCCGAAAGAGAAGACCTTCTTGTTTTGCTTTGCTTATTTTTGGTCTTTTCTTTATTTTTTAAAGATTTCTTCTTACATGCAGCGCACACCAATTTATTAAGCTGCATTACAGAAAAATGCCGCCGTTACGAACTGTAAAATTAAATGAGCATGCTTGACTGACAAACCAACGGAAAGATTTTCTGCTAATTCCACTTGCTTAAAAAATAGAAAAAAATACCTTTTTCAAGCATAGGTGTTTAAGAATTACCGGAACATCAGTACATCTCATAGCAAACTTAGTGTATGCGTTTCTTAAAGCTGTGTCATAACCGCTTCATAAAAAAAAAAGAAAGAAAAATAAGCGACTTTATCTGTGTCATCCTCTTTAGTAAAGCGGCTCTGGCGGGTAAATTGGTTTGTGATGACGGGAAACGGCAACCTACAGTCAACAGCAAAAGTTTGCGGGATCCGAAACTTCGGAAGAACTTATATGACCGCTTGGCCTCGCAACATATAGCCTCGAATTAAAGGTTCAGTGTGTAGATCTTTTTGCGATGTACAGGATGTAACATAATTAGAGGATATGGTCAGAGGCTGAGCGGTAATATAGAGTTTTTCGACAGTTTCGAGTCTCTTATACTTTTGTTGTTACTGTACATCTAAACATGGACGACATTACAAAGCAGACAAACACCAAGCGCTGTAATTTTACAGCATTTGTCTACAGCTTCGACATGGGCTGTTATATCCCAACGCGTCATACTCTAAATTTGTTCTAAGTGGATATGATTGTATGACTGTTCGATGTCGGCGGCTACAAATGCCTCCCCTTCCCTTCCCCCCGTCATTGTTGCCGTATGATCACGGACCTTCCGCTTAGTATAGGCCGTTAGAGGGACGCTAAAAAGCGAGATTATTTTTTTCGTGCTAATAAATCGCTCTTTCAGAATACCAAAAGTATACCACCCTTTCCACGAGAAGTTCCTTGGTTAGCGAGAAAGCGCGCAGAATGAAAATACAGGTGGAGGCGCCGCCTTGCAGTTCCTGCAACAACTCGCTGTGACATCGTAGATTTTTAAGGCGCCCAACTAGGACCCACGTTATTATTCACTGGTAAAGAATTAATTGCGTTGTGTTCCTTGGTGACCGGAGATTCGACGTAGCAAGTTTCATGAAATTGCATTGAGCCTTCACAAGAGAGAGAGAGAGAGGCTTCACCTTCATTTTTTTCTTCTAATACTGACCCCATGGTGATAATTGCTGACGTTTTACGTGCCAAACCACGATATATAATCATGAGGCACGCCTTAGTAGAGGGCTCCAGAAATTCTGACCACCTGGGGTTCTTTAATTAACGTGCATTGACGTTGCACATTACACGGGCTTCTATAGCATTTCCGCCTCCCATCAAAAATGTGACCGCCGCGGCCGGGATAGAAGCCGCGTCCAGCAGCGGGGCCGCGCAACCACTGAACCACCTCGGCGGACTGAACCCATGATGGCGAAATCAAACAGTAGCTGTTCTCAGAGAACTATCTGTCAATATAAACTGACATACTGTTTCATATTAGTGTCCCTTAGAAATCATCTAGTAACCTATGCACTCTGTACAAAAATTCATCTCGTGCGAGAAATGACTGTATCGAGTTACGGAAAGTTGCCCCAAAGTGCCCAATTTTGTGCGAAGCGTATACCCGTTCAGGAGTAAAGCGGAGTGAAAACACTCGCGTTGTCGCAATATGCGCCCGTGTTTACTACGAACGACTGTGCGTGGAGACGGAGACGTATATAACGTGACCAGCGCCGTCATGTATTACCGTCATTTTTTTGCGCTGATTGCAGCTCAAACGCTGCAATTGTCGTTAAAGCGAGAGAAAATTGCGGTAGACCTCGTAAACGGTGTCTCGAAGCCACCTGTGCGTGACCGGGTAATAATATTCCTCAGGCTCGCCGACCACGTTGGCGCGAAGCGCTTGAGAGTCGCGAGCGGCCCGAGGAACTTTCAAAAGGTCGAGTTTCGGCATAAATACAGTCCTTAGATGCATCTCGCTCGCCTTATTTGTTCGCTGGACAGAGTGATGCCAGGGACGTGCTTCTATTGTCGAATGATAAGAGGACGACAGCGCGTAAGCGCTGTGTGTGTCAACACTTTAATTTTTCGAGTCACCTTGTGTTTCACCTTGTCTGTCCATCCCTTGCCTGCACATGTCCTCGTTAACTACTACAAAAGCAGCCCCCCGGAGTAGTTTTTTTTTTTTTCATACCTTGGGCAGCATCGCTTGCCTAGCTGGCATCTGTTTTAGCGAAAAAAGGAAAGATGTATTTTAGTTGCGATCGTCTCTTCGTGTTGTAATCAGTTCTCCTCAACAGCCGAAACCTCGGCTTAAATTCGAGAAGTTATTAGCACGAGAGGAGTATATGTGAGACTGGCCCGCGCTCTTGCAGTAACCACCTGCCGCCTGGGAATCGCCAGTCGTATGAAGGAAAACATTTGGGAGCTCGTCCATCGATCGGCTTGCTTCGTGAATGCGGCGCCGCGCGCTCGCCTGTCTAGGTGTTCCCAGTCTTACACAATCTAAGACAAAAAAAAGAAAAAAGAAAAAGGCAGATCCCACGTGCAGTGGTGATCAAGGAAATGCGACGCACCCATCAGGAACGTAAAATGGATCTGCATTTTTGTCTCGCTATACCAGGTTTTGGCACATATGAAGTTAACGAAACGGCCGCAAGAGCAGCAAGACTGTGGCATGTAAACCATGCTGCTCACGACTCGCATGTCATGTTTATAATGTTATGACCTGTCATTTGTGATTGTCATGTTGTGCCATACCAATTTTTGTATATATCCCATTAATGAAACGTCCAGAAGAGCACCATGACCGTGGCATGTAAACCATGCCGCTCATGACATGCATGTCACGATTTTTGTGTTATGACGTGCCATTTATGTTCGTCATGCAGTCATGTTGTGCCATACCAATTTTCTTATACATCCCATTAACGAAAAGGCCAGGAGAGCACGAAGTCATAGGCGGACAGACAGACAGACAGATAGACAGACAGATAGACAGACAGACAGATAGATAGATAGATAGATAGATAGATAGATAGATAGATAGATAGATAGATAGATAGATAGATAGATAGATAGATAGATAGATAGATCCTTTTGTCCTCGTGTTTCGCGCTCGCTATTAAATGCGTCGCATTTAATAGCGAGCGCGAAACACGAGGACAAAATGTAAGGAAAGACACAAACCACGGCGCTGTCTCACAACTAACTTTTATTAGGCAACACACGAATATTAAGAGCACTGACCAAACCCACGTGATCCCATGACGAAGACGGAAAGGTGTACGACAACAAGACATAATAAACCTGGTTAGAACCAATCCAACATATGCTAAGTGATGAAACGATTCAGAAAGGAAATTTCTTTGTCATGCGGGGCTATCGATGGCATGCTGACGCAGCGAGAACCGTTTCAACGTTTACCTTACTTTTTCGTTTTGCTTTTTGCTTAATGAATATTTCGTCTGAAGTTTGCACGTGGCAAGGCCTAGTCACCTTTAATCCAAGGTAGCTATACCAGTAATCTTGGATTAAATCGAACAGAGGAACCTAGCCCGAGCTAATATAATTTTACCTTGGCCCAGCCGAACCCAAGCACCCAAGTTGTAGTTCTGTTTTACTCCAAGCTTCCGCCTATGTTGAAGGAGGCGAGCGCTTGTCCGCTTTGGACTGCGTTATAGGCACCAAGCTTAATGGCAAGTTTTCTTCTTCTTTTTTTCCCTCCGGTTTGATAAAGCACGGTTTTTTTCTTTCTGGTCTGGCAGTCACCATGGCAGCGGTTGCCTAATTCGTGCACCGCACCACGCTCTCCTCGGGCTCGCTGCATAGCGCATGCGGCGTAGTGGTAAACTCCGTCGGCGGACGCCGTTCTCGGAACTGTTTCAGCGGACTGCCACAACCACCGGGCGCGTGCGTCACGGCTCGCCTTCATTGCGACTCAGCGGGAGGAATTAAGTGTCGCCCCTCCCGCTTGCCGTGAAACGCTTCCTTTCGGGGTATACCGAATACGTCACGAATGTGTCGTGAATCACCACCTACATAAGGCGCTTTTATTTTTCTACTCTGTCGTTTCGCCGAGAGAACGGGACATTACTTTCTGCTGTGGTGCGCCGTGTATGCGTTTAATAGTAAGATGAGAGGATTCAACTAAGCGCTAATCCTGGTCCGAATTAATACGGAGAAAATGAAATTATTCCTGCCGTTAGATGGTACTGGTCGAAAATTGAAGAACGGCTCATGGCCGGCAGTGGGAGGTGAGGGGAAATAAAAAAAGAAGAGAGAAACATAATTATTAGCAACGGGAGTTAAGTCATAAAATATGGAATTGCGCAGACTGCAGGAACGGACCGTCGCTGCTCAAAACTGGGTTTGAGACTCCAAACGACTAAGCTGTTTGAGTTATGGTATTGCTTTTTTTTTTTAGGTTTAGCATGGTTATTTCGTTTTAATGGAAGCAAGCAAGCTCCACTTCTCAGTGCTTCGTCGCACTCCTTATTTCACTTCTGTTTTCATTTGTTGATGTTTGAAAGGCTTATCACAGTAATGCGTTTTGAATGCGTCGCCTCGTACTAATCGACCCGCACAGTCTCTGATGTTCTGATTATAACTCGGTCGTTTACGTAACTGAAACCAACGCAGTGGTCAAGAGCGCCTTGAGCATGCGCTGCCGTGTGCCGTTTTCTGTCAAATAAGTAATTCTAATGCTTAGTAAGCCAGCCTCTTCGTAATCGAGTTTATGGTTTAGTATCGCCATAACATATTTATATGATGCCTTTAATTGAAGCGTATTTTTCGAGTGTAATAGGCTGTACCTCTTGCACGGTTTTTCTGTCTATGCTTGGAGGAAAGGCCGCGTAAATTATTATTCTCTGCATACGCGCCATTAACGGAATGAGCTTTCGCTTAGCGGCGTTTGGTTCTTATTCGAATTTCGCCGCAAGCATGCGTTTCATATAGTCCCAGCAGTTCATTGTAACATTTGGCGTTCTTATACTCGGAACTGAGCAGATGGTGAGGTATATCGCGAGTATTCCATGTTTAAAAAAAAAGCCTTTATTTAGCACTGCGCCTGTAACGTACTGGAAGATGTAATGCAATGTTGTGGCTGGCGCTGCGCCTGGCGAAGGAACGGCAGGCTTCTCAGCTTCCCGTCTTTTCTTCAAATAATTATGCGCACAGGCGCAGGGAACCTCCTCCTGGAAAGAGAAATTGTTCATGGTGTTGCTGTACCGCAAGTTTTCAGGCAGTCGAGGTAATATTTCTGGAATCGTAGTCCGAGCTTGGGTCGATTTACGGCTTGGCTCGTGCAAGCTCCTTGACGCATGCAGTGATGGTCGCCTGCATTTCGACGATATAATTAGGCAACAAATATTATGACCACTGAGAAGGGTGAAGTCGATGGTTTGACGAAGCATCGTCTGGTCGGGAAGAAGCATATGGCGTTTCGGCTACTGTACGGTGGCCGAAACATCATTTTTTTACTGAGAAGGGATGGAACAAGTCCAGTTTGTAGGGAGGTCTGATGAGACTTGGGACAGTTGGGGGGTCTTTGTACACTTCGCTATGCGGCTGCGCTGTGAGCAAATGCGAGAGCATTCGGCGTTATCGGAGGGGTCGAATGGTTCATTTATGGGGTTTTACATTCCAAAATCACGATGTGATTGTGAGAGACGCTTGTAGTGGACGGATCCGAAAATTCAGACCACCTGGGGTTCTTTAACATGCACTGACATCGCGCAGTACAGGTCTAGCGATGTATTAACAAGTGCTTGGGATTTGACGGGTCAAAAACCACGATGATAGTGACCCACGTCGGAGTGGAAGGTCCGGAAACATCGACCAGCCGGGGTTCTTTAACGAGCTCCTAATGCCAAGTACACGACACCTCTAGCATTTCACGTCTCCACCGAAAACTCTATCGCCGTGGCCGGCATCGAAGCCTTGTCTTTGGGGTCAGCACCCAATCACCGTTGTAACTGTACTGCACTGGCGCGGCGGCGGAGTCGAGGCGAGAGGGCAGCCCGCGCAGCTGTATGTATACCATCGGCTCCGAGCAACAGTGTATCGGCGCCCCGCCAGCTTTCGAAGACGGCAAGCACAGCCGCCTCTGGCAGAGACCATCCATAAGCGTCTTCGACAAAAGGAGAGGCGAGCCCGAACGGCTGCAGCTGCAGGTGTCGCCTCCGCGGCGATGTTCCGTCGTTGATCGCTCGCTGACACTTTCTGCGCACTTTCCTTGGCGTCCGCCTTGGCTGCGCTCGGACTCGCTCGACTCTGGTCCCTCCTCGTCGCCGCTACCGTGTGCGTGGGAACGCTCACCGAGCCGCAGCCATGAATCGCAGCTGGGGTGATATATGCGTTTCTTCATGCATATGCGCGCGTATGTATGTTGGTGACAGCGGTTGATTTGTGCGCCGCTCGCGCTCGTTTGTTTCGAGCCTTCACGTGTGTGTCGGCGTGCGGCCTTGAGCCCCGTTTATGTCGCTATTGTGTGGTGTAACGCATTTCGCTGTGTTACTCTCATTACGCCCATGTTTCGCCGACTTTATTCGAAGCGTCTGGCGCAGCTGCAGCGCTGCTCGCCTTCGATCAGCTTTTACTGCGCCTCAAGGAGCGTGTTTTGTTGACCTGCGCTGCGCGTCTCGAAACAGTGCTCGAAGTTCCTGTTTGTGTGCTGCTCGAGCGATGTCCTTAAAAAGACACTAAACCACCGAGCCTGCTGAGCGGCCTCGGGACTCTGATTGCTCCATTGCTGGCGCTCGCTCGGGTGTCAGTCGCGTTGAGTAGCGAGCACAAAGTTATAAGCTGTTTACGAGTGGTCGTTTCTGCCGTGGTTACGTTACTCAGTCATACGCTCCGTGTACAGTCCTTACCGTTTTTACGAATGTTAACTCTCACAATACATTAGGAATCTGAAACGCTTGAAGGCACGAACTACGACAACATAGCGGCTTATCTAAATTTAACGTAGATGTACGAATCGGTATATCGGAGGCTTCGCGATATTTGAACTTCATTTGACTTTAAGCCCTGGCTTTTTTCAAAGGCCCGACTTCGCATTTGCTACACGCATGTGGATGCGTTGCTTCTTCCACCACCTAGATGAGGCGGCGTCAGAACATGCATTGTCTATGACGAAGGCAGTGCTTGTGTGACCGTTGTTGGGGAAATGTTCCTTGTTGGTGTCCTTGCGAGAAACCTGGTGGCGTATTTTGTTACCTAGATTAGTATTTGTGAAGCATACGTGAAAGGCATCGGTGGTGCGTGTTATCATACAACCATGCGGCTGTCCCGGCCGGCGCTAATATCTGTGACTTTGAGAGAACGACTCTGCACAGCGCTCCATGCAGCTCGGGAAATGTGTGTGCTGCGCAGCTCAGCGACGTTGTGGGTGCAGC
The DNA here is from genome assembly GCA_013339685.2 of Hyalomma asiaticum. NCBI lineage: Eukaryota > Metazoa > Arthropoda > Arachnida > Ixodida > Ixodidae > Hyalomma > Hyalomma asiaticum. Next base: position 337,419,984 of record CM023481.1, read on the forward strand.
GACATATACACGCAGTGCATGGCCTGTGCACATTCGATAAACACTGTGCATCCAAGATTGACGTGCAACTGTGCTCCTTGAATGTTCTTCGCCATCCAAATTATACCTATTCGATGAAATTTTCCTAAAGACCCCAAGGGGATGGTACCGCCTTAAACCAGTTAGTACCCGCAGGCAACGAAAAAGACACGGCGGACCTTACTTGCTCATCACCACTGTGGTGAAGGAGAATGCACAAACTCGAGGCATGGTTTAAATTTAGCGCGACAAGCAAGGCTCTGCGTTGTAGTGGTAAGTTGTTGTTTATTTATGGAAATATATTGCGAAATAAGGGGTGGAACATTCATACTGATGAACGCAGTGCACGTTGTTTGCTAGTTATTAGATTTTAAAGTTTTCCTCTGACTTCCGTTTTGCGCGGTGGGCGCGGTCGGCTTATTGTGTTGCCGGTGGAGAGGCAGGTGAGTGTGGAGCATTAAATAAAAAAAAAATTCACAGCATATCCACGGAGTGAATGATGATGAGTGGGCGAAGCTCCAGAGGTTCATCGTAGATCGTGCCGAGTTCCGGATTAATTTAGTTAACGAGCACGCTACGAATCCTTATGGTTCAACTACGCACAAGTGAAATCTCCCACCGGCACTTCATTGCAAGATCCAGTGCATATATATATATATATATATATACATACACTGTATATGCAAAAATAGCTTGGGTTGCCGCTAGTTTATAACAGAATTGACGATGCGCCTCTTAGAGAACGACGGTTTATTAAGTCAACGTTTCGGTCGGAGCCCGACCTTTTTCAAGACATCCTTGAAAGACATGTCTTGAAAAAGGTCGGGCTCCGACCGAAACGTTGACTTAATAAACCGTCGTTCTCTAAGAGGCGCATCGTCAATTCTGATATATATATATATATATATATATATATATATATATAAAATGTGGGTGGGTGGGTGGGTGGCCGGTGAACGGTTCTCCAGCGCGAGCAGTCGGTATTTTTCAATCAAGAAACTCGCTAGAAGACGCTGCCTGCGTCAAGCTTGTCTCTCGCGGGTGAGGGCGCGTTCTCCTTCTTTGCGAGCTGGTAGCGCGTTCATCGAAGAAAGAACGTTTCCATAGTCAACGCGCGCCTTTCGCTCTCTCTGTCTCTCTCTCTCTCTCTCTCTCTCTCGCAAGACAGCAGATGGAAGAGTGAGAGAGCTCGCGCGCCGGGAGGCACGCGCCGAGGGCGCGCCTCCCACACGCGCCCTCCTAGTAGCGCGTTCCTAGTAGGTAACGCGCTACTACAACGGACGGACAGACCCAAACCTTAAGGAGCTTCGCCCCTAAAAATGAACGCTCCCGTACAATCGAAAATTGTGCTAGAACAAAGTGAGGCAGACAGTTGGTTCTGCGCTGCCGAAAACTGGGCTGGATACGAATGCAGACTTAGAACTGGAGTAAGTAAAACATGAATGTAATACGTAACTATGCGCGCACTTTCCCCATTTCTAGTGCAATTTTCGAGAATCACGTACAAACAAGCGTGCTTTGAAACGCTTCAATATACTCTCCGAGATTCCAGTCGTCTGGCTCCTTAGGGCGTGGGTCTGTCCTTCCTCCGATGTAGTATGTAGCCACCTGTAGTTTTATGAAGTGCTCACTATGGCGTGATGGCGCCGCGGTGCTCGCTTCATTCAGATGTATGGGAACGCGTAGCATGGGAGTCTGTCTGTCTGTCTGTCCGCCCGAGCGCTGCGGTGCTGCTTAGCTAGTACGTGAATGGATCAATAGATGGCGCGGAGGCGCTTGCTGCGTGCTCTAGTGTGATAGGAGAGCGCTAGATGGCGACACACAGTGTTTGTCACGTCTTTGATGATGTACTGGGCAAGATTCACGGAAGATTCACGGTTTTTACCGATGAACCTCCGGTGCTTCGCCCACTCATCATCATTCACTCCGTGGATATGCTTGGATTTTTTTACAAAATGCTGTGCGAGATATTGTTCCGTTTCTCGGGTTTCTTATGAGCCTTCTAAAATGCTGCAGCGCTACTGCTATGCAACTTACATTTCAGCACATTTTGGGGGGGGGGGGGGGGGAGGGGGGGACATATTTTTCATATGATGCTATAACCTCGGAATTCTTCCTAAGTCTATACACCTACAATAGTTTGCGACTTCAGTTTCGCAAAGTTTAACTAGCCGATCATTTAGGATATTTATTTGGGAACCTTTCTATTGCAGCCGCGGGGGAATTAGAATTCGTCAGGAAAATAATAGATATACCTTCTTACGTATTCCTTTCGAAAAAGTGGAATAATGCTATTCTTTCTTTGACTGGTGACAACAGAAAAATTAATTGAAACAATGTCTGTACAGATGGCAGCGAGCTAGAAATATCATGCTGTGATGCGGCGCAGCAAATGGTGTGGCGAGCATGTCTCGTACTTCGCTCGCTGTTGAGACTGGAAGGCTGCCGTCCGCGTCGCGGTATTTTGTTCGGTCGGCGGTGATGCGTCGGGCACGTGCAGGAATCGTGGCTCTGGGTCGGCTCTCCAAAATGGAGGCAGCTTAGCGTCGGCGGCGGCGATTTCTGTTGCGTCGGCTCGTCGATGCAGCACTCGCTGTTAAGGTCACCACCTTGAGTTCGCGGACACGTACGGTGTCTTGCTGTAAAATCTGGCCTTGCTATTATCGTTAGAGTCGTAGTTAAGTGCCTTCGATGGCTTGCTCGTCTCATCTCCGGCTGTTTTTTCACCATGTTCTGATATCAGTGTTTTCCAATGGTGTTGATAGTCCTGTAACAGGCAGGGTGGTTGATTTTTCTCAGAAACCCAGCAGTATAGCGCAAAAATATGCGCTTGTGCATAGCTTAATTCGCACCACGAGAGCATGCGTCCTCTCGTTGCGTCCTAGCAGCTCCTAGACTAGCATATATGCACGCATAGTGTAGTATAGTAAACGGGTGGAACGGCGTCAAGCCGAGACCACGCCTGCCGCGTTTGCCACCGTCTCTCGCTTCACGTGAACGTGTTTATGCTGAGCTCGGTGCGAAACTTTGAGAAGCATTCGCTGGGCCTCGCAGTGCTTCGCGAGGCTTTTCCCGAAGCCTCGGACCACGACGAAGTGCGACCACGACAAACCTGGACCAGCCAAGTGGCCATCAGCTCACCAGTTTCGCTAGCTTTGCGCCACTAGTGCAAGCTTCACTAATCTTTTTTGTCCATTGGTTATCTGAACCTCAATTAATAAAATGACGATTTCCTTTTAAAAAGTTCTTTGTTCTTTTTTTTATTCCTTTGCGAAAGTTTTTCTTCTTCCTCATTCTATAAATCGCTTCTTTCCGTTTGAGCCTTGGCCAATAGTCCGCAGTGGGTACGCGCCATAAGCAAAGGAAAACGAAACGAAACCATGTGTGGTTTGTGTTGTGCGCCAGGAGCTCCGGTCCATCCCCGAGGCACGGCGCACCAGCCCGGGCCGGTCCGGCCCCTCGTCGCGCGCCGCTCACCGGAGACGCATGGCCGCGCCTGGTAGACGGCAGTAGCGCAGCCTCCGTGGTGAGGTAACAGCTGCGTGTTCCTGCGAGTTGAATGAGCTCTTCTTGCAGAGAAGACCGCGCATAAGGAGCTTGGTGTCAGACTCCCTTTGTTTTGCTTGTCACTGACACGTGTACTGCGAAGAAACCACCATGGATTTGCACGCTTTGTTTCGGGGGAAAGAAAAAAAAAAGAACAAGCTTTCAGTTGCGCTCTCACGTTTACCCACGTTCGTTCCCTGTGCTCGTTGTGGTTTCCATTGTGTACACTCGCTACATTGTTGGTTCACGGCGCCAAGTTGGTTTTGGTGTCGTGGTGTTATTACCACATTTCAAGCAGCGCTGGTACTTTATTTTGGAAAACGATCATACTCATTTGTGGAGAGCGCGTTAACGAACGTAAAGGGTTGGAAACGATATTTTTTGTACCCTTTCTTTTCACACCAATTGCGCTCCTCCACGCGTTTTGCCTCTGGTCGGAGCGGCGCTCCGTGCATCAGCGCTACGCGAACGGTGGATGGTAAAGAGTGACATAGGAACGAGGCGGAAGTGATATTCCTGCATTACGCCTACCTGGGTACCACGCGATGTCGGAGAATTTCGCGTGTCTGTTGCACCACCCTGTTTCACAATTTTACGCACACCGTGTCAAAATGGAGCCTGGCCACCTCAACCCATCGAATACAAGATTCTCTTAAAAGGTCCATGAATGCCCAGGGTCAGACGCGTTTGTATACTCGCGCCGGTTTCGAACTTTGTCACGCAGTGGGTTCGCAGCTGCATGCAGTATAGCGACGAAGGCATAACTGAATGTCCCGCCCATTTCCGGATGATGAAACAGGCGACTCGTTCCGGCACTTTTAAGAGGAATCGGTGTTGCTCTTTTCGTTTCGAGATAGAAAGAAGTTCCTTTTTGCTGGAGCAATCACTGCTAGTCGTATATGGATGAGAATCACATTCGCTCCGTGACGAATGCAGCATGTGCATTGTCTTACCTTCGCTATAAACTTCATGTCGGGATAGGGGATGACAGCGGGCTTCATAACGTCGGCACCCGTCAGTGGCTACCTTGCGGGTTGTCAGCCTGTAACCTCCAAATGCCTCGCTTTTCAGTGCCCCGTTGTGCGGAGCGCATTTGGCGGTCGGCATTTCGCGTTTTTGCTCTCCGCCGACGCTTTACTGCCGGCTGTGAATAGAGCAACGTGGCTATTTCTTTTCTCTTGGAGCATGTGTTATCGGATACGAATGACCGACAGTCCGCACGCGTGCGCGAGGAGGATGGGTCGTCGCGGTGACCCGCAGAGTTGGCGTCAATTGTGTTTACAATTTCGCGATATAGATATGCGTTGTGATGATAGTGCGCGTCAATTGTAAGTTCGCGGCTGTATCAATGTGTGTCGTCAGTTGAGAAGGGTGAGCGCGTCGATTTGTGATCGCGGTTCGCAATCTTCGCTCGGACGTTGAGGCTTCCGTGCGTCTGCGCCTGATCTGACAGCGTGCTCTCTCGGTTCCTCCTTCAGGTGAAGATGGAAGGCCGTCGGAGCTCGCAGCTCTGGAAGGACGAGGGCAGCGTCCTGGAGGCCATTGACGAGTTGATGGCACCCAGCTCTGACTTCAGCCTTTCCGACATTCAGGACAAGCAAGAAGCAAAGTCAACGAAGGAACACCAGTACGATGAAGAGGACTACAAGAGTGAGTGCAACTTACAGAAATTTTCAGTTTCAAGCCTGCGGCTGTGTCCCGCGGTCCGGAGCCTGTGTCCCTGTCGTATCAATTTCTTTGTGAGGCTAAAGCCTCACCCTGAGGATAATGTTTGCGGGTAATCAAGATAAAGCAGTTCATTGCGACTGTTCGGATACCGAAACGCGAGTGCCCCCCCCCCCCCCTTTCCTTCCCCATCTTTTTTTCCTCGTCTGCAGGCGCTCGCGCTTCGCGCATTTTATTTTGAGCTATGACATCCTGAGTAATTACATATGTATCCGTTAATTGACCTACATCAAGCGGCGTTGATGTAGGTCCATGCTTAACGAGACGAAAGTCGCGTAGGAATCGCCGACTGCTGACAGTTCTGTCGCTGAAATAGTTGAGGTCGAGCGAATGTCTACGGTATACGAGGTCACAGTGAAGGGAGCAGCGCACGTCGTTTCAAGTTTTGCGCACAGTAGTGTATGGGATGGAAGCTGTCCCTTAGTACCCGCCTTCCGTACGTAAAAGCCTGTGGCGCTATATATTAAAATTTAGTGTTTTTACAGAACAAATGAAATCTATGCGCGCGCCCATGTCATATGTCTGTTTTTTCCCCTCTTTTTCTATTTTTTTTTTTCATTCTGCACCCTCCGTAGTGTAGCATCCCCTTAGAAAAGAGCGGTCATAGTAGTTACCAACCTGAACCTAGTGGCTAACTGGCTGGCTACTAAATTTAAGTTGGTAACTGTTTTTCACATTAGTTGATACCTGTAGGTGGCAACAGGCGTGTAGTAACTGTAGTGGTCTTGTAACCGTTACCGAGGTGCTCACTTACGGCTACTAATACAGCTGTGTTTTTTTTTTTTTTTTTCAGAAATATAGGATATTATCTGTTTATAAAAGCCATTGCTCTTGTCATATTTGATTGTAGGCATTGTAAAGTGAAGCCTATGTGCAAAGAAATGAAAAGCAAAGCAACAACTGCATTATTTTGGTCCCATTCATTCTCCGCTCAGTGCTAGTTATGCTATATAGCTGGTGAAACTGAAACATTGCCATATAATCAGGGGCGCAAAGTAGGACATACATGCACTTGGTCTTTCCATCTCCTTCTTCAGCTTATGTCCTATATTGCCCATCACAGAGGCTCAATGCAAATAAATTGTGATGGCATTGAAATAATGATTTTATCGAACTCGCGTGTGATAGTTCTTTGTATTTTGTGCTTTGTTGTTTTTCATTATCTTTAGGGAGATGTCATCTATAGAAGCAAAAACGGAGAGACGCTTACAAGGGCCTTTATAGCTAGGAGTGTGAACTTGAGAAAACGACCGACTCAGAACTGTGAACGATGATTGATGTGCGACAGGCTGTGTAAGTCACTTTCGACGAGAACAGCAATACGGAATAAAACAATCGCAGCTCCAAACAGCGCGCTAAAACGGGACGACAAAGGATGAATATACAGATGTAATGCCTGCGTATTTTTCCTCTGCTCCCCCCTCCCAATGTCGTGTGTGTGTGTGTGTGTGTGTGTGTGTGTGTGTGTGTGTGTGTGTGTGTGTGTGTGTGTGTGTGTGTGTGTGTGTGTCCATTCGGTGACCGAATGGTAGCTCATTGTTCAACGTAACTGACGCTAGTGCACAACACCAACGTCTGCTTTCGAGAAAAGAAATGCATGCGTCGGTGCGCTCTTGTGCGTATCATGAGCGTCGTTCGCCGAAGCATTCCTAAGGGATCGAGTAAAGTTGGACAAAAGCATGCCGACTGCTAATAGATCATCATCATTCTGTCTACGCCCATTGTAGGGCAAAGGCCTCTCCCATAGATCTCCACTTATCCCGGTCCTGTGCCAACTGCGACCAATTGATCCCCTCGAACTTCTTGATCTCATCTGCACACCTAACTTAGCTTATTACATTGCTCAGAAAGCGCTTAACGCACATTAGAAGTGCAATAGTCGTTACACAAGCACCGTCATCACACTGCTGGAGCGTCAAGTTTTACTATATTTATCGCGTCGGAGGAGCCGCCGTAGCCTGTAGTGGCACCTCAGGAGCCTGGGTTCGATACCCCTCTACCGCCGCTTGGTAGGTTGCCTGCGGAGATTTCAGCGCGGTCGTGTGTGTGTGTTTGTTTGGTATGTCCACATTCCAATCCTATGCTACAGCAAGTGGTACGCCTTTGTTGTTTTTGAGTGCGTTGTAATGATATGGTAAATGTCTATATTAGTTGCACGAGATGGACATAGGCTCTATAAAAGTCACACCTGTGGCGCATGCCAGAGTACCAAGAGCCGGGCACTACGAGCATGAGCCACACGTGATTGCAGTATCATTAATCGTGACGTACATGACGAGTATATCATGTCAGTGATGCAAGTATCAATCGTTCGTGTTCGTCATGCATTCGTACCCTACCATCCAAATTTTGGTCTATATTTGGTCTATATTTTGGCAGGCCGCGTGATGAGAAGGCTAGACAACCGATGGACAGTTAGAACGACGGAATGGATACCAAGAGAGGGTAAGAGCAGCCGTGGGCGGCAGAGAGTAAGATGGGGGGACGAAATTAAGAAGTTCGCGGGCGCCAAATGGAATCAGCTCGCGCAGGACATGAAAGGATGGCGAAGATTGGGAGAGGCCTTCGTCCTGCAGTGGACATAGATGGGATGATGATGATGATGATGATGATGATGATGATGATGATGATTGGGTGAGCGAGATGACCAGGAGAGCGCCGAGACGTAAGCGGATGGAATTGATTGAACGGATGGAATGAATGTTCTTGGGCGTCTTCGTGGGCGGGCTTCGAATTGTTGGGACTGACAGAAATCGGGTCCTTATATGCGAAAATAATAATTATAAATACGTTGCGCGTGCAGATTTGACAAACTAGCGCATTTCGGAACCAGTTCATTGAGCTACAAATTGCTTTTTTTTTAATTGTTTAATAGTTTTCACCGTTCGATACGAGTGCACGGACCGGTAGTGCGCTTCCAGTAATGTATAGCATGAAGTAAACTAATCACAACTACATTAACCGGTCCCTTATCACAGGATAAGACGACCTGACGGCGAAAGGCATTTCGCATCCTTTGACCCGGGTGGCTTTAAACGTCGCGTGAATAACCTAGCGCAGGCTGTAAAGGTTAGCGTTCACCCACGTGTGGTGCACATATCCCTGGCGGAGGAATGCGGGCCTGCACCACAGGTGACTTTATTGACGTTAATCCTCACGTAAATGACGAGCAGGTTATGTCATTGATGTCATGAACTATCAGTCATGTTAGTCATACATTCGTACCTCTCATGTGGACGTATAGCGAGTGAACCAGACGTGATCAGCTTTCGATTTTTTTATGTAATGTTTGTTATCGACGTCGGACGGTCACATTCCGCGCCTTTTCGCCTTGAAAACCATGTCTATACGTGCATTTCTTGTGTCCATGTAGGCAGTCCTTGTTTGAATGATTAGTAAGTGACCACGTTGATCGGCATACTTGAAGAGCATGGCGAACGTGCTGCTGCGTTCACTATTTTCTCAGTCGTTCCCGGAGTTTGAATCGGCCACTTCATTTGAAATCACCATACTTATCCTCGCAGGTGTCCTTTGTCTCTTTAAAGGACGCTTTTAATAAACTCGGGTTGTTTTTTTACGGAATCCTTGGGCTCCGATCGCCGTGATTGCTTTGTATATCACTTCAAAACTGCCGTTTGTATGCGTCCATTTCCAGTGCACAGAGGCGCCGGCTTTCCTCATCACCATCAGCCTTTAAAGAAGCACCACTACCATCGCCGGAGAAGCTCCGCGCCCAGCACTTCGGGGACCCAAGACGCTGCGGATCTTCCCGCCGTTGCCGAGGCAAGGGAGCCCAGCCAAAGCAGCAAGGTGAGCGTGCGGTATTCAGTCTCTCATTGCATCCCGATCATCATGGGCGTTTTTACCAGAGTTAACGCTGGTTCAGAACTCCAGCGCTGCCAATGTGATGGCGCTTTAGAACATTTATGTAGAGTGTACAGCAACGTGTGATAACGGGAGCGCTATATTTGCTGTATACTGTGGACACGTCACCTTTTCGCCAGGCGCGTTCTTCTCACGCGCGCGTCTCGCGTAGAGATGATAGATGCTCCCTTTAAAAAGGCTTTTTACGACCTCTATATACGGCGTCATTCTCACCGATAGGCTCCCACCATAATGGGAAGGTTTAGATTTTGCGCACCCTGAGTGTGTGGAAGCAAGCAGCCGGGCGAAAAGGGGGAAAAAAATGAAAAATAAAGGAAGAACGCAAGCATGGGTATGAACCTTTGCGTATACGCGAAGTCGTTGTTGTGGGTACTATCTACTTTTTTTCTGAGAGTATAGAAATGCATGGGCAAATGAGTTCTGCGGATATCCGCAAGGTGGAGTAACGTTTATGAAAGGGAAAATTAGCATCCACCCATTTGTAGCACAGGGCTACAAGGAAATCCATACGGACCAGGACCAGGGCGAATTTTTTGGCAACTAGGAAGCTGAGAAATCCGCATGGATTTCCTTGTATAGCTTTGTGCTACAAACGGGTGGATGCTAATTTTCCCTTTCATAGTATAAATGCATTTTCAAGATTTTGCATGCATTATTACCGATATCAATACCCTGAAACATACCACGCTAACGGGCTTAGAAACGAACACTAGCCTTGCGCGAGAAATCTGCGAGTTGCGACTTGCGAGCCTCGGCGGCTCTTCACGAGCATTCTTGTTCACTCGTGACCGGCGACATTACCATATCCCCAAAGCGAAAAGCGTATAAGCGCTACATTTTTCTAGTCATACTTAGGAGTCGGAGGAAACGTGGCAAATATCAAGAAACTCGAGAGGAAGTCGAAAGCACACAGCGGGTGACGGAAGGGAAAATGATAGGCTTAACATTATTAAGATTAGGGCGACAGCAGAATCGTTCAAGGTGGGCTGCGTCCCTGTGGTCCAGGATGCCGTGAGCCTCAGCTGTGAGCATGGACCTGTTCATCAGACGTTGCAGTTGGGCTTCCCAATGCTCTGTGTTTGGTCCCGTGACAGGCGGTATCGACGGGTTAGCTGCACACGCACAGTGGCGCACCGACGGGGGGGGGGGGGGGGGAGGTTTCGGGGGTTGTAACCCCCCCCCCCTGAGGCCGACCTAACCCCCCTCCCACTCCGTAACTGCTCCTATGTCCTAGAAGAATGTGGCGCTAATGTCTCTGCAAAACGCCGAAAAAATAACAAAAATAATCGTAATCATTGATTTTACTATTATTTGGCATTTTATTTACTTTTTTACACTCGCAACAACTGTGTAAATTGCATGCTCGGCCCTTCGTGAAAAGTTGAACCCCCCCCCCCCCCCCCCTGGCAGAGATCCTGGATGCGCTACTGCTCCCACACCATGTAGTATAAGGTATTCCCCGCAGAGCAGAAGGTACGGTGACGTCGGTAGCTTACGTGATATATGGAGTGCAGAAGTGTCCCATGAGGGGATGCGCCGGTCTGTATATAGTTAACGGAACACCGTCTCTTACGAGCTTCGGGTGCGGTGGTGGGTATACGCCCTACAGCCCAGTTTGTCTTAGAATCTATAACGTTTCATTGCCCCGCCGCGGTGGTCTAGTGGCTAAGGTACTCGGCTGCTGATCCGAGGGTCGCGGGATCGAATCCCGGCCGCGGCGGCTGCATTTCGATGGAGGCGAAATGTTGAGGTCCGTGTGCTGTGCGATGTCAGTGCACGTTAAAGAACCCCAGCTGGTCGAAATTTCCGGAGCCCTCATAACGGCGTCTCTCATAATCAGAACTGGTTTTGGGACGTTAAACCCCACAAAACAACAACAATGTAACGTTTCATAGCAAAGTTAAAAACATAATCCCTTTTTTGTGGGGTAAAAGCGTGCTCGTTCCCACAAATATGACGCATGATCTCATTTTTACCACAATCTAAATAAGTTTTGCGAGCGGTAGACACTGTCTTTAAGGACGAAGGGATCCGTTGTTTTCTGCTGGATTCGTCTTCTACCGGGTATCGTAGCGTGTCTGCCTTTGCAAGCTTGAGCAGCGCAATCGGACTTGTTTTGTGGGCCTCGGCTAGTTCCTCGACCTGTAGTAGTTTTTCTGTGTACGACGTAAGGTGAAACCACAGTGTAAGCGTGGAAGGTTTTCCGTAGCCGCGTGTTCAGTTCGTCCGTACCGCTGTTCTTGATATATATATATATATATATATATATATATATATATATATATATATATATATATATATATATATATATATATATGGTATGCCGTAGGTAAGTCCGCTTATTATCAAGGTTTGATTTAGGCTGAGTGCGAAGGAAAAAAAAATGTCGCCCGCATCTTCCCACGGGGGGAACTCAAGTAAATGCGTCGCAGAGTGGTGGGAGTATCGCGTGAATGTTGCGTAATTGGGTATGGTTTGGGAATGCTTAATTGTTATTTCGTCTTTATTATTCTTATTTATTGAATGAAGGAGAAGCGTCTCGTTCCATCGCATCTACTCGAGTCAAGCAAAGCGTCAAGTCAAGCGAAAGCCAAGACGCCCTTGACTGAATTCCGAACGCGCGCTCCGCCGCTTATATACACACCGCCCGCGTTCGAGGGAGAGGAGTACGGGAGAGAGGTCAGCAAAGACGCCCTTGACTGAATTCCGAACGCGCTCCGCCGCACCCCCACTGCGCATGCTCGGCTTGCTGAACGCCCGGTGGGCCGGCACGAGACGAGCCGAGCATGCGCAGTGGGGGTGTGGACGGCGCCGCCGCCGACGCCGAAGCGCGACATCGTGCGACTAAGAAATTCTCCGCATTTAAAAGACACGGGCAGGCCGCGTAATGAGAACGTCAGATAACTGATGGTCAATTATAGCAATTGAACTGACAGAATGAATACCAGATGAGGGGAAGCGCCGCATTGGACGACAGAGAGCAAGGTGGAGGGACGGAATTAAAAAAGAATATTTAAGCTTGCACTGGTGGGGCAAGGCTAGCGAAACTGATGGGCATTTGACTGGTTTGTCTACGGCACACCCGCATTTAGTCGTGGTCCGTGGCTTCGGGAAACGCCTCGCAAAGCACTGCGAGGCCCAGCGAATGCTTCTCAAACTTTCGCACCGATATCAGCGTAAAGACATTCGCGTCGAACCACAGATGGTGGCAGACGTGGTTCGGCACGCGTGGCAGACGGCGGCGTGGCAGACGGCATGCGTGGCCTCGGATTTGCTATACTATACCATAGTCCCTCAACACCTTTTGGGACTATGACTATAGTATGCACTAATGCGTAGCTTTGCGGAGCTTTGCACCGGACAAATCGACGTGCACTGTCTTCTTTTTCTTCTGCTTGAACATGCAACTGCGCCCGTCAGCCGCAGTTTTGTCATGTAGTAGTGGGCTGAGGTCATGTGTGGAAGCGAAGAAGCGCGTGTGCGAACGCCGCACTCTTGGGGACCTGAACTAATGATAATGATGATAGTTTTGTGATACACGCGCAAATTATGAAAACATCAAATGCTTCGTATTTAAAAAAGAAAGCTTGCCGGAGAATTTGGTGCCAAGACCCAAATTGTCCGGCGGCCGGTGCCGGCCGCCGGCGGCGATGTGACCAATCGGCGACCGAGGATTGGTTGTTATGACCACACTCGCGAGCCGCCGAGACGGCGTCGTCAGCCTGGCAGCGGTTCGCATTTTTTCTTTTCTTCGTACCCGATCCTCGACTTCGCAAAAGAAAATTCCACACGACGAGTGTTTCAGAGACGTTTGTACCAGTTTTATTAGGATAAAATAAACCCAGATTACAAATATATAGACGCATAAATAATGTTGATCAAGAATTTATTTACACGAAAAGTACATGCACATTGTAACATTGGAATTGCCCGTGCCGCGATATTGTGCTCGGGGTGCTGGAAACAGTATTTGCTGTACGTCACCATGCTATTACGAAATTCAGAAGAGCAAGTGATCGGCGGCGTAAAATTAGATTTGAAGACGATCGGACCAAATGAAGCGGCCACCGGTGTGGCGCCGGCAAAAAGAAAGCAAACTGGTCGCTCTAGCCCACAAGAGACAGCATGCTAGGAGACAGCGCACTAGCTCGCGTGGCACTTACCTTTCAGTGCGCAATCGTGGCTCACACAGACCTACAATACGACACGAACACACAGATGCACGTGGTTTTGTTTTTGCAATCAGCACTTTCCTGCATGTATAGAACACATCGCTTGACAACACCACTTACTGCACGCACAGCGCTGTTTTTCAATCAAGTCGAGCAGCAGAACTAAACTTGAACGGTCGTCGATGTTTCGATATATCCAGCTTGGTTCCATTTCAAACATTCGGTGTCGTGCCTAAAGAGATACGCCGATGTCGTAGTAGGAGGCAGCACACCAGGTGATTACATCCACCGTCGTTACGATATATCCGTGTTCGTGCCGTCATCAGGCGTCACAGCTTCACAATTTGTCACATAAAAAAGCAGCCCCGACTAAGTTCGCGGCGTCGACGCATAGACAACGCAAAGAGAGTGAAACGTCGCCTCCACACGATCATGCAGCGACTGTGCGAGACTCGATGCGCGCACAACGTCGCCGGCTGTTCGTGTCACGTGACTGCCGCGCCGGTGAAACGCGCCGGTGTGTAGTGTGGACAGCGCTCGCTCGGCTGCCGTCTCCAACCTCCGGAGGCCCGCGCGCCGTTACGGCGAGCTTGCCAACGCAAGCTACTTGCGCGGCCGGAGCGGCGGTGACCACGGGCGAGTGGCGAGTGACGAAAGCCGTGGGGGCGGCGACATCGACGTCACAGACGCTCTTTTCCCGTCCATTTTCGATTTCAAGGAGCCTGCCACGGGGAACTAATTGTTCGCGTAGCTCCGACATGCACTCCGCTATTCAAAATTTTATCGTTGGGATAGGTAGTGCCGAGGACGGGTTCCAAAGTACTCATTTGCTGTAGCCACCAATTACTAATAATTAAAAAAGTTAATTAGCGTAATTTCGCTAATTATGCATACAAGTGTGGAAATTGTTCTGTATCTAGAGGCCGCCAATCCGTATACTCGAATGGTACACAAGACATTCCCACAATTTATGTTTTTCTAATCTTAAAAATGTGTTACAACTAAAAAAAAAACACCCTGTCTTTGTCGTCGTTCTCACTTCTTCCTCGTCTACTACTTCGCCATATGTTCTTCCCCCGCTTCTTATTCATCGTCGTTTGCTTATTTCTTTTTCTTCTTCGTCGTCCTCCTTCACCTCTTCTATTTTTCCCTCTTCTTTTTTTTCCCTCGTCCTCGTCAATGAAACCTCATGACCGCTGACAATATATGTCTTGAAATTTACACACCTACCATATCAGAGCGGTGGCTGAGAACACAAAATGCCGAACTACGGGGTGAGAGTCAGGGATGGATGGCAGCGATTCTGTTTGAGCTTGGTTCAAAGCCACACAGGCATGGAGTTTTCGTTCTTTTTTTTTTTTTTAAGAGCGAAACTGTTCAAGCAGGAGGTTGGCCGTTAGGTGTACGCACAAAACAATCACCATCATGAGATAAGTTCACGCATTGTGCGGCATTTGCGCACGCGCTTCTCTGTTCTGTTGCGTTCATGCCTTGCCAACTACTGCATAATTATAGAGGGCCACAACAACAGCAAAGGCGGACGCGTTTCATGAGACTTCTCTTCCGCTCATGCCCTCAGCCCACCGCTACATAAAAGTAGAAGTGTTCAATGAGGCGCTATAGCAAAATAGCAGCGCCACAGCTCTACCTAGCTTCACCGAGCCGTGGCGTCGATGCCTGCCGCGCCGAGTCTCGCCGCGGCTGCGGAAGTGACGTCAACGCTCCGGTCTTCGTAATGAAAGCTCTGCGTCGCCGTCGCCGTGAGGATGGGGCGATCCGAAGTGCGTCAATCACGAAGAGCAAGCGTGGCGTGGAAACGGCCGCGCGTTTACTCGACAATGTGTGAGACGACTTCGGACCGACCCCGAATGCCGGTGACGCTCAGATGCTCAGATCGGGGGTTACGAGCCCGTGAACACGAGCAAAATTGCCGCCAAAACAATCCGGACCTGCGAGTCCCACCGCCGGACGACTGCAAAGGCGATGACTGGCAGTAAAACACACCCACACACACGAACAAAACGTATGCTTTGATGTCTGATCGGGTGTTCTTTACGGTTGCTTGTGATTGCCGCGCAAAAACCTCACAAAAACCTAGCACGACCGTAATAAAGCCGGGTGGCATAGTCACGCACCTCAAAGTGAAAGCCGCCCCCTAACTGTTTAACAACGGAGCTGTGTGTAGGAGTATAGGGCTTCCCTCAACGTACGACATGCGAGTGTCCGCGTCGAATGTCACGCTCCATTGTGGATTGGATTCAGATTGTGCTGGCTGTGTTTCCTTGTCATCTGCCTTAATTGTTGTCCGCGCGCTCTTGCCCTCTATACCCACTACCAGTTGCCTCGCCCGACCCACTCCAATTGCCCTCAGTGCGCTCCTACGTGATAGTGATAATGCAAAGACCAGTGTGCGATAATGTGTAGAAATTGGATTTAGCTTGAAGTTCCCCGTCCGGGCCTTGGAGCCGCGGGTACGTACACCGTTTGACACGCTTGGCAGTTACGTCACGGTTAATCGTACTAACGATAAAAGAACGGATTCGCTCTTACGGCGAATTTTCACGGCTTGCTTGAATTTTTTTTTTTTTCGTTCCTTTCGCTGTAAGCAATTGCGGTTGTGCACGCCGGCGGCGGCGGGCATCATCGCCACCAGTTTCGACCAATTAACGAGCCCGTAACCGTTTACGCTGTAAAGAGGAAGGAAACGACGACAACGAAGAAAAAGTGGCAGATCCCACGTGCAGTGGGAATCAGGGAAATGCGAAGCACGCATCAGGAACGTAAAATGGATCTGCACTGTTGTCTCGCTATACCGATTTTCGTACATATGAAGTTAACGAAACTGCCGCAACAGCACCAAGACTTGTGGCATGTAAACCATGCCGCTCATGACACACATATCATGACTGTAATGTTATGACCTGCCATTTACGTTCGTCATGCAGTCCTGTTGTGCCATAACAATTTTGGTATACATCCCATTAACGAAATGCGTGGCATGTAAATCGTGCCGCTCAAGACATGCACGCCACGATTTTCATGTTCTTAGAATGTGTCACCCATGGTCGTCAGACATTGTTGTCTCGCCATACCAATTTTGGTATATATCAAGTAAATGAAACGGCCAGGAGAGCACCAAGACCGTGGCATGTAAATCATGCCGCCCATGACATACATGTCGTGATCTTCATGTTGACATGTCATTTGTGTTCGTCATGTAGTCATGTAGTGCCATAACAATTTTCGTATACATTCCATTTACGAAACTGCCAGGTGAGCACAAAGGTGTAGGCGGCTAGATAGATAGATAGATAGATGGATGGATGGATGGATGGATGGATGGATGGATGGATGGATGGATGGACGGACGGACGGACGGACGGACGGACGGACGGATGGATGGATGGATGGATGCGCTCAAAGTCGCCGAAGTTCTCTAAGAAATGCTTCGCACTTAAAAAAAAGAGGTAGAGGATGACGAAGAGGAAGTGAAGACGACAAAAGGGGAAGGTGACGACAACAAAGAGGAAGCAGGCAATGGCGAAGAAGACGTGGAAGCAGAAAAAAGATGACAATATCAGAGGAATTAAGAGGGGAAGGAGAAGCAGGAACGGAAGAAGACCGAATGAGAGGAACGAGAGAACGCGCAAAAAGTATACTTTACGCTGCCACTGTGCTGCGCCCTCTGCACATGCATGGAAGTTTCTTTTCTCTTTTAAATGCGAAGCATTTCTTAGCGAACTTCGGCGACTTTGGGCGTATCTATCTATCTATCTATCTATCTATCTATCTATCTATCTATCTATCTATCTATCTATCTACCTACGACTGTGCTCTCCTGGCCGTTCCTGGATGTTAAGAAAATTGGTATGGCACAACGTGACTGCATGACAGACATAATTGACAGGTCGTAACATGAAAATCCTGACATGCATGTCATGAGCGGCATGAATTACATGCCACGGTATTGCTGCTCACCTGGCAGTTTCGTTAATGGGATGTACCGTATTTTCCGGTGTATAAGACGCACCGTTGTATAAGACGCACCCTCCCCCCGTTTTCGCAAGCTTGCACGCAAAAATTAATATATAAGACGCACCGGTGTATAAGACGCACCTATATTCACTCACTTCTCGCAAAGAAACTTCATAACGTGGGGTTGAGCGAGCCTTGTAAAATGCCGTACTTACGTTTCTGAGCGCTAGTCCGTAAGAAAACTTCTACTACACCAAACTTGCGAGAAAAAATAATGCACACCCACTGAAACGTTCCGCATGACTGCAGGAAAAAACATTTTATTCGTCGAAGCCCTCAAAGTCCTCGTCCTCCGACGCGCTTTGGAATACCGTATTTACCCGCATAATTTGCGCCCTCGCATATTTTGCGCACCCCTAATATTTAGCCAGCTTTGCAAAAAAAAAAAAAAAACCCTCGCATATTTTTCGCTCCCCGTTCCCAGCTCGCCGGCGCGCACGCACGGACCAACAGCCGCGCGGCCGCGCCCCTCGCTGCGCAGGCGAGCGCAGTCATACGCAAAAGGGGCTGCGAGTGCGATTCCCCTTTTTCCGATTCTTTTCTCCGGAAGCCCCCGAAGCCCAAAGTACGGTCGCGAGAATAAAAAAAAGCATGCGAGCGGGGTCAAAGAAAACGGCTGAAGCAGAGATCAAACGAGCCCGGCCTATCTCCATCGCTCCGAGGGCCGATGTGATAACATCACCCCAATCGGGACACCTGCCGTCGATGCGGGGAGGAAAGGCCCCGCCCGTCTTTAACGAGCATGAAAAGACGCGAGGAGGGGGGGGGGGACAGTGTCGCTCGTCTGTCGGCTGCCGAGATAGCGCTATCTTGGCAGCCATCAGCGGCTCGTAAACACTTCTACGTGCTGCGCCTTCCCTGGAGCAGCCGTACGTTTTGCAGTGTTACGTTAGATCGTATCCAAAAGAGTTACCGCGCTAGTTGCATTATATTACACGTTATTACACGACATACTTTTTTTTATTTTTCCGTTTTATGTGCTTTGGTTTTGTTGTGGAACTGTAGTACCGGCACCTTGAGTCTTCGTTATTATAATTATGACGCATCCTTCGCGTCGGACTGCTCTAGTCGTTAAAAAAAAGACTCATCAGCATCAACACGAGTTTCTCCCAAAAGAACTAAAAAAAGTACGTATAAGACGCACCGTTGTATAAGACGCACCTCCGAAAATTTTGGAAAAGAACCGCGTCTTATACACCGGAAAATACGGTACATGGCGAACATAAGTGACAGGTCATAACGAAAATCATGACATGCATGTCATGAGCGGCGTGATTTACATGGGATGGTCTTGGTGCTCTCCTGGCCGTTTCGTTAATGAGATGTACACGAAAATTGTTATGGCACAACATGGCTACATGACGAACATAAATGACATGTCATAGCATGAAGATCATGACATGTATGACATGAACGGCATGATTTACATGCCACGGTCTTGGTGTTCCCCGGGCCTATACGAAAATTGGTATGGCACAACATGACTGCATGACGATCATAAATGACAGGTCATAACATGAAAATCATGACATGTATGTCATGAGCGGCATGATTTACATGCCACGGTCTTGGTACTCTCCTGGCCGTTTCGTTTACTTGATGTATACCAAAATTGGTATGGCGAGACAACAGTGTCTGACAACCATGGGTGACACATTGTAATAACATGAAAATCGTGACATGCATGTCTTGAGAGGCACGATTTACATGCCACGCATTTCGTTAATGGGATATATACCAAAATTGTTATGGCACAGCACGACTGCATGAGGAACGTAAATGGCAGGTCATAACATTACAGTCGTGACATGTGTGTCATGAGCGGCATGGTTTACATGCCACAGGCTTGGTGCTGTTGCGGCCGTTTCGTTAACTTCATATGTACAAAATTCGGTATAGCGAGACAACAGCGCTGATCCATTTTACGTTCCTGATGCGTGCTTCGCATTTCCTTGATTCCCACTGAACATGGGATCTGCTACTTTTTTTTGTTGTTGTTGTTGTTGTTTATAGTGCCTATATACACAAGCGATTCTCGAGCGAGAGAGAGATAAGACTTTCAGTAAAACTTTATTTTCATCAGTTACGGAGGTAGGTGATCCGCCGGGTCGAGCCTGGCGGCTACCTCCTCTGCTCTCTGTGCGGCCTGGATCTGGACACTAGGCTGGTGGTGGTCGAGCGACGGCGACCGGCGACCGGTTTTGCTGTCGCGGAGGGCCATCCCTTGCCGTCGGTTTTCGCTGTGGTTTTCGCGTCGCCATTTTCTGGCTAGCCAGGAAACATCACTCGTCACCGAGTGCACGCTTCAATTCTAATTCGCACAAGTATAGTGTGCTGCCTTGTTCTCATGTGTACTAAAATGATTAGTATGCAATGCTAGGCCTACGTCGCTATCGGAACCCTCAAAGTGGTTTGATTGTTACCCACCAGATGGCGCTACGTGCAGCAGTTCAGGCCGCGCCTAGAATATTTTGGAGCCACATAAAAGCGCTAGGTAAAAAGTCTGCCACAGTGCAACAACATATTGTTGATGAAAGAGGAAATCAACTGGAAGGGTACGAAACGTTGGGTTACATCCAGAAGGTAACAGCCGATTCGTTTAAGAAGATTGTCCAAGAGATTTCCCCAGTGGATAAAACCATGACGGAGAGCGAAACTAAGGAAGAGCTAGAACTTGAGAATTTCAACTGGAAAATGGCCGAAGGAAAAATTCCAAAGCGCACTGCTCCGGGTTTAGATGGGGTCCCCGTTAGCCTCATTAAAGAATTAGGACAGAACACTAAAGAAGCACTATTGAAAGCCGTAGAAAAATGCTTACAGGAGAGGCAAATACCGGACAGTTGGCGAAAAAAGGATAATGAACTTAATCTATAAAGTCTAGGGGAAAAAGAATAACATTCGCTCATATAGACCGCAAACCATTATAAAATTAAAAATAGAAGCGTGGGCAGAACGTAACAATATTTTGGGAGAACTTCAGAATGGATTTCGAGTAGACAGGCGATTAGAAGATAACCTATTTGTTCTTACTCAGTGTATAGAAATATCTAAAATAGAAAGCAGGCCCTTGTATGTGGCTTTTCTAGACATCACTGGGGTGTATGACAATGTTAATCAGGAAATATTGTGGGAAATATTGGAAGGAATGGGCATAGGCGACGATTGTGTACAGCTTTTGAGGGAGATATATCGAGAAAATGCTGTTTGCATAGAATGGGAAGGAATCAGTAGCATAGAGAACGTTGATATTAGCAAGGGGCTGAGACAGGGATCTCCTTTGTCCCCGCTGTTATTGATGCTGTACATGGTTAGAATGGAAAAAGCGAAAAAGCGCTAGGAGATAGCAACATTGGTTTTAATCTGTCACGCAAACAGGGTGGCGTGATGATTGAGCAGATGCTTCCGGGTTTATTTTATGCTGACGATATTGTCTTATTCGCGGACAGGGTGGCGTGATGATTGAGCAGATGCTTCCGGGTTTATTTTATGCTGACGATATTGTCTTATTCGCGGACAGTCGAGATGATATACAACGGCTGGAGAATATATGCGGAAAGGAAGGCGAGGCTCTAGGACTAGGATTTAGTGTAACAAAATGTGGATTGATGGTATTCAATGGTCCCAACGACCAGGCGGTATCCATACAGTGCCAAAGAAATACCGAGAGTAAGCGAATACAAGTACCTTGGGGTATAGGTAAATGAGGGTGATATATAGATACATGGAGGTACACGAAAAAGCCTTGGCAGCAAAGGGAAAGAGGAACGCTGCAATAATGAAGCACAGAGCGTTATGGGGATACAACAGGTACGAGGTGCTTATGGGTCTGTGGAAAGAGGTAATGGTACCGGGGGCTTTCATTTGGGAACGGGGTGGTGTGCAAGAGGCCAGAGGTACAGTCAGGAATGGATGTGAATCAAAGAACAGTGGGACGCCTCGCGTTGGGTGCTCACGGGAAGACGACAAATGAGGCTGTAAAGGGCGATATGGGATGGGCGAGTTTTGAGACAAGGGAAGCGCAGAGCAAAATAAGGTTTGAAGAGAGGCTAAGGAATATGAAAGAGAGTAGGTGGGCAGTGAAGGTGTTCCGCTATTTATATAGAAAGAGCGTTGACACGCAGTGGAGAAAGAGAACTAGGAGGCTCACCAGTAAATATACGGCTCTAAGAGAACTGATAACAAAGAGCGTAAAGGGAAAAGTCAGAGAGGCGGAGAAGATTTACTGGATGGCAGCGATGAAAAAAAAAAAAACCGACTCTGAATAATTACCGAAAGGGTAAAAACAAAATAAAGAGGGGGGCATTTTATGATAATTCAAGAGGAAGCGCTTTACCGTTTGAAGCGTGATCGGGCTGCCTTAGCACGCGCATTTATAAAGCGAAATTCAGTAAAGAAGAAAAAAATTACAGCATATCCACGGAGTGAATGATGATGAGTGGGCTGAAGCTCGGGAGTTTCATCGTAGATCGTGCCGAGTTCCGGATTAATTTAGTTAACGCGCACGCTACGAATCCTCATGGTTCAACTATGCACAAGCGAAATCTCCCACCGGCACTTCATTGCAAGTCAAGATCCAGTGCCTATATATATATATATATATATATGTATATATATGGGTTGCCGGTGAACGCTTCTCCAACGTGAGCAGTCGGTATTTCTCAATCAAGAAACTCGCTAGGAGACGCTGCCTGCGCCAACGTTGTCTCGCGGGTGAGGGCGCGTTCTCCTTCTTTGCGAGCTGGTAGAGTGATCATCTAAGAAAGAGCGTTTCCATAGCCAACGCGCGCCTTTCGCTCTCTCTCTGTCTCTCTCTCTCTCTCACAAGACAGCAGAGGCACGCGCCGGGAGAGAGAGAGAGAGAGAGAGGCACGCGCCGGGAGGCACGCGCCAAGGGCGAGCGCGTGCCTCCCGGCACGGCACGCGGGTTACGCCTGACGACTGACGCCTGACGCGGGACAAGGTTAGACTAAGAGGCGCTTCGCCCCTAAAATGCACATGCTGTGAGGAATATAGGGAAATGACGGAGCATGTTCTGATTGAATGCGGAAATATCCACCCAGGTGTACGTTTGGGCACCACCCTACATGAAGCCTTGGGTTTTAGGGAGAACAACGGGAAGCTGAACATACCCGCAATTGAAATAAGTAAGAGATGGTTAGAATACTGGTGGCAGAAGACTAGAGAGAACGGACAAAAATAATTATAGGGAAAAATATGGACTTTCTGCCATAAGGGGCAGAGAACTGGGCTATGAATTTCCGTTTTTGCTATAGTGTGATCGATTTGATTGAAGTAGAATTAAAAGGCATGAGAACAATTTAAATAGAGAAGGAAAAAAATAGAAGAAAAGTTCTTAAATTTTCTTACGAGCCTGGTGGCGCACGTCACCGTCCCATTGCGAAGGGGGCGCTCATAGCATCCATCCACCCATTCATCCATCGGGAAAAGAAACGTTTGTAGAGGAAAAAAATAAAGGTAGAGCTTGGTGGCGCGCAGGCTACCTCCCCGTTATAAAGAGGACGCTCCTAACATCTGTCCATCCCACTAGCGACATGAAATCTTCACTTGCAAAGAAAAAAAAAAAAACTTCGGAAAAGATGAGACATAGTGAAAAAGATATCTTTTTACGCGCTGACCCTGCCGGCGCGCGAAGTGCTGGAGTCCACGACCTAGTACTGACTGATCTCCACTGTAGTGCTAATACCACTTTGCATTTTTGCAATGTCGCGTCGTTCATATGTGGCTGCTGCGTCGCTGCGACAGTGCATATAACGCCCCAGTGCGTCGCTTATCGCTGTCGTTAGAATAACGTGCTTGTGGTTGGAGCTAGGTGCATTTGCGGTCTATTTTTGTCCCACAGCGATCATCGTCTTTAATATTCGTCCGCTTTCCTAGCGTTATCGCCGCGCACCCGGTTCCTTCCGGTCACGAGTGGCGCGAGACTGTCAGTATGACTTGTCATTCTTGATACTTTTGGCCTCGAGATCGACATGTAGATGGCAGCACTGTTACCGCGTGAGTGTGGATAGGCGTTCGCCGGCGTGCATTGAAAAAATATATACACAGCGGCGCTCAGTTGTGAGCGGTTTAAGGCAGTTGTTAGCTAATTATAAAAGCACTGATTGCAGTTAAATGGTGATACACGCGTCCTTCTATCTCACTTCAGTGCAGTAATCTCGCAAAACGTTTTTATTGCACGTGAAGGAAGCGTGATATGCCATTCAACGGGGCACTGGCATGCATCACCCACCCTCACAGTTTGACGTCCTCGGCGGTTCTCTGTCTTTTTTAGTTTCACCGTACTTATGTTCTCTACTGCCTACAATGTTGACATTGCTGTTACGCGGCAGAAAGAGTTTAGTATTGAGTTCTCGCTCATTTTTGACGATTGGCAACAACAACAAAAAAGGGCTGTTACTGCCATTGACTTGAAGTATAGCTTGTGTAGTCCGTTGTATCACTTACACGCTTACTTGCGTTTAAATCGTTGCGTGTCATCTTCCATGAAACGCTTGCAAGCCCTTTAACTGGCTCAGTTAGTCAAGCTATGTGACTGTGTACGCCGCTTGAGTACTTTCACGATATTTGACACATGCCTATGCGGTAGAACCTCGTTATAACGAACCCGGATATAACGAACTATCGGATATAACGAAGCAATCGCAATTCCCCATGAAATCCCTATAGATTAAATTGATATTGGTTATAACGAACTAATGGTTATAACGAAGTAATTACCACTCCCTCTTGAACTTCGTTATAACGAGGTTTTACTGTATTAAGTACACATTTTAATACTCAAACGCATGATTCCTGCGTGACCATATGACAAGAAAAAGTTTATTTTGATGTGGCATAAAAAAAAGGGATGTGTTCTTCAAACGAAAAACGTTTGCTATTTTCCATCACACTCAAGATCACATATCGCGAGCGGATATCGCTGCAGTACTGCATTTAGATGTTGATGTTTTCTGCTTGACTTATTCAGAAGGACGCTAAGTGCACTTAACCGTATACTTGAAATGCACAGCAACACCCAAACTGAATGAGCTGTGCTGAACCGGAGGTATGACGATGACATATAGCACGCTTAAGACTCAGGTGCTCAGTGAACTTAAGAGCAAAGACTGCAGCGCAATGCCAAATAATGCTTTAACTAATACTTTTATGCTTGGATAAGAATACGTAAAAGCATTCATTACTGCACTGGCTCAAGGAACAAACATATTGGGGGACATGTGTGATGTATGCGCGTGCGCATGTAAAAGCGCAGTGGCTAGCAGACGACACAAGGAGCTATCCACACTTGGGAGCTTTGTCCATTTGCCACTAAGTGCCGACTGTGTTTGATCTCAACGCCAATAGCAGCAAGCTTTGAGTTTTCAAAAAAGGAAATGCGAGAAAGCTGATAGGGTAATTTTTGTGAGAGAGAACTATTTTCCAAATACACCTATTGCCAGGAGGCGTATATCGGAGTTATTTTTGTGTCACAACAATAATAATCTCTCACGTGCTCTCCTTGCATTAATGCCGTCTGCCCACTACTTCTCGGTTGCTAACAATGAGCGGCTGATAGTGGGGTAGCAAAGCGCTGATCTTTCAAGAAAATGTGACCAAGCAAGATGGTTATCGTTGTGGGATGGGAGTACTCCACAAATGCACATTACATGGTTAAGTGTGTATGTAAGCGGAAGGGGTGTACTTTGGGCATCTTTTTTCGACTCAACAAGAATTGTCAGTAGTTGACAGATTTTGCGTCCTTGGGTAAAGCAGAAAGAAACTTTGCGCATGCAATGCTTGAAGCCCTGCTTGCTTGCTATTGTGGTCATTTGCACTGCTGGTGAGTAGCCTACGCGAATTTTTGTATGCTTAATCTATAGCTCTTTTTCATCAAAACAGTAACTCACCATCTCAAGTGATTGTTGCGGACCTACGTACATATTGTCATGATGTACACGGCTGTTCATCCGGGAGGTAAAAATTCCTTGTGGACCTCCCCACGCTTGTCAAAAAAGACTGAACATAGTCTTTAGCTTGGACTTACATTCTTACTTTCTTGGGCCATAGAGAGGTCATGGTGTGCACTCTGAACTTTGGCACTTGGTTTAATTCAGGGCCGTATTGGAACACCCATGATTTGTCACCCATTGTGACGTTATCTAAAAAGTCCAGTTCAATTTCTGACTGGACCAATACCTCCCAAGAAATGTCAGCTTGCCTTTGTCTTTTTTTCATCACTTCATACCTTTGGTACCCAATTTCGCACAAATGTTTTGCATATGCTCAACTTTTCAGAAATAATTTTAAGTTTCTTTTTGCACGTGTTGAGGTCTTTGGCTTCAACATGTGCAACAAGTTTTGGCCTCATGTTGGCGCATGTTGAGGTCCTTGGTGGTTAATCTGACACTTGAACAATGGTTGGAAGTCCAGGAGATTTTTTACTTTGGATGCATTTTTGCCCAAACTACTCCATGAAGAATGTCCGTATGTATCTTCAGCGGTCTATTCTTAAACTTGCTGAACCACCTGAAAACCTGAGCTTTTGACAAGAGCGTCACCTTCATAAGCATCCTTAAACAAGGATGCTTATAAAAGCATCCTTGTTTAAGAAGCTTTTTAAGGATGCAGCAGCACGCAATATTTAATTGCGTACTGCTGCTCCAGTAAACACTTCATTTTTTTATGTTTCTGCCATGACAAGAACTTGAATAAAGCTTTTGTGCAACTTCACATCCTCACTGCATCAGAGTGTGGACACTACTTCTATGCCTGGTGCATTCTTTTGATTAGAAACCTTGTCACTAATCCTGCATCTGATGAACATTACTGGCTTCTGCAGTGTGGCAATGCAGGCAGTCTCATTTCTTTATGGGTGTACACACCCTGTATATTCATATTTCTTGGGGCATTTTGCTGGATGACAGGCGGACAGGCTGACATCAGTGGTGGTAGAAGCCTATGGGGTGGGGGTGTTCAGAACCATCACATTGGCACTCCTAGGGAAAGTGATGGCATGCATCAGAAGCATACCTCACGGTGTCTGACGGCTCACACGTTCAGGAGCTCCCAATGATTTCTGAAGTAATTGGTGCCACTTGAGGCTGCAACAAAGAAAGCATCAAAGAAAGTACTTCATGCACAGTGACCTTTATGGTCGCATACAGGTCATCAAAGAGAGTCTTTAGATTCCTGGACTCATCTCACTCCTTATTCATCATCAATCATTTTTTTTTTATTTCAAGTTCTCTTATTACATGAAAATACACAACACTGGTTAGACCCATAGCCACTGGCTAGTAGGGGGTCTAAATAAATATGCATTTAAAGAAACAGATTGTGTTAACAATGCAGATATTTTATAAGTACACTTCAGTCATAACAAGAAAAAAAATGGAGCAAAATATAAAAAGGAAACGTATTTGTTACAGTCTTGGGAGTGTTCTACATCAGTTCAGTGAAGAGCTTTTGCCCAATTCAGTGCCTGGGAAAACAAGCCTTGTTATCCCCAGACATATCCAGGTCGATGCAGTGGAAAAAAATGGGCAATCACTTGCTGTGATGTTCTCGTTCGATGGCTGTATTCTAGATTGCAGTAGAACTGGGGCCCATTCTGTCTTGATGGCAGTTCTGTAGAAACTCCATGAAGGAGGTGCAATCTTTCAGGGCGGTCTCCAGATTTTCACATGATGTCTTCACTGCATCTTCCAAGATAGGTAATGAGATAAGTATGTCCTACAAAATGTGTGGTTAGAGCAAACTTTCTTCAAGGAAACATGTGTGCTACGTTTCCATATTGTGATGAGCACAGGGTTATCACAAACACTAATTTTCAGAGGTTTACTTTTGCGATTGTAGCACATATTTATTAAACTGAGTAGACATTGATGCAATGTTGCAAATTTTAATGTTAGCCTGTGAATTTCTTGCCTAATGGACAAATAATTTATTGTTATGATAAGTATCCTAATGACAGACTCGAGGTCTAGATTCGACTGTGCTGGGCACTTTGGTAGTACAATAGAGCTCAGATATTTTATTTCTTGATTGCTGGGTAGAGAGAGGCACTTTATATATTGCATTTGAACACTGGTTTCTCCTTCCCTCTTTTGTAACACACATATTTACATGATCTTCAATTAAAAGTTTTTCTCATTGTTTTTGCTGTACAGGACTCTGAGGACGATGTTGATGAGACCATTGATGTGGAGCACGTTGACGACCATGACTACAGCAAAATGGCAAAGCAATCCAATGATCCTGCAGAAGATGCACCCGGTCCAAGTGGCCTAAGACATGGCACATCAGCAAAAGGTACAAAGACCATCAGTTCCCGTGAACCACCTCGCATTTTTGTAACAAGTGATTCGGAGCCAGAGGTTGAATTTCTACCAGCACAAACAAAGCCACGAGCTTCTGAAGCATCCTTGTCTGACAAGCCATTGAAGTCATCGTTGAAGAAGTCATCCATTTCACCTGATGACCAACCTCTGGGAAGTTATGGGTGAGCCTTTTTTCTTTTGGACATTGTCTACTACTGTAGTTTCTGCTAGTGCCTGCTACTACAGTGTACTGCAGATGATGTTAGCTTGCTTCATGTGCCCTGGTAGCACAAAATGTTGCAGCAGTGTTGCACGTGCCGGTGTTGTCTTGCAATGTTGCCACAATGTGGATAATGTCCTTCCTCCAACACATTCTGGCAACATTAGCATGCAACATTGTAACAGCATTTCTTAACATTCTAGCAACACTGCCAAAACATTTTTGCAATGTGTTCTCAATATCTCACAATGCTGTAGCAGTGCTGTCTAAATATTTAGGTAACATTTCGTTACTGTTTCACTATGTTGCTTTGTCAGGTCTTCAACGTTACGTTAGCATCTGCATATGCAACGCATCCTACACAAACCATACTGGTTTTCGGTTGCATCTATTGAAGACAAGCACACAGAAACTTGCAAAGTGGAATGCTCCACTGGTGTATATTTCTGTGTGCCTCCTTGTGTACCTCCAATAAGCACAAGCCAAAACTAGTATGCACTGTAAATTTTTAAAAACATTTCTGCATTGGCCCTTTTTAACTGTATAACACTCTGACAAATAAAAGTGGGGAAATGAAGTTATAGAGAAAAACACTTTTTATTGCTTCAAAAGGCATGTTCTGGAGTGGATGGACCTTCTGGTGTGCACAGCTGGCAGCATCCCACAGAGTGTTCTGGGGCAAAAAAAAAATTAGAGAAACCAAATTTTACACTGCATTCATATTGAAAACCCATTGTAATGCTTATGTTGATCATGTGTGCTCACTTGCACTACGTCATCTATGCCTTGCAGCTTTCAATAATAAAAGCAAATTGGGAAGTTAATAGTAATCGAAATTACTCATTTTTCACATAGGCCACAGGGTGCAAAATTCACAATAAACTAGTAGAGAACATGCACTTTACAGCACATCTGAAAGAGTCAAGACTTGAATATTATGCTTTTTAAGGCAACGGCTCATCTCATTATTCGGGTGTAAACCCTATGTATCTCGAGTGAGCCTCATAAAACTGCTTATGCAGAGTATGTCGTGTATTTTTAGCCCAGACATTAAAAATTAAAGGTGTGTATACGAAGCAAAATGAACAGAATGCATGTTAGTTGCACTAGCCTACAGTTGCTTAAGTGACATCATTTACCGGTTGCATGCTTGAGAGCAGCACAATGCAGCACAATGCAGCACACAAGCACTCCAGCATGTTTTTTTTTTTTTTTTTTTTCATGGGCTTTCATTACAATGCTGCAAAAAAGGACACGTGCACTGTACCATATGGGAAACATTTCATTCGGTGGTTTCGGAAGGTGCTCTACAATTCTGCACATCATGTTTTTGGTCTACATGTAATAGTTAAAAAGTTAAGTTATTAAGCATAATTAATGAGTTCATTAAGCCAAACATAAAAATAACCTGAGAATGGGAATAGTGCATGCGGCTCAATTTGCTTCTCACACACCTTTAATTTTGAAGTCTTGGCTAAAATTACATCAAACTCCCTCTAAAACAAGCAAAAGATTGTGGATATAAAGCACACTGCCACTCTGGGTGTTGAAAACAATACTCATCATGTTACCGAGAGCAGCAACATGGTGTCACAGCTTCACAGCACACCAGTGAACGCAAGGTGTTGTTGACTGGAGACCTTCAAAAGCTGCCTAATTGGTCTTCAGTAAGCTTTGCCGTCTTGTATGGCTGAGTATTGAATTAATCATGTTTGGCAAGCATTGCCACACCCTGCAGTGTCTGAATTACTAACGCTGTGCTGCTACACGCATGGCTCTGGGTTTCAACCCCCAGACATTGTGGCAGCGTCTTGTAGGGGGCAATATACAATAACTCGGGTGTTCTAATATGAAGGCACATAAAAAGTTCAGGTTTTGGTATATAAAACCCCAGAACTGAATTTTTGTGTGTGTGTGCATGCATGGTAACTGGTTGAATACTGCCCCAAATCTTTTCAATGATTTGACAAGCGTCCCATTTTAAAATCTAAGGTGGTCATGCTGTTGGCATGCAGATTGCACACAACAAATTAACGAGTCAGCACAATTCCTTTGAGAATGTTGAGGATTAAAGGCATTGCTGCTGTGTTAATTAATAAGACCATGACTACCAATAAAGCAACAGAAAGCAAAATTCTGCAGTCAGTACCCATTTAGTTCTTCTGCCAGACCCACGAAATAAGAGAGATCACTGTGCAATCGCAAACCACACATGCAATTCACCTTGACATTGCCACAGAAATGAGTAAATGTAAATGGTGGTGTAGAAACAGTCTTGTACCTTTGTTGAATTCTTGGCATAGGCAATGCAGCCAATCAGCATCTTATGATCACGTCAGGGCTGTCGAGGAATTTCTTCTTTCCTGTGTACTAAAAGACTGAACGTAAGACCTCTGAACCTCACTTAAGCTATACTGTAACCAATGTCTAGGCAGGCTTGATATATATATATAATGCCAATTTTTTGTTGAAGTTCATGTCTAAATAAAGAGAGTGCTTTATATTGCTACGCTAGCATGCATACTGATACTGGTCCAAGTTGCTGCAAATGAAGCACAAGCTGAATGCAGAGCCGTGCAACCTTTTCCGTTAGTCTGACCTGAACCCAAAAACTCCTGCACGTGCTCATTCTGTTGAAAGGCTATCATAACTATTATCAGCCTTTCAATGATGAACACGCACCGACTAGCGGCAGTACAGGCAGTAGCCGCGTCAGCTTACGTTTCGGTCAGTTTTTGTAATCCACCGCTTGTCAGAGCAACCTTCTTACTTCGGTTCTCTTCACATCTACACAATATACAAATTAAACGCCGTAGAGTGGCCACCACAAAGCACAAAAAATGCGCCCCACTGACCAAACGGCCGTACCTACACAAAAAAACTTGTCAACAAGGCTCTGCAGAAAACCTTGAAGAAACATAATGGCACAGTGCGTTAGACTAACTGTCATACTGTCATAACATTCATAACACACCAAAATTTGTTATCGATAAAATTATGTCATTTGAAATTTTAAAACATCGTTGTAGGTGCACATCCTCATAAAAAACATTGCATGTTTATTTAGGCTCGCGGCCTGTCTGTCTCAAAGTTTGTAGGTGCCTGACTCATGCGAGGAATGGCGTGCAAATTCAAACCACGGCAACCACTTTGTGCCACACACATGAAATTTATGAAAATTCCTCCGAGTCCTAGGACTTCGAGCTGCCACCTGAGGTCACCAACAGCCGGGTTATTCCAAGAAAGTTTATTTCTCTCTCTGAATGTGGAAACGGGGGACTCAAAAAGTACAGTGCCCACATAATGAATGCGCACGAGTAAAAAGAAAATGAGTGACTCGCCGTGTTTGTCCGCACCTCCACGGGATCAGAAGAAGCGCATGCAATATGCAGACTCGAACAACGGAGGAAGGTCATCAAAATTATGCTGACCTCCCTCTAGGATGTTTCATCACTTGCAATATAGTGAGCCATTTACATTTTCGAATAATTAGGAATGCCAGTTTCAGCAGTATCAAGATTTGGCCAGCTGGAGTTAAAGTGCATGCGGTTGCTTAGCCTGTTGTGCTTCAACATATTTCGATGTTGGCAGAGAAACCCTGATGCATTTTGTAGCTGATTTTCAGTTTAAGAAGTACAGCAGCATTTCAGCAGCAATACTTCTTTTCAGCGAGCACGATTCTTCCCAAAAGCACAGGCATGTACGTTTTTACGATCTGCGCAAATGTCTCACTTTATTGCTTGTGACTGTTGTAAATATTGATTCAGTTATGTTGTGGCAACATTAGTGACATTGTACTAACATGACGTGTGCTATGTTGCATCAATGCTGCTGGTAAAACAGCAATCGTGTATCGCATTTGTCCACGTTGTAGCAATGTGGTCTTAAGTTCAGTGTTGTGCAACAGACAGAAACATTTGAAACATGGCTGTAATGCTGCAGCAACATCATGTGCTATCGGTGAATTTCTAGTTTATTAGCTTTTTAAACCATAGCCACATTAGTCTTTTAAGTGAGTAGCCTTATAAGAGTATACCTTCAAGCTGGTTGTCGGTTGTAACTCACGAACAGAAAAATGGCTATCACCATGCGTTTCCTAGCATAGCGTAATTGGTATAGTATAGCAAGGGATTGAGAAAGGGAAGTGAGAGTGAGGAGGAAGGGAAGAGTAAAGCATAGTATAGTGTCATATAGGAAGGGATGGGTGGGAAAGGGAAGTGAGGGTGAGGAGGAAGGGAAGGAGAGGTGACTGGGTGAAGCATAACGCAAGTATGTACAGTATAATATGGCTAGGGGTGGGAAAGGGGTGTAAAGGTGAAAAGGAATGAGGATAGGGTGAAAAGGGGGAAAGGAGGAGGAGGATGTTGCAACTGGACATTGCCCGCCAAGCCAATTTGAACCTAATCACGTAGCATGACATCACAGCTAGTCACGTGGCATGTTCTCACCAAAACCATGTAACAGGTGGTCACGTGACATATCCCGAGCAAAGCCATGTAACAGCTAGTCACATGGCTTAGTTGAGCTTGTAGAAACCAGAAAAAGGTATCTTGTATTATTATTGGTGGTTCCTGAGTGCTGTTTTTTCTTTCGTGCTTTTTTTCTTTTTTTACATGTAAATTGCCAACCTAATTTCATTAGCTCTTGTTGCTCATTAGGATTACTCCATGTACTGCCAAGTATTTACAACTGTATATCCATCTTCTATGTTGTATCGTATTTCCTATTACATCTCTATTATAATTACTGTTGTATTTTCTTTACACATCACAGTTGTTTATATCTGTACATGCCCTCTCTGTAATGATCCCAGATGGGATCCACAGTATTAATAAATAAATAAATAAATAAAAATTAAGGTAGGTTGGCCACATGCCCTGCCCTGTCCAGCCCTGCACCACTAATGCACCACTAATGCTCCCGTTATATGACCTTCAAAACCATTGAGCATACTGGAAGTTGTGTGGGCTTTTTGGATGAAGTGCTGATTAATTATTATGCATAATTGATGCAAGGAATTCCCATGGCATCTTCAAAAAATTTGTCAATTAGTATGTCAATAGCATATAAGTTGTGGCATCCTCCACTTGAATGACTTGTGACAAATTTTATGATTATGCTGAGGATGATGGTGGTGATGATCATCATCAGCATCACCATCATCATAATTTACTGCCTAACTGTAAAATTGGTGATGAAAATGTGACCTTCATTACCTCATGCACCACAGTAAAGCAAGTATGGCACAATTCTTAAAGGCAGTGCCTCATTTTCTTTAAATGCAGGTAATCTACGCTTGATTTTTCACAAGGTTAAGATTCATGTAATGGTGAAATTGTCATCCACAGAGGTGTACTATGAAGCTACAATGGCAATTCATATGGCTTTCTTGTACAAAGGGCTTTGGAAATCATTTCTGAACACCCCTGCCATACATTAATGGAATACAGCACAATAATTGATTGAAAGGTCATTTTCACAGTTTGTTACGAGCAAATTCTTGTTTATTACAAGCAAATTCGTATGGATTTCCTTGTAGCCTTGTGCTAGCCTTGTGTAGCCTTGTGTAAATCCATATGGATTCGCTTGTAGCCTTGTGCTACAGGTGGGTGGATGCTAGGAAGGTTACAGGTGGGTTACAGCTGCATGATTCTGAACTTCTTCTAAAGTTAAATAAGTCTTATTGTTTGTTCTTTGTATATTTATTTATTTATTTTGTTTGTTTGTCAATGTGTGGAGATGCGGTGGACCATTCGACAGGCTGTTAAGTTGTACACAAGCTGTGGTGCGCAGAAGAAACACTTGTGTGGCTGTTAGTGTGCACCTTGGTCGTGTATCTTCCTTTGTGTCAGTGTTCGCTTGCACCACGGCTTGAGCATGAAGATACTTGTAGACAGGTATGTAATATGTACGAAGAATAGAAGGGGCCTGATAAAAGATTCTTGTTGGGTTCCTTAAAGGGGCAGTGCGACACTTTTTGAACACTGCTATAAATCCCCACCGATCAGTCATGGAGGCCCCTGCAAACGTGTCAGCCAAATATTATTGCACTACATTCAGCAAGGAATTAGCAATTTGGTTCCAAAATACATCTGGAAAGCACCCACAGTTCTTTCGCTGAAACATATCGTAAATGAGCATGGACTACAGATGGATGGGAGAACTACCATTGACTGATTTCCGAGCGCAGTTACCATGGATCCCGTGGTGCGGTGTCACGTCTCCGCAGTGACTCTGGCAGCAAGCTTATAAATGTGGAAGCACGAAAGAAAAGGAGGGGAGAAAGTATTCAAGGTCATGATGCACACTGTGGCACTTCTTGCCCCTTTTTTCACTCCCTTCTGTGTAGCTTCCAGCACGCTTGTCGGGATGAAGGGGGAGTGAATGCGCTCGGGTGGTATAACTCCCCTCAAACTTGATGCTGGAACTCTGCTAATACCTAACTGATTTGAAACATTTTTACGACAGGTGGTTTGTGAGGCAATAAGCTTCTTAAGTGATGTCACTTGAAGATTACTTTGTAACCAAGTGTTGCAGGGCCCCTTAAGTTAGAGGTAATTAGAGTTGTGGTTGTTGAACAAAAATTGCACTGGATACCTTTGTCAGTAACTCTCTGGTTCTAGCAGTAACATCAGGATGCATGCTTACAATACTAATTTTCAGTATTAGTCAATTGGCATGGTCAAATGCTTTTGTAAAATCTAAAAAATATAGTATCTGTCTGCGAGGTGTGATCATATTAGCATGTAACTCATGAAGGAAGGTCCATATCTTGCTCAGTTTTGTTTGGAAACTTCCTGTGAGACATATGCTGTGAAGCATTGAAGAAGTGAATTGAGTCTAGAAGTTCATGATACAAACGAATAATTTATGTAATGTATTTAAAAGTTTGCATCCTCCAAAAGTATGCATCCTCCTGAATGCCTTAAGTATTTTTCATTTCATGTGCATTATTATTTATTGTGTGTTCTCTTTTAGTAGCAGCAAGTTAATGCTGATTGCCTGCCTGTATTGTAAAATTGGAATTCTTTGGAGTCTGCTAACCTTGTTTCCAGGAAACTTGCCACTTTTGTGAACAAAAAGTTCCCAAAAAGTGCAAGAAATACATTTCCTAAAGTGAAACAGAGACCACAAGCCATTTATACAGCCTTGTTGGCATTCAGTTTTTCAGTCATACTAGATAAATTAGCATATTTGTGTAGTTTTCTTGAATTGTGCAGTCAGCAATGCTAAAATTATGTGTATCTTGATTAGCCTTCCAAACGCCTATTGTTCTTTATTAGTGCGAAAGTTGCTTGCATGCTTCTAAAGCATGTTTAACAGGGAAGTTTGTTATGTAAACTAATTTGTATTAATTCAGCAGTGTGTTTTCTCTTGTTGTCTCCTCTAACTACAGTTGATTTAAATGGGCTCCCCTACTCTTTCCTGTTGTTAGGCCCTACTAATCATCTTTCATTTTAAGTTTTTTTAATTACCTTTAATTTTTCATCCTTCAATGTCTTAACATTTTGTTGGAGTTCTATAAACTTTCAGAACTGTAGTTATGTTATCTGCTTTATTGATATTTTTCTTCTTGTAATGATGTGCAGTTTCTTTCCAAACCTGGACACACGAACTGCAGATTATGGAAAGCAGTATGCTGACGTCCCCTTATCGTCAACTGTACGAGATTCTTCGCAAGAGCAAAGCGAATCTGATGGGGGACAGCACAAAGTTGCTTTTATTTTGGGTAATTAATATTCTGCTTTGAGTTTCTTGTTTTGAGGCCTCTTCCCACTAAGCACTATGAGTGTAGCATAGCTGTTCATGATGTTCACTTTTAGATATCACATTTTATTTACAGAAGTAACACATTCATGTTGGTTAGTACTTTGACTGACCACTCTCTGCTTACTGTGCCTCATAACAGATATGGTATGAAGCTTCTTGTGTATTTTCTTGCTGATCATATTTCTTCATATCTGGAGAAACAAGGGCTTGAGTTACTCCCTTGTGCAACCTTCAGCTTTGATTACCCAAACACAGGATGACAAGCTCAGTATTCCCACCACCTGTACGATGGTTGGATGGTCACACGAAAGGATGTCACAAACAATCCCCAAAGTAACCCATAAACATTGCATTCCTTGGGTGCCTTTCGTGTGTCAGTCTTGAACATGCAGTTATCCTATCCTATCAGCTTTTGAGTATGTTAACCTATTGTTTATATTCAGTTATTCTATAATCCTAAATACTGCACTCCCAGAAGGATTGTTTTTTTTTTTTGTGCCTGAATCATTATTCCACGTTATCTGGCACAATCGTACAAATCAGAGGTATGGGTCAACCAGCTTATGGCACATCAGACATGTGACATCCCCCCTCCCCCTCCAGAAGTTGTCTGCCAGAGGCTAGTTAGCATGAGAAGTTACATTTCATACATACACACATGAGCATAATAATGATAAATAAAAAATGATGTTCTCTGCTGTTGCACTGCTAATATTGCAGTCTTTTCTGCCGAACAGTCCAGCTTGCAGATGCTACAAGGAAGCCAGTGAGAGCTGATGCTTCCACAAGAACTACTGTCAATATATATATATATATATATATATATATATAATGTTGACAGTGCTTGCATCTCCTTATATACCTACTTTCTACTGAAAGTGCTTAAATAGCTTTATAATTCCTGAGCACTGTAGCTTCATCTAATTGAAGTACATAGAAAACTTTGTCTCTTTTAAAGGGTCAGACTCCACGGAAGAAGCGTCGCCACCGCAGCCTTCACTGGGTGACTTGCAGCCTCCATCAACATCTAAAGGACTGGAACAATATAGAGCAAAAGATAGGTAAAGAATGAGTAGCTGAGGGAACAACACTGCTATTTCAAAACATGAAACCTGTGTAAAATGCCTTGGAGCTTCAGATGTCCACACATAAGACACAAGTGGCCATGGCTGGTCTGCTTTGCTAAACAGAATTCCGTAGTTCCTTTTCGCTAGATCTAGCTATGCTATAGTTGCATAATTTTTACTGTGAACAGCAACAACTTTTCACCTTCAGCACTATTGAAGCAAAACCTCCATATCACGGAATCATTGGACTTGCAAGACCCATGCTCAGCACCTTGAAACCAGCAACCACCAGTGTGACAGTTTTTATTATTATCTTTTAAAATTTTATTTCTTTCTGCTTTTTCTTTCTTGTTCTGAGTTTTTATTTGTTGCATAAACACTGCAGTAACATACTCTTTTCTTGCCCCTACAGTATGGCATATTTACTTGTGGTAAATCTGATGTCCAGATTTCTTTTTGCACCAACTGTATGATCGAATTACATGTGGCTGCTGTAGTGGCCTGCTTTATTTTGGGGCTGACTGTATGGCATGTCTACTTTTGCAGCAAAATGTAGTAGCCTACTCTTTCCTGCACCAGCTGTCTTTTGTTACTCTGACAATCTTCCCTGAACAAACCCACATAGCATTTCCCTGGGGACCTCATCAAAAATTGCTTATAAATGAAAAATTCTCTTTCTATTCTAGGCATCACCACCACCATCACAGGCATAAGCGACGTCGATATATTTATGACCCAAGCCTAATGGTTCTTCATGATGCTGAAGATAAACACAGGGTCATCACAGAGCCTGAAGAAGCCATGACTTTGCAATCAGCTGATCTTGAAGAGATGGCCAGTAAGTTATCAAAATTCAGTCTATTCTTTCCGATTGCAAGCAGATTAGCAGAAACATTGATAACGTTTCAGACAAGAACTTTTCTACAACTTTTCTGCACTACTGCAATGTTTCCTAAAGACTTTCTTTTTTTTTCCCTTTCCTTTCTTCCTCTTTTTTTTTTAAAGATAATAGTTGAAATTTAAAGTAGCACTGACTCAGACATTTTGCCTTTTATTTTATTTACAGCTGCTAGCTCATTACAGCATAAAAACCTTCCAATTTTGTAAAAGTGTGAAAGGTAGTTGATTACATCATTTTTTAATGAGACTAGTGTAGAACATCTGCCTAGTGCAGTGCGGCTTTGAACATGAAGCTGCATACAGCACTCTGCATCAAAACTGCATGTGGCAGCCACATGTTGCCGGTCATTATTGTGCCATGGAAAATAGTTTAGTTCATTCGTTGAGTACCTGACAGGATAAGAGAAGAAAGACTGGATAAGAGACTCATCTGTTTTCAGAAAAGTGACAGTAGAGATGACGCATAATACATAACGATTATGAAGAAGCCAAAAGCTTAGGAAGATTGCAGGGCAAATATGCCACTGCACTACCACCTTTTTTGTTAGTCATTTTATGCATGCACATGAGTGACTCATGATACCTCCGTCTCCAGTTTTGGTCCGAACAAAAGAGCAGAAAGACTTGAAGTGCTGAAATTCATTGAGCAGGGAATATCACTGGAGCCAGCATTTCAACAAGTGAAAACTTACACGTTGAAGTGTAGGCTCCAGCGACATTCTCTGTTCAGTGATTTTTCATCGCTCCAGTTCGATGTCTAAAGGCTAACTGCACTTGGTGCACACCATGATTGCACTAAGGTAATGTCTTCTATGCTTTCAAATCGAGGCTGTAATTACATTGCAGATCAGTATTTAGTCTAGTTACTATAAAATCGGTAAAATTACTCGTACAGTTATGAGTTAATATAGATTAAAAATGATTAAGTAGCATGGTACTCTTTGTCCTTATGTATGTGTTTTTTTATACACACATAAATATCTGTTCACGCAGATTTGCTCACAAATATTTGTCCTTATGTTATGCAGTGTCGCTGTGATACTGGCTCGTTGTGTATGTACTACTTATGCATATTGTATGCACTCTACTTGGCTGTAGTTACTCCGCTAATGCTAGAGAACGTAGCACTTTCCCAATAAGAGGTGCAGTCATGTATTGGCTCAAGTGAATATTCCATTCTGAATTTATGGGCAGTGTGTAAAGAAAGGAAGATGATACATTGCTCCCTTGTGTTTCTTCCTTTATGTTTTGTCCACAATTGGTGGCTGCATGTTTCAATAGTCATACACTACTCAGGTCAGAAGAAACTACTGTCAACACAGATTAAAATTTTTATGATGGTTGAGGTATTGCTGTGTGTATTTGCACTCTTCCATATGTTTTCACAGTGTTTGTCTGTCCCAATCAGCTGGCCCTATGCATCTCCTAATTTTTGTTGTTAAATTACTGTATGTTTTATATGGGCACAGTTAAAATCTTATTTCTTGTTTCAGGCCATAGATTTGAAGACCAAAAAGGCATGCGCCGGCACAAAATTCTTGCAAAGAACACTGTGCTTTCATTCATGCAGCCGGCATCTGAAGAATCCTCTGAGACAGCACCTCCACCAGGTCCTGGAAAAAGATACTCTGTTCCATTCATGAAAAAGCTTTATGATCGAAAGCCACATGAGGTAAGTTAAGGTATTCATGAACGAGTTTACATTAGATGCTATTGCATAGAAATATTTTGCAAGTATTAGGAAATATATAGTGGCACAGTGTGAGTATTGACTCCCAACTTCTCCAATTGCAAACCTCTAAAAACAGTATGACACCTCTGTCTTTTTAGCATTGTTAAGCTGCTGGCCTTAAGTAGTTGCGTGTCTTTGTTTGTACCATGAATTTATGCAGAACAGGATCATTCATACCACAGATCTGACAGGGAAAAAACATGCTTCTTTTTAGCAATACATCAGTGGCTTGAAGTCGTGTTTTCTCATAAGTGCTGCTTGCTGCTGTTCTGCACAGATATTTGTGGAGCTGGATGAGCTCGTTCCGGAAACATATGAGTGGAAGGAGACAGCACGTTGGATCAAGTATGAAGAAAACCTGAAAGAGGATGTAGATCGTTGGGGCAAGCCACATTTGGCCTCATTATCTTTCCACTCACTACTTTGCTTACGCAAGTGCATTGAGCAAGGCACCGTGCTACTTGACCTTGAAGAGAAGGATCTCACTGGCATTGCCAACAAGGTAAACTTTTGCTTTGTATATAGGTGCAAGGCTGCGGCATCATACTTTCATACAGAGCATGCACAGAACTGAGTGCATCAGAATGCATGACACTGTGCACTGTCCTGTATCAATTAATCACAGAAGCTGAGAGTAGTTCAGGTGAATACGTTAACTAAGGAAAAAGTTGGCCTAGTTGGTGCTATTGCTTTTGCCGTGACATAGTTTGTGACATAGATTGTAAAAGCTGTTGGCCTAGTTGGTGCTATTGCTTTTGCTGTGGCATAGCTTGTGATATAGCTTGTGACATAGTTTGTGACATAGTTTGTGACATAGTTTGTAAAAGCTGTGGTACAACTTGGTGGTACAACTTTGGCTACAACTTACCAAAGCATAATGGAGTGAAGGAGCTGGACACAGCTGACAAAGTGTGGGCATGTGTATATGCACATGCGTGCACGTGCATGCATGCATTTCCTCCTTATGATCAAACACAGGTCTGCAAATTTTGGCAATTCAAATACCCACCAGCCTCTGAGGGGCTCTCCAAAAAGCAGGAAGTCATCTGCAGACAATCTCGCTTATTCCTAAACCTTGCAATACTAGGCCATATCCAACTAAGGCTAGTCTTCCTAAACTGCATGCCATGTGATTATCCGCCACACACGGCTACAGTAAAGTTATCTCTTTTTCTAGATCCTGCAGCATAAGAAAGTTTCTTACTTTTTTGCTGGAAAACAGGAACTGAGCTCCTTAGGGGCACAGAAAACCACATGTACTTGAAATATTGGCTATTGATCCCTCAAGGTGTCTTTCCACCATGCATACCACAGTCTTTCTTATTTCCATGTGGTGATGGCAGCTCATCTTGTGTCCTTGAATTTACTCTGGCATTGCCACTCTAAATTGTTGGCCATTTGTCGTAATCATGTTCTTGGTTAACCTAACCAGTCATGAGGAGCATGACCATCACTTTTTCACTAACATGATGCACACCAGAAAAAGTTTTTTTCCCATCTACTCCCGCCATAGTGGCTGCATTTCAATGGAAGTGAAATGTTGGGGCCCATGTACTGTGCGATGATAGTCCACATTAAAAATCCCCAGGTGGTTAAAATTTATAGAGCCCTCCACTATGGCATCTCTCATAATCATATCGTGGTTTTGGGATGTAAAACTGCAGAAATCAGCCAGTTTATTTTCCATCTGAAAAATGCCCTATTACATGCACCACCGAGCAAAGCTCTAAATAAGTGCATCTAAAGTACTTTATGGGCTAAGCTTTGTATTAGTGCATCTGTACAGTCGAACCCTAGTACAATGAACGCCGCTTCAACGAAATTTTCGGTACAACGAAAAATTCTCGGTTCCCCGTCAGGAGTTCATAGCCAATGCATAAATACTCTCGCCACAACGAACACTTTTTTTTGTGCCGTTTCGCTTCAACGAAATTTTACAACACAATTCCTTGCTTGAAAATTCGATTTGCTGTGCAGTAAACACAATCCCGAACATTTCGGCGCATTTTAGAAGATAAAAATATGTCTACAAAGTCGAAATCTCGTTTTGGCACCACCAGAAACTGTCGTTGTTGACTGCATGGTTGACTACCAATGTCTACCGATGCCGTCTACCGATGTATGTCAAGATAGCGCGCATGACCGCCTACCTCCCACCGACGCCCCTTGTGGTCTCCTTCACCCAACGAAAGACGGCTTGGCCGTTTCCTCTCTGTTTGAGAAGCAAGCCTTCGTACACCACGCGGTGCAATGTAATCAGTTCATTCGGTGGAGACGGCCGGGTCGTTTCGTCTCTGCTTCAGCCACGTTTATTCCCAGCGCTAGCATGCTTTTACTCGCCAGTAAAGCATACGATGCGGAGGCGGTGTTATCGAGTTGGACTTTGTTCAGAACAAGGGTGACTTCAAAAACTCGACAAAGCGTTCGTGGGTGGCCGTAATGGGAAAATAGTTGTTTCTCATCTCCTCACACAAAACGGCTCATCATCGCATTTCTCCCTCATATCTGTGCTGAGCCTGAGCCTCTCAGTCGTGCGCGCTGCATGACGTCCGAGATTGCATCGCAGCAATCTTGGAGACCAAGCCCCAATCATGCTTAGGCTTAGCTGCGCCAGCCTGCGCAGCGCACATGGCAGAACGTGTGAGGGAACTGCGATAGCACAAAGGAATGCAGCACTGCGAGTAAATTATGTTACCACTGCTTGCAAGCGGCTACGCCTGGCGACGTGCGGCAGTTTTATCGGGACGCAGGAGTTATGAATCGGTGCGCCGAACGTCTTCGAGACACCGCAGATCAAGTGAAGCGGGAAAGCCACAGCGCTGGCATTCGAGGGACTGCAGGGGTTCAAAGTAGGCGGTGCGTTTATTATGCGAGTGCATTCATTACGCGAGTACGACATTTGGTTTTATGAATGTGAGAAGGGTGATTACTGAGGACATTTTTCCGTATCATGAAAAATGGGTGTATGTTACAATCTGTTTCACTTTTTTTTTTTTGGGGTCGCGGGAACAGGTATGCATTACAATCGAGGGCGCGGTAGAATAGAGCAAATCTCCCGGATTCCGTTTCTGCAAATTTGGCACGTATGGTTTCAGTACTCGCGGTTCCCAAACCCTCCGACTACTGCTGTGATGCCACACGCAAGATTGAGGCATAAAAGTTTCTTTGTTCTACCAGCTCAAGTTATATTTTTTCGATTTCACGACAACGAAATTTTTGCTTCAACAATTTTTTCCGCACACCATCAATTTTGTTGTAGCAAGAGTCGACTGTAGTAGTGCATGTCATGAGCCATTATCGCCTCATCAGAATGAGGAAGATTGTTTGACTTGCGTGGCATAGACTGCATGATAGCATTAGACATCTACAGCTGATATCTGAAGTCGAGGGTCTGACAGTCTTGTGCTACCAGGAATAATCATTGGAAGAAGCAGAAATAGACACAGGCCAAGGTTAACAAGGTCAAAAAGTCTTTTTAAGAAAAAGATTTGAACCTTGCTGCCATCTATTGCCATTTTTACCAGCTGATATTTTTTGTACACGCGGCATACTCTGCATCCCAAGTGAAAACTAATCTTAGATCACCTTATCAGTGGCCACAAACATTCTGTTGTTAGATGTTATATCGTCACACTAGTAGTGAGTAGATCAATTGGCATACAATTGCCCTTTGTCTTAATGAAGCAGCATTGGGACCATAAGTCGGTTCATTGTATGTTATATTATTTGTAACACTAAAAATGTGCCCTAACTAATCACTAATCTGGCTCACACGCAAAAATTCTTGACACAAATATACTTTATGCTATGTTTCAAAACCACCATAAAGGAGCTAATCTTTAGCTGTTTCCTTGTGGCGTATTAAACTAAGTAGACTGGAACATGATAAAGTGAAATTATGATACATGTCTAAGTTCGTTTGATGAAATCGGCTGTGTTCACATTTATTTGAAGAAGGATATGCTTTCTCTGCACTTCTTTTGCACTGGATAACCTAACTTTCCCCAACTTTCTTCATAAAAATGTGGTTGTTATTGTTTTTCAATATTTATTTTGCTCTTTACGCTATCTTTCACATGTTGAGCCTTGTGCGCATAAAATATTTCTTCACTGTCACTGATATTGCAGCGGCTATCACATATTCTGTTTCATTATAAAATGAGTAAACATCACTTAAATAAAGCGTGACCAACCGACATTCATATTTACTTCACTTATGACCAATAATTTTCTATATTAGTGTTCATTCTAATGAAGGTCGACTGTATATGTGTTATTAACAAAATTAGAACACATGACATGTTCACGATGTCTGATGCTGGAAATAATTTGTGTATTAAAAAATTCACTTTCATCTTGAATACTTCATGTTCAGAAACTCCTGGCAGTATCAGCAAAACACTCAGTGTAGGTGGTATAGTGGAATGCTAGCTGTGAGAAACTGTGCTTCCCAAGTCCAATATTAATACTGTTACGTTCCTTGCCACCACACTTCAGCACTAACCAACTAATGAAGAGAAGCACATATTGTATGAATGCCACTGTTTATAAAACCTACTTACTGGAATTGTTGCAGCCGTAAAAGATTGATGCACAATTTGCACTGATATGCAA
This sequence comes from Hyalomma asiaticum, assembly GCA_013339685.2. Classification (NCBI taxonomy): domain Eukaryota; kingdom Metazoa; phylum Arthropoda; class Arachnida; order Ixodida; family Ixodidae; genus Hyalomma; species Hyalomma asiaticum. Next base: position 337,463,987 of record CM023481.1, read on the forward strand.
GCATTTTTCTAATGAATATAAATAAACATTTATTTTCAAAACAGTATTGTGGGGATAGTCCTGCGGTACTGTTTGTGAGAAAAATTTTTTTTATAAAACTGCTACAGACAATTTTTGCTTTCTTCTGCCCTCTTATTGGCAACATTTAGGTGGTTGACAACATGGTGCTGACAGAGCAGATACCACCAGAGAGCCATGGTGCTGTTTTGCGTGTGCTCTTGTTGCGTCACCGGCATGGTGCGGAAAAAAGCCTCAACACTTTTCTGCGTCGTAACTCATCTGGCACATTCACAGCACTCAAGTAAGTACAATTTTAGTTTGTTCTTTACTTTTTTTTAGAGCTGTACGAGTATCAAAATTTTCGGTGCAGAGCGAATTCAAATAATGTTTGAGTGTGAACAGAATTGAATATTTTTCAAATAATGTTCAAATATCTTTTGTGTAATTACGTGTTAAATTACATAGAAAATTTATGGCTAAACATGGGCAAAAAGACAAATTTACTGCACGACTAGTACACTCCCACAATGTTCCTAGAAGAAAGAACAGTCCAGCAGAGAACTGTGTAGATGCACAAGTTAACTTTGCTGCAGTACAGAAGTGTTAACTTCACTGCAGTACACAAGTGTAAAGATCACTGCAGAGCACAAGTGTTAGCTTTGCAGCAGTACACAAGTGTTATGCGGTGAAGCATACTGCATGTGGGAATGAGCCATTTGTCATGAGACATCTTCATCCTCATCATGATAGCTGACCAGATGAACTTTCGTTGAATTCTTGACTACGAGACATAGCACATTTTGTCCATTAATTACAAACTTCAGATAGTTTGAATAGTAAAGGCTAAGTGGGAATTTAATCAAATAACAAGTACTATTTGAAAACTATACATAAATTCAAATATTTGCACACTCCTGCTTTCTTTTTTCCTGCTTCCTTGAGATAGATAGAATCCAACAGTGCTTGTAAACATAAGCACACTGCAGAACTTGGTATGGTCTGTGTTTTATTTGAGCACTCTCTCGATTATGTAAACTCCAGGCAACACAAGAATTAATTTAAATGATGAGACATTTGAATTATCTGGTACAAGTGTAAGTATGATTGATTTCTTGGGTTTTAAATCCCAGAACCATGATTTGATTATGAAAGACTGTAGTGAAGGACTCTGGAAATTTTGACCGCCTGGAGATCTTTAGTGTTCTCTGACATCACACAGTACACGGGCCTCAACATTTCACCTCTATCAAAATGCAGCTGCCGCGGCATCGGGCAGAACAGAAGTGGCAGATTATCGTGTGCATTCTGACAGCATTGTGTTATTTCATTCCTTTTTTTCTGCTTGTGGTTTTGACTACTTCAACAAGTTCAAGCAGGTACTGGGCTTTATTTTTGGCTGTCTTAAATATATGCGAGTGCAAATGTTCGTTCAGAAGAAACAAAGGCAGCTAATATTTCTGGTACTGATAAGTGAAAAGTATGAATGGACAAAATTAAATTGTACAGTTTTAATTAAGCAGCTTTTAAATGCATTGAAAACAGCAAGACAGCCAAAAAGTTGAGATTTGTTTGAAATAACATACTGTTTGAATGATTGAATATTCTGTAGTTAAAAAGGCTGGTCATTGACCAATGTCAAAACAAAATATACGATGACTATATCGTAGTTAGATGTAAAAAAGAAGGTGAATTGATTGAGGGGCCTACTCTTGTTAGGTTGTGAAGCCAAGAGAAAATGAAGACAAGGGAAGCATTAAGGTGCATTATTTGTAGTATTGTATTGTAGTTGTAGGGCAAAAAGAAACGAAAGTGGATGGAAAAAAAAACAACTTTATATCTTTGGGATACAAATCCATAGTGTCTGCATTATGCCATCCACTTTCCACTGACCTTGGTCAGCCACAAACATGTTATTGAATTATTTATTACTTGGTGATTAGTCTGTGGCCTGTTTTACATACCTTTTATTATCAATGTCTTAGATATGTATGGAGCAGATTATAGGCAGGTGATTACAGGCAGGAGCTTCACTAGTGAACTTAGTGGTTTTAACTATAGTTGAAAAGAAGCAGTTACAGCTAAAAAAATGTACAGGCATTAAGCCCTGGAGGATTGTATTAACTATGTTGTATGTAAACAGACCATTATGTGATTCAGCATGTATTGCAGGTGCAGTGTGATGGTCCTTATTGAAGTACAGAAACAATTTGCTTTTTTTGGTATGTGAATCGAAGTATAAGTCAAGCATGTATACTCAGAATAAGTCATAGTATTTTACTATGATATCTTTTAAAAAAAGAAAAGAAAAACGTGTAAATGGAATATTTTTAACATATTTCTAAAGATTAGAGCAAGCAAACATAAATGGCTGTTTAGACCAGAAGACTGCTGTGGCTGCATAGGCATGCACAGGATTTTCCATTGGGAGCGATGTAAAGGTATGGGGCACATTTAGTGCCTCCCCCCACCTCATCCCCCTTCCCCCCATACACTTGTGTGTGCCTGTACAAAACCCCTTGCAACTACTCTTACAGTAGTCAAGTTTAAATCTTATAAGAACTGTTGTTTCTGGAGGAATACTATGTTGGCAGTTGTAATGTTTACACCATTTGGAGAAGCAACAACTTCATTAACAGGAAGAGAAGGTACTCTATAAATTATAGAAATGTCTGCATTATGTAAGTCGTATAAGAGTAGTATATTTTGATTCCCCTTTTTTCAGGTCGCTGCGGTCAGCATCGCTTGTTAGCAACTTCACATCTTCGTCACAGGACCACGTTAATGGAAATGCTGGGAACCGAAGTATGCCTTTGCTTACTGCAGACACACGCATCTCTATTGACAAAGGGGTAAATAGTTTACCATTGAAAATTTAAGCTGGTAATAAAGATCAAACATTTCTTTCATGCCTTACACGTACTTTGTTGTAGACACGCGACGAGACTGAGCCGTTTCTTCCTGGGTGTTCCACGGATGATTTGCGCAAGCCTGATGCCAATATCCTCCGAAGAATACCCGAAGATGCGGAAGCGACCGCCGTGCTGGTGGGAGGCTTGGATTTCTTGGAGCAGCCCACCATTGCCTTTGTCAGATTGGCACAGGGGCAAGTGATGCCTAACTTAATGGAGGTGGGTGATTGTGTGCATTCCCATAAATCTACTGACACCATCCAACTGTTTCATTCAGCTCAAAAAACACGATGTATCAGTTGCCATGTAATGGGTACCAGATGCTTTAGCTTCTTTTCATTATTTTTTGTTTCTGCTTTAGTTTGATATTAATTTTTCATATCTTAACATGGTGTTGTCATCTGCAATGTAATGAGATGCCTAAAAATTAAAAATGAAGTACTATATATACTGCAGGGAAAGCAATAGCAAGACCTAGTGACCAGTACTTTGCATTATGTTAATGGCTAATTTGTTTTCATTGCCTCCGTCTTCTGTTCACCAAACAAATTTTCTTTTTCACATCAATTTGTGAACTTTAGCCTCATTTAGCACAAGTATGCACCTTCATGTTATACCTTCGGAGCTTATAGATGCATATAAATGATTGGCGAAGCACTGAGACGAGATGAGAATAAGCTCTCGCAAACTACTATAAGTTTAATAAAACAATGCCAACAGATGAGAATAACTAACTCAAGAGATAAGATAGAATCCGCTGAGTTGTCTAAGCTCATCAGCAAAAGTAGAGTCAATGACATACGCAACCATAATGCGAAAGAAATACAAGCAGCCGTCAGAAAAGGAGTAGGCATCAAAACAACTACAGTGGAACGCCGTTCATACGTTTTTCAGCGGACAGGGGGAAAAAAACGTAACAACCGGGAAAATGCAAGAGTGAGGAAAGCTCCCAACATGAATGAGAACAGGGCCGCTTTGATTTCAAACAATTTATTTCAGCAAGGTGAGCCATCTAGGTCGCCGACCGATAATCCGGACAGCCGCGCAGTACCGCTAGTGCCAACATAGGCTTATTGTGATAAAACCGGCTGATATTTCGGACGGTTTCTAGCTCTAAATTCGATAATTCGGACTCCGTTTGCGGCTGTCGAGCGCAGTGAATGGGCCGCCATTATAGCCTTCGGCGCCCCGATGAGAGAAAGTATGGCCTCAGAGATCGCAATCAAAACTGTGATCATTGAGGTTTAGTAGCAGCGTGACACGCCAATTTTGGAGGCAAGTCGCCCGCATCCTGCTCCGGCACCCCGCGCGTGGCTGGTCGCGTCGGGTCCGCGCGATCGCTCGATAGCGCCTTCACGTTCCGTCTTCAGTGCTTGTTAACCGTATTTACCCGCATAATTTGCGCCCTTGCATAATTTGCGCACCCCTGACATTTAGCCAGCAATACAAAAAAAAAATTTTCTCGTATATTTTGCGCTCGCCGTCCGGCCCGAACCAGCTCGCCGGTGAGCGCACGGACAGACTTTGGACAGCCGCGCGGCCGCGCCCCTCGCTGCGCGGGCGAGCACAGTCATACGCAAAAGGGGCTGCGATTGCGATGTTCCTTTTTCCGATTCTTTTCTCCGGAAGCCCCCAGAGCCCAAAGTGCGGTCGCTAGAATAAAAGCACTCAAGTGGGGGCGACGAAAACGGCTGAAGCAGAGGTCAAACGCGCCAGGCACATCTCCGTCGCTCGGAAGCGATAACATCACCCCTATCAGATCGCTTGCCGTCGAAGCGGGAAGGAAACGCCCCGCCCGTCTTTCACGTGCATGAAAAGACGCAAAAGCGGGAGGGGGGGGGGGGTGTCGCTCTGCTGCCGAGCGATCGCATGGCTGCCGAGATAGCGCCAGCGCTATCTCGGCAGCCATCAGAGGGCGGCGATTCCTGCAAGCCTGACCAAGACTGTCAAAAGTAAAATCAAAATAGCGATGCCCGGGCGGATACGGCGTGCCAGGTTGCGACGCATCATGCGGGAACACGCCCACAGTTGCGATGTAAAAGCGGGGTTTGCAATACATGGGACCCTATGGGAGCTATGCCGGGACTCATGAAAAACAACGTAACAGCCGGGAAAACGCAGTAGTGAGGAACGTAACAGCGGGGTTCCACTGTAAAAGGAAGCTTTGTGCGGGAAAGAACATAATGCATGCAGTGAAAGATAGGCAGGGCAACATCGTTACTAACTTCAATGACATAGCCAAAGTGGCCGAGGACTTCTATTCGGAACTCTACAGCTCAAACACAAGACACCCCATCAGGATTGTAATTAGCACTGATCAGGACAGAGAAGTTCTATACGTCACTGCAGACGAGGTTAGGAAAGAAATTCAAGGCATGTCCCGTGGGAAAGCAGCTGGAGAGAACGGCATAACCGCCAACTTGATCAAAGATGGAGGCGACTTCCTAACTAGAAAGCTCGCGACACTGTACAGAGAATGCCTCAAAGCTTCGAGTGTACCAGTAAGTTGGAAAAATGAAAGCATTCTATTATTACACAGGAAGGGAGATGTAAGAGACCTGAAGAACTACAGGCTGATCAGTCTACTCTCAGCACTATACAAAACATTCACAAAGGTTATCTCAAATAGAATAAGAGGAACACTTGAATTTAATCGACCAAGAGAGCTAGCAGGGTTCAGACAAGGATACTCCACAGTAGACCATCTTCATGTGATCAATCAAGTAATCGAGAAATCCGCTGAATACAACACACCCCTCTTAATGGCTTTCATAGACTATGGAAAGGCTTTTGACTCGGTAGAGATAGCAGTTCTGGAGGCATTATGTCGTCAAGGAATATGTGGTAGCTACATAAATACAATAGCTAACATCTATAAAGACTCTACAGCCACCCTACTCCTGTGTAAGAAAAGCAGGAAAATCCCGATACAGAAAGGTGCCAGACAAGGAAATACAATCTCTCCAATGCTATTTACTGCATGTTTGGAAGAAATCTTCAAAAGACTAGACTAGGACGAAACAGGAATAAGGATTAATGGCGAATATTTGAGTAACTTGCGCTTCGCCAATGGCATAGTGCTCTTCAGCAATGATGGTGATGGGCTGCAGAAAATGATTGAAGACGTAAGCCGAGAAAGCGCTAAATTAGGATTAAATATGAACATGCATAAAACAAAGATAATGCTAGGTGGCACGGTGAAAAAAAAATGTCTTCATGATTTGAAAACCAGATATTAGAAGTCGTACTAGAATACATTATATCTAGGACAGCTACTTACAGGGGAGCCCTCCCATGTTAAAGAAATCCACCATAGAATACGCGTGGGATGGCTAATGTGGAAATGATGTAACTACTGCATTTTGCCAATGCTGCCATACAGAGCTGAAACTTCGAGAATTACAAAGGAGCTCGGGAGAGGTTGGATGAAGGAACAAAAAATGGTAGGCATTACATCAAGAGATAAGAAGACAGCTGTGTGGGTCAGGGAACAGGCAAGTGTAGCTGACCTAATAATCAACGTTATGAAGAAAAAATGACATGGGCAGGCCCCATGATGAGAAGGCTAGATTACCGATGGACAGTTAAATGATAAAGTGCATTCCAAGCAGGCACGTAGCCAGGATTTTTTTTCGGGGTGGGCCCAAAAGCTTCTTCATCATCATCATCATCATCATTTATTCACTCTTAAAGGCCCTTTTGAGGGTATTACATAAAGGGGGGACAAAAGCATCAATAACAGCATGGTCATTATTATACAATGCTTAAAAAAACTTGCCCGGGAATATAGAAGGCGCTTAATGATTAGACGAGAAAGAGAACAGAGTGGAATGCAGCCCAAGAAGCGAGTTCATCCAAGATGGAAAGTAAGCTTTTTGACTGTGTAGTAAAGATAGTGCATGTGTACGAGAAAGAATACTTTGTAACCAAGTAATCTGGACGAAGAAGGGCCATACAGAGCCAGTGACGGAACGAGGGCAAAAAAAAAGCAATGCAAACGAATCAGGCGCTCACTTACGGATGTTCAGGAAATAAAAAAAAATATTCGTCGGACGCTTTCTCTACCGAATTTCTCACACTTTGTCTCAACTACAGGCCTTCGAGAAAAACGTGAGCCACTTTATGACAGCACTTCTTAAAGAAAAAAAAACAGACATATTCGCGAAAACAACTTTATTGAACCATAAAGAGCCAAAACACAAATGCTTTCATGACACAAAAGATGCAGAACGCTAAAAGTCGTATTAGGAAGCAATATTAAAGAATGACATTGCGAGTGGTTTTACAATATAGCAAAAGCCAATGCAAAAGAAAGAAAACGAGCAAGCAGCTTCGCCGAAAAGAGTGGTTCACGCTGCAGTTTTCATGCATCGCTGTTTCTCTATAAACACAGTGATAATTTCGTCGACACTGACTTGCATCCGGTGAATGGACATAAGAGCCAGGCCATTAAGCCGCTCTTCAGCCGCTCGGTTCCTCAAATATGTTTTTACTCTTTTCATTGTCGAGAAGCTGCGTTCTGCAGGAGCTGTACTCACTGGGATTGCCGCCAATATCTTGAGTGTGTGAACGTTCGGCGAGAGGGCTTTGTCGCATTCAGTTAAAGCGTCTGTCGCAGAGCGGGCAAGTCCCTCCTCTTGCATGGCTTGCCATTTAGTTTTCCAGATTTCCCATTCATCTTTTAGCGTAACGATATGTGCTGTTGTCATATCACTGAGGTAAAAATCGAAGGGCGGCCGAACAGATTCAAATTTACCCTTGAAGGCGTGCTTTGGCAACACAAATTGCAAACGTTGCAGTGTTTTCCGGTGGTTTGCAAAGCGCCGTTTGGAGGGAAGCTTTCAGGTGATCTATCTATGGAATGAACGTGGCTCGCCTGTAGTACCCTTCCGCAGAACTACAAGCGCAGTTTACCCTGTTTGTTTACCTTGTTTACCTTGTTTACCCTGCCCCCACGACACAGGCGGCGGGAAAAGGGTGGTGGGGTTCGCAAAGGTGCCAGGGGGATTGAACGGCTTAATGGGTTGTCGAATCCGTCGCTTTCCATAAAAAAGCCCCCTTTTCCAAGCTTTCGGTTAGCTTCCGTCGTCCGTTCGTGGAAAAACTCTGCGTCTGCGGCAAAGCCAAGCCGTACACATGCGTTTTCCCACGCCGCGCAGCTGTCAGTTAAACAAAGCACCTGAATGTTCCCTAAGTTGCCGCCACTACGCGACTGTATAAATGATGCCCGCATTATACCGCCTGCTTGCTCTGCAGCAACAAAGACACCGCTCCTCTCATTAAGAAAGACATTTCCTCAGGGAATCCACCGATGGAGTCAACGCTATCCTTTTCTGTATGTCCTGTCATTCTTTGCACTGTTCCTTGAAGCAATCCCAACTACCCAGCGCCCTGACCGTAGATGAGAATCCTCGTTTGGGGCAATATAGACATGGTCACTTTTGCTCCAAAAAACCCGACACAACCAACGAACCACCTTCCTAAACATAACTGATGCGACGAAGAAAAGTAGCGCGAAGTATCGACAGATAACGTCGTTTTCTTTGGTTTCGAAGCCGTACGTCAGTCAGTCAAGAACTTTATTAAGGTCCTGAGGAGTTTAAGCCGTTCTGGTAATTTCGTTTCCAACAAGCTTGTCTTACATATATTAAAATGTCCTGCGTTGCGAAGTTTTCTGCCTTTTTCCGCAATCACAAAGCAGTAACTGTTTCCGATAATTGGTTTCAGTTGGTATGACCGTTGTGTCAGGAAGATTGATACGGTGGTCGCTCTCTTCGGAATGTTTGGCTATCGGGTTGCGATCTGTTGCAAAATTGCAGAGGCCATTCTTGTGCTGTCGAAATGTTTCTTTGAGGTTATTCGTTTCGCCGATGTAGCTCGCATCACATATTTGTATACTTGGGCTCTCTCTTTCGGTGAATGGCATTCGGCAATATGTAGAGAACATGTGCTCGTGGGCTTGTGAGTCAATCGGATGCCTTCTTTTCTGAGAATACGGGTGATAGTTTCGATAACGCCTCGGACATATGGGAAAGTGTGGTGTTTCTGTTGTGGTGTTGATTCAGGAGCCGGAGGACGCGGAATTATCGGCAATCATAGCCGTGCTTTTGGAATTGAAGTGCTTTCAGAATAAAGGTCCTTGGGTAGCTGTTCTTAGTGAGTTCCTTGACTATCGTTTTTTTTTCATTTGTTTAAATGCGCACGGCGCTACTTGTACTTGTGCCTATATACCCCTGCATTGATGCCTGACTTGACGAATTTCGGGGGGGGCCCGGGCCCCCCTGGGCCCCCCCTTGCCTACGTGCCTGATTCCAAGAGATGGTAAGTGTAGCCATGGACAACAGAGAGTAAGGTGGCACGATGAAATTAAGAAATTCGCAGGCATCAAATGGAATCTGCTCACGCAGGACAGGAAAGGATGGAGAGCATTGGGAGAGGCCTTCGTCCTGCAGTGGATGCAAGTTAGGCTGATGATGATGATGACAGCTACTGACAGGAGAACCCACCCATGTAAAAGAAATACACCGAAGAATAAGCATGGGATGGTGCGCATACAGGAGACATTCCCAACTCATGAACGAAAACTTACCATTATCATTCAAGTGGAAATTATATAATTACTGTCTTTTGCCAGTACTGACATACGGGGCAGAAACTTGGAAAATTACAAAGAAGCTAGAAACAATGTTAAGAACCACAGGGGGCTATGGAATGAAAAATGACAGGCGTTACTCTAATAGATAGGAAGAGAGCCAAGTGGGTTAGGGAACAGACAGGGGTAGCCGACATAATAGTCGAAGCAAAGAAGAAAAAATGGACATGTGCAGGTCATGTGATGAGAAAGCTAGACAACCGATGGACAGTTAGAATGACGGGATGGATACCAAGATAGGGTAAGCGCAGCCGTGGACGACAGAGAGCAAGATGGAGTGACGAAATTAAGAAATTCGCAGGCATCAAATGGAATCAGCCTGCACAGGACAGGAAAGGATGAAGAGCATTGGGAGAGGCCTTCGTCCTGCAGCGGACATAAGATGGGCTGATGATGATGATGCTGAAATGATTGGAAGGGTACATCATTTTACTGTGCATTCAGTGCACTTCAAATTGATAATACCTGTCAAAAAATTACCCTAGTTTCTATGGGATTAATATGGGCTCAAGGTATTTTAGTAGTGAGTACTGTGACTAACTATTTTAGAATTTTTTATTGCCATATGACTGGGGCTTTTTGTTTCGGGTTTTGTATCTATTCAAATTTGTTAAGGGAGGGGGGGGAAGGGGGTGGGGGAGTAAAAGTTGGGTGCTATTTTTCAAGCTGGTAATCAGGGATAAATTGGGCTTTTTGTGCACACATTCCAAAATTCAGATTTTGGACTAAATTTACTAATGTACAGGGTAGGCCTAATATGTTAAATTTGGGTGCTTTTTTTTTCTTTTTCTATTGGAGGGTATCACAGGCCCCTTATTTCTGACACAAAATTAGAGGGACCTGTTCCAGGATGGCAGTCAGGTTCACGTCAGGGTTTTTTTTTTCAGATACTTTGAAGTTTGGCATATATTTAGAATATAATGAGTCTTACTGACATTACTGAGCATTCACAACTTCTAGGAACTGAAGCACTTTATTCGGGGAAAGCTAGGAATATATTTCTTACACATTCTTGTTAACATGCATTATCTGCGTGCATCACATCTTGGTCTCGATCTGAGATCTGTCCCATCTCTGAATGAATCTCAGCTGAGAGAAGGCTAGGCTCTTTTGACATCATGGCTTCCCACAGTTCGTAGGATGGTTGGTTGAGAGTCTCATAGTGTCCACATTTCTGCATGCAGCTTGTGAAGTGAACTTATTGGTCACAGGAGTCCACTTAAAGGTGCTGTCCACCGGCCTTTATCACTGGTCTTTTTTTTGATCGCAGTAGAAAGTGTATAATTTGAAGTGTCCGAGCTTGAAGTGGTCTCACTGGGAAGTGAGTGGAAATGCTCAAAACGTAACTTCTCTATCTTCGTAGTCTCCTCTTGTTTGGGTAGGGACACCAGCAACACTGGTTATTGTGTTTTTGCAGGATTAATTGCATTAAAATATTACTGCCACACTCGTTTATGGCACACAATCTGTCAAAGTATTGCGCCAACAGCTTTCCTCTACTGCAGTATAAGCAGGTTGCCAATTTTGTGCAGGATGTCATGTGACAAAACTTGAAGGCAGCGCTGGCGGTGTTAAAGGTCAACTCTGGCAATTTTTCTAGGTCAGTAGACCTCAATAAAATTCAGTGGGTACGTTCCTTGGCACACTTCTGTTTTTTGTGCGAGATCCCAGGCTCGAGAGATGCGCAAATTGCTTGCATTTGAATTTTTACTGTTTACCTCAAACTGCCCGCTTGGCTTCCTACAATTATTAGCCACACTGCGTGTTGACGTCATCATCGGCAAACTGCCATAAATGCACCGGTACCATATCATAACCTTCGAGACCTGTGCGCACAGCTAACCTTTGCAACATTATTGCCTGGGGAAGGGACCATGTGCTGTCGCACCATGTAAAATGTGGGTTGACTGATTTGACGTCACTGCTGGGTTGGATTTCAGTTCTGGTTTCATGCTTTTTTGCTCATTAAAAATTATTTTCACATTTTCTGATCATTTCTACTATCAGGAGTGTGACAGGAGTGCCTCCTGAATGTAGAATCGCCATTACCTTGATATGCTAAAAAAAAAATCGCCAGAGTTGGCCTTTTACATTCAATGTGCAAAAAAAAGAAAATTACTCTCCATTGCAAAGGGACACCACCAGATGGACATAAAATACAATTATAAGCAGGGTGTCGAACTGAGCCCGAACCCAAACTGAAAACTGAAACTGAACTCAAACCCAAAACAATATTCTCAGGACATGCTTGAACCCGAACCGAACCTGAACTGAAAAAAATATCGGTTATCGGTTCGGAACAAAATCGTTAAAATATAGCTAAGGTGCCACAATCCGCCATCACCGCCTCCTCGCTGCGATTGATCCTGGCCTTTCTCTGTGTTGGCCTATATCGTTTTACTTATTTGACTCATTTTCTTCTTACAATTGTCCCTTCTTGCAGACCCGAAAGACATGAGTGCAAACTTGGCTGTGCAGTCGCATTTTGATGGCGGCGAAATGCTAATGGTCGTGCACTCTTCAATGCCATTGTAGGCTAAATAACCCCAGGTTACAGTGTACTATATATAGTTCACTATACTTAGGTGGTAAGAACTTCCGGAGCCCCTAATATGAATACAGCATGCCTTTCATTCGCTTTCCCCCTCGCACTGTGCCGTGGTGCCTACAAGGGCTTCAAAAAACAGCGTTCTTTCCTTCAGCAAACCACAACTGTTTATCCTTTCTCTTTGGAATCGCCTGTGAAAGTTAACGCAGTTTGGCATGTTGGATTGCAGCGCGAAAGCATGCATTATTTCCACCAAAAATTGAATTTTCTGGATAGCTAAGAAAGCTGTTTTCTGATGAACTTTAGAAAATATACTTAGTGCAAACTGTGTTCTTTACGCCGGAAAGCGCTGAATGTATATGTACTAACTAACAAGGCCAACCGACAGTCTGAGGTCTGTGCTGGTTTTGCTGTGTAATTCCTAGATACTTGAGTGCACTCTATAAGAAACTTGCAAGCAAGCTAGTCCCCCCGTTAAGGAGCCGATCAATTCTCTGTTTCCTTTGAGACAAAGCTAATGATTTTTGTATTCACTCATAACTGCAAATCTGCACAACAGAGATGTACTCCACAGTAGACGTAGTTATGACTGATAACTGCCTTTTTTATCACTAATTTGAACATGAACCTCTGAATAGAACCCTGTTGTGGTGCACATGTATCAAATTATGTAGGGTGTTTGTTTCGTGTCAATCAGACTCTACAAAACGTTTCATTTTATTTTGTTTTACTTGATATTGAATGGTTATTTTTCTCTAATACTGTTTTCTGACAGCTCGAAAATTTAGCCCTTTGAACAGTCATATAAATTCCACTCTTTTACTCGATTCCTTTAGAAGTAGCAGCTGAAAAAAATAATGTGCGAGAGAGAGCACGTGGACGGATGTGTCGGAGGTTCGCAAAGGCTTGCCATGCAATGCAGTGCTGATAACATGGCCGCGTTTCTCAGTGTGCCTGCTCTAGCTAGTTTAACTAAGTTTTACTGATGTATGTGAAAGCACTGCTAGTTGTTTCGATGTGCTAGTGGGATATTCCGCCAACTTTTGTGCGTGCCATGCGTGTGGTGCAGCATAGGATTGGAAACGAAGATGGAATTAAATGAATAATTAGAAAATGTATGTTCTGTAGGGCTAGGTCCTAAGGCTTCAAGAGCTCGAGTTGTCTTTTCCATTGTCCGATGTGCTTAAATTTCTAGTGTTCTACGATATTGCCTGGAATTTTTCATGGTGTACAACTCCAGTATGACACGGTTCTTTTTCTTTTCTTTATTTGTGTGTAAATTTGTCTTGGTGAACTTGTGAATGCCTCCACTTGAGCAGTGCTGCTTGGAGCATGCTCGTTTCCGTCATTGTAGGAAACAATCTTTTGCCTTTCACTACAACCAAAAAAGAATTTCCGAGTGTTAGCCCCACTCGACAGGATCCAACTTCATTGACCTGAGGCAGGGTAGATAGAATGTGTGCACAACAGATTCCATGGAGCATAAAAAGAAAAGCTGGTATGTGGTCTTGCAATTTGGAGAAAATTCGGGTCTGACCCATTTTCCCTGAGACATTTTTGGGGTGCAAAGCCGGGTAAAATTGGGTTTTTACCTGAGAATGGACAACTCTACATACCACTTGTACTAAATCGCGGTGTTCCATATACCCATTGCAATACACTGCTGTAGGTATCTCAAAATAAATTAGTGGTGAGCATCATGGCATTTTTACCTATGAAAATCCCATCTGCTCCATGATTTGAGGGGTTTAGCTGATGAGCATGTCATTTTCTTTCATGTATACCATAATAAAAGTGCAGGTTTATTTCCCAGTATAAACTTCCACCCATGTTCTTTAACTTAATTTGTTGGAAGCAAACAGTAGCATCCTGATATTCCCTTGCTGCTTTCGATCTCTGGGAAAGTACTGTGAATAGAATGTGCCAAGAATTTTATGGCAGGTTTGAGACATCGAGCAGTTAAAGAAATTACTTTTGGTTTTGATTTTGTACACTAATGCCCCCAAATGTAACGTATTCTTTGTGATGGCTTTATTCTGTCACATTTATATATAGCCTGTGTTGCAGTATAAACACTATCTGGGACATATTATTGTGATATGCTTATACCTTTTGGTTACACTGCTTTTTATGATCGATATACATAGTGACTCCAACTTTAACCAAACTGGCCTAGAATTCGTGTACATGACTCTCAGCCACCATCAGCAGAAGTGGCCTAACTTATGTCCACTGAAAGACAAAGGGTTCTCCCAGTGATCTACATTTAGGGCTGCCACCTGCTAGTCTGCCACCTACTAGTGACTGACCCGGCTGGTTTTTTAGAGGGTAGGCTGGTTGCCAGTTTACACCTAATACAAGCCATCAGTGACCGGTTTTTCCACCATCATATCGCCCCATACTATATACATATCTTTTTAATGTTTGTTTGTGTAGTTATGTAACTGGTCTGGTATATTGAGGCCAAGGAGGAGCCCTCGCAAGGTATGTGCATTTATTCAAGCCAAGTCTATTGCCTGATTTATATAGTTGCCGTTAAAGCCATGGGCATTGACGTATCAAGGAAACCCAAGCCATGCAAAAAAAAAATTGCTTGTCTGGCTGCAGATTCCAACCGCCGACCGCCAGATTGCAAGCCAGGTTGAGACCAGCTCTCTAACCAATTCAGCCACTGTTGGTTCATCATACGCATGCTTTAAAGCGGAGTCTTATGTGCGTGATGTATATGCAGTCAGTGCAAGGCGTGCACCCCTAACACATGAATGCACACTCCTTAGTGCAAGCTCAGCTAATGAAGACATGAACGTATCTGCGCTTGTATGGATTTGAACGCAGCTCAATAGGGTCACACACACCCCTTCACTCTCGCCGCATAATTTGGCACTTTGGTTCTCAGCCATGGGTCTGATATGGTAGAAGTGGTGTTTAAGTACATCGTAAAAAAAGAAAGAATGCACACACCAAGCTTCTCATGCCTCCATTTTGCCAATAGGGGAAGGGCTCCTAATTTTTGTCTGTGCAGCACATTGAGAGCAAAGACCAAAAGCTCAGTTACTTTTATTAACAGACGTTATTCAACTCGCTGCCAACCAGCTGACTAATTGGTCAACTCAAAGCTTTGTTTTTGCATACATGTACATTATGTTGATTTATCTTGAGGAAAACAGTTTCAAAATAACTGAGCATGGCAAGGACTAGACTATAACATGGTGTCTCTTTGTCAACATAAGGCCACCCTCCTCCCCCCCCCCCCCCTTCCCCCTAGCCCAAGGAGCCAGTTTTCATGGAAAGGTGCCAACCCCTATCTCCATTCTGACCTGTCCTACTTGAGCTGATTCCATCCTATGCCTGCAATTTTTTTGTCATTCCCCCATCTCACTTTCTGTCATTCACTGCTGCCCTTCCCTACTCTTGGTACCCTTCTGTCTATCTAATTGACCATCATTTATCTTTCATTCTCATTTGGTTCCCTGCCCAGGTCTATTTATTCTTTTTAATGTTGACTAGGATATCAGCTACCCTTGTCTGTCCTGTTATCCACTGGCTGATGAAACATACGCTCACCAACACAAAACGAAGGATTTTCTGATGTTTCGGTGCCCAGTACAGATGCCTTGTTCACAGTGAACAACTGCATGGTAGTCTTTATATGCGCCACAAGACATAATGCACTTGCGTATAACTCGGTATCCACTCTACCGTCTTTGTATGTCTTGATGTTATGCCTGTCATTTTTTATCCATTTTCCAATTAATTTCATAATGCTCGCACTATTATTATTATTGTTGTCGTTGTTATTATTATTATCGTCATCATCATCATCCTGAGTGTGTGTGCAATTTGAAAGTACTGTTTTCGGTCCGAAGCCGTCACAGCTAACTTTAATTTTTTTTTTCTTTAAATTATGGTACTGTTTGTTGCACATCTGAGTGAGTTTTGCTTGCAGGTTCCTATTCCTGTGAGGTTTTTCTTCATTTTGCTGGGTCCATCAAATACTGATGACCTGGACTACCATGAGGTTGGTCGCTCTATCTCCACACTGATGTCCAACACAGTAAGTTTCTGCATACTTAACATCTCTCTGTACCTACTTATGTGTTGACCAGAAGAGTATATTTTGTATTTTATTGCATCATGTAAAATGTATGCTTGAAGCATCCAGAAGAGTCTTCGTATATGTAGAATCAGGTCAACAGCCCTGGTTGTGAAGCTTTTCATATTTCTTACAGTTTTGAAGAGGGAAATTCGGTTGTTGACTAAACATACATATAGTCCACTAGATGTTACGGCCACCCTGCCTGTGTTTTTGACTAAAGGTTCTGACATTTCAAAATAGCAAAACGTTGCAGCCGATTTAACTGACTTCTTGAAATATGTTAATTGAAGCATTAAAATATAATGCTTAACTGCTATGCAAAAAATCACATGATGTATATTTTGTCACATATTTTAATTTCAATTTTGTAATTGTTTAGTTTAAACACAAGTTAGTATTGTTTCATGGTATGCAACATGGATGCAAAGATGCCTTCTGTTAATGTGGCATTGTAAGGACGATGATGCATTTAAGCATTGTGCATAGAGTTTTATGTACACATAAAGGTTTAAAGCAAAGCAATGTGTGTTTAATGGTTCAACATCTCTGACGAATTCATGATCCAATTCTTAAGCTGACTTACTCACTTACAAGGGCCTGCTACAATTAATAAAATCTGCCACTCGTATAATAAGTATAACAAGCTCATGACAATGTATACTTGACCACATTATAACAATTAAGCCATTCACCACCAACCTTCTTAACAGGCACTATTTAATGTGATATTACTGATCATCTGTCAGTGTTTCCAATGTCAAATCCAACTAACCAGACAACAAAAACTAAGGTCACACGCACAATTTATAATGAAAAGCATATTTTCCACTCTTTGACAAGAGAAAACTGGCAAGAAATGTATTCCGCAGGATCAAATGAGGAAAACTATAATGCATTTATTAAAATTTTACGACACATGATGGTTGGAAAGACTACTGTTACTAGAACTAATTTCACACGCAAACCATGGATAACTACTGGTCTTCTGCAATCCATTAATCACAAGAACAACACACATAAAAAGTTAAAGCGACAACCACATGACATCAGCCTCGAAGCAAGGTACAAGCGATGCAACAACCACCTTAATACAGTGGCCCACTGACGGGGGGGGGGGGTTTCGGGGGTTGTAACCCCCCCTGAGGCCGACCTAACCCCCCTCCCACTCCGTGACTGCTCCTATGTCCTAGAAGAATGTGGCGCTAATGTATCTGCAAAACGGCGAAAAATTAATAAAATAATCATCATCATTGCTGTTACTATTATTTGGCATTTTATTTTTTTACACACGCAACAACTGTGTAATCGCATGCTCGGCCCTTCGTGAAAAATTGAACCCCCCCTGGCAGAGATCCTGGTTGCGCTACTGCCTTAATAAACTTGGAAATTTCGAAGTGTGGCTACTTCAGTTCAAAAATAGCACAAGCTAGCAATGACATTTGTTGATGCTAACAAGAAAACTTGTTGATAAAGCCATAAATAAAGGAAACATGGTTAGCAATGTTCCAAGAATTATGGTGATGATGATACCATTATGATTAATAATACCGCTATAAGCAAAGCTTTTAATGATCACTTTGCAAATGTAGGCACTACCAGCAGCACAACTTCATTCATCAACACTTGTAGTAGCCTTCCTGGCACGAAAAACTTACAATCAATTTTCTTATATTTGGCAACCAACGGCAAAATAAAAAATATACTCGAACATTGTTACAGCATAACAGGATATTATGGAATAATGGATATAACAAAGTAAATGAAATTGTCGTTAAAATCCCCATAGACATACATGCATTTGAGGCCTTGTTTTAATGAAGTAAAATCAACCTTGAAATGGATATCGCAAACTAAAATCACCTTCAAAACCGAAAATCTGTGCGTGTTTGTGCCAACAAAATTGCTTCCCACGGTGTTCGGCGCAATGATTAAAAAATCCTGCGGCTCGATGCAACTGCCGCATATTGCTCGCATAGCCGTGCGCAGGAAGCGGCACCCATCAATATGTTCTGCTGCCTTAATTGTTCCACCCTGTTACAGTCCTCGCTTGCCATCGCTGCTCTCTTTTTTTTTTTTTCTCGCTGCAACAGTTTGTCAGGTGATCAAGTCAAAGGGCATACTGCTTTGTTTTCGGAAAAAAATCTAGCTTTGCAGCCAGCGTTTGGCGAGAAAATAAATAAATAAATAAATAAATAAATAAATAAGGCACGGCATTCACATAAACTTAGTCGGTGGCTTGGGGACTACAGCTATAACAGACACGATACAGATGCACTTAAGAATATGGCGATAGTGGTTTGCAGCCATCTGCGAGGCAATCGGCCTGATCTAGGTACAGGAGGAGCTTCGACACTGCACTCGTCATCCTCATCTTCGTCAGTACGGCTTGACAGGGACGCCGGTGGTGTGGATGCTGGTGGTGGGGCTACCATGATCACAGCAATCCGCCGCCCTCGCTTGGCGTTTCTCTTGAGAATATTGCACCGTGCATCAGGAACTTCCACATTGGCCACGGCATGTTCAGACACATGGCGGTGTCATCCGAGTCGTTGGCAGACAGCAGTCACTCAAGATGTTGCCCAGGTGGTGGGCCTGCTCCACGACTTTCGTTGGGTCGAGAAAGCATCCTCCCAACCAACCATATCATATCCTCTGATTATTTAATGGATAACCACACAAAGATATCCAATGTTTATAGGATCTTGGCAAAAGTTGTTTTAATGTTAAATAAATATCTAGAGGATGTCTATTTTGAACAAAGTGGAGATCCACAGAGTGTCCGCGTGAGTCCAACTTGTAATGTTCATACGATGTGAAATGACATTTATTTTTAGGTGTAGGGTCAAAATATTCACAGTGATGGGGCAGAAGCACGTATGTCTCATTCATCATCCGTGCTTTCTTTTATCTTTTTCAACGTTTGCAGAAGGCATTGAAAAAACTTTCTTGGGTGAGCTGTTATCAGATTTCGCGCATTTCACGATCTGTAAGATATATTTACATGCAGTCAGTCCAAAAGCATGCAACTCAATTCTATCAGAAGTCAAGTTTCATACAGTGCGACATCACATAGAACAGTGCGGACTGACATGAAAAACATGATTCCATGATCTAAAGTCAGCATTGTTCTTTTTCCTGGTATATTTTGTTGCACGCCACGTCAATAACTTCCGACTGCTTCACAGAAATTTGTAGCTTTTAGCGCTAGAAAACACTTATGGATTAGCTTGATCGCAGGTCTCAGAAACACGTACATGTATAGCAGCAAATCTAGCATGAGAAAAACACCTGACCATGAGAAAGCTGGACGATATAGCAAGATTTTAAAACTCTCAAAAGCGTTTTTCAATCAAGAATTTAAAGTTCTGCAATCTATGCACCTTTCTATCTGATGTGGCTGTTGTCCGATAACCTTATAACAGCATATGTAGGTAGGAGCATCTCATATTTGCAAACATGCATGCATGTGGGTTGCACAAGAGAGGCTAGGTCAAAGTGGAAAGGCGAGGAAGGACACGAGTGCACATTTGTAACTAACTATGAGAAAAATGCTGGAAGTTAAACAGAACAAAAAATAAGGAACACACACACAGCCTTTTTGGCCATCACTTGTAATGCTCAACTTGCAGTGTATTTAACCGATATGAGCGTGAAAACATACACAGAACACACTAGGAAGGGAGGACACAGGAATGGCACTACTTGTGAGGGCGTATCAAGTATAACTGATAGGATACATGCGCATGTGCATTTTTACTTCAAACCACGTGCTATCTAATCGAACAAAAAAAAAAAAAAACTATATATAGGTAATGTGCTTCTAGGAGTTGATATTCTTTTGAGTGCAGACTGGTAGATGGTTGACTGATGCAACCCTCACCTCCAGAATCAAGCAGACCTGTTCATTGTGACCTTTTCCAAGAATTTTTGCCGTCTGAAACAATGCCTTACACCCGCAGAAGCTTACATGATCAGCCAAATGCATCCGTCCCTTCTTCTCAATAGTCAACTCATGTTGTCTGAACCGGACATTCACACAACCTTACGGTTTGGCCGATGTAGCCTTTTCTGCAGGAGAGCGGTATCTCAAAGACCACTGCACAGGTGCACTTGACATAGGCGAAAGTAAAAAAGTGCTGCCTTTTACAGCCTCGTCTTGTTTCGCCTGCTACAGTTATGCGAGGAAAAAGACGGACAAGTTTGTTGGGGGCTGAGAAAACCACTCCGTCATGCCTAACTGCTACCTTCTTCAGGTTGTGCGATAACTTGTGTATGTACAGCACGACTCCCATCAGATGCTTTGTTCCCGCATGATCACTGATGTCCTTGCTTTTTCTCGTTAATTTGAATTCCTTTATGAAGTTTCCAGCAACAGCGGATGCACTGATGTTGGAAAGCCTGCCACAAGTTTTTTTACCTGCGTATTGAAGCTCTCCCGCATCGTGTGGTGGCACGATTTCAGAAGTGCAGACTCGAGGCAAAGAAATGCAATAGTTCTTTTTACTGTGTTTGAATGGCACGAATCAAACGGCGAAATGCCTTTCTTAGCCCGTGTTTATAGGACCAGCATCCATGTTCATCAGAAAATCTAGAACTTAGATCTAAAAGCTGAAGTGAGTTCTGCATGGGAAGTTCATGTGTAAAGGTCTGTCCCCTCCCACTCAGGCTAAAATCCTGTAAAATCTTGTCAACAAGGACCCCATAAAAACGTTATGCCTGTGGCTTTAAAAGTACGAAAAGTCATCTACACACCTGAAGACTTGTAAAACCTTCCCACCCTCCTTAAAAACATGGTCCGATCTGAGACAAAGAAATGTCACACAAAATTGGCAGCAACTTCGCTAAAGAAAAGCACTAGCACAACATTGTTTTTCAGTGGGGAAATGGCATGTTCATGCAGTGCCTATTTTGTGGACCAGACCACAAAATAAACTTCAGCTTTATTTTGTGGGCCAGACCAACCAGACCGCACTGACGTCTTTTGCGGTGGACCTTTTGCGGTGGACCAGTGCACCCACGAGGCAAAAGCGGGCTTCTGCATGTAGATATGCATGAGCCTGGACATTAAGCACTCTCTCCAAATCATCTCACGAATGGCAATAGTGATGCAAGATTATATAGACAGTGTATTATAAAGAAAAAGGCTTGGTGTATCTTATGCTTGATGCTTGAAAGGGTCGAAGTGCAAAGGCCACTTTTGGGCAGCCTGACAAATCCATGGCATTTTACTTTGAACTTATACCTGTCATATATGAATTTATATTGGGGTGATATTTATTAGTTTAGCAACCTTAAAGGTTATACAGTCCTTTGTGCCTGCAGATATCAATGTCCACAATAGCAATGCAGACCAATTAGAGCCTCCGCCAGTTGATTTATATGTAGTGTGGTAACGTATGCGTTCGTGCAGTTATTGACGTGCTGACACCCCGCATGTGCTGGTAAACATTGCTGGTCTTGAAAGAACACCCCGAATAGTGGAAAATCAATCTGTGAGAAAGTCCTCGGAGTCGAAACTGCAGCAAAGCACTATCTGTCACTGAGACCAGTAGTATTCTTGAAAAACTGCAGTAGCATACATATGACTTCCTTCACCATTGAGTTATAGGCAATGTCCAAGAATTTTTGCCTTAGAAAGCACCCTAGAGTATGGTCAAACTATAGTGCAGTTTATAAGGAGGTGCACTTGATATCTTATTGAAAGCAAGTGCATAACAGGTATTTGATAGTTTCGTAAGTAAGTATACTTACATGTGTTACATGTTATTTGCAACAGCCATTCCAAGTGGAATTGAATAAGCATTTGTATATGCCACACCAAACCATGTATGGTGGAGTGGTTCTGGATCCCTACAGGAGAGGCTTCCTGGTACTTTCAGCCACAAGAAAAGGCCCAATATATGTAGGTGGAAATTAGAGAGTGAGTTCCAGAAGCTTAAGTAGTGCAAGTATATAAGCAATTAAATGATAATCTCATGCAGCAATTGACAAACAGGAAACCCACGGGGATGGTCAAATAAGGGTTCATTTTAATAATGGTGCTTAGGAATTATGACCTCTAGAACAAGTGATACAAGTTCTGCAGTTTTCATTTTGCTTCAATATTGGTTTGCGTTTACATTGGTAATTGTTATTGTGCTTTGCAGGCCTTTCACACTGCTGCATACAAGGCAGAAGATCGCCGTGACCTGCTGAGAGCTATCAATGAGTTCTTGGACGATAGTGTTGTTCTGCCACCCGGTGACTGGGACAGGAAGTCTCTGCTGCCTGTTGATGACCTCAAGAAGAAGTATGAGGATATCCGCAAGCGCAAGATGCAGGCAAAGAAGCCGGCTCCCCGTTAGTCTGTTTTGGAATTGGTTCAAGGCAGCAAGCACCTGTGTGAGAGTGCCTGTGTGCTAATGCTGTTGGGGATGCGTATTTGCCTGCTCCTGTTGACCTCCTCCTGCAGAAGCAGAGAAACTAGCAGTGTTCTAAGGACATGTTGGAGCTAGGTGTGCCACTCCATAGTCTGTGGCACTGCTTTTTGCTGTCTGCTGGGGCTCACTAAGCTGGAAGTCTTCGGCAGTCTGTGAGCTTCGTACGCATCAAATGCAAGCAGTGAGCAAAGAATACCTATTTACGTAAACCTTGTGAAATACTTTTTATTACAAATTATTTTCTTGAGATCAAGCCTGGCTCGTGGCTTAAGACAACTTGGAGTAGGGCAAGCGGTCCTTTTGGCTTTGATTCAGAGTTTTAAAATGATAGACTGAAGATAATGTAAAGAGAATCATACCCAAGCACTAACAGAATTTTTTATTTGCTGTCTTGCTTTCAGCTGTGGAAGATAAAGCTCCCCAATATGAACCACTGCAGCGTAGTGGCAGGTTGTTTGGTGGCTTGTGCAGTGACATCAAGAATCGCTACCCTTGGTACCTCAGTGACTTCAAGGATGCCTTCGATGGCCAGTGCTTAGCTACAGCCATCTTCATTTACTTTGCTGCTCTGTCTGGAGCCATTACCTTTGGCGGCTTGCTAGGTGAGACACTGATGGAAATATGGCTTGCTAAGGGCCACTTCACAGTCAGGCCGCCCTTCCACTCTGCATGAGGTGGTGCTCACTCTACCAGCGACTGGGAGAGGAAGAGCGTACCTCCACTTCATCTCACCCTCTCTCTTGGTCGTTGGCTGTGTGCCCAATGCTTTTTGCTTCAGTGCAAATCAGCCTTAAGTTGTTTTCTGCTTGAACAAGAATGCTTCCCGTGATATGTTTTGCCACAAACTTACTTAGAGTAGATGTTTCTTCTGTTGGTAGCCCTTTGCTACTGTTTCCCTAACAGACTAAAATTAACAGATTAAAATGAATGATTAACAGATTAAAATAAATGATCTTATCATGCTTAACTGCATGATAAAATCATTTATGCTAACTCAAGTTGAAGAAGCCTAAATTTTCCAGCCTTGTACTGGCTTGTGCCCAAAGTGCTGGTGCAAGTTTTTGCTCTCGTCACTTTGGTTAACGAAAGTGAAAAGTTATGCCAAAGAGGTTATACCAATCCATTCATAGCATGTACTGTTCCTGCCTTACTCTTCTACCCTTTCTCAGAAAGTGTAGCCAGCTTCTGTGTCATTGAAGGAAATGCTGCAAAGGAGCTTCTGAATATGGATCAGAACATCAAGATGTTTGAACTACCGCTTTGCCACTTTCTGTATTTGGTTTCTATCAGCACTGCAGCAGCAAAATATCACAAGTAAAGGGGTCCTGAACGATCTCTCGTGCTTGGTTTTGAAAATGGCTGGGTGTGTATTGAAAGTGTCTTGGGAAATTTTTCAAGATTTGCTTGGAGCAAAATTATTGCGACCGGAAAATCTTTCCTTTCCTATTCTTTCTCAACTCTGCGGAATAGAGCCCATAAAGCTCTTGTGGGAGATGTCGAAGGAGGTGCCCCACCCACCGTGTTATGTTACCAGGCTTCAATGTTGTATCAGAGTGACTGATTGAAAGAGCAACTTGGCGCGACTGCCGGGGGCTGTTAGCAGCACTCACTTTTGACCGCCTGCTTGCCTGGGCTCGGTCATGTGCCCTCTCGATCACCGCATTTCTTCCGATCCTCCGAAGCTTTGTTTCCATTCATCACACACATTTAGGCTCGGAGGTGTGTGCGCTCACTTTGTCAATGCGCTGCTTGTCTTCGATGTTGCGCATATGACCATGTCGGTATAAACTGTGGAACTTCCAATGCCAATCCACCTTGTTCTGCTTAAAACAAAGTTAATGGTTGATTAGTGATTGTATAATGGTTGGCCCCGCCACGGTGGTCTAGTGGCTAAGGTACTCGGCTGCTGATCCGAGGGTCGCGGGATCGAATCCCGGCCGCGGCGGCTGCATTTCAATGGAGGCGAAATGTTGAGGCCTGTGTGCTGTGCGATGTCAGTGCACGTTAAAGAACCCCAGGTGGTCGAAATTTCCGGAGCCCTCCACTACGGCGTCTCTCATAATCAGAACTGGTTTTGGGACGCAAAACCCCACAAAACAACATGTATAATGGTTGACCATCCTGTCAGGCTTGAACGTGCGACTACTATGACTCAAAAGGAAGACTGTCACGACTCGAACCCCTGCCGACAGATTAATGTGGAATAAGATGCGTTCACATGTGTTAAGACGGATGGATTAGTTTCAAGTGTGAATACACCCTAATATGCACTAGTTCAGTTTTAACAGCGAAGCTGTTTAAGCTATTGGTGAAACTGCGAAATCTGTAGAAAACTCCGCTAAGCTATGTAATGCTAGCATAACGATGTCACACCATAGTAAACACAATTAATACTTCCTAAGACTAGTTAGGTAAGGCATAATTAAGCTAAGTCTAATTCAGTGGAGCCTAATTAAGATGAATTAGTTGAAGCCTAGATCAGCCTGGACTAAATATGCCAAACTTAATTAATTCAAGCTTAGGCTATGACGAATTCAGTCAAGCCTAATTAACCTAGGACTAGATGATCCAAGACTAATAAGACTTGCTGATGAAGTCAAGCCTAGTTAGGCTAAGACTAGTTAATTCATGAATAACTAGGATAATATTATTTAGATTAAGATTAATTAAAGTACAACTAGGCAAGTGAAGCTTAATTAAGCTAATTTATGTAAATCTGGCATAATCAAGCCAGGCCTAATTAAGTTCAAACAAGAACAAGCCTATTAGCTCAGACTTAATAAGCTAAACCTAATTCAGCCAATGATTAAGAGCTTAATCCATTTTAACCCACACTAATCCACTGTAGTCAACCCTTATCTGTTGTAATCATTCTTAATGCACACTAATCCACTTTAATCTGGCATAATCTACCATAATCTCTCTTAATTTATCACAATCTGCATCTAATATGCACTTTAATCTCTTAATCCACCCTAATGCACCTTAATGAGCTCTAATGCACCCTAATCCGTCTATATTCGTCCTAGTCCCTTAATCCAGACAACTTTTTTTAGCATAAAACAACAGACACCAGAAAGAACACAGGACACAGTGCTACTCTCAACTGACATGATTTTATTGCTTCACTCCATATACAGGACAGACCCCTAAAGATCATGTGCAGTGTACATCATGCATAACACCGCAAACGTGGTGAGCAGAGTGTAGTCGTGGGACAGAATCCAAAATACGAAATTCAGAGCTAAACAAGTTTAAAGACTGAGCACTGATGCACTGAGAACCGAAGGACTGTATAAAATAGGCCTCTGATAATTCTTTATAAGTGGCAGTTAGAAGTGGTGTCGTGGCTGTTTTACAGAATGATAGTCTGTCAAAACAATGCTTGACACTTGTGATTTTTGCTATGCTGAGCTAAATGTAAGCCCATACAATGATTATGTCCCATGATTACACTGCGATGATCACGTTTGCAGTGTTGCATATGATGTACACTGCTCATGATATTCGGATGTCTGTCCTGTATAAATTTGGAGCGATGCAATAAAATCATGTCAATTAGGGGTAGCGCTGTGTCCCGTCTTCTTTCTTGTATCTGTTGTTTTGTGCTGAAAAAAGTTGTATGGATTCGCATCAACTAGTCCGCCAATGCATTGTCCTTAATCCACCTTACCCAAGAAAGATTTTAGGTTCGAATCCAGTCATAGTCTTGAGTTCGAGTCCTAGAAGGTGGCGCATTGGAGTGCCATGGGGTACATACCCATCTACAGTCACTGATCAATAATTAATTAAAGCTTCAGAATTATTTATCATTTCTTACAGACTGCTGGCATGCATTTGTTGGCTCTTTGGGAAACTATAGTTATGATCAATTTTTTACCACACCGTTCGTGTTGACGGCTAGGTAGATCAAGGACATCTTCCAATGGCATCTATGAGGCTTGCACATTAACAAATACATTTTTACATATTTCCGGTAACTATTTTGCCTAGGTGCTCACAGCACAAATAAAAGTGAGCACACGGCACGCGCACACTTTCGTTTTAAAAAATGCGCACTGCGGAGGGCCTGCACGTGGCCACAGCGGATATAAGCGAATAGGTTATGCCTACCATTGGCCAATAGCAGTGATGTATGCTCTATGACAAAACAGAGCATCTACAAGGAGCTTGAGGGGAAGCCTCATTTTGAGAAGAGGGCTCCTGAGGAAGTGGAAACTTTGTTCTCTGCTTGTGAACGCTACGCATCGCAGATAACTACAGAGCGTGCCTGAGGTGTTTATTACAGTGTACGCTAGCCGTAGAATGTGTTTTTTCACCAAGCCTGGGGGGTGGTTCAGGACCTCTTTAAAGGTGTACCGAGGTAGTTTGTACTGCCAATTTTCTGTACGATATGAAGATGCAAGACCCCTAAACTATATTAAAATACTGCCAAAACCTCAGAGCGCCAGAAATAATTTAACATAGTGTGTACATGTTTCATTTTCTGGAGGTTATATGCTGTGTCATGATTTCATAAAGCAGGAGGAGGGATATTTTGACAGAGCTTACTCCAGCTTGCTTGATCATGATCATTTTCTGTGATCCTAAATTGACCCTTGCAGTCAATGGCATCATAAGAGGCAATCAAGCGAGCCAGAGCAAGTTTTAGAACTTCATAATGCCTTGTTGTCACTGTCCTCACATAATGACACAGTATAATCTGAAGATATAATCTGCCTTGTTACTTGAGTACATGCTAGAAGCCCTGGGTGATCAAAATTAATCCAAAATGTCTCTAAGCGTGCCTTGTAATCCTGTCTTGGTTTTAGCTCTTCAGATTCCTGAATACTTAAAGTAGTTAAAAAAAAATGGCCAAATAAAGCAAGCCTCAGAATGAAGCCAACACTTTGGCAAGAGGACTTGTCTTTAAGGCTGGTAAATTTAAGTGTTGGCTACAACCAGAGACTTCACTTATTTACCCATCGTTAATAACTCTGTCTATTTGAGAGGACAGACGATTGGATGCATTTCTGCAGCCTTTTGCACCATATGTGACATAATGAGCAGGTGATGTGCACATCGTGAAAGCTGCAACCACTGCTGCAAAGATTTTCAAGCTCGAGGAGATGAACTATAAGAAACAGAAGGTATATCTGGCCTGCTACAAGAGCTGCTGAAAGAAGGCTCTTATTCTCCTGCTGAGGATGATTTACACAGTACTAGCAGACAAAAGATCGAAAGGAACGGTGGTGAAAACAAGCACCATCCTGTCATTTCTCTACATCATTCATTTTCACCACATCATTCATTTTCACCACATTTTACATTTTAAGACAAAAAGAAAAAGTAAAATGCAGAATGTCAAAACAATTTATCCTTTTGTTCACTAACTGCAAGGTGTTGTCCCTGATTGCTACGGTTCTCAGTCAAGAACCCTTGAAGAAAGCACTGGATTTTTTGGTTGCTTGAAACATGTGCAGTGGTGTAGTTCCCTTCACAAGTTTTATTTTTAACCTTGCTTTTCAAATGCTGTGCTTGAATTTATTGAGGAACTTGCTTTTTAGATGTTGAAAATGAATGTGATCTTCCGTAGAAAATTTTAATGTGTCGCATGTTTTCTCAAAAGGATCATTGTCGGCACTTGAACACGACTCACTTCATTAGTAGCCTATTGCATGCAGCAGTACCTGTGGTATATTTGTACGCTATGGTCTGCCAGACTACATCAAACAACATTTATTAAGATTGTGATTCATTCTTTGCTTATACTTATGGTATCTTCCAAAACTCTACTCCTTTCATTTTTCCAGGGGACAAAACCAACAACCTCATTGGAGTTTCTGAAACACTTGTGGCCACCTGTGCTACAGGCATCATATTTGCGTTGTTTTCTGGGCAACCTCTGGTTATAATAGGTGTTACAGGGCCGGTGCTGCTATTTGATGAATTGTTGTATTCGGTAAGCATTATAATTAATATGCTGTGTATAAAGGACATTGTTCTGATTCTCACAACTAAAAATTATCTTTGATAATTTGTAGTTAATTGACCATTTTATGCATTCTTGTGCCTCTCTTGCAGTTTTGTCAAGAAAATGATGTGGAGTTCCTTGCCATACGTGTCTGGATAGGAATGTGGATAGCTATACTGGCAACCTTGGTGGTTGCTTTTGAAGGAAGTGCACTTGTTCGGTTCTTCACAAGGTTCACGCAAGAGATATTTGCATCGCTCATCTCACTTTTGTATATATACGAGTCATTTTATAAGTTATACTTGGTGAGTATTACTTCATTTATGGTCTTTTGTTCTTGTTGTGCATGTTTGCACTATTTTGATCACTAGGCAGAAATTTTTAATAGTGAGAAACAAGTATGCTACAAAATTTAGGTTGCATGCAAGGGTTTTATTCGTCAGCAGCCAGCTTGTATTAAGAGCACATACTATGTGACGCCATAGCCTCCTATATACTTTCCATGCCTGCCCATTGCCTACAGTATGCCCGTGCCACCTCCTTTCTTGTCCTCCTCTCTGTTGACTAGTTCTCCCAGCAGGAATGCGCTCATCCCAGAGTAGTCGAACAGAAGTAGTCGATGTGTTCGCACGGAAAGCGCGTGAAATGCACTTTACTGGGAGTTTCCGTTTGCGGTATGTTTTTCAGCTGATCTTTTAGTTTGCCGTGTTTTGAGCATAAAGGGCACCGAGTACACTTCGCCTTCCCTTCCGTGTATCGAATGCTCATTAGACCACTGTTGTGCGATTGCTGCCAGAAGTGAACCGAGTGGACTCATTGTGTCACGACCTGCTTGATCGTGGCCGTTCGTGCACTACACCATTCACTGAGCACAATTGGTGTTGTCAGCAACAGACATGTTGGCTGCTTACCTGGTTCTTAAATGAGATGGCCTACTGCTGCGTGCCTCACTGTGTGGGGATTGAGGCATGCCCATCGCCATTGCACAAGCGTTTGCCTAATTCTGCTAGCTGTTCCGCACTCAACCGTTTCTTCCCCGTTCTATCCATTTGCTATCGTGCTTGCACACCGGGTCGGGTGGCACCACTTGCCCAACAGCGGTGGTGTATCGCGATGGTGGCGCCGCGTGTGGTCTCGCGATGTTGCACGTGATGCAGGAAAGAAACAGGAGATTCTCTCTCCGCACAGCCGAGGGGTAAGCACGCTTTCGTTCCTCCTTCGCTGGCTCCTTTGTTCGAGCTCACTCGGATGGAGTCTGCTCATGGTGCCCGTGCGCCAACGGCGAACGCTTACCCTTACATTTCCCTTCCGAACGCTACGCTGTAGAGCTGTGCCACGTGCTTATGCATGGTCTTACTATGCCGAGCCGCACTAATCAAAGGCGGACGTGAGCGGAGTTTGCCCATACTCGCACAATCAGGCCCATTGGTCAGCGACCACATGAGTGTGCAGCATAATCGCAAGGACCACTTTCCCTTTGCATCGTGTTACCGTAAGCCATTGCCCGTGGGGACGAGCTAGCAGTGATCTTTGTCTGTATTTTCACCCGTAGCATGGCAAAGCCCTTTGC
This sequence comes from Hyalomma asiaticum, assembly GCA_013339685.2. Classification (NCBI taxonomy): domain Eukaryota; kingdom Metazoa; phylum Arthropoda; class Arachnida; order Ixodida; family Ixodidae; genus Hyalomma; species Hyalomma asiaticum. The sequence continues at coordinate 337,494,134 of CM023481.1, forward strand.
CACGGGCGAAATTTATTTGCCCGTATTTTTATTTGCCTAAGGCGACACCACAAACACTGCAGTGTGCTGTGTTTGTGGGGTCGCCTTAGGCAAATAAAGTGTTGCAGTTGATCTGAGAGCAGTACTGTCACTGCCATGCTGCACTCAATGCCTTTGCCATCCGAACACACGTGTGCAACAGTGCGAGATATGCGAGGGCCTTCGCTGCCCTGTGGCTCGATGAGCCTGAACCCACGATGGTGGCCGTAATCTTGCGACATACGTACCCCTACAACTGCACGTCATCAAAAAAATGCAAAGTCCCAGGTATTTTGTTCCATGAAACTCCTGCAGACTCAGCTTTACGCGAACAGTGGCTGAAGGTTATTTCAAGAGATAATCAGAGCCCAAACCGATGTCATGCTACTCAACTGGTGCAGTCGTCATTTTCTTTGTTCTGACTTTAAAAAACGATGCTAAACAAGAAGGCTTCAGAAAGGCACTGTGCCGAGCATGTTTACCGATACCCCTTGTATTTTCTACCCCAGAAGAAGGCTGTACAGTCTCGAGGAAACACGAAGCGTCTGCTTTGCGTGGTTGTTCTGTGCCAATAAGGCTCTCAAAGAATCTGGCTAGAGCCGCCAAGATGCGCCGTGAAAGAGAAGTTTTTTGAGTAAAATGCCAGGGCACCATGAAGGTGCTCTTGGACCTTGTCTTATACTGGTGTCACACGGGCACTTCGAAGGCCTTTGAATCAACGGTCCATCGATTCAAAGGTCAAGTTTGAGCTGCTACATGGACAGTTTCGATGCAGCTCATACGTGACTTTTGAGTTGATGTACCATTGGTTCAAAGGCCTTCGAGGCGCCCATGTGACACCAGTATTAGCAAAGCTTTTTCGACCAATATTTGTTAACTATGGCATGAAGATTACTCACAAGCACGACTTTGTGAAGAATTTCGCAATGAGACCTCTCTCTCGGAAGGTATACTGAAGCTCTAATTGATGATTAATAAAATATCTTAATCATGTTCAGCCATTCACTGCATAAGTTGCAAATTTTATCAAGCCCACATATGAGAAATAATTCCTTAAATTGCAAAGGATTCTAAAATGCGTGCTGAAACGGTCATATTGCTTATCGGAAAGAGTGTTGCGGATGGGAAAGTTGTCTGCTTTGCTTCTGGGATGGCAGTACCACCTATTGGTGAAATTGCACTGGCTGCCTTGTACTGGTTCTACCGGCAATCAGTGGGCATGGAAAGTATAGAAGAGGCTGGCTAGCAAAAAAAAGGTGTTCTGCACTCGCCACCATGACTGCAAGTGGCACTGACTAACACTCCCAGGATAAAATGTACAGAAATACCCAATAAAGTGGATCGGGGAACAACTGCCATTGTAGCTCAATTGGTAGAGCATTGCACGCATTATCCAGAGGTTGTAGGTTCGGTCCCTACTGACAGCATGTGTGATTTGTAGTCCACTTTAATTCTTGTACGAGAAACAGTGCACACTAAGACTGGAATGAAGGGAGCAAGACTACACAAGTGCAAACTTTCTACAAATGTTTATTTGAAGCGCCAGTGAAAGGCGTATGTACAGAAAGGAATGAAGCGAGTGTACATGTGGCACAGGCATGACCTTGCATGATTTAAAATTGGCATGAAGAAATGCTAGTTCCTTTCCAGTTGAACATAGAGATGGTGTGCTCAAACGATCTATCATATCAGCCTTGATAATTTCACGTACAGTTCTTTCTTTATTCCCGACGACCACATCAGTTTCTTCCAATTCAGGCTGACATCTGCACGTGCCGCACTGCACGGCAAGATGACCATCCTTGCATTTCTTCACGTTACCCTGGTGCTCCTTCAACCGATCGTTGAGCAATCTAGCGATCTGTCCAGCATACAAGTTGCCACAGCTCAGTAGAATTTTATGCACAGCGTTATCAACACAACAAATATTGACTGATGCTGCTTTGGGCAAGTCACCAGAGGTTTTTTTCATAGGGACACTGCATTTTCTAAGGCCAATTAGTTTCCAGGGGCATTGAACACTACAGACACACCTGCGCACTTCCTACGCAAAACTTTAATTACTTTAATTCTTTTTCATTTATGTCATAACTACTACACTACAGCTAAAAAGGAAACTACAAATAATTTCCCCTATGCCTTCTTTCACTTCTTTGTCTGTTGGATTTATTAAGGAGTATGTGCAGTAACATATGTGCACATATACTAGTACATGCTTTCCATCAACCAAGGTAGTATGAATTCACAAAAGCCTCTTAATTTCTTCCTTACAGATCTTTGTTACTCACCCTTTGCTTAAAGCAAGTGACTACTGTGATAGCTCCTTCAATGCCTACTTTCCAAACAACATTTCTGCTGCAAACTGGACTAATGTGTCTGCCACTGACTGGACTGATGTGTCTCCTGCAAACTGGACTGATGTGCCTGTTGCTAACTGGACTGGAGAGCCCTATCCAGAATTTGAAATTGTGGAACGAACACGTCAACCAAACACTGCACTGTTATCAATGATATTGATGTTCTCTACATTCTTCTTGGCAGATTTTCTGAGAAAGTTTCGCAACAGCAGTTTTCTTGGGAGAAATGTAAGTACTAGTTTTGCAAGACATGGAAGAGTTGCTTGTGCAAATAAACTAATTCTTTGCCTTTCTTTATTTCTTGCAGGCAAGAAGGGCTCTTGGAGACTTTGGTATTCCTATTGCCATAATTGCAATTGTCACCTTGGACTTTTTTGTTCCAAACACGTATTCTCAAGTAAGAATTGCAATTTTTTGCTGATAATTACTAATCGCCTGTTCTGAAATGTGGTCGATGAGGGTGGCAGTGTGGGCTTGTTGGTAGAGCATTTTGAGTTTGATGGTAGCGCACGCTGAACACGGATGAAAGGAAGGCACACCTGAAAGTTAGCACTGTGGTGTGTCAGGTGTGCCTTCCTTTTGTCCATGTTCAGCGTGCGCTACCATCAAACTCAAGCTGAAATGTGGTGTTGATGCTGTTAGGTAAATTTGAAAGGGGTAACTTTATTTGAATGTGTTCTAGGGAAACATTGATGTAATATGTATTGTATAATATTAAGTGTACTCCTGATTGCTTATATCGCATTCAGAAGAGTGTATGGACTAGTGGACCACTGAATCTTTTCTTATATATTTGTGTATAGGCTATTGTTCCTTGCTGGGATTTTTGCTTGTGTACACTTGTGATAATCTAGTGATAGTGATTGACAGTGATAGTGATTTGTGATAATTCTAGTGAGGAAAAGGTGCACCGCTCGTATTACCAGAACCCACAAACGTCTGTTTATCAGTGTGCTAGTACACTAACATGTGTCATATACATGTTCACATCTCTAAGCCCCACCCTGCATATTTTCTGCCCATCAATTTTTCTGGCATGTCACAACATACAACACTAAATTTGCCCGAGTACTTCACCAGAATACGAAAGCAGTCATGTAATATACCCTATTCGCTATAGGCCTAGTGCACTCATTTGGTAGCGCCACCGCTCTCTGACCACGCAGTGCCACAGCAGTCAGAATGGGCATTAAGTGCTCGTTCCCAGCACACGCAAATCTTGGAGGCCATGCATTCACCCTCCAGAGCATAGCTCGAAGCTGCAGCGCAAAGCGAGCCACATTTACTGTTTTGGTGCTACAGGCAGATCGCCAACGTTGACGGATAGTTCAGAAGGGGCAGTTTGGCTCGTGAGGGTGACTTATACACTGTTAATCACGCATACTCAGTGAGAGAACTGTTCAGTGCCATCAATCCGTTAGAAATTGGTCAGCGCATTGCGCAAACGAACATGGATTGCAACGTCTGTTTAGAAATGCGTATTAAACGTTCCTGGGTATGAATTCATATTACAGTAGAACCTCATTAATTCGAACTCCGAGGGGACAGGAAATCTGTTCGAATTAACCGGAGTTCGAACTAGTGAGGGTCCCTTTGATTGGCGGTATTAGCACACAATACCAACATTAGAAACATGTGCGCTATTGACTGACTGCCACGCTGCCACCACCAGTTTCATCTTGCAGCGTGCTTGCGGGCCAGCGGAGATGCCACTGTGCATGTGCGGCATCGCTCAGTGGCACGGCCCCAATGGCTTTGCTCTCCCGGCGGTCCGTAGCTGCTGAGCTACCGTATTTACTTGTGCAATTTGTGCACTTTCTTTCGCGATTTTAGAACTCCGAAACGGGGTGTGCAAATTATGCGGAGATTTCGCGAACACATTCGAAATATAACGTGTTATATAATGTAAAGCGCGTGATGTATGGTAACTCTTTTGGATACGATCTCACGTAACACAACAAAACGCTGGTGTAAGAGAATACGGCTGCTCCAGGGACACTTTTCGCAGTCCCTTTGCGTTGAGAGCGCAGCATGTAGAAGTGTTTACGAGTCGTCCGCCGATGGGCTGCTGAGATAGCACTGGCGCGTGCGCGCTACCTCGGCAGCCGAGCGACACCCCCCCTCCCAGCTTGCGTCTTTTCATGCTCGTTAATAAGGGCGGGGCATACAGATTTAAGTTCCAGATGTAGTTGTGTTCGAACTTAAAATAAAGATTTTTGCTCTTGTAAGTGATGTGCTGACATTTTTAAGTATGTAAAAGGTAGATGTGCTTCTAAATATAACAAACGGGCTTTCGCTCGCTTCTTTTAGTGCACGGCAAGTGCTCCACTGTATTTTTACAATCTATATGCATGGGTCAATCCCCTGAGCGATGCCGTAGCAGGAACGCAGTATCGCCCATCGTTTGATGGTGGGTTTTATGAAAAACAAAACGTGATGTTAAATAAACAGCCGCGCCGTTAAACTCCGTCGCGAACTGCCCCTGAGACGATCTGAGCTGACTTTTTGAGCGTCGTCCGCAGGCGCGTCTGCCTATCGTCCACTGGGCGTCTACTACTACTAACTGTGCGCCTGCTTGGCGCGTTCGGTCGGCGTTAAATTAATCAGACAGCGGAATTGAAATGCCGTAGTACAAGATATACGAACAGTCTACTGACAAGGAATGTATATCAGCCGTGAAAGCGACCCTACGGTTACAGATTCTATCGCATCTGATACAAAGAAACAACAGCAAAACCGCATCGATAAGGCTCGCGAGACGCAGCGCGAATATTTCTAAAGTTGGGTAAAATACCGCTGCAAATAATATGTGTAGCCATCCATCAACAAACGCAACAACGAAACACTGCATATCACCTCATCATTGCAAGCGCTGCCTTCGTCGCGTAATGAAAGAGTGTAGTAACGTCACTCGCGTCACTGAAGTTAAAAAACAGGAATAAACAAATCCAGCAAAACGTTTGAAGCCGCAGGCACGAAGACTAGACAAATCCATGTCATACCCATCATTCCCATGGCAGCTTCACGATCGCAGCGCCAGTTTTCCCTCTAGTATTTTAGTAGGAAACTCTATGCGATCAGGGTGATGTTATCGCCCTCCGAGCGATGGAGATGGGCCGGGCTTGTTTGATCTCTGCTTCAGCCATTTTCGTCGCACCCGCTCGCGTGCTTTTGTTCTAGCGACCGTACTTTGGGCTCCGGGGGCTTCCGGAGAAAAGAATCGGAAAAGGGGGCATCGCACTCGTAGCCCCTTTTGCGTATGACTGTGCTGGCCGGCGAGCTGGCTCGGGCGGGACGGGGAGCACAAAATCTGCTAGGAATTTTTTTTTTTTTGTAAGCTGTCTAAATATCAGGGGTGCGCAAATTATGCTAGGGCGCAAATTATGTGGGTAAATACGGTATACCCTCTTTTCTCACGCGCGTTGCAGAAGGAGAAGGATGGTGCCGGGCACCTTTGCAAGGGCACGAGGCATGATTTCTGCCAGCTGATGGTGCCTTCCAATGCCCGCGGAGCGAGCAGATGGGTACGGGTTTGCGATGCTACGGCGGCTGATGCATCAATATTTGGTGATCGGCTTGGGATTTTACGAAATGTGGTCTTAGCGGACGGGCAATCTTGTTTGAATTAACCGTGGCACATGTTTCAGGTTCGAATTAAAGAGAGTTTTTCCCCATTCAAATACATGTAACTTTGCCAGGACCAACGGGCCAGTTCGAATTATCCGTTGGTTCGAATTATGCGACTTCGAATTAACGCGGTTCGACTGTATATCGTGTATTGTAAAGCTTGAATTTAGAAAATTAATCTACCGGCCACCTATAGCGCGCTCGCTAGTTTCATGGTTGGTGTGCACTAGCACAAAGCTGGGCTGGTTGCTTGGTTAATATAAAAAATCAAGCGAATAGACCTCACGAAGCAATGGCCTTTTTGATTTACAGCACTGTTAACACATCAAATAAGCACACTATAGCTGCCATGCGGTGGGTGACGGCACTGCAGTATAAAGTAATTATGATTGGAATGATTTTTTTATGTACCATCCTAGTCCTCCGTAGTCGAACAGACTGGTTTTGTTTTATGAAGTGTATGGAAACAGGTACTTCTGTGAACGCATAGACCTACGGCACCTTTTCGCCGACTCGTTATCAGCTGTGCAAAATAAAAATTGTACAAACTTGACACACCTCCATGGCGCTGGCCTTGTACATCTTTGACTGGCATCGTACCTTAATTCCGTGCACTCGGAACAAGCAATCGACACATGCTGCATACACATGCATGGTCGCAAAGCCAAATATCTTCTGACTGACCATGAGTGTTTTTAGACTGCACAAAATCGTTATATTTTTTAATATAAATGTGGTTTTCACCTAGGTAGTCTCATGAGAGCCGATCATGAGACACCCCCCCCCGAGTTTGAATGATCTATGCAATTCGCCATGTCACACATTTTGGCAGAGAGCTGCGCGACTAGAGTACCTGATGCTGTAACCACCACTGCTGCTAATCGAGTGATGAATCGCGCTTCGATATTTTAAAAGCTTAACTGCACTCACCAAATGGCTGCAAACCAACGTTGTCCCAGTCATCATTTTGTCATTTACAGGGAAGCAGCTTCTTGATAGCGTTCCTAAAGCTACTATAGAATCCATACATGCAAAAGCGCATCGAAGTAAAATATCCCCGCAGCGTACGCACACTCGCATTGCTCTGGCACGGCCGGCCGTAGGAAGGGAATGCACATTTTTTTCTGGCGGCCATCACCAGTCTTCGCAGTGGCACTGCACACAGGATTCGAAACAGGAGCACACGAGGCCAATATTGAGGCGAGCCCAGATACGTCGCATTATTTTTTATTATATCGCACAGTATTAGCATCTCCTTGGAAGCCATGTGTAAAAGCACGGCACTGCATATATCTCGAGAAGTAAACATTTCGATATAGTTGCATCTGGTTGGGTTTGGTAAGTAAAGTGAACAGGGTAATATCTCCAGCCAAAATTATTCAATACTGATGATCTTACATTTCAGAGCCTGCTTGGCTCGTTCTTTAGGGGTGATTTGCTTGCAGTGGCAACAAGTGGGAAAAGAAAGAAGGGGGAGGGGGCACCAAATTTAAGGGGTGCAATCAGTTGAAAGGGGAGGGAGGCTTCTATAGGTGCTGGACTGCACAGGTGCCGGTGCAGGTGTCTTCTCTCAATTTGTGCGCTGTACAGGGAGGAGTGGACTCTCTGCGTGTACACAGTGGGTGTGTTGTTTGGGGTCATTCAAACATGAGCATGTTTGAGTCGTATTGTTGCCGGTGATTGGTTTCATTTGTGAGGACTGTGGTTCCTGGCAAGTTTATTCCGTGGTCTACATCTTCAGAATGTTGGGTATGGTGTTGCGGTCTCTTGGGAAATTACGGACTTCATTCTTGTGCAGCTGAAGTCTTCCTTCGAAATTCTTGGTTTTGCTGATGTCAGCAAAACCAAGAACCTCAAAGACCCTCAAGAACTTAATTAAATCTGAAGTGCGAGCCATGGATAAAAATGAGCAAGGTGTGTCTAAAAATACCATATTTACTCGATTCTAACGCGCACCCGTTTCCCGCGACCAAAAAAAAAAAGTAAACCATCGGTTGTAACGCGCTCCCATTTTTCATGACAAGGAAAAAAAAAAAAAGGTCCTTAGTAATCAACCTTTTCACATTCATAAAAGCAAATGCCGTACTCGTGTAATGAACGTACTCGCATAATAAACGCACCGCCAACCCTGAACCCCCGCAGTCCCTCGAACCCACTTCACTCGATCCGCATCGCCGGGACTGGTGGCGACATAGAAACTACAGAAACTATGTGCGCCAAAGACCGCCGCGTCGCTAGTCAGTTTTTTTGCCGGTGATCGTTCGACAGCGCCCGAAGACGTTCGGCGCGCCGATTCTTAACTCCTGCGTGCCGCTAAACTGCCACACGTTGCCGGACGTAGCCGCGTGCAAGCAGTGATAACATCATTAACCCGCAGTACTGCGTTCCTCTGTGCTATCGCAGTTCCCTCACGCCCACTGCCGCATGCTGCCATGCGTGCTGCGCAGGCTGACCAAGCATGGTCGGGGCATGGTCTCCGAGACTGTCACAATGCAATTTCGGACGTCATGCAGCGCACACGACTAAGAGGTCCAGGCCGCTCAGGCTCAGCACAGATATGAGGGGAATTGTGATGATGAGCCGTTTTGCGTGCGGTGATGGGAAATGTCTCTCGTTACGGCTACCCGCGAACGCTACCGAAAGCTGGTGCGGCTGGGCGCCTCAGAGATTGCATCGGCGACATAGCAACTTTGGTTGGCTCCAAGCAAGCAAAGCCAGCGCGGCAAGTATCATCGGCCTACGCATCATGTGCGTCGTTCAGCGCGGGACTGGCAGCGGCATAGAAACTACAGAAACTATGCGCGCCAAAGACCACCGCGTCGCTAACGTCAAAAATTAGTTTTTTTGCCGGTGATCGTTCGACAGCGCCCAAACCTCATAGGAGGCAGCTATTTTGATGCCGGCAGCGATATGGTAATGGTGTCGTCACAGAACACCTATAATATGACCAAGGTGTCGTTCGTTCGCACTTGATTCTAACGCGCATATGCTTTTTGGACCCGTTTTATCGGAAAAAAGGTGCGCGTTAGATTCAAGTAAATACGGTATGTACACAAGGCTTCCGCAGCAGTGCTTTCATTTGTGTACCATAGTAATTTACCTGCTTTAGTAAACTTTGATGTAGCGCAGCCTTGCAATGTGGTGAAGAATACTAATAGCAGATTGCAGTAACCACGGTTTGGTGAAGCGCACTACATGTGGTCGTTCATCATCAGAATAAGAATGCCACGTTGGTTCAAGAATAAAAATGCAAAACACCTCTTGGTTTGATATTTGCGTTTTACAAGAAGGCATGGATGGAAAATCAATAAGGAAACTTATGACTTGAACTTGGTCTTAAAGAACAAAATCTGTAAATTCCCAATTTTCACAACCTCGAGATGCTGTCCAAGATGTACAAAGTTTTTAGATGACCCTCATACAGCATTATATGTGGAATTCATGTGCTGAACTATATGGAGTGGAATTAGCGAAAGTACCGTAATGTTGCCTTTGCCATGTTGGAAAGGTGACTTTCTGGTACTTTCAAGGGTTTTTTTTTTCACTTTGTATGTGTCATATCTTAATTGCGATCACGTCTGAATATTCATTGTAAAAGTAGGACACTGAAAAATATTCGTTGTATGTGGATGCAGTTTCAATGGGTGGCATAGGAAAATTGTAAGTGTACCTTAATGTAGTCATTGTAACTGATATATCGTTATAAGTGTGTTATACTGTACCACATTATTATTGTGGTGCATTTTGCCAAGTGTCCGCAAAATTGGATAACTCAAGTGATGCAATAATGTCGTAGCCTGTGCAGGGTGCGTACATATTGAAATCCTGGAAAACCCTTAAAATTGAAAAGTATGTGTTTCTTCAAGGCTTTTGAAAGTAAGCAGAGTCGTTTTTCTTTACTCAAAAACTGTTGAATTGCATGAGTAATAGCTCATGAAAGGAGTTCCTATTATCTTACCCCCTTTCTGTGTTGGGCCATTGTGGACCTGGCATACTTCCCATTTGGGAAACAGTGATGCCATCAAGCTCTGATTTAATGCATCTAGACATTACAACACTGAGTCTTTCACTGAACACTTTGAAAAATTCCCACAGATAAGCTTCTTGAGAAAAAAAAAATATATATACAGTCGAACACGGATATATCGAACCCACATATATCGAATTTTTGGCTATATCGAACTCGTAAATTATTCCTTTGAAAATCCTTTGTAAAAGTATAGAAATTTGCACGTTTTATCGGATATTTTTACCCTCCATCGGATATATCAAACGCCGCACGAGCTGGAAGGTGCGCTTCGGCACTCGCTGCGCCCCGCGACCTTTGCCACCTTCGTGGCACCACGCCTCTGCCGACACCCGAAACTCAAAAAACATGAGGGCGAGAGGGCTCGGACTGTACTCCTGTTGGGCGCATTCTCCAACTTGTGGAATGGTCTTTCTTTTTTCCTTTTTCCTTTTTTTTCTCTCTCTCTCTCTTTCTCATGCTTTCTCCGCGTTACTGTCAGCTCGGAGAGCAGGAACGGAGGAACCGGCGGCCTCCTCCTTTTGCCTTTTCTTTTTCTTTCTGTTTTTTTTTTTGTTGCTGTTTTGTGAGTTTTGATCAGCCAACCACAGCTCGCACCTTTCGTACATCGCTGCTGCCCTCGTAGGTAGCCCGGGTAGCTATCGCTGCTATCGTGACTGACCGTGAGTGCTTTGTTGGCGGAGTTCACTTCTGTGAGTTGTCGCATACCACCGCATTCTCTTTTGCGTGCGTGCTGTGCAAAGGCACTGCGGACTGCTTGAATTTTCGTCTTCTCGTGTAGCAACTGCCAGCGTCACGTGAAATAACCTTGACTTTGCGACGAAGTTGAAAGCCTTACAGCGTGTTGTGGCGGGCGAAAAATGTTTGACAATGGCAGATGACATCGGGATGCCACGGAGCACTCTGAGCACCTTGAAAAACAAGGCAGATATTAAGGCAAAGGTGGCGGAGCAGCGAACGTCGGGAGCCTGTTGCGTGTGCACTCCTGCCCACGGGAGAGTAGAAAAGGCACTCTATGCCTGGTTCTTAGAAGTGCGCACGAAGAACATTCCTGTGGATGGCCCAGTGCTGATGGCTAAGGCCAAATGGTTTGCCGCTGCACTCGGTGAAGACAGTTTCTCCGACAACACCGAGTGGCTTCACCGATTTAAGCAACGCTACAACATTGTCGGCAAAAGGCGAAAGCGAAGCCATAAGCAGCCAGGACATCCAGCAGTGGATGATGGAGTGGCCGGAAATCTCAGCGAAGTTTTCACCCGCGGAAATCTTCAACACCGACGGAGAGCGGTCTATTTTGGCAAATGCTGCCGAGCAAGACTCTCGCGTCCGGGGTAGCACATGTCATGGTGGAAAAATGAGTAAAGTCTGCGTGAGCGTTCTGCTGGCAGCCAACATGGATGGGTCTCGGAAGCTCCAGCCCTTTGTGATCGGGAAAGCAAGGGCACCGCGCTGTTTCAAGAACTCTAAGCAGCTCCTCGTTTGCTACGCCTTGAACAAGAAGGCGTGGATGACGCATCAGCTGTTCACAGAATGGCTGCAAGCGTGGGACATCGAGCTGGGCAAGTCGGGGCATCGTGCTTGCCTTCTTGTGGACAACTGCTCGGCCCACCACACACCTGCGAGCTCAAAAACATCGAGCTTGAAGTTTCTGCCAGCCAACACGACAGCGAAGCTGCAACTGCTTGACCAGGGCATCATCAAGTCCTTCAAGGTGGGCTACAGGAGGCGACTCCTTAATAGGCGGCTGGTCAACCTCTGCATGGGCACCGAGCTGAAGGTTGAGCTGCTTGGTGCCATTGAAATGATGACGGGCACCTGGCGAGACGTGAAGACGGACACAGTGGCCAACTGCTTCCGGAAGGCAGGCTTCGTGACGGCGGAACTTGCGGAAACTGGTGAAGACGATGACGAAGAGCGCATAGACGATGCGTTTTGCGAGTTGTCGTTCCTCTTCCCAGCTGCCGTTCCACCCGAAGTGTCTGCGGACTGCAATGTTCAGGCTGTTGCGAGCCTCGCTGACAAGGACATTGTAGCTGTGGTCGCAGGGGCCCGGGATGCCCAAGCCGACAGCTCAAGTGGTGATGAAGATCATCCGGACGAGGTGGTGGCTACACGCGCGTACTCCATCGCTGAAGTGGCGGCAGCATTCGGCTTGATTCACTGTTGTTGCGGCCACATGAAGGGAAACGGGCTGTCGCACCTGGACAGCCTTGATATGATCAAGGCCAGCATCTTCAACTGCATTTCGAAGACGAAGAAGCAGGCTAAGATAAGCGATTTCTTTTTCACACAAATAAAACATTCTGTTGCATCGTGTGTATGGAATTAGTTGTCATTCTTGAATGCGCCGATTGTAGGTGATTGTCCGCTACTGGTAAGGTCTCGGGGCCTGTATTTCTTTATATCGAATTTTTCATATATCGAACTAATTCTCGATCCCCTTCGAGTTCGATATATCCATGTTCGACTGTAAATTTCTTTAAAGGGCCGCTCACCGGGTCTGGCCATTCTGAGCTGACAAATGCATTGCATACATTGCATGCTTATGATCATGCGTGCCAAGTACTGCATTTTGTGCCACGGAAGGTGCTCAAGTTTTACACTGACTTTTGGTTCCTCTCCTCACAAGCATTGCACACCTTTAAGAGAGTATGATGCTCTGCATTGCTGCAGCATGATATATCACCACAAAACACATCTGTGTCATTAAAAGTCATAGCACGTGGCATTCGTTGACAGTGTGCAACTTCGGATGCGTTATCTGAAGGTTGTAGGTGCGGTCCCTGCCAACGGCAGCCGTGTTTTTTCTCCACTTTAATTCCTTACTTTAATTCCTTTCTACTTATTCCACAATTACTGCACTACAATTTCTCCTATGCTTTCCTTAGCTGCATTGCCTGTTCGCTTCATTAAGCTGTTTCTAACAAATAAAAAGCAAGCCCTTGACCCATTATATTCTTTTGTTATTTCATAGATAGGGCCTCATACTGGGAAACTTGATGCCTTTAGGTAGTGTCCGAAGGGTTTATTGAGCAGCAGCCATCTCTTCATAAGGTCACACTCTACGTGACGCCTTCTGGCAACAAGTGTTCCACACTTACCACAATGGTTATGAGTGGCACTGTCTGACACTCCCAGAATTATATGTCCCTGCCACGGTCATCTAGTGGATATAGCACTTGGCTGCTGATCCGAAGTTCGCGGGATCAAATCCCAGCCACGGCAGCTGCATTTCGATGGAGGTGAAATGTTGAGGCCTTTGAACTGTGCGATGTCAGTGCACATTGAAGAATCCCAGATGGTCAGAATTTCCTGAGCCCTTCTCTATGGCGTTTCTGATAGTAATAGCTTGTTTTGGGATGTAAAATCCCAGAAATCGATCATCAATCAGTATTATATGCACCTAAACAGCCAATAAGGTGGACGGGAGAACGACCGCCTTCATAAGGTCACGTTCTACGCAACTCCTCCTGGCAACAAGAGTGTTCCACACTTACCGGCATGGTTATGAGTGGCGCTGTCTAGCGCTCCCAGGATTATATGCACATAAGTAGTAGCCAGTAGAGTGGATGGGAGAATGACCACCTTCATAGCTGAGATTGTAGAGCAGTCGGACGCGTTATTCGAAGGTCGTAGGTTCGGTCCCTACCAAAGGCAGGTGGTTTTTCGTCCTCTTTAATTTCTTTCCACTTATTCCATAATTACTACACCACAATTTCCCTGTGCTTCCCGAGCTTCATTGTCTGTTCTCTTCATTAAGTTGTTTCTAACAAATTAAAAACAAGTCCTCAACCCATTCTCTTCTTTTGTTATTCCATGAGTGGACACTCTGACTGGTGAGCTTTCCATTGCAGTAAGAAAGTGGATACCTTAAATATTGGTTGTAGGTCTTTGTAAAGCAATTTTATTATTGTAGAATGCAAAAGGAACCCTTGCTTTGTATTTTAAGACATGGATCTTGCTCAGTTGTTCTTCACAGCATGCAGTTAAATTCTGATTCAGTGCCTTATTTTGCAGCATATACAAAAGTGGTGATGTTTTGTCAGCATGAATATTTCTATTTCCAAAGATGCCAGCAGTGATTCTGGTACCATGTGGAGTTATAGAAGTGGCAGGGACCATTTTTGATATGCATATAGTACAATGCTATAACTCTTGTATGAGTTTTGAAGGGTTAGTATTACCATTTTTTACAGGCAATTATTACACATGCCACTGTTCAATACATCTGAGTTAGACTGTATAAGAAATAAAAGTCTCTACAATAACATGTGCAGATCTGGAAAAACCCTCAATGGAAGAGAGTGAATGGCACGAGTGCTCAGGCCTGGTCTCATTCGTCTGCTTTTCTGATGTCTTATCCTATCATTCATTTCACTTGCCCATCTGTTGGTTTGCCTATTCCTAGTTTTTTTTCTCGGCTTGTCTTGCGATGACTTCATGTAGAAAGCTCCTATACGTTTGGTGATTTTTTTTCTTATTTTTCTGTATTTTTGTCAGGCAAGCGGCACATGTAGCTGAAGTTCACTTGCGTCATACGAATGTTTGTTTCCAGAAAGAAACATTTCTAGCCTGCATAATAAAAGTTAAACATGAGAATTGGTAATCACCCAATACAAGAAAGTCCCCGCAAGGCTGTGTATATTCAACGTAATCCTTGTGTGTCTAGTGCAGTGAAGCTGTCTGCTAGCATTTTGGAAACATTGCTGTTGCAAAGATTTGAAACATGAAACGTTGCTCTGTACCCTTGAGAAAGCTTTAGCAAGGTCTCGGAAAGTCCTTGAATACCGGTGAATGTTTTTGTCTGCCACCTATAAAAACCCAGCATATCCTCTGCAGTGGTGGCATACGCAATTGTTTACACAATTTGTCTTTGGCAGTTCTATTAACAAGTGGCCACGAAAGTGCAATAAACAGTGAGCTTTGAATGAGTTGAACCCTCAACGTATTCAGTGTGTCATTAGTTTGCTACAATGTGCAGAATATTTTTATGGACAAATAATTTTCTGAAGGTATTACCATATTTAACAAGCACGTTGATGTGGTATGTTCCAGGAGCAATAAAAATATAATTTTCATTGGCTCTTAATGAACATAGCCACTAACAAACTGCACCTACATTTCAAGCATGACTTCTGATTTCCTTTCATTACAAAATAAAGGCATTTCGATGGAGGCGAAATGTTGAGGCCCGTGTGCTGTGCGATGTCAGTGCACGTTAAAGAACCCCAGGTGGTTGAAATTTCCGGAGCCCTCCACTACGGCGTCTCTCATAATCAGAACTGGTTTTGGGACGTTAAACCCCACAAATCAATCAATCAAAATAAAGGATGGCTGACTTCAGAATAAATTAATTTTATTATGCTTTAATTACAATAATTGACTGTATAACAGACATCTCGATATATAACCACGCTTTCTTTAAATTACGTATGGGGCGCCACGGAAAATATGTGTGAGGATTTGATGCATTTATAGACACTTCGTAATAATGCGCCTGAAGCGGATATGACATAAGAATCCTTCCTTCTGTGCTAAAACGACGTATCCGTATTGCCAAACAGTGGTACAGAAGAAAGGCTACTTGAGGTGTTATGGGTGCTGCACCATAATTTCAACAGTTTGGATAACTAAGCCCTTTATTATAAATTGCTTTGCTTGCCAAGAACACGGATGTTTTGCAAGACATACAATTTGTCACTTCCTGCTCCCCTTTTTCTTTTATGCAGTTTTTTGTGAATGGTTGAGCACTCTTATAACCTACTTTTTGTATCATTTTAAAAATGTCTCTCAGTTTCACATAGCTTTTTTGCCCTTTTCATTCTCTTGAACGTTTAGTTCAGCAGTGGTGACACCATGCTGAATTGTACTTTTCAGTCACCGCATGTGGGGCAAAAGGAATTGCATGACTATTTTTCAATACTGACCTGATTCTTGTAGTAGCATGAGTGTAGAAACAAACAAGACTCAGTGAAATCCAATAAAATGTTCAAGGATTCCCAATAATGCCATGTTAAAAATACATGCTTAAAAAGAGGAGAGAATTATATTTTGATCCACAGAGTGCTTAATATAGGCATCTTTATTTTAGAAGAACTTGTTGTTGGGTGTGTTGGTGCATCTTAACAAAGAAAAGGAACTGTGCAGAAAAACCAATGACCACCTAAACCAGACACAGACACAGGCGCAGACTTGTTTAGCTGGTCATTGGTTTTTCCACACTGTTCCTTTTCTTTTGTTAGGCATCTTTACGTTGCAGCCCGTACGACTCAGGTTTTTCACATTATACAAGGTGACTTATTTTGAACAAATATCATGCATGTTTTGTGTATTCAGTATTAAGTATTATTTACTGTGCCTTGGTTCACTATACTAGAGCAGCAGCTCAGGGGAAGTTGGAAGCTTGTATCGATGAACAGATTGTTAAATATGAAGCAGAACAGGAAGTGTCACTGGAGCCAACATTTTGACAAGTGGACTTGTCTTCTTCCTGATGAACACAAGTGGACTGTTGCCGTCCTGACGGAGATAAGTCCACTCGTGGATCTGTTGGCTCCAGTGGCATTTCGTGTTCAACGTCGTTTTTAACAATCTGTTCATTAGTTCACTATAGTTGAGTTTGACTGTTTCTGTTTAACATTTGCATAGACTTGATGCGAAGGTTGGTATCCTAATGTGACCACTTATTATAGATGACATATTGCTATTCGTTAAGTGCCTTGGGGAGTAGTTTGTTGTAATATTAATGCTCCCAGTCTATTTTGGTTGCATCATCCCCAGAATTTTCCGATGAACTGCTGCACTGCCTGTAAAATTTTATTGGTGTTGCAAATCTGCTTTCGTTTATTTCCATGTGGCATGCATAATTCTTTAATTAATGCTAACAAATTGTACAGCAGTAATGTTAACAAATAGTTGTCTGCATAAGCAGATGCACTATATATAGTGACTTTGTATGTGTTATGCTCCTATGGAGAACTTAAAGTAGAGGTCACATCCACAACCATCTTGCCTTTGAACATTGCAGAAGCTGAAAGTTCCCAATGGACTAAGCACCAGCATTGAAGGACGTGGTTGGTTTATTTCTCCAGTCAGCTCAACACGACCATTTATTTGGTGGCATATTTTTGTGGCTGCACTTGGTGCTCTGCTGGTCTTCATACTCATGTTCCTCGAGATTGAAATCTGCGAGTGAGTAGTTGCAGGCTGCCCTGGTTTTACCATTCTTCTCAGCTTTTTCTGTCAGTACTTGTGAAATGTTAAATTTTAATTTTAAGCCATGTATCTGTGCGCTCACAGTCAATGCATATGACATTGTCATTGATGAAATGTTTCTTGAAGCTCTCGTTCAGTTGAACAATGGCCCAGTGATGGTCCGCCAACATTGGGAAAACATGCCAAGCATCTCATCACATCAAGTGTCTTACTGCACTTGTTTGTTCAAAAGAAATTTTTCAGGAGACCATCGGCATTGTGTGAAAGACTGCATGTGCATGAACATGCTTGCATGCATGTGGGGCATTCCTAAAAATATTTTATTCTCCTTTATGAAGCACTTACCTGTGGGACAGAGGCTATTTAGCATTGGGCTTTGCTCCTAGAAGTCTATAGTTCATATCCAGCCATTCAAACATCTTACAAGTGTGCACTACACTGGCATTGATCGCATGTACATGCATGTGTATGATGATGCTGACGGTTATGCATATTTAAACCACATCTGGTCCTGTTCGTCCATGTAGTGGGGAGGTCACTAAAAGAATTCTGTGTGCATTTTAAAAATGTGTTGGTGCCGAGCACCCTTGCCTACAAAAAAAAACCTCTGTTTTACCAAGAAACCTACGATAGATGAGTGCTGGACATGATCTTCAGACACCCTTTCATGTGCACATGCAGATTTTATGCTGCAACAGACATGAAGTTCTAAAAAAAAAAGGGGGGGAATTCATCACATCTCAGTGCCCCCACCACATTGCTCACTTTTATTGCGATAGCAATTATATGGACAGTCTCGGCTGGTTTTTGCCGTCCCCGTCGCCGCCGTCATGAACCGTATATGTATAAGTATCTATATATATATAAAAATCCCAAAGAAAAATAATTCAGATAAATGCTTCCGACGCGCGGAATCGAACCAGGAACCCCTCGCTCCGCAGCGCGTGGCGCTAACCACTACGCCACGAAGAGCAGATGCTTCACAGAGCTAACAGCGAGCCTTATATACACACGCTTTACCGCTGGCAGGACTCGGAGACGCCAGGCGCTTATAAGCGTTTCTTCATTACCAGCGAGATGGCGCGAGGAGCGTAACGGCCGCCTTTGCAAGAAGAGTGCTGTTTTTTTGGTACACCATTATTTGTCTTGAAAATAATTGTTGAATGAAGATTTTAAATGCCACATACTAATGAAGATAAGGTATCCACAGTAGTGGCTCAGTGGCTAGTGGTTATGGCATTGTGCTGCTGTACACGAGGTTTAAATGATTTGTAGGGTTTAACGTTCCAAAACCAGCTCTGATATGAGAGACACCGTAGTGGAGGTCTCCAGAAATTTCAACCACCTAGGGCTCTTTAACGTGCAATGACATTGCACAGCACACGGGCCTCAACATTTCGCCTCCATCGAAATGCAGCCGCCACATGATGTTTAGTTTCGATATCTTGACCACAGTTTTATAGTGATACATTTTCCTATGAAATCATTTTTTTTTTGCACTTGTTGAACATTTTTTGTAGAGTCATAGCAAACACTCTGCCTGCTTTGTCAATAAAATCAATTGGCTGTGAATAGTTATGGTAAAAGTGGTATAAAATCTAGTGGAAAGCATTGTTCCTTCCCAGCTAAGAATTATTGCTTTTCTCTCCAGCAAAATGCAAAAATATACATGTGCATAGATTTAGGTGCATGTTAAGAAACCTCAGGTGGTTAAAATTAATATTTGGCTATTTATAATTACCTCCCTTATAAACCACAGGTAATGCTGTTTTGGAATATTACACTCCATTCTCTAACCTAACTACATTAAACTTTCTTTGTCATACTGGCCATAAAAATGTGGTGGGGTTGAAATCCAAGAACACCCATGTACTTAGATATGGATTCACCCCAGGTGGGTAAAGTTTGTCCGGAGTCTGCCACTATGTCATGCTTCTTGATCACATTGTGATTTTGGCGCATAAAATCCAAAATTTACACTAATATTGAAATTTCTTCAGCACTGAAAAAAACAAAACAAGAATATGCAAGAACTACTTGGAAAGTATTCCAAATTTTATTTATCCATGCCATGTGCTTTTCATATATCTCTTCAAACCATGTATTCATCAAAACTGGCACATAAAAATAGCATGAAGCAGGTGAGACAATTCCAGACAAATAAATGCGCAGTATGAGTGCTTACTTGCAAATGACATTGAAATGGAAAGGGGGAACCCTCTGCGCTGCAGTGGTAATAGCTGCGCATGCGCCGGAAAACACTTCAGTCTGCTATTTTTTTTTAAGTTCACCATAACCTCGAGTAAGTGACCTCAGATAAATAAGTGAAAAGTAGGTGAAAAAAGAGTGATAAAGCTAAAGCTTAATGCAAATTAAAAAGATGCCTAATGTGGTGAAGACACTCCCAAAAAAAGGCCATCTACAACTAAAAAAAAATTGTTTCCTTTTTGCGGCCCGTGTGCTGTGCGATGTCAGTGCACGTTAAAGAACCCCAGGAGGTCGAAATTTCCGGAGACCTCCACTACGGCGTCTCTCATAATCAGAGCTGGTTTTGGGACGTTAAACCCCACAAAACAACAAACAACAATTTGTAAACTAGCTCCTGCCTCTATACTTCCTGAAAGTTACTCTGATGAAGTGCACAGAATAATTAGAATTAAACAAAAGCAGTGATGCTTTTGTTTGCGTCATGAGACCACTTTTATTTGTAAGTTTGAGAGGAGAACTTGCTTTGAACATGGGCCCCTGAAGCACTTTTCAAGCATTTTAAGAATACATGCTGATCTGTAAACAAATCTCCAATTAACAAGTGAGCTGAATATTATCACATTGCATGTGGGCGAGAATTTACAAAATCTTGTCAGAAACTGCCAAAACTATCTTGCTGTCTCCATCACAATGTCTCCATCAGCTAGCAGCAAGTGGAAACAAGTGGGGCCAACAGGTATTGGCCGATTTGTTGATTGTGGGAACATTGTCTGTATTAGACTTATTGTAAATGCTTAATTAAATAGAGAGAAGTATACATGGCTACACTGTAAAAAGAACAAAACAATGAAAAGTAAGTCATTGTAGCTTGGCCAGACTGGAACACGTGTGCCAGCACACCAGTTGTGCATTACCTCTGGTGCATAGTGTAGGTAATGCTGCTACCATGGAGTGCCTCCATATGCAGGTGTTCTGCAATATTGAAGTAGAAATAATGGTCAACTTGTAAAACAAACAAGGGAAGATGCCCAGGGTCATGACACGCATTGATGCAAGTTTTGCGTGGGCCTTGCCACACACCTTGCCGCACAACTTCCCCATCCAAACTTTGTAGTTTCCAATCCACTTGTGAGAAAGCATTCAGAACATGTGATAACTTTCTGTAACTCCGCTTGTGCCTGAAAGATATGCAAAATTTTTATGGTGGGGTATTCACGAAAAAGCATCATCCTCTAGTGCAGCCATTTTGCGATTACTTGGAAAGGTGTTTCAGGGCCCCTTTAAGAACTCACCTTGTAAGGAACAGACCATGTACCACAGAGTTGTATCGTTATGATTAGCCTTTAGTAAGTCATAATTGACGATCTCTTCTTTATTAAATTCATTGAGGCTCTGTTTCTCTTTGCAACTTGCTGTTTAAAGTATGTTTCTAAAATGCAAATTTTTGTGATCTTCCCTAACACACAAGGAATCACAAATACTATTATGCTTTCTTTGGTAGGGTTGACAGCACCAGCACCAACAAAATTTGTTCGGGTGCTGACCATGAGCATTTCACTTTTTGTAGGTCTGCAGTATTTAACAGCAGGTCTCTGTTCCCGCCACGGTGGTCTAGTGGCTATGGTACTTGGCTGCTGATCCGAGGGTCGCGCGATTGAATCTTGGCCGTCACGGCTGCATTTTGATGGAAGCGAAATGTTGAGGCCCATGTACTGTGCAATGTCAGTGCACGTCAAAGAACTCCAGGTGGTCAAAATTTCCAGACCCCTCTGCTACGGCATCTTTCATAATCAGATCATCGTTTTGGGATGTAAAACCCCCAGAAATGAATCAGTAACAGGTCTCCATTTCCCAAATGATAAGTGAACATCCTCTGGAGTGTGTACACAAAAGTCTTGACAAGTTGACCTTGTAGACCCTGTATAACAGAATTTTCAGTGCTTCTAGGTGGTAGCCAAATTTTGATATTTTTTTTTTTTGGCAATTGCAGGGACAAGCAAAACTGATTGCCTTAATAGTGCTCTGTCTGTTCTTGCCGCATCAGCCATCACGTAATCAAATGTGCAACCTTTGCATTGATTGCACCAGCAGATGGTAACTAGTCTCAAAATTATGTACACTTGCTCTAAATTCATGTGCAAGAATAATAATAATAATAATAAACGAAATTGGTATATAATCAAACAGTAGTTAATCTGATAGGCTTATCATTCCCGTGGCATGGACTAAAGAACAATTGATTTTGGAGCCTTCTGATGCAGTTTAGTTGGATTTGTGTCGAGAACTTTAAAACTTGATGGAGTTTCTTTTATTGCAGCATCGGCTTAAAAAATACTTAAAAAGTGGGTTGAAAGCCTTTACAAAAAAGTTTTAGGTGTTCTTGATCTCCCTTAGGTAATGTTACGGTGCTAGCCTGTGAAAGTTTAGGCAACCGCTCCAAGGAGAGAGGGGAACAACCCAGTTTTGTGTCACCTTCAAGAGAAAGAGGGGGTGAATTCCTCTATTGCGATGGTTACGCTGTCATTCCAATGTCTTTCTCTTCTTTCTGCTGTTATGAAGGGTGGCAGTGTTGGCATCTGTACACAGTCTTGATGTAAATTAACCTAAGGCAATGGGTTAGGCTCGTGCTAGGTTAAGCGTCTGATTACGAACCTTGTAGTGGTGCTACATTCGAAACCACATTCTCCTAGCTGCTATTTTACAGCAATGATATGCCATTTGCTCACCAACTTTGAGGGCACACCTATATTTTGGGAAGGTCACAGGTTTGAGTCCAAGTGGTTATGAATTTAGGCGTATACATGGAGGATCTACCTGCACGCTAAACACCATCTTCAAAGCTCTACTTGCATCAAGCCTACAGCCACTTTTATGTGGTTTTGGTGTACAATTAGTGTTTTAATGCTTTTAATTCTTACCGGAGGCAGCTAAAATAATTTTAGCTCAACGCGATTCTTTCAGTCATGTACAACGGTCATCTAGAACCATTACCACTTTTTATAAAGGTTGCATTTTTTTAGAGGTTGTCTGATTTTTCTCCTGGCTTCCTGAGAGGTGGAATGAGAGGTTGGCATGGCGCATTTATGACAAGCACCATAAAAGGCCGCTGAGGATGCTGTAGCTGTAACAGACTAAATTTTATGTAGGGGTTTGTGTGAGCATGTGCACACAGTGATGGGAGTGCTCTGAACACCATACCTCACATTTTTTTAAGTTGCTAAATTCTGCTGAAAATTTTAGCTTCAGCAATGACTAGCCATAAAATTTGTTCTAAATTAAATGTTGTGAGTATGTTTTTTTTATTTGTTCATTTGTTTTAGTACCTACTTCCCCTTTACTGGCATTACAGCAGGGAGTATACAGGGTGTTTCTTTTTAGTTGCAACACATTTTTAAAAATAGAAAAACATAAATCGCGAGAATGTCTTGTGTACCATTCGAGTACAGTAGAACCCCGCTGATACGTTTTTCACGGGAGCGTAGAAAATAAACGTAAGAGCTGAGAAACGGGAAAAATGGAAAAATGTGAGGAGTGGTGATCGGCACACAATTTTATTTCAGTGCTAGCGCTTTCAGTGCACGCATCGGCACACTCGGCTATGATTTCGTCGACAGAGAAAACATCGGACGTGACAACGACATCATCGATGGAAACGTAATCACTATATGCGATTCCGTCACAAACAGTTTGCACAGCTGTGCCATAATTTTGCTGGCGGAAGCCGGAAACGTAATGGGCGTCGCCCATAGTGCAGCTAATACAGTCAATCCAAGTCAAGCTACATGAAAAGTCAATACATATTGCCGTCGGCAGTGGCCGCTTGGAGTGTCGATTCGCAACGTAGCATACGGGAATGTTCCCACACTGCGACGTAACAGCGGGGTCCCTAATGCATTGAATCCTATGGGCGCTATGAGGGGACTGGCCCAAAACAACGTAACAGCCAGGAAAACGCAGCTGCCGGGAACGTAACAGCGGGGTTCTACTGTATACGGATTGGCGGCCTCTAGATACAGAACAATTTCCACACTTGTGCGCCGAATTAGCGAAATTACGCTAATTAACTTTTTAATTATCAGTAATTGGTGGCTACAGCAAATGAGTACTTTGGAGCCTGTCCTCGACACTACCTATCCCAATGATCAAATTTTGAATAGCGGAGCGCATGTCGGAGCTACGCGAACAATTAGTTCCCCGTGGCAGGCTCCTTGAAACCGAAATTGCCGGAAAAAGAGCGTCTGTGGGGGGACGTCGATGTCGCCACCCCCACGGCTTTCATCACTCGCCATTCGCCCGTGGTCACCGCCGCTCCGGCCGCTTCGGCTGCGCAAGCAGCTTGCGTTATCTCCTTATTATCAGCGGCGTTGGGCGCCGCGGGCGAGTGATGAAATCCGGGGAGGCGGCGACATCGACGTCCACAGACGCTCTTTTTCCAGCAATTTCGGTTTCAAGGAGCCTGCCACGGGGAACTAATTATTCGCGTAGCTCCGACATGCACTCCGCTATTCAAAATTTGATCATTGGGATAGGTAGTGTCGAGGACAGGCTCCAAAGTATTCATTTGCTGTAGCCACCAATTACTAATAATTAAAAAGTTAATTAGCGTAATTTCGCTAATTATGCATACAAGTGCGGCAATTGTTCTGTATCTAGAGGCCGCCAATCCGTATACTCGAATGGTACACAAGACATTCCCGCGATTTATGTTTTTCTAATTTTCAAAATGCGTTGCAACTAAAAAAAACACCCTGTACATCCTGTGTAGCTTGATTGATGTCAAATGAAACAAAGTAGATTAAAAATAGTCATTGGGCACATTGTAAACACTGTAACTACTGTGATCAGATAGTACTTTTGAAAGGCTGAACCTGAAAACGGAGAAATACTTTGTATCATCATCATCGTCGTCAGCCTATTTTAAGTCCACTGCTGGATGAAGGCATTTCCCAATGATTTCCAGTTTGCCCTATTCTTAATTTCGTTTCTCCACCTAACGTTTTGTGTGCCTCTGTTACGTTTTTCTTCTCTTGGTGGTGTCCATTCCATCGCTCTTACTGTCCATCTCTTGTCTGTCTGTCCCCCACATATGCCCTGCCCAAGTCCATATTTTTGTTTTACTTCATAGATACAAAAATATCAGCTACTCCTGTCTGTTCTCTGATCCACTCTGCTCGTATTTTTATCTCTTAGCTTTACACCTATCATTTTTCTTTCCATTGCACGCTGCATGATTCTTAATTTCATCTCAAGATTTTTAGTTAACCTTCATGTTTCTGCACCGTACGTATTAGTACTGGGACAGTGCACTGGTTAAATACTTTTCACTTTAGTGACAGTGGCAAGTTTCCAGTCATGATTTGGGAATGTCTCCTGAATGCGCTCCTATATAGGCATAGGAATAGGATAAAAGATGGGTCCTATTGTATGTTCCACTATTCACGTATAGGCGTAGGCATAGGATGAAAGATGGGTCTTGTATGTTCCTCTATTCACCAATGTCATCTTGATCAAGGGCATACATATCCTTGCTGCTCACTTCTACCTCCTTATAACCGCCTGCAAACTTGTTGGAAGCAGCCATTGTACGATACTTCACTACTACATCAGCAGACACATGCATGCCTGTTGAAATTCTACAGCAAGGCTGTCTAAACCTAGCCTGGACATCTGGCATTGTCTGTAGTGCTTGCAGAAAGTAGTTTGCATGCACTTCTTTGTTCTCTTGCACTTGGCTCACTCTTGCTCCACTACTACATGATGGTGATTATGCAAACACCAATGGGCAGCATATGAAATAAACACTGTTATTGACCCAAGCGAAATGTTTTGAACAGTGAAGGGCCAAACATTTTGTCAGCGACTCAGGTATCAGTACCAGTGTACTTCTCTTTGATGGTGACTGTTCGAATATGGATGCCCAGTGCTTCTCTTCGTTAATGACTTGGGTATTGGCACCAATGTTTTCCTCTTTGATTGTGAATACACAAAGCCCATGGGCATGCATACTTGAAGCTTAGTGTAAAGGGAGTGGTATAGCAACACATAAGTAAACATTCAGTAGAAACATTACACAGTTTCGCTGATTGACCATTTTCAAAGAGGCTAAGGGTCAAACATTTTTTTTAGTATTCAAAAGAATGGATGAGATATGGACAGAGCACAAATATAACCCAATTTTCACGTAAAAAATCCACACAAAGCTACATATGAACTAATTTCCTGAATGCAAACCCTGCGAGTTATGTCAGTGCTTTGCCTGTTATACATTTCTACAGTAGCAACAAAAAAACGTTAGCACTGGTGGCAAGTGACCAGAGTGGTGAAACTACAATGTGTTATCTTTTTTCCAAATGTATCAAAAGTGTCATGCACAATCTGTTTTAATGTGGAGGTGATTGGCAGAAAGTGACATGTGGAGTGGATTGGCAGAAAGCCAGCATTCTGTAATCCATGTAATGCATTATTTGTCAGCAGACCCATGTCCCAATATAGCCTTAAACATGAGCCACCACTGCTTTGCAATATATAGTGTGCCTGGAACTGTTGTTATTGATGTGCTATAGAACAAAACCGCTTTGTCTTCAGATTTTGCCAATCATTAGTCACTTGTGATAATCTTCTGTTGCAGCTGTGCCTGCTTAATCTGTCAAGGCTGCTCAGAGTCAGTCTTTGAAAAGCAGTTACTTTCTAAAAAGCCAATCAGTTTCTTCCATATGTGATAAATTTCATGGGATATGTTGTATTGTTGAAGCTAATGGATTAATAGTGAATGATTGGTAAAGTGGGTTAGGTAAAGTAAGATAACTAATGTCATAAAATTTTAAATGTACACGTTATCACAAATACATGTCTCCAAACGTTTTCACAAAACATGCACAGGGGAAATGAGCATGGTTTTTTTTTCTGTGTTTACTCTAATGCACGAGTGCAATACTGCTCGAAGGAGAGTTCATTTCTCATTGTGGTGGCTTGAAAACTGACAAATGAAGTAAAAGAACCATAGTACAAAAGGAACTGGAATGATTAGTGTAACCATTTTATTGTATTGTTTTTATAAAGGAAATGTGATCACATGAAAACATTATCTTAATTCTAATGGGCATGCGTGTGAAACCTCCTTCATAACCAAATTGCAAATTCAAGGTGTTTTAGGATATGCAAGTCGCTGCCATGCCTTTCGTGCAGGCTGATCCTGAGCAAGAAGGAGCGCAAGCTGCAAAAGGGCTCTGGCTTCCACCTGGACCTCCTGCTCATCTGCTACATGGAGCTCGGCTGCGCCATCATTGGTGCTCCTTGGATGTGTGCAGCCACGGTGCGCTCTGTGTCACACCTTGCCTCACTCACCATCATGAGCCGCACCCATGCACCTGGCGAGTCACCACACATTATTGGTGTCAAGGAGCAGCGTGTTACCAATCTTCTTGTGTCACTCCTTGTTGGTGGGTGCCACTGCACGGCAGTTTATTTTTCTGTCGTTACTTCCCTGTCATTTCAACTTTGAAGCAGCAGCAGAATATAAAATGCTCTTGCAGTTGTTCTTTAACTTTGACTGCATGCCAAAGTGTATATTATTTATGCCTAATCTTATTCAGGTTGTCAACACTCTTGGCTTACTCATGACTTTCGAAGGAGCTGTTGTGAATGTTGTGCTTGTCTGCTGAAATGGCCCTGAATGTTTCATAATGTTCAAGGCTCATTAAAAAGCAGGTAAAGGTGATCTTAACTGCTTGCTATAATGGTGAAACCATTCCCACCCTTCAGCTGTTCCCTCCTGTTAGTGCAATCTCGAACCTCCCTTTGCCCCCTTTCTCCTTTGTTCCTTGTTCTTACCCTTTTATTTGAGGACTCTGACATTACTTACCCTTCTCTCTGCACAAGCTGATGCTCCACCCTTTGAAGGTGGAGGAGTGAGCTAGGTGTACATGAAAATGCTGGTAAGGAAAGTACTTGCTGCCTTGATAAAGACAAGTTGTCGACTGCAGACTCCAGTGACATTCCAGGTTTTGAGACTTCTCAGCACTAAGCCACTTGGAACACAAATGCATCAGATGTTGTTGTCTTAACCATGCTGTTGGTGAATACATTGAAAATTGAACCCCCTCCCCCCAACATTCTCTTATTGTTCAGCTTTTTCAGTAAGAACCAGGAGCGGGGAAATCGGGTAATGGCCATTTATGTTATTTTATCAGTCTGCTTATGTATAGCACTACAACACGGGCCATTTTTATAAATTTTGGAAAAATACCAATTGAAGGCATCAGTTAAAGCATGGTAATGAGTTCTGCAAGAGCTTCTTTTGGTAAAATCTGTGCTGTTGCAACCATTGTAAATATATATGTAACATCGTCATAACTATACTGCTAAATGTCTGCTCAAACACTCCATAATAGAATTTGAAGTGCAGAGAAGATGCTAAGGAAGGAGAGTAAGTTTTGTTGGTTTTATTCTTCTGGCCATGGTCACTTGGTCACTGCTATCCCTCACCGTATTTACACGATTGTAAGTCGACTTGAATGTAGGTCGATCCTCCTAAAATTGCATCCCTCAAAAAAGGAAAAAAAAATCAAGCGCATTTCACACAAGGAAAATTTGCTGACGTGGTTGCTGAGGGTTACTCATCGTCACTTGCGTCGTCCTCACTGGTTCTGCCGCCGTCATAGCTGCTGCGGTATCACAGCACATCGTCATCAAGTGTGAGTCCACACTTCGCGAATGACCGCACCACTACATCGCATGGTACAGCCCCCCATGCAGAGAGGACCCACCCACACACAGTAGCCAGGGAGGCCCTCCTCACACGCCCGCTTGGCATAAGTTCGCGGTTTTCTGACAAAATCCACTCATATTTGCGGCGCAGGAGGTCCTTAAATGGCTTGTTGACTCCCACGTCGAGAGGCTGAAGCTGACCCGTCAAGCCACCGGGGATTACAAGCATGTCGGTACGCTCCTTTTGAAGCACCACTTTCACCTTCACAGTGAGATGGCCTCGGAACGAGTCCAGCACTAGCAGGTTGGGGATGTTTTTCTTGAGGGATGCCCCCGGCCTCAGGAGCCACACCAGACAGTACCACTCCACCACCATGTCATCCGTCATAAAGCCCTTTTCATTCACCCGTACCACAATGCCTTTGGGAAGCACCTTTTTAGGCATCGTCTTCCGTTTCAACACGAAGTTTGGTGCCATCCGCAAAGCATGACAACATCACAGTAAAACGGAGCGCTTCATTTCCCGTTGTGAATAGGGTCACATCGTGTGCACCCTTCACGCTCACTGTCGTATTGCTGGTCATGTCGAAGTATACGGGTGTTTGGTCGGCATTGCCGATCTGGCCAAGCAAATACTGCCGGGTGTCACGTAGTTTAAGGAAGTGCCTATGGAAGGCAAGGACCTTTTCCTCGTATGCGACCGGCAACTTTTGGCACACGCTGGTGTGTCGACGCAGAGAAAAGCCTGCCCTCTTCATAAATTTCGATGCCCAATCCCTGCTGGCTTTGAACTCGGCCTTTGGTATCCCTGCCTCAGAAGCATAGACATGGGCTTGTTGCATGATCATATCACAGGTGACCAACAGCAATCGATCGCATAAATCAGTCACGCATGGCGCAAGCTTCTTCTCCAGCTCCGGAAAGCGTCCACACTTTGGCCTGCGAAAGCCACGGCGCTTGGAGTCGCATGAGAAGATTTCCTCACGCTGAAGCCGCCACTACTGCACCACACGTTCACTGATCCCAAGCTTGTGTCCTGCTGCACATTTGTTAGTCTCCTCGGCATGGAGAATAGCAGCCCGTTTGAATGCTGCTGTGAACGAGCACCTATAGTTCTGGGGGCCCAGGCCACTCATGACAGACTGCACGATTCAGCACAACACAGAAGCACGCGGTGACGCTGCCGCTTAGAAAAAAAATTGTACCACACAAAGAGAAGCTCTTCCGTCAACTACCAATAGCCCCCATACGGTGGCTCTTTCATCAATGATTGATGCTCCCACAAGAGCCGTGCACTCGGTAGTTTTTGAAAAAGAACAGTTTTTGTATAAAGATGCGCAATAACCATGCCCTGTGGGTTGAGCAGGAAACTTTATTCGCAATTATGAGAATACATTCGCTGCAAGATGACGCCAGCAAAGCCACTGGCAGCAGCTGCTGCGCAATACCAAAACAAACATGGCAACAGATGGAAGTGGCCGCTCGCGATTTCCATTTATTCGTGAGTACGTTACTCGCATTCAAGAAGCGTTTTGTTTGTCTCAAATAAACAAAATGAGTATTAGCGAATCTTTTGATTCATTGCACAGCGCTAACATGGCCACAATCATATGTTAATACACTTCCGAACGTCATTTCGATGGAGACGAAATGTTGAGGCCCGTGTGCTGTGCGATGTCAGTGCACGTTAAAGAACCCCAGGTGGTCGAAATTTCCGGAGACCTCCACTACGGCGTCTCTCATAATCAGAACTGGTTTTGGGACGTTAAACCCCACAATCATCAATCACTTCCGAACGCGACAGTGGGAGGTTAGTCGCTCTAGGTACAGTGGCCAAAGGGCACAGATCGGGAACGCTAACTTTCAAAGTCAGCATCACCATTATTTGCACCAGAATGTATGCAATGGTAAATTAATACGCTACGCTTCGGCCCTAACCATGGAAACGAGGGCGCAAAGCTGTCCCAACCTAGTAGCACCCCTGATTTCTCGTTTCTCTTGCCGTTACTAGTGGCACACGGTTCGACTTCGATTCTAAGTCGACCCCCCCGACATTGGATTGTCAAATTTGCAAAAAAGGGTCGACCTACAATCGTGTAAATACGATACCTCTCTTTATGCCTGCATGCTTTTAGTTGATATATTAAAGCCAGTCGGCTGAATTCCTTCAGTATGGCATCCCTCTCAGCTGACAAGGTAGCTTTGAGATGTGTGTCTATGCATTCTGTATGAGAAATGTAATGAGTTGTCATTTTTATACTAACGTCTTGTTTTTCCATTCCAGGGTTGTCGGTCTTCATGAGCCCTCTGTTGCGAGAAGTTCCTGTTGCTGTGCTGTTTGGAGTTTTCCTCTACATGGGGATCACATCTATGATTGGAATACAACTATTTGAGCGAATAATTCTTTTCTTCAAGCCAACGAAACACTTCCCAAGTGTGCCTTATGCACAAAAGGTATGCCATCACTTTTCCAGTAGTGCCTGAACAAGCATTTATGTTGACTTTTTTTCTTCCTTGCTAGGTGAAAGCTACGAAGATGCACCTTTACACTCTTTTGCAAGTGGTCTGCCTTATTGTACTTTGGGCCGTCAAGTCATCTTCACTAGCCTTGGCTTTCCCTTTTGTGCTGCTGCTTATGATTCCACTGCGGCTACAGCTGAAGTACATATTCACAGAAAAGGAACTGCAGTGTGTGAGTTACATTTCATCATATATGTTCAGTGTCTCAGTGACAGGGGTCGTATTGGCCATTGTAAGATGTATTCCATTACTGTATTGACACTAATAGTATGACTAAATTTCACTCAGTTCAAAAAGTTTGCAAATACCCTACATCACACTTTGCCTAAAAATGCACTGCAAAACTGAGATTCATTGTCAAAGTTGCAGTGATTCTATACAAAAAATGCTAGAATTAACTCTTGTTTTCTTTTTTTCTTTCCCAGCTTTTAGCCATCCAAGTGAACTGTAAACCACTTTTAGCCCTACAAGCACTTGTGCATGAGAGAAAAAATATATATATATATATTTATTTATTCATTCAGTCATGCTGCAATCACCATTTGGTGATTTTAGCAGGGTAGTACATGTAGTGTTTAGTGGGTCTTCAGTGGTTTCGGGGTCAATTACAAACAAGTCCCGAGTGGTCGTGAAGCTTGATGGGCAAGTTCGTGATACAAACGACAACACAAGCACTCACATCATCATGACATACATATACATTGCTATTTATACATTTAAAAAATGCACTACTTTCATAACCCTTCTTTGCCCACCAAGTGCTGTCAACCTGTCAAGATGTAGAAAATTTTCTTGTGCTGTTGACATTTGGCTTCCATTCCAAGGTCTGTCTAGGCCGCACATTTGCTATCACTTCCACATCTCTGCACATATGGAAAGTTTGGTTTTGTCTTGTGGGTGGTTTTTGTGTTGCTTTGACAAAAAAGAAGTGTGTGGTTTATAATCTCGCAAAAGGTAACTTCTCCATACTGGCCCATTGGAGTGATTTAAGCTGTTCACACCGTAAGTGCTAGTATATATTCCCTTCTACAGCAACATGTACACTTGTACACATTAATTATAAAACGCATCACTCATTACTTCAGCCATCTTGAAATGTGAGGTACATCCGCACACACTACATTGCTTGACGAATCGGTTGTCATGCTGCATTGCGGGAGTGGTGCAAAACTATCATTTTTGTTTGCTTGGAATGGGTACAGCAGATGAGAACTTTGCGAGTACTTCACGCCTGATATTCAATTATTTTTATACAAAAAAAAAGAATGTGAATAAATTCAGCATTAATAGATTAACATTAATTATTATTAATTACTGAAGATGAGCAAACAAATGTATTACCAGCTTCACCTTTTTACTAAAGAACATTGAGCACCTTTGAGTAAAATTGGGCAAATATGACATTTCAAGACAGTCCTTCATAATTTGCACCTTAAAGGGATATACACTCGAACCTCATATAATGTAATGGGATATAACAAAATACTGGATATAACGAAGTAAATAATATTCCTCTTGAAATTCCCATAGACATACATGCATATTGAAACCTCGTTTTTATGGAGTAAAATTGACCTTTCAATGAATATAACGAACTAAAATCATCTCCCACTCCGAAAATCAGCGTGCGTTTGCACTAACAAAATCGCTTCCTGTGGTGTTCGGCAGCCGTCCGGCATGGCGAGTGAGTGAAATAACTCTTATTTTGTCCACAACAGACGCGAGCGAACTCGACGTCACGCAGCTAGGTCCACTCGGGGACCATCACATCAAACCTGACAACCCCCTCGCGGGCCCTCTAGATGGCCAGGATTTGGGAGGTCCGGTCTTCAGCCTTAATTAGCGTCATCATTTCGTCCTGGGTGAAAGGGGGACGGGCAGAGGCACAGCCCCACAGGACATGCTCGAGGTTTACAAAACCGCCACACAGGGGGCAGTCCGGGCTTGGGAACCGTTCAGGGTACATAGTGTGCAGTGCCGCACGGCTTGGGCAATTGCTTGCTTGTAGAAGCCTGAGAGGGTGACAGCTGGGCCCTGCACAGTGAGGAGTGTAGCAGAGGCAGGAGTCTTCTTGAAAGGTACTGATGTTTGCATATCTCGTATGAGCAGAGAGACTTGGGCCGCCCTGTAGAGGACGCGTTACCCGGCACACAGAGTCGGTCAAACCTCGTGCAGCCGAGTGGGCCTCTTCGTTTGCGTTGAGCGAGGCACCCTCAATGGTTCCAAGGTGCCCAGGGAACCAGGCCAAGGAGTGGTGTTGGAGGCATTTCGCTTGTTGGATGAGTCATAGGGCCTGGGGACCCACCATGCCCATCTGAAAGGCCTTGATAGTGGCCTTAGAATAAATCGTGTTATGTACACTGTTCATCAATGCAAGAGCAACGGCAACTTGCTCTGCAATGCTGGGACTAGAGGTAAGAACAGTAGCGCAGTTGATGACCATGGCATCACAGTCAACGACCACTGTGGAAAAGGCTTTTTGTGTGTACGAAGCAGCATCTACACAGCATGCTCAATCCTTGTCCAAGTGGGCACTGGCAAGTAGAGCTTTGTCCCTGGCTCGTCTTCGTCCTTCGTTGTAGGTCGGATGCATATTGCGCGGCATCTAGGGTATGAATATCTTCGATCTTACGTCATTGGGCAACTTCACAGTGTCATGACTGATAACCGTGGGGTTACTTACGTCCCAGCATGCCAAGTATGGCTCGGCCTGCTGCAGTCCCGGAGAGTGAAACTGTGAAAACTGTGAAACTCTTGGGCTTCAGAAATTTCTTTCAACGTGTTGTGGATTCCCAGCTTGAGGAGGTCTGCCATATGCATATGTACGGGAAGGCCGAGGGTAAGCTTGAAGACTCGTCTGATTAGGACATTAATCTTGTTATGCTCCGACACTTGCCAGTTGTGCATAGCAGCCGAAGAAGCCAAGTGACATAACACGAATGCATGGATAATCCAGATCAGGTTGTCCTCCCTGGTTCTGCGATGCCTATTGGCAATTCGTTGAATCAGCCTGAGGGCGCTTTCAGTCTTAGAACAAATGCATTTGAAGGTGGCTCCATTGGCACTGTTAGACTCTATAAACATTCCTAGGACTCTGATAGTGTCCACCCACGGAAATGGGGATCCGTTACTGGTGAATAACCTAATGTGACTGT
This sequence comes from Hyalomma asiaticum, assembly GCA_013339685.2. Taxonomy (NCBI): domain Eukaryota; kingdom Metazoa; phylum Arthropoda; class Arachnida; order Ixodida; family Ixodidae; genus Hyalomma; species Hyalomma asiaticum. The sequence continues at coordinate 337,527,967 of CM023481.1, forward strand.
CAGTTGCTGGCATCCAAGACTGGTGAGAACTGCTTCTGGGCCTTTTCTTGTAGAGTAAAAGCTCAGACTTAGCATGCGAGCACCTTAGCCCGGTGGGGATGAGATACCACTCTGTCACATCGATCGCCTCTTGCAAAGTCCCCTCAACTTGACCTTCACATCTGCTGGGACACCAGATGGTGATGTCATCTGCATAGATCGTATGGTGAATGTTCAGGATCTCATTCAAGGCCCTCAACAGATTGATCATGGAGACATTGAAGAGCGTCGGGAAAATCACCGCACCCTGAGGTGTCCCTTTTGGCCCAAGGGGAATTTTGTGGGCCAAAAACTTGTCAATCATGAGTCTAGTGGACCTCGAGGAAAGGAAGAAGAGCACAACATTGTATGCCCACCTGCCATCGTAAAACTCGGCCAGGGTCTTGACCATAAAAGAGAGCGATATGTTATCGAAAGCCTTTTCCATACCCAAGCCAAGCATCGCCTTGGTGTCGACGGAGCCGGAGTCAATGATATGGTGCTTTATCAACTTCATGGCATCCTGAGTTGAAAGGCCTGACCAAAAACCAATCATGTTGCGAGTGTAGTGCGATAATTCGAAAATCCCTCGGCCCAATGAAACTGCCACACATTGCTGGGCTTAGTCGCGTGAAAGCAGCTGCGCACACCAATATAACTGTTGCTCCCATCCTTTGACCAATTACAGTCTTTACTTGCGATCTCCACTTTTTATTTTTCTCGCCCCGCCACGGTGGTCTAGTGGTTATGGCACTCGGCTGCAGATCCGAAGGTCGTGGGATCGAATCCTGGCCGCGGCGGCTGCATTTCGATGGAGGTGAAATGTTGAGGCCCGTGTGCTGTGCGATGTCAGTGCACGTTAAAGAACCCCAGGTGGTCGAAATTTCCGGAGACCTCCACTACGGCGTCTCTCATAATCAGAGCTGGTTTTGGGACGTTAAACCCCACAAATCAATCAATCAATTTTTATTTTTCTCGCAGCAGCTAAGTGTCAATGCATGGCTTCTGAGATCGCATCATCCCGATCTTGGACGTCATGTTAACTGTGCTATCACACGGCCAGCAGTAGAGATATGAGGGACAAACACGATGGTGCGCTGTTGCTTGCGTGCAGTGGTTACTGCGCCCACTTCTCCTATTATGGCTGTAGAATGCTGATGCGGCTGGGTGTGGCCTCCGAGAGTGCATCGGCAAAGTAGCGACCTCTGGAACCAAAAGTAGGCCAAACCAAGCTGGTGGGGCGGCAGTCGTTGGCCTACACATCGTACATGTTGTAGCGGCCAAGACGGCGAGCTCAGTAGCGGCGGTAGTCCGCCGCGTGCTGCTTTTACATAGGTAACGCACTTGCGCTGTTGACTGTTCAGTATTGTCACCATTAATATGGTTTTGCAGTAACATGTACGAGCTGCAGGCTAAAAAGTACCGAAAGACAATTTCGTTGTGGCAGAACGCATCTGTTGCGCCAGCTGCCAATTCGTGCGGTACTGACAAGTGGATTATTTTTTCTGCTTTTATAAAACTTCATCACATGCGTGGTTCTATATAGGATTACTGTGGGCCACAGTGCTGCCTTCGTATTTGCAAGTTAAAATTTTCGCACTCAAATGGCAAATGTTGCAGTTGAAGACAATAATTGTTATAACGAAATAATGTACATTGACGTGTGTGTTATGCAACGACAACATTGAGGACATTAATGTGCATCAGTGTCTAATGGGTCTTTGGGATCTTTCTGAAGACGAAGAAGACATGTCTGTCTGATTTGGTCTTTGCCAACAAGCTGTCCTGCTGTTCTTGTAGAATGCCTCCCTCTTTTTATTCACATTGTACTGTGACAATATGTAGAACGAAGTCATTCCGTGTCTCCCTTCAACTTTGTTATAACGAGGTTCGAGTGCAGTATTCTGTCTACTGTGTTCCACAAGTTTTACCATAGATACCATAAATATAGATAACAAACACTGATATATGAATGATGCTACCATGCCTGCATGTTTTTCTTGGTATACACATTTTTGTAAGCCTATGAAACATGTTTCAGTGAACATACTTTGTTATAATTAGTATGTTCTTTTTTTTCATTTTTATTTTTAATATTTGTGAATAAGCAATGCATCTCTGCACCTATGGAAGATATTTTATCTGTTTATAGGCACCCTGAAAAAAGGCGTAAATTGTTTCAAAGTAGGTCACATTGAAGATATCAAATATGCAGCAAATATTTAAACTAAGGGAGTCACATTTGGCGAAAAAAATTTGAGCCTCCAGAAGGTTCATGCAAAAGGCATTAACTGTAGTGGGATGCAACTTAAAAAAGCAGCAGTTGGCAGCAGGGGCAGACAGACCACACAAGTGGGTATCGCTCCACCAGCCAATCTCAATCATCGTCATGCAACCTTTTCAAAGTGGTGTCATGTTTTATGCCTTCGGTACCTTCTGAGCATCTGCTGTTCTGAGTGTTTGCATCTGTAGAAGTGATGAGGTGTGTAAATATATGGGCAAAATTGTATGAAGTCTGGGTGTTCACCTCTTCAAAAGGTCTTGGTAGAGTCCATTTCACTTCTGAGTTCTTTTCCTGCATGCCGAGTGCAGAGTTGAAACTCCAGTGATGGGCACTTGTGCCACATACTGGTTTTTTGTGTTACAAGCGTTTGATTTCTCTTCAATACAAAATAGGTTTTTCCATGTTCTGCTCTAATACACAAATAAAAAAATGTGGTTAATCCCTCTGTCATACGAATCTGTATAACATGAAAGTGAAACCTCTCTTCGCAAAGTTGTGGAATGCATAAGCGGCAATCTGGCAAATCTGAGGGGCGGGAGATGGCTTGGGTACTGTGAACATGTGAATATGTTAAATTCACATGTTCACGGCACCTCGACATGGTACAGGGATTCTCAACAGTTGCACACGAGAGAAAGTTTTCGAGCGACTCACATTGCTCTGGAAACACTGAATTGCACGCGCCAGAGCCTTGCACAAGCCTGCCATAAACGAGGATCGTCCGCAAATGGTGACACCTTGAAAGAGAAACCGAACGGGTTGTCAGCGGATTGTTTTGTGAAAACACAGCCCAATGCAATGAAAGGCCAATCACTTGCTTGTCTACGGCCATCTTTGCAATCCTGGAGCAGTGTACGTCGCAACTCCACACATGGCCACGCAAGACAAATTTTGTAGTGGCCGCGTTCGTACTTTGCCCCTGGAACGCGCCGTCACGCCGCCGCCGCCGGCGGTCGAGACGCAAACATTACCGAAGCGCTGACTGCCGGCGTGAATCAGCACGACATCTGCTTTGCTCTATCTATTGTTCCTAGATGGCGGTACCACCGCAGCGAACCTAAGCGAACCAAGAGTGCAGTATGAAGCGATGTTACTAAACACCTTTGCTTTAACCAGACGACAATTAAATGTAACTTCTAAAGCACTATAGCGAACATATAAAGGGCCCATCTGTACGAGCGATGTTGCGGTAGTGTATCGGTAGAGCGTCCAGCTCCTTTCGTCAAATCCCGGTTTAAGGTGGGTTTAAGTCCACCTCGCTGAAACTTTTTCAGTGTGAATGCAAGTTCGTTTTTTCAAAGATCCACTTCTGTTACAGGAAGTATGTCAGTGATTTCTTGGTGGACCCCGGCATAAAACACATATGCGTTGAAATTATATATATATGCTTGTTATCTGTCATTATCGCTTTATTTTGGTTACTTTTGCATCCTCGTGGTGGAACAGCGGCTGATGGATATGACTGCATGGGAGGGGCTTTACTGCAGACTTGAGTTGTATTTATTTAATTACTTTATTTTGAATGCCTCAAGGGCCCCACTGGGGTATTACATGGGAGATAAATATTAATTACAGTGAAGAAGTGATTCGAGAGCGGTCTTGAATTGATGTGGGTCGGAGTGGTGCACAGCAGTTGCAAGCAGACTGTTCCAGTCCTGTGTGGTTGTCACAGAAAAGGAGCAAAGATGAGCGGTAGTTTGTGCTGGAGGAGGTTACACTGCTCTTGCATGGTTTGTGCGGCTTGACAAGTGATGGACTGGTAGGATGGCTGGAACTTCGATAGCAGCATGATAAAATTTGTGAAGAAGGCATAGTCGGGATATTATGTCACAGCAAGGACGTAGCAAGGTCTTGGGGACTTTAGTTGTTGTGCATAGCATTATTGAATACTTTGGTGCTGCACAATGAACGGTGTCTTGCATAAGAATACTCATTGCACATTATACTTTTCATTCTTACTGTACTTTCTAGTACTATTGGCATCTACTAGTAACTGTTTAAACCAATGAAGGAGAGACCTTCTTTGCTATCCTTTCAATATTTTATCATTTTTTTTGTAAATGGAGGTCTCAGTGCAGCTTTCTGGCAATCCTTAGTGCAGTTTAGCAGAGTTATGCAGCTAATAGATGCAGAACTGGTGAAGTGCCATGATGTATCTCGAAATCCACTACATTTGTTCTCAGTTGAGCGCCTCAACACATTTTACAACCATGTATGCAGCAAAAACTGTTGCAACACGACAAGCATTCATTACAACTCTTTGCTTGAACCATTACCATCTGATGGATGGATGGATCTGATGATTATTTATTTATTTTGCAGCTGGATGGCGAAGATGTGAACCTCCAGTCCGATGAGGAAGATGACCCAGACTTTTATCAGCAGACATTGCTACCTAGTTAATGCTGTTTTTTTTTTTCTTCCTTTTCACTCAGCCTTTTTACTGTTTTAGTTGTTTGCATATCATGCGCCATCTTTTCATAGCCTTGTACATAAACACATGGAGTTGCTGCCAATTAACCCATGTACCATAGCTCGAAGAGCTTATGATCTGATCAATGTTTCAAAAACTCTCCTACGATACTTTCTGTTGTCACTTGTTGAGCATTAATATGCCATACTTACGCAGACACCTCTTACTTTGTTTCCTCTTTACACATCTTGTGTAGTCTCACAATTCTGTTGAATGCTGATATAGTACTGTGGAACCTAATCAAAGTGCCATGGTGTCTAGAATTTAGTCCCATTGCCTGGTGGGAAGCAGCTGCTTCCTGTGGTTTGATCCACACACACACACAACACGTCATATATGCTCTCATGTGGAAAAATATTCTGGTGGTGATAATTGTCGCAGCACTTGATATATACATACACACATATACAAATATATATATATACACACACATAGCCTACTGTTGCCCTGTATTGGAAGTTTAGTATATACAATTGTACTTTAGCATCACCTGTTGTATTGGCTCTCTCACTCATTCTTGATGCAGAGGCCTTGTTTGTTTTTTGTGCCTAAGTGTTACCTGTGAAAACCTGTTGCAATGAACTTGTGCTGCCTTCTTGTGATCATGCATGGAAAGAAGAAAATGGTTGATAAAGCTTTGTGCACTGCATTGTCCCCTGATTTGATGTATATGAGAAAATTACATGTATGTGTACACTTACACTAACTTCGTAACAGTGTGATATCCTTTTTGAAGTATAGCTTCAGTGGTCCAAAAAAAGTGGTTCTTGGTGGCAGAGACTTAAGTTAAAACTGTGCCCACAAGTAACGTTAGAATCCATTAACTTCAATGGTGCAAGGATCTCTTGCAGGGTCCCACAGTATGAGGTGGCACTGTCATCGATGGTGCTAGTGTTTGTTATGGCATTTACAAGCTATTACAGCTAGTGCTGATGTTGGCTGCCGAAACTGCTCATGCAAACATGTTTTGTAGTTGCTACTTCAAATGGCAGGCCAGGTTCTTAAGATCACTGAAATGCGCACAACTGTGGTTGTGCCTCAGGTGGCAGCTGCCACATTATTTGAAGACTGTAATGCTCTTGCTACAATGCGATTAAAAGTCTTTATTATAAGGACAAGTCACCCTTTAACTTGTGCTACAAGGACAAGCTATGGTATGCAAGCATATATGGCACAGCTCATGTTTGAAAGCATTTATTTCGTGTCATGCATAAAGTGCATTATTATGGAATAGAAACAGCACACAATGACTTTTTTGTTTGTATGGTGACAGAGTACATTGCCTTTACCACTTATATAATTTAAACATATGATGTACCTTAAGAAAAGGTTCTTGCTTTTGTGGAGAACTATCTCGTGTTGGACGATCCATTTACTGCCATTGCTTTTTTGCAATGCACCTGTATAGCGCTCCTGCTTCTGACCAATCTGTTTTCCTATTATACATTATGTCTGGTGGATGTTCACGAAAGCTGGTGCTGCTCTTATGCAGTGCAACACTTTGCTACATCATAAATGCAATGTTGATATTTAACTATTTTTGCATTGTTTTAATAAATATGACATTACAAAAATTCGTTTTCCCCAACTCATTCATTCCTTACGACTTTCCGACATCTGCTATGACTGGACTACACATTTCAGAAAGGCCTGAACAAGGCCTACTTTCGTGCTTTGTTGAACAGCTGCTGACTAGGTATGAAGCCCAATCACTACAATGCAAGCACATGCTGACATGCTCTGTAATATCAATTTTCATAACATACAACAAACCAAACACTGTTTCACTTAATAGTTCCTTCCCTCCTACCCCACTAGATACTGCATGGGATAAGCTAGGGTAAGGGAACCACCCACTCATTCTCACAGGAGTATGTCCCACAACCTTCCAAAATAATAAAAATAATCTGGCTGCACAACAGATAGCTCAATATACAACCTCAATCACGCATGGTCTCAGGCCAGGAATGTCCACTGATCATGAGCCAGAATTACTGAGGTACCGCTCATTTGTACAAGATTCTGCATCAGTGCCCTTAATGATGGTAACCTGCAGCCTTTCAATCTGTGCTGTGCATATTAAGTACATCCAAGGTCACCTAAACATCTCTCAAAATGCAACTGAATTGCGAGATAGCTAGTTGTACATTGCAACTAAAATGTGCCCCATGCAAGCAAGTAAAAAAAAAATGCATTCCAGCCACTGAACTTGGGGGGAAAGAAAAAAAAAGTCTACATGTATGTGAATTCAGCTCGCATGTGTTCCCATCATTCAGGTCAATACAAAAATATACCCAAATGGGGATTCCATACCGTTATACTTTCAGAGCAGTGTGCGGTGAATAAAAAGAAAAAAATGTTCAACAGTGACGCCTCGTCGTAACATTGCCTTAAATTCTTGTGCAGTTATACAAAATCTACATTTAGCTTCAATATCATTGTTTGGTAGGAAGGTGAACTGTCAAAGAATGTGAAGTTTACTACAATGATGGCCAGTTTTTCAAAAAATTCACATTATTCTTGCTTTTATTGTTTCCTTTCTTGTGCTGCAAAACCGCTACACCATCTCCCAAAACCTTTTACACGAATGGCTTTGAATAGCTTGCTGCCACAAAAGGGAAGAGATTCAGCAACTCGACAACTAACTGCTTCTCTCAGGATAATGTGACAGACCAGCAGTGGCCATTCATTGAGGAAAGGGTGTCTGCAGTTTGGTAATGACATTCCTATTTCCCCCCTCACTGAATAGATTTTTCATCACAATGCAGATTCCCAGAGGGTATTGTAATATGGAAAGTGTCCTTGATGCCAAGCAGATGCTTCAGAGATGCTGGGGTGCTGCCATTGGAGACTTTGCAGAGGCTTCTTCACGAACTCCTGAAAATTTCACACATTGAAATGCAAACTGTCTTGCTTGTAACACATGCGCTGTCATGGAATAAAGTTATTGTAATTACAATTTACAAATAAGCAACTGTAGAAACACTGTAACACTGAAATTCAGCATTTCCTTGTATACGAACATTTTTATCCTGATGCAATATAAGTTACAGCACGTAGTTATAACATGTAAAAGTAGCCTCCTCTTCTACATACTATATAGTAAGTAAAAGTTTGGTTTACAAGATGTCTTGCAATTTTCTCAAATAAAAATTGTGCGACAGTGGTGTATTTTTTTATCACTGCACAACATAATGAAGTGTGCTTCGCTTGTCCTGTTGCCAAATTAACTGCATCATGCATTCAAAAAAAGACAAACGTTACTTCCTTTCTCTTTGTAAATAGACACATGACACAAGCCTTAATGGCACATGGTTTGATATTTGGGTAGCGGTGCCCCATACTACTGCATTACTTTAGATGCTCCTCGTGAATTCAGTCATTACCAGGAAAGAGTCGTGTAATAATGCAGGAAGTCCACTAACTAGGAAAACTTGGATGTGCACTTAAGTTTGAGTACATGGGTGTTCTTCCATTTGGCCTCCATCGACATGTGGCCGCCATGGCCAGGGATCAAACTGCACCCTTGAGCTTAGAAACACTGCCTTACCCACAAAGCTACCGCGGAGCTACAGCAGGCCAGTGTGTCACTCTAAAGACTGAGAAGGCACAGATTTGCCGCAACCTCTAAGGCCATTTTGAGCATTCTAGGGCAGAAAAAGCAGGCTCGCCTCTGTCTTGATCACCCCCTGCTCCCACCCCTAAGCTGCTCTACGTGGGGACAGTGGCTGGACGTGCTGATGGCAAGGGATCTTAGAAGGGATCCAATTTCCCAAATAGGTAAAAGTTCCATCACTGTAGAAATTCTCTTATATAACTAGTGTCCACTTGATAAAGTCAACATTGCATTGAAATAACCTTCAGAGTACTTTAAGCATCGCAGAATTGAAGGACACCTCTGGATTGGCCCACCTTAATAATGCTTGTAGGCCCCCATCCTACATTAATTAGGCATGTTTGATTGAGCTAAACTCTCCAACAGTGTGCACATCTCCATTTGTCCTACAATGCATTTGGCAGGAGGGAATACTATAACACACAGCATAACAAATTCAAGGCTGCTCATTGCCAAATGACTAATTGGCTTCCCAGCCACCACAGATGCAGTAAAAGGCTTAAGCTGGAAAACCACAGCACTCACTGGTATCTCGTTTTAAGGGGAGACACTGCTATTAAAGACAACCTCATGGAAAAAAAAGATTTTATGAAAATGGTATTTCTGTAACATACAGGCATTGCTGCAGACGCTGACCAAATTTCTCGCATCTCGGACTGATAATTCAGCCACAATAGCAGTTTATATCCCCAAGGCAAGCTATATTTTGGCTATAAAAAAGCAAGAAAAATGGGCTTTTTTTTTTTTTGCAATACTGCTGCTGAGCCACATATGTTGCAGCAGTAGGCATCCAGGTTATATCCCTGATAGCCACAAATCAGCTGTAAAATATACTTCAATACATTATATTACATCTGGTTCAAGATGAGCTTTATTTGTTTTCTTGCTTGTTCTCAAAACATGCTTTCACTCAGCTTGCTTGTTTAGCACAGTGATTTCTCAAGCTCTAGAAGAGGTAGAGCTGTAATTTCTTTTGCTATGAGAAAAATAATGTATAGAGCTTGAAGTGCTGCAAGTAGATTCTTGTTTCCTATCCCTGTAGCTTTTTTTTGTTCATTAGTAGCTACACTACAACCACTGAACTGCAACAGGCTCCTAAATTTTAATTGTTTGATTTCAAAACTACTTGCAGCAGTTCAATCTTTACACATTCTGTTTTCTGCTCGTGCATTATAACTTTCTGGCCACTATATTTCTGTCTATTGTCTCACCAGTAATAACGGTAATTAAAATTTAATTCTCTCATAACTATTTGCATGATCATACAAATTAATTGTACCTTTAGTACCTATCAATACAGAAAAACACACATATATAGGTGTTCTTTAGCTGAATTCAATTAACATATAAACAAGACAGCTCCAGGTACTTAACTGTTAAACAGAGTGATCTTGGTAAGCAAGTCACAGAAAAACTCAAGATGAGGCCACTTCATGTTACTGCATTGTGCAGGTATGACCTAACCATGATAGATTTAACCTTCAAGTATTCCAAAAACTTGAGATCAGGTACAAATTTAGATTACACAAACACACTGCACAATTTGTAAAGCATATGTTGTACTTGAGTCTTTATTGTCTGCACAGGGAGCAGCGTATAGGGAATAATTTGAAACAACAGAGCAACAGTTTTGGCCAACACTGAAATTATTTGGGGGAATTATAGGAAAGCTGGAAGAAATTCACATAACAGGACAATAAGAAAATCTATTTTATTTGAGGCTTCTCAGCCATTTGCTAGCCTAGGTGGCAAATCCTGAAGTCTCACCCGGAGCTTCACTTGATGAGCCAAGGCTTGCTAGAGCATCGGGTGGCAATGAGGCACTCACTGTAATGGGCGGCATTCCTGGCAGGCTAATTGGTGTAGTCAGGGGGACAGCAGTGGCTGCACCTGCTGATAGAGAAATCTTTCCCTCAGTGTTTATAGCAGCAATATGCACCAAATGTACAAAGTAGCACGAATAAGAAAGAACTCGCAGTTGGCAGATAGGAATTTAAGACAACATACAGCAGGGTCATTCCACGTAAGATCGAACAAAGCATGGCTGGTCACCCTCCTCAATTTATTTCAAAATTTTATATATTGCTGCCCGATGAGTGGAAAGAAGAGATCCGCAGTTGGTTTTGCTAGCAAAAATTTTTTCGAAGCGCTGGGAGTCAATAATGACGAAGAGGTGGAGTGCCGCGCTTACCTGCTCTTCTGTTTTGGCCAACTTTGGTTATTAATTACACAAGCTATATATACTAAGGTTAGGAGGCTGAAATTTATTTCAGTGATTATATGCATGATTTTGCTTCTGTTCAATTATTTTTTCTCTTTATGGGGAGTGTACATATTTTTATAAAAATCCTCAAAATCAGCCCAGGAAGCATTCTTCTGTCCACTTTGCGGGCTTATATCTCAAAAAAGGCTTGTGGGAGAGCGGTGAAAATTCCGCATTACGTTCTAAGCATACTCTTTTGTCAAATTGCCGAAGCTTATATTTATAAGATTTTTCAATAAAGAGATACGGGCGGGCTAAGCATAAGACTTTCTTATGCTTGTCACAGATAGAGAATTATGTTTAATCTATAATATATTGAACTTCATTTTTCATATTTTATTCATGTAGGGCAAACTGAATCAAATAGCAAATGGTATTATTTAACTGCAAATTGAAAAATTATTTCAAATATTTGCACCAGCTCTAAAAATAATGCGCGTTCACTAATACGCCTCTGCGTCAATCAGTTGAATGCTTCACAAATTAAGATGGTCCCCTAAAAATTTTTAACTGAGTTTTATGTCCCTAATTCATTTTTATTAAGCTAATACATGACTTTAACCACTGAACATTCAAAATGAAAATTTAGAGCCTATTTATAGTGTGGCTAACTGTCACGCTTAAAGATACCCTGGAATACCTTTCAATGTAATCGGTGAATGGCCCTACTATAGGACTGTCATCATCATCATCAGCCTAACTTGCGTCCACTGCAGGACGAAGGCCTCTCCCAATGCTCTCCATGCTTTCCTGTCCTGCACGAGCTGATTCCATTTGATGCCTGCGAATTTCTTAATTACATCATGCCACCTTACTTTCTGTTGTCCATGGCTACGCTTACCATCTCTTGGCATGCATTCTATCGTTCTAACTGTCCATCGGTAATCTAGCCTTCTCATCACGGGGCCTGCCCATGTCCATTTTTTCTTCATAACGTTGATTATTAGGTCAGCTAGACTTGCCTGTTCCCTGACCCACACAGCTGTCTTCTTATCTCTCGATGTAACGCCTACCATTTTTTGTTCCTTCACCCACTGTGTGGTTCTTAACATCCTCCCGAGCTTGTTTGTAATTCTCAAAGTTTCTGCCCTGTATGTCAGTACTGGCAAAATGTAGTAGTTACATAATTTCCACTTGAGCCATACCAAGCGTATTCTACGGTGGATTTCTTTAACATGGGAGGGCTCCCCTGTAAGTAGCCGTCCTAGATATAATGTATTCTAGCACGACTTCTAATGTCTGGTTTTCAGTCGTGAAGACATGTTTTCGCCGTGCCAGCTGGCATTACCTTTGTTTTCTGCATGCTCATCTTTAATCCTACCTTAGCACTTTCCTGCCTTAAGTCTACAATCATCTTCTGCAGTTCATCGTCATCATTGCTAAAGAGTACTATGTCATTGGTGAAGTGTAAGTTACTCAAACATTCGCCATTAATCCTTAGTCCTGTTTCGTCCCAGTCTAGTCTTTTGAAGATGTCTTCCAAACATGCAGTAAATAGCATTGGAGAAATTATATCTCCTTGTCTGACACCTTTCTGTATTGAGATTTTCCTAGTTTTCTTAAAGAGGAGTATCGTGGCTGTAGAATCGCTATATATGTCGGCCATAGCATTTACATAACTATCACATATTCCTTCACAGCGCAATTCCTCCAGGACTGCTGTTATCTCTACAGAGTCAAAAGCCTTTTCGCAGTCTATGAAAGCCATATAGAGAGGTCTGTTGTATTTAGCGGATTTCTCGATTACTTGATTAACCACATGAAGGTGGACTATTGCAGAGTATCCTTGTCTGAACCCTGCTAGCTCTCTTGGTTGATTAGGTAAATTCAAGTGTGGCTCTTATTCTATTTAAGATAACCTTTATGAATGTTTTGTACAGTGCTGAGAGTAGACTGATCAGGCTGTAGTTCAAGTCTTTTACACCTCCCTTCTTCTGTAATAATAGAATATTTACATTTTTCCAACTTACTGGTACATTTTAAAGGAGTACTGACACGTATTTTTGACAATTTCGTATTATTGCTGTAAATCAAAACACTGGCGTGGAGAACCCCAAAAAGAGTATCATGGTGCCTCGTAAGGCAATAAATATATTTTTAATACAGCTTCCTTAAAAGCCCACTTTCGGTTTCGATTTCGAGGGGGGCGGTTTCCTAGTGACGTGTCAACATAGTCCGACGTCCGTCTGAGTCACGTAGGGGCAGCAATTCGAGACAGTGTCGCTGCAACTCTGTCGTCTGTGATCAATTACATGTGGGGCACGCAAACAACGACAATTTCATGGTCGTCCAGTCACTCTGACAGCAATTTCGGCGATTTTTAATACACTGTGCTCATACGTCATCGTAGTGTCCATTGCGCTGGGGCTGGCTTGCAGTGCTGGGCGATGAAAACATTAAAACCAAACTAAAATACTTTGTACCTGTTTCCTGGCTTCCGTGTGCAGAAGGCGTTAACAATACATGGGTAGAAAACGAAAAATGTACATACTGAGCTGCCGCAAAATCATGTCAGTACTCCTTTAAGCTTTGAGGCATTATGTGTACAGTTTTGCAAGCTTGCTAGACAGGAAGTCTCCTCCATCTTTGATCAAGTCGACGGTTATGCAGCCTTCTTCAGCTACTTTCCTTGAATTGCTTTCTTAACCTTGTACGCAGCGATGCACGGAACTTCGCTGTCCTTATCGACGTTCATTACATTCATGGTGGGGTGACGCGTATTTGAGCTGTAGAGTACGAAATAGAAGTCCCCGGCCACCTTGGCTATATCATTGAAGTTACGAACGATGTTGCCCTGCCTATCTTTCATTGCATGCAATATGTTCTTTCCCGTACAGAGCTTCCTTTTAGTTGTTTTGATGCTGACTCCTTTTCTGACGGCTGCTTCCATTTCTTTCATGTTATGGTTGTATATGTCCCTGACTCTAATTTTGTTGATGAGCTTAGACAGCTCAGCAAATTCTATCTTATCTCTTGAGGTAGTTATTCCCATCTGTTAGTGTTGTTTAAATAAATTTATTGCTTCACACATATTTTTGGAATCTGTCAAGTATAAGCAGAGTTGCAGGGATTTATTGCACGCTTTGAGCACCTCCTCACTTCTTTTGTCCCAACAACTGCAGTGAAAGCTGCACAGAAAGGGATGACAAGGCAAGAAGCTAGATCAGCATGTCACGGCCTTGAGCATTTCAAACGAGTGCTCACACAGCAGACACGGTATCTATGTGCACGAGAACAACTGTTGTGCTTAATAAAGTCTGGCCGAGCTCTGCTAGAATCTGGCTTGCACCAGCTTTGTACTACATCAGCTTTAACCGACCAACAGTAGCCAAATCCACATAGCACATCTTGAAAGTGATTTCGGCATACTAAAAGCCAAGCGATGTCTGCCAAGGTGTCTAGCATGTGAGCAGCGCAGAGCGATGCAACACCATTGACATCTGAAACCATGTGCACTTGAAAGAAAGCAGAAGGAGGCAGTTCCACTTGATCCTTAAGTTGCTTAGTAATCTATTTGGCCTTTCGAGTGGAGACTTATAAGTTATTCACTAATTTGTGAATGTTATACTATTATGCATATTTTGCACTGGCTGTTTATACTTAAATGTTCTTCTAAGATGAGCATTTAATACTTGTGTTTACTTAAATAAATTTATGCTGTAAGCATTAGTTATTCTTAGGAAAACATTTCCTCTAGTACCAACCAAATGGCTGAATGTTTCACCATCTGTCATGCGATTTTTGCTAACTCAAGAACGAAGGTTCTAACTTTTTATATAAATAGTGCCAAGTAATACTGCAACAATTCACGTATTGTAAAATTTGGGTTAAAGGGGCGCTGATACAAAAATTTTCGTCTGATCTTCTTTTGCTGCAATACGTAGCTAGGGACCTGTTAGTCATAACACGACACATCAATTTCTCCAGCGTGCGACAGGTTATTATTTATGGCCTGTTTATTACCGACTAGTTTCAGTTTTGGTTCAGGGAGCACCAAAAATGACAAGCTGCCAGGTGCAACCACTGCCACCCAGCATTCTCGATGGGATAAACAAGTTCGACCACGTAAGCACACAGAAGTGTGATGCACTTCCACACAATCTGCAATGCATGCTCATTTTCTTTCACCTGTCATGTCCTATGCATTGTTGTCGTGTCGCTATCACTGTCACTTGGTGGCAACAATTTTATTGAGGCCTGGTATCACCAGGAGTCTACTAACACAAGCGCAGAAAAAGGGCAATGGTGGCCATGATGTCATCATTGTTGGCTGCTGTGGTGACGTCATGGAAATTGACGGTCCCCTTGGTGTCACCTTTGGTATAGTCAATGTCACGAAGTGAAGCTCAATTTCGCATGCGAACTTCAATATTCATTTAAATTACCTTCCGAGCTGTGTTCACTGTTGAGATTTGATAAATGACATGATGTGCACGTCCAGGAAAATCGACCCCGCACACTACCTCAGCAGTGAAATTTTGGTGTCAGTGCCCCTTTAAAAAATGTTTGCTGGAGATATTAATTCTGGCTGAACTTTTTCTTTTTTTTTCAGAACAGAACCTTTAGCACACAAACACACGACCACGAAGAGTAGAACACACAAGGACACACATTCTTTGTGGTTGTGTGTTTGTGTGAGGTTTTGAAAAAAAAAATGGATCTGTTCTAACTAGGCCGACTCACAGTTCTATTTTTTTTTTATTTCAAAAACATTTTGTCAAATTTTTTCCTCTCTCAGTATTGTATTCAAATATGCAATTTGAAAATGCATTTACTGTTTTTTACTTCAAGGTATTACATGTCACTGTATAGCCAACTGCTGCTGCAAAATTATTCCTAACTCATAAAAGAAAAGAATAAAAAGACAATTTCTCCGTGCTAAGGAAAAAGTTAAAGATGCCACCAGTGTTGTGTTCTTTTGCAAAAGTCACTGCACTATTAGTCAATCATTCCTGTTTGAGTATGCATAAAAAAGAAACGTTCAGCGACTAGACTCTGCATAAACAGGTGATTTCAATTTAATTAAGTTTCAATAAAATGAAGCGAATTGCCTATTTTATCAACTTCATTTTTTATCAGTGGGACACTATTGCCAGAATGTGCTATGAGCCCACACATGTCAATGTGAATTAAATGTCATACCATGGTAACATATATGAATTTTCCTCATTTATGCTTTATATATATTAGCAAATACATAAACTTCAGTCAACAAATAAGCTCGCACTTTCTCAACATACCTGTCCGGTCCTGTTCTGAACCAAGGGGAGCACTGCTAGGTGGTCTGCTTTCTGTGCCTTCATTTGTAGCAACTGGTACAGGTGCACTTTCCCCTTTTCAGAGAAAAAAAAATAAAAGGGGGAGGGGGGGGGGGGGGAGAAGAAGCAGCAGCAGCCTCATTACAGATGCTTTTGTGTCACTAAGACGTGGCCAAAATTCTGACCTATAATATGGAAAGCAGCTCTGTGATAAACATCTACAAGGTGCAGGAAATTTACACAAAATGAGTGCAAAGCCACAAAATAAATCATCATCCTTATCAGCCCATTTTATGTCCACTGCAGGATGAAGGCCTCTCCCAATGCTCTCCATCATTTCCTGTCCTGCGCGAGCTGATTCCATTTGATGCCTGCGAATTCCATCACTCCATCCTACTCTCCATCGTCCACGCCTGTGCTTACCCTCTCTTGGTATCCATTCCGTCGTTCTAACTGCCCATCAATTGTCTACCCTTCTCATCACATAACCTGTCCATGTCCATTTTTCCTTCTTCAATTATTGTGGCGGCTACCCGTCTGTTCCCTGACCAACTTGGCTGTCTTCCTATCTCTTAATGTAATTTTGCGTTCCATCGCTCACTGTGGGGTTCTTAACTTCCTCTTGTAATTCTCCGACTTTCTGTCCCATATGTCAGTACGGGCAAAATGCAGTAGTTATATCATTTCTGCTTGAGTGATAATGGTAAGTTTCCTCTCATGAGTTGGGAATGTCTCCCGTATGCATGCCATCCCATGCTTATTCTTCAGTGTATTTCTTTTACATGAGTAGGTTCCCCTGTCAGTAGCTGTCCTAGATATGTGTATTCTTGTACGACTTCTAATGTCTGGTTTTCAATCGTGAAGACATGTTTTTTCGCCGTGCCACCTGGCATTACCTTTGTTTTCTGCATGTTCATCTTTAATCCTACCTTAGCACTTTCCTGGCTTAAGTCTACAATCATCTTCTGTAGTTCATAGTCATGATTGCTAAAGAGTACTATGTCATCGGTGAAGTGTAAGTTACTCAAATATTCGCCATTAATCCTTAGTCCTGTTTCGTCCCAGTCTAGACTTTTGACGATTTCTTCCAAACATGCAGCAAATACTATTAGAGAAATTGTATCACCTTGTCTGACACCTTTCTGTATAGAGATTTTCCTGCTTTTCCTACGAAGAAGTGGGTGGCTGTAGAATCTTTAGAGCTGTTGGTTATTATATTTACATAACTATCACATATTCCTTCACAGCGCAATTCCTCCAGGACTGCTGTTATCTCTACAGAGTCAAAAGCCTTTTCGCAGTCTATGAAAGCCATATAGAGGGGTCTGTTGTATTCAGCGGATTTCTCGATTACTTGATTAACCACATGAAGGTGGACTATTGCAGAGTATCCTTGTCTGAACCCTGCTAGCTCTCTTGGTTGATTAGTTAATTCAAGTGTGGCTCTTATTCTATTTGAGATAACCTTTATGTATGTTTTGTACAGTGCTGAGAGTAGACTGATCAGGCTGTCGTTCTTCAAGTATTTTACATCTCCCTTCTTGTGTAATAATAGAATGTTTGCATTTTTCCAACTTAGTGGTACATTTTAAGCTTTGAGGCATTATGTGTACAGTTTTGCAAGCTTTCTAGTTGGGAAGTCTCTCCTCCATCTTTGTTCAAGTCGATGGTTATGCAGTCTTCTCCAGCTGCAATAAGCTGCCCCCTTTTCTTATATTTAAAAGAAAGGCGCTCCCTAAAAATGAGACATTCCCGCCCCGAATGTTCATCAGGTGCAACGACAAGGGCTGGATGGACAGCAGCATGATGGAGGAGTGGATCCGTGTCGTGTGGGGAAGACGTCCCGGTGCGCTCCTCAACACTCGAGCTATGCTCGTGTTAGACGCCTTTTAAAGGCCACTTGACCGATGAGGTCAAGGAAGCGCTCGCCAAGTCCAACACTGACCTTGTTGTCATTCCCGGAGGAATGACGTCGCAGCTCCAGCCACTGGATGTCTGCATAAATAAGCCCTTCAAGGACCTCGTACGACGGGAATACGAGCAGTGGCTGGAGGCTAGCAATCGCCCACTGACGCCATCTGGTCGTATGAAGTGAGCATCAGTGAGCGATGTGGCATGTTGGATAAACAATGCCTGGGAGGCTTTGCCGTCGGCAATAGTGTCGCGGGCTTCCTGAAGTGCTTCCTCTCGAACAGTATGGACGGCACGGACGACGACACAGTTTTTGACGACAGCGACAAGGACTCGAGCAGCGAGGAAGAGTAATCGGGCATTATCCGACGGCTGGAAAGGTCAATAAAGCTTTGCGGGTGACCGCCTTTTGATTGCTGTTTACAGTTGCATCACTTCGTGCTATAATCGTAATATACTTTTTTTTTTTCGTTGAGACCGAAAGTATCCCGTATCCCCCTCGTGTTATATTCGCGGTCGCGTTATTTATGTGCAAATATGGTACTTTTGCTGATGAGCTTAGACAGCTCGGCAAATTCCATCTTATCTCTTGAGTGAGTTATTCTCAGCTGTTGATGTTGTTTAAACTTTTAGTAGATTGTGAGAGCTTATTCACATCTCGTCTCAGTGCTTTGCCTCCTACTTCAATTGCTGCCTTGGTGATCAGCCTACTAATGTTTTCGATCATCTTCTCTATGACCTCATTTCCTTCCTGTCCTTGAACCTCATACTTGTTCTTAAGTATAATTCTAAATTCTTCTATTTTTGCCCTGATGACATCAAGGTTGGCTTGTTTCCGTGTGATTAGCTTTGGTCTTGTCCGCTTGAGATTGAGAGTTATCTTCGCCCTTACTACTCTGTGATCACTAATTTTGACCTTACCAACCACTTCGTGTCTCGTACTACACCTGAATCACAGCTCAGTATGAAATCTATTTCGTTTTTTTGTTTTCCAGTTTGGGTTTTTCCATGTCCACTTCCTGTTCTTATGTTTCTTCAAGAAAGTGTTCATTACACGGAGTTGATTCCTTTCTGCAAATTCCAATAGCATCTCCCCTCTGCTATTCCTACCGCATTGGAGTAGTTCCCAGCTGCCTGTTCTCCTTTTAGTTTCTTTGTTAGCACCAGATCAGGAATTGGCCTCCCTGGTGCAACACCATGGCCAACACCTCTCAAATGACCCAACCAACCAAACCCTGTACCTACGACGACAGCAGCAACGGAGCTTCTAGCCACGGAAGCAACCAGGCTGGTATGGAAGCAGTAGGCTCAAAAAGCCTCTGGACTCGGACAGGCCGCCATTGGAAATTAAACGTAGCGACTCTCAACATGCAAACTCCATCAAGTGAAGCCAGACTAGCTCAACTACTAGAAGAAATAAATGCTATTAATTGGGATATCATTGGCCTTAGCGAGGTTAGGAAACCAGGGGAAGGATACTTATTGCTTAATGATGGGCATGTCTTTTGTTACAGAGGACTGCCAGAGAAGCATGAATATGGCGTGGGATTCCTTATTCACAAAGACATTGCAGGCAATATTGAAGAATTTTATAGCATCAATGAAAGGGTAGCAGATGCCGTGATAAAACTAAACAAGAGATACAAACTGAAACTTATTCAAGGTTATGCCCCAATGATGATGATATAGAACAGTTTTACGAGGATGTGGAAACAGCAATGAACAAAGTACACACCCAAGATATGCTAGTTATGGGAGACTTCAAAGCGAAAAGAAATATGTATGGGTAAATAAAAAAAAAAGCCTCTTGCAGCTGTAAAATTTGTACTGGTCCAGGGGCAAGTGAATATAGCCAGGCTAGCATATCAAAAGGCAAGAATAAACTTAAACAAATGAAAGCACACAAACAATGATGATGTATTCACAAGTTCCACCTCTGAGCAATGCACGTACATGCTGTTTATCTTTAGCTTACAGGATGCTTGCAAAGCTAGAGATTCCTAATTGAGCCACAAATCAATAGCAAAGAAAGAAAAAAGATGAGTGCAAATGCAGGTCCTCATTTTATAATTTTTTATTATTATTTATTATCCTTCATGTTTGCCTTGCCCTGGAGTCAGCTCCACTCTGTATGATTTATCAAAATTTCACCCTCATGACATTATTTTTCAGAAACAGACATCTCTGCTAGAACTTTGTCCTTATTAGCAAACACTTCAGGAATTCCTCAATATTTATAATGGTGCTGCTGCTGAAGTTAATGACATCACTATTCTGACATCATCCGATCTAAGCAGTTCTGGACTTCTGCTTGTCGAACACACATTTCGTTTTCCAGCAAAACATTTACAAGCAAGTACACGGCACCGCAATGGGTGCATAAATTTCGGTCACGGCAGCTAATTTAACGATAGAATTTGCCGAAAGCCAGGCCCTTGCCTCATTTACGCCACAATACGCTATGTGGATGACTGCTTTTGCATCAACAAGAAGGAGTGCATAGACCATGTTGTGTCGCATCTTAACAGGATAAAGAACTTGATCCAGTTTACCGTGGAGGATGATGTGGACAGCCAGTTGCCCTTCCTCGACGTCCTTATCAAATGGGTTGACAGAAGGTTAGCATTTGCAGCACACATAAAACCCACGCACACAGCTCGCCTGCATTTCAATTCTGTGCATCCAGCTACCCACAAGAGGTCAGTGGTGTCCACGTTGCTGTGACGTGCGGAAAACGTGTGTTCAAGTGAAAAATTTTGCAACATGGATATCGAGAATAAGTGCCACGACCTGGTTTCCAGTGGTTACCCTGTCGCTTTTGTCTCGTCCGTCCAGCGTCATCTGGCTCATCCATGTTATTCTTCTACAGCTGAATTTGTGAGGTGTACACCCATGCCTTCGTTCCTGGCATCAGTGAGACCTTCGCACGTGTCATGTGTCCTTATGGTGTACAGGTAGCCCACGTGCCCTCGCGTAAACTAAAGGAATGCTCTCGTGAACATCAAGGACTGCCTGCCAAGTGAGAAGTTCCCCAGTATTGTGCGACTACAAGTGCGTTGGGGAGAGCGGGCACTCTAAAAAGACTCGAGGAGCATTGGAACGACGTCAACAGGTACCACATGACATCTGGCACCCTTGTATAACATGCAAACACTACAGGCCACCAGACAAACTGGGACAGCGCATGTGTCCTTTCAAGTGAAGGAGCCTTAGACAGTGGCTTTATCTTGAGTCACTTCATATCCAGACAACGGCACACACTTCGAACCGCAACGACGGAAATCTTTATCCGATATATGCATGCGGTTCACGTCATGTACTAAACTGCATATGACTTCATGCCCTTCATGTATTCTCCTTCACTGTGAAAGAGGCTCCAGTGTGGGAGCCAAAACGTTGGTAAATTTTATTTTCCTTGGTTGGCGTCCATCTCTGCTTTTACCAACTTCTACTTCTAAATCTAAAAAGAGAAATCTTTAAAATTAATACAGAACAAGTCAAATCACCTTTGTCAATGCTGCTGACTTATACACTATACTATTAGTAGGAGGTTGAGAGATGTATGAAAGCTACATGACTTTATCAGTAAAAGGCAAATGGCTGACGTCAAGCAGAATGAAAAAAGTTGACTGAATTAGTGTGATCAGATCAAAAATGCCAGCAGCATACACAGGAAGTGGCATGTAGCATTAGACACCATAGCATTACGAAAACTTAAGTCCACCTACACTTTAGCATGAAAAACGAATTCAACATTCTTGACAATCACGAACTTTCAAGTAAGCAGAAGCACAAGTATGGCAAGAATGAAGAAAATCCAGTTAATGGGCCTTCTCATAACAGGCATATTAGTAAAATACTCCCCCTTCCTCGTAAGTCTTTAAATGCTCGATTTTAAGATATATTTCTCTCACTCTTGTGCGAAAACAGTCTGCAATTCTGAAGCAGTCCACACTGCATTTACAGCACTGTGGTAATTTATTATTCGTAATATGTGCTTTTGGATATGTTTCGTCAAACAATAATAACTAGTCTACTGTAAGGACTTCTAGATTTACTGTACCACAAGGACAATGCCATTCTTATAGGCAAGAAATAAACATCGTTCAGCAAGTCTTACTTGAAGGCAATGAGGAGTCTGCTGCTGGTTGCACAGACATGTCACTCAAGGAAACAGCATTAACTTTCTGCGCTAGTGCCGCTGTCGGGTCACTTACAATGGTCGGTGCACTCAGCTGGACCTGTAAAAATAAAAGTTGCCCGCAAACAACATTATGAGCTGTGACTAGCAACTTTCGATAAATGTTGCATTTAAAAAATTTAAGGAAAAGGACCTGCTTTCTGTATGTGCTTATTAATAATAGGTGCTAGCTATAGCCAGCACTTGAACTTGGCTTTGGCTTGGCTTTGTATATAAACAGTTATATATGCTTAAAGGTGAGAGAGATTGAACAAATTGTGAGAGCACATCAAGATGTAAGAATTACACTTAATATGTAGTGTGTATGAATTCATGCTGCATAGCAACTCACATTTTCCCCTAATTCTTCTTCACTTTCTTTTTCACGCGTATAGCCGCATGTTGCCCAAGAAAATGCCAGTGCCATGCGATCATGCGATCACTCAGCAGCCCAGGAACACTCCCCCCCCCCCACCCGCCTCGCTTCTTTTCATGCTCATTAAAGACGGGTGGGGCCTTTCCTCCCGGCATCGACGGCAAGTGTCCCGATCGGGGTGATGTTATCACATCCGCCCTGCGAGCGACGGAGATAGGCCGGGCTCGTTTGATCTCCGCTTCAGCCGTTTTCGTCACCCCCACTCGCATGCTTTTATTCTAGCGACCGTACTTTGGGCTTCGGGGGCTTCCGGAGAAAATAATCGGAAAAAGGGGCATCGCACTCACAGTCCTTTTGCGTATGACTGCACCCGCCTGCGCAGCGAGGGGAGCGGCTGCGCGCGCCGGCGAGCTGAGAACGGGAAGCGCAAAATATGCGAGGAATTTTTTTTTTTTTTTTGCAAAGCTGGCTAAATATTAGGGGTGCGCAAATTATGCGGGTAAATACGGTATTCAAAAACAAAATGTTAGCTCTATTCACTAAGCATGCACCCAAAATTACCATAACCGAGAAAAGGTCATACCGTTTCCAGCTCTACAATCTCATCTGCTAAATCCTACAAATATCTTGGCATAACATTTTCAAGCAACATTTCCTGGTTAGCCCACATGACTAATATAGTCAACTCCGCTTTTTGGGTTTTCTACGTAGGCACTTAAGACTTGCACCCCCATCAGTTAAACTAATATCCTATATTACATTTGTTCATCCCCAAATTAGAAAAATGCATGCTCTGTTTGGGATCTTCACCAATCTAACCTATCCAACATTTTAGAATTCATTCAAAACCATGCTGCTCGTTTTATCTACTCCGAGTATTTGTATAATTCCAGTGTTTCCGAACTTAAAACTCATGGACACCTTACTAACCTAGAATTACGATGTCAGCGGTGGCGTAGAGGTAGAGCATCCGCCTCGCGTGCAAAAAGACCGTGGTTCGAATCCCGGTTCCGGGCAATTCTCCACCGGACTTAAAAAAAAAAAAAAAATCCGCATGTTGATCGAATTGCATAAGAAGGCTTCGGGTGCGGCCGGATCCCAGCGACCATAGCCGGTAAGGCACTCCCTCACCAGAGCAGGATTGGCCACCCTGGTGCAGTAACGGCCACAACCTCCCATGAATACGCCAATTAACCTTCGGCCCTCAGTCCCCAGCGGCTGCGAAGCAACTGACCATGGCGGCGGTCAGACCTGTGACACAGCAGAGGGTGCTAAGAATCTCTGGATCCGGACAGGCCGCCACTGGAATCTGACCCTGGCAACGTTTAACGCAAGAACTTTATCTAGCGAGGGAAGTCTAGAGGTACTGTTTGAGGAATTAGCGGGCATTAAATGGGATGTTATAGGGCTCAGTGATGTTAGGAGGACGGGGGAAGCCTTTACAGTGCTGAAAAATGGGCACGTCCTATGTTATCATGGCCTAGAAGACAAAAGAGAATTAGGAGTCGGATTTCTGGTGAACAAGACCATTGCTGGCAACATAGTGAAATACTATAGCATTAACGAGAGGGTAGCAGGTCTTGTAATTAAGCTTGATAAGAGGTACAAATTGAAGGTGGTACAGGGTTATGCACCTACATCCAGCCATGACGACGAGCTAGTTGAACGCTTCTATGAAGATGTGGAATCGGCAATGGCTAAAGTAAAGACGCATACTACGTATTTATCGGTAATTTGCGCACTTTTTTTCGCGATTTTAGAGCTCCGAAAAGGGGTTGCGCAAATTACGCGGATATTTCGCGAACACGTTTGAATAACATATAATATAATGCAACTAGCGTGGTAACTCTTTTGGATACGATCTCACGTAACACTGCAAAACGCTGATGTAGGAGAATACAGCTGCTCCAGGGACACTTTTCGCAGTCCCTCAGCATTGAGAGCGCAGCACATAGAAGTGTTTACGAGCCGCCCACTGATGGCTGCCGAGATAGCGCGCACGCCAGCGCTATCTTGACAACCATGCGATCACTCAGCAGCCGAGGGACACTCCCCCCCCCCCCCACCCGCCTCGCGTCTTTTCATGCTCATTAAGACGGGCGGGGCCTTTCCTCCCCGCATCGACGGCAGGTGTCCCGATCGGGGTGATGTTATCACATCCGCCCTCCGAGCGACGGAGATAGGCCGGGCTCGTTTGATCTCTGCTTCAGCCATTTTCGTCGCCCCCACTCGCATGCTTTTATTCTAGCGACCGTACTTTGGGCTTCGGGGGCTTCCGGAGAAAATAATCGGAAAAAGGGGCATCGCACTCACAGTCCTATTGCGTACGACTTTGCTCGCCTGCGCAGCGAGGGGCGCGGCTGCGCGGCTGTGCGCGCCGGCGAGCTGAGAACGGGAAGCGCAAAATATGCGAGGAATTTTTTTTTTTTTTTGCAAAGCTGGCTAAATATTAGGGGTGCGCAAATTATGCGGGTAAATACGGTATTCAAAAACAAAATGTTAGCTCTATTCACTAAGCATGCACTCAAAATTACCGTAACCGAGAAAAGGTCATACCGTTTCCAGCTCTACAATCTCATCTGCTAAATCCTACAAATATCTTGGCATAACATTTTCAAGCAACATTTCCTGGTTAGCCCACGTGACTAATATAGTCAACTCCGCACTTTGGGTTTTCTACGTAGACACTTAAGACTTGCACCCCCATCAGTTAAACTAATATCCTATATTACATTTGTTCATCCCCAAATTAGAAAAATGCATGCTCTGTTTGGGATCTTCACAAATCTAACCTATCCAACATTTTAGAATCCATTCAAAACCATGCTGCTCGTTTTATCTACTCTGAGTATTCGTCTAATTCCAGTGTTTCCGAACTTAAAACTCGTGGACACCTTACTAACCTAGAATTACGATGTCAGCGGTGGCATAGAGGTAGAGCATCCGCCTCGCGTGCAAAAAGACCGTGGTTCGAATCCTGGTTCCGGGCAATTCTCCACCGGATTTAAAAAAAAAAAAAAAATCCGCGTGTTGATCGAATTGCATAAGAAGGCTTGGGGTGCGGCCGGATCCCGGCGACCATAGCCGGTAAGGCACTCCCTCACCAGAGCAGGATTGGCCACCCTGGTGCAGTAACGGCCACAACCTCCCATGAATACGCCAATTAACCTTCGGCCCTCAGTTCCCAGCGGCTGCGAAGCAACTGACCACGGCGGCGGTCAGACCTGTGACGCAGCAGAGGGTGCTAAGAATCTCTGGATCCGGACAGGCCGCCACTGGACTCTGACTCTGGCAACGTTTAATGCAAGAACTTTATCTAGCGAGGGAAGTCTAGAGGTACTGTTTGAGGAACTAGCGGGCATTAAATGGGATGTTATAGGGCTCAGTGAGGTTAGGAGGACGGGGGAAGCCTTTACAGTGCTGAAAAATGGGCACGTCCTATGTTATCATGGCCTAGAAGACAAAAGAGAACTAGGAGTGGGATTTCTGGTGAACAAGACCATTGCTGGCAACATAGTGGAATACTATAGCATTAACGAGAGAGTAGCAGGTCTTGTAATTAAGCTTGATAACAGGTACCAATTGAAGGTGGTACAGGGTTATGCACCTACATCCAGCCATGACGACCAGCTAGTTGAACGCTTCTATGAAGATGTGGAATCAGCAATGGCTAAAGTAAAGACGTAGTACGCTATTGTGATGGGAGACTTCAATGTTAAGGTAGGCAAGAGGCAGGCTGGAGACAAAGCAGTCGGGAACTATGGCTTGGGTTGTAGGAATGACAGAGGGGACTTATTAGTAGAGTTCACAGAGCGGAATAATCTGCGTATCATGAACACCTTCTTCCGTAAACGGGAGAATCGGAAGTGGACGTGGAAAAGCCCGAATGGCGAGCATAAAAATGAAAAAGACTTCATACTATGCGAGAACCCTGGCGTCGTGCAGGATGTGGAAGTGCTGGGCAGAGTTAGGTGCAGTGACCACAGGATGGTGAGATCTCGAATTGGGCTAGACTTCAGGAGGGACCGCAATAAGCTAGTACGAAAGACGCCGATCAATGATCAGTGTAAGTCGGAAAGTCAAAGAATTCCAGATAGCGCTGCAGAACAGATATTCAGCTCTAACAGACCAAGCAGACAATTGCGTTCAGGAAGTCAGCGATTATCTCACGCGGATTGTCACGGAATGTGCAATAGAAGTAGGAGGTAAGATCGGTAGAGAGATTATTAGCAAACTTTCCCAGGAGACGAAAGACTTGATTAGAAAGCGGAAAGGCATGACAGTATCAAATGCAATTGACAGAATAGAACTAGCGGAGCTTTCGAAGCTAATCAATAAGCGTAAGACAGCCGACATACGAAAGTATAATATGGAGCGGATTGAGCATGCTCTAAAGAACGGAAGGAGCCTGAAAGCGGCGAAGAAACGTCTAGGCATAGGTAGAAATCAGATGTATGCATTACGAGACAGGCAAGGCAATGTGATCACAAATAGGGATGAGATAGTGATAATAGCCGAGCAGTTTTACAGAGATCTCTACAGTAGTCGTGATAACCAGAATAGTGAACGGGGAAGCAGTTTAGAAGAGGCTGACATTCCACCAGTACTGACAGAGGAAGTAATGAAAGCTTAGAAAGAGATGCAGGCGGGAAAGGCACCCGGTGAGGATCAGATAACAGCAGAGCTGTTAAAGAATGGTGGGCAGATTATACTGGAAAAACTGGCAAGCCTGTATACGCAATGCCTAATGACTGCGAGCATACCGGAATCTTGGAAGAATGCTAACATCATCCTAATCCATAAGAAGGGCGACACAAAGGACTTGGAAAATTACAGGCCGATCAGCTTACTGTCAGTCGTCTACAAGGTATTTACCAAGGTAATCGCTAACAGAATTTGTGCCACCTTAGATTTCAGTCAACCTAAGGAACAAGCAGGGTTTCGTAAAGGCTACTCAACAGTAGACCATATTCACACTATCAATCAGGTGATAGAGAAATGCACGGAGTATAATCAACCCCTATATATAGCCTTCATAGATTACGAGAAAGCATTGACTCGGTCGATACCTCAGCAGTCATGCAGGCATTGCGGAATCAAGGCGTAGACGAGCATTACGTAAGACTACTGGAAGACATCTACAACGGCTCCACAGCCACCATAGTCCTCCATAAGGAGAGCAGCAAAATACCTATAAGGAAGGGCGTACGACAAGGGGACACAATCTCTCCACTGTTATTCATAGCATGTTTACAAGAAGTATTTAGAACGCTGGATTGGGATCAGGTGGGTGTAAGGGTTAATGGGGAATACCTCAGTAACCTCCGATTCACTGATGACATTGCCTTGCTAAGTAACTCGGGAGATGAATTACAAAGCATGATTACTGACCTTGATAGGCAAAGTATAACAGTGGGCTTGAAAATTAATATGCAGAAAACTAAAATAATGTTCAATAGCCTTGGGCGAGTACAACAATTTCAGATAGCTGGCAAGGCATTGGAAGTAGTAAGTGAATATTGTGAGCAAAACATTCATCGGTCATCTTCTTCACCTGTACATAATCATCATCACCGTGAGCGTCATCTTCGTTCTGCTCGAGGCTCAGCCACATAAAGGCTATGAGACAACAGCTGTGCTCGTGCCTTACAAAGTTGTGGAAGGTGCTTTCGATCCCTTAGTCCTCTACGTCGACGCGGTTCCCTGGAGCTACGTTCGGGTCGCCGTTTGCTCCGGCTGTCCACTGCCATGAGTAACGAACAGCAGCCTGGCCCCTCGGGCATCAACGCCCCAGCGCACCTGGCCGCTCCCCCATGGACCATCACCGCCTGGCAGCGTGAACCCACCATCTACTCTGGTCTCCCGCGTGACGACGTAGAAGAGTGGCTCGAGGATTACGAGAGGGTGAGCGCGTACAACCACTGGGACGACCCTCAGAAACTTTGTCACATCGGCTTCTATGTGTCCGACGTCGCTAAAACCTGGTTTTTTAACCACCAGAGCAGCTTCGCCGATTGGTCTGATTTCTGCCAACAAGTTCGCAGGATTTTCGGAATTCCCAACATGCATTCTGAAGTATCCAAGCGAAAGCTCGACGGGCGCATGCAACATCCACGAGAGACGTACACTTCGTACATCGAAGACGTCCTCGCCTTGTGCCGCCATGTGGACTCGGCCATGAAGGAATCGGATCGCGTCCGGCATATTCTGAAAGGGATAGGACACGTTGCGTTCAACGCCTTGGCGATCAAGAACCCCAGCACCGTGGACGATATCATCACAACATGTCGGCATCTGGATGAACTCCAAGCCATTCGGTTACGGCCCGCCGCCTGTGTGTAGCTCCGTCAACATGTTACCTATCGAAAGGGATTGCAATAGCCTCCAGTCTTGTTCGATTCATCAACGGCACGGCTCTTCTCGCTGTACTTAACGTTACCAATGAACCAATTTTGCTCCCTAAAGATGCTGTTGTGGTTTCCGGTGCCGACACCCAGCTTGTTTCTGTCATTATCGTGAGCTCTGCTGCGGCGCCACAACGCCGAGCTGCAGATAGTGCTCCTGCCTCTACCCTTGCTAGCGCAATCAGTACGGACCTGACTCTGCCGCAGAGAGATGAATTGCTTGCCTTGTTGTCGAAACACAAGTCTTCCTTTGATGTAGACTCTCCTTTTTTGGGACAGACCTCGGCGGCAACCCATCGCATACACATCGATGGAACTACTATTGTGCGCCGCCGACCGTATCGCGTCTCTTCCACCGAACGCGAAATGATCGACAGGCACGTCGCCGACATGCTCAAGCGAAATGTCATTCGGCCCTCCTCAAGCCCGTGGTCATCACCTGTCGTCCTCGTGCAGAAAAATGATGGCTCAGTGCGCTTTTGTGTCGATTACCGTGCCTTGAATAAGATAACTCGAGAAGACGTGTACCCCTTGCCCCGCATTGATGATGCGTTAGATTCATTGCAAGGAGCGGAATATTTTTCCAGTCTTGACCTACGCTCCGGTTACTGGCAAATCCCCATGCATGAGGCCGACAAGGAAAAGACTGCCTTTGCCACACCTGATGGACTTTACGAATTTAATGTTATGCCTTTCGGCCTCTGCAATGCCCCCGCAACCTTTGAGCGAATGATGGACACTGTGCTGCGAGGCCTCAAGTGGAAGACTTGTCTATGTTACCCTGACGACATAGTCATATTTTCTTCAACATTCGCACAACACTTACAGCGCCTAGACGAAGTTCTCACGTGTCTTTCTGCAGC
The DNA here is from genome assembly GCA_013339685.2 of Hyalomma asiaticum. Taxonomy (NCBI): domain Eukaryota; kingdom Metazoa; phylum Arthropoda; class Arachnida; order Ixodida; family Ixodidae; genus Hyalomma; species Hyalomma asiaticum. Next base: position 337,557,613 of record CM023481.1, read on the forward strand.
CGGTCTTCAGCTCAACACCAAGAAGTGCCACTTTGCGAGCAAAACTATTAAAGTACTGGGCCACCTTGTCACACCTTGTCAACAAAGACGGCATTCGGCCTGACCCCGATAAGATTACCGCCGTCCTCCGATTTCCGAGGCCTCAGCGCCTCAAAGAGCTGTGCAGCTTTCTTGGCCTTGCATCGTACTTCCGCCGCTTCATCCGAGACTTCGCTACGATTGCGGCCCCGCTTCACCGTCTACTCCCTTCGGGAACTCCGTATGTATGGTCCGACGACTACCAAACGGCTTTTGACACTTTGAAGCGTGCCCTCACGTCGAAACCGGTCCTTTGTCATTTTGACAACACCGCACCCACTCTACTCCATACTGATGCCAGTGGCCATGGAATCGGCGCGGTTCTGTTACAGCGACAGAGACTTTCTGAAGAACGTGTGGTCGCATACGCAAGTCGGACACTGACTTCGGCAGAAAAAAACTACACGATAACCGAACAGGAATGTCTTGCCGTTGTTTGGGCCATACAGAAATTTCGACCTTATCTCCATGGCCGCCGCTTCACGGTCGTCACCGACCACCATGCCTTGTGCTGACTGTCGACATTAAAGAATCTATCCGGACGTCTAGGTCGCTGGATACTACGTCTTCAAGAATATGACTTCGACGTCATGTACAAATCCGGCAAGAAGCATAATGATGCGGATGCCCTCAGTCGTTGCCCGCTACCGTCCCCTAACGACATTCCCTGCCTACCACGCACCGTGAGCAAGCCTGTGGACGAATCATCCGCAGTCCTGTCACTGGCCGCACTCGATCAGCGTCCTTCTTTCCACTCAGACACGCTCGCGGCACACCAACGCAACGACGCTTACTGCCACTCAGTTATGGAACGCCTCCATGGCTCATCTTGTCCTCCTAATTCTCGGACCCGTCGGCAGTTAAAGAACTTCAAGATCGCAAACTCAATCCTCTACCATCACATCTTCCACCCCGAAGGACAGCGTTGGGTGCCGGTCGCTCCTCGATCACTCAGGGCACAGATATTGCAGACGTTTCATGACAATCCGACGGCTGGTCATCTCGCCTTTCATAAAACTTACGACCGCATCCGCACTCGTTTTGCCTGGCCTGACCTTGCCACTTCCGTCGCAAAATACATCGCTTCTTGTTCGTTGTGTCAACGCCGCAAACGACCTACTTTACCACCTGCTGGGCTGCTGCAACCTCTGCCATGTCCCGACACTCCATTTGCAGTGATTGGGATCGACCTCTACGGACCGTTGCCAACATCAGCTGGCGGAAAGAGATGGATAGCCACGGCCGTAGACCACTTGACAAGGTACGCCGAAATGGCGGCGCTACGTTCTGGATCCGCGGAAGAGATCGCTAATTTCTTCTTGGAAGCTATCTTCTTGCGGCACGGCGCTCCGCGCGTGCTCTTGAGTGACCGCGGCAAGGCTTTCCTGTCGAAGCTGCTTGAGGACGTCCTCCTCACTTGTAACACTATCCATAAGACGACTTCCAGCTATCATCCGCAGACTAACGGCCTCACAGAACGCTTTCATCGTACCCTCTCCGATATGATATCTATGTACATCAACGCTGATCACACCAACTGGGACTCCGTACTGCCATTCGTGACATTCGCATATAATACTGCTGTCCAACACACTACTGGTTACTCGCCCTTCTTTCTGGTTTACGGCCGGCAGCCAGCATCTTTCCTCGACGCCTCCTTTTTTGATGTCCCCGTCAACTCGTCGCCATCGTTGAGCGAGCAGTTTTTGTCTCGCCTTGGTACGTGTCGCCACCGTGCTCGCCTCAATACCGAGGCAAGTCAACAGGAACGCAAGGCTCGCTACGACGCATCTCACCGCGTCGCTTCGTTCCGTCCCGGAGACGAAGTGTTGTTGTGGGCCCCAACCCGAGTTCCCGGTCTGTGCGAAAAATTTCAGTTACGTTTTATCGGACCTTACATTGTGGTCGAGCAAACATCACCGGTGAACTATCGCGTCACTCCCGCTGTCATGCCTTCTGACGGCCGCTGCCGTGGTACGGAGGTTGTGCATGTCTCCCGTTTGAAACCTTTTATACGACGTACTTCCCCGCCATAGACAGCGGCCAGGTTGGCCGCTTTCGCGCGAGGGGGAATTCATGTGAGCAAAACATTCATCGGTCATCTTCTTCACCTGTACATAATCATCATCACCGCGAGCGTGATCTTCGCTCTGCTCGAGGCTCGGCCACATAAAGGCTACGAGATAACAGCTGTGCTCCTGCCTTACAGTATGTCTACTTAGGCCAGGTGGTGACCCCTGATCCGAATCATGAGGCCGAGGTAATTAGGAGGATTAGAATGGGATGGAGTGCATTCGGCAAGCATTCTCAGATAATGAATGGTAACTTACCATTGTCGCTGAAGAGGAAAGTGTGTAATAGCTGCATCTTACCGGTGTTCACCTACGGGGCAGAAACTTGGAGGCTAACTAGGAGGGTTCAGCTTAAATTAAGGACGACGCAGCGAGCTATGGAGCAGAAAATGGTAGGTGGAACCTTAAGGGACAAGAAGAGAGCCGTGTGGGTTAGGGAACAAACGCGTGTTAGGGACATATTAGTAGAAATTAAGAAGAAGACATGGGCGTGGGCGGGCCAGGACAATCGCTGGTCATTAAGGGTAACAGAGTGGATTCCTAGAGAAGGCAAGCGTGGCAAGGGGCGGCAGAAAGTTAGGTGGGCAGATGAGATCAGGAAGTTTGCGGGAATAAATTGGGCCCAGTTAGCACAGGACAGGGATAATTGGAGATCCATGGGAGAGGCCTTTGCCCTGCAGTGGGCGTAGACAGGCTGATAATATCCTGACTATGCCTTTTTTACAAATTTTATCATGCTCCTGTTGAAGTTCCAGCCATACTACCAGTCCATTGCTCATCAAGCCGCACAAACCATCCAAGAGCAGTGTACCCTCCGCCAGCACAAACTACCGCCAATCTTCGCTCCTTTTTTGTGACAACTGCACAGGACTGGAACCATCTGCCTGCAACTGCCGTGCACCACTCCGACCCACATCAATTCAAGACCGCTCTCGAATCACTTCTTGACTGTAATTAATACCCATCCCTCATGTAATACCCCAGCTGGGGCCTTTGAGGTATTCTAATAAAATAAAATAAAATGTGAACAGCAAAGTACATGGCCTGAGCATTAGTGAAGGTATACTGCACACCATCCCTTCATCACCACCAACAGGCACACACCATAACGTTGCATGTGCTTTGGCCACGCAGTCCACCGTTTGTGTTCTATGGCTGCACAATGAAGAAACTAGAAAAAGTCAAGCAGCCACTTTCTATGCGTGCATGTATGACAGCTACCATAATATGCTCCTCACACCAAAGTATCATGTTACTGGCAACATTTTTCAAACAGCTGGTGCAATGCACCGCAGACCTCGAGAATAGCAGGTTCCCTTTGGATTCAACACCAACTTACAGTTAAGAAACCATCGCCTGAAGAGGCACTGCCAGAGGGCCATGAAGGGGTTTTGGCTACAGCCTTCGTTGGGATCCGATGTAGGTAGCCATAACCAATACCGCAGCCAAGACTGCAAGTAAGCAAAAATAGTTTTAAAAGAGGCACATACCAGGAAAACTTCAGCATGGACAAAATACGGATTCACTAGTGAAAACCATAAAGTACAGCATACCTAAATAAATAAATTTGTAAGAACACAATAAGTTTTCTTTCACACAGACCTACCACTTGGCCAACAACAATGATGACAGAAAAGTTGAAGAAGAGTGTTTCATAATGATGATGTTGATGATGCTTCTGTAATGGGTGCAGAGCTACAAAACATGCACCCCTGTGTTCTTTCAAACGATTTACACAAGGTGGAGTAACGATTATGAAAAGGAAAATACACAGTGCCTATGGGGTGTTGGCCGAGGGGTAACTGTATTATCCTGAAATGTATCAAGTGAGAGTGTATCAACAAGATTTCACTGTGTTATATGTACAAAATAACACAAACAACCCTTCTGTAGTCAAATAGATGCCACATGATCATTATAAAGTTAAACTAAATATAAACTTATTGTACTGTTATAACCATTATATGCATTTCATTTAAGAGACAGACTGCTGGGCTGGAATGCCAATTACATATTTCAGTCAAATAACATATCAGTAACTCTTCATACAGAAATATTCCTGCAAACTTTGGTCCTGCAGCAAGAATATACAACAAAACTCTGCGGCTCCCAATTTCCCACCATTGCCAAGAGTGTGAAGAGCCATCGCATAAAATTCTTTTATGATATACAACTCACGCGACCTTTCCAGGCCACAGTGAAAAGTGATTAAAGATTTTGTCGTTTGCCCTTTCCAACAAGGGAAAAAGGGAGGTGTGCAGGGAAGCCAGAACAGGGAAACACCCATGCAAAGACGACAGGGGTTTCCCTCAACTGCCAAAACTTGCAGCGACACCCAATGAAAATAGTACTTATCATTAACATATTAAATTCACACAGTGCCAAAATGCTCTGTTAATTTGTTTTCTAATGCAGAGTTTCCACCACAGAAACCACTAAGACAAAAAAAATCACTATGTTCAATATACTATGCTTTGTGTACTTCCATGTGCAAATTTCCACCACTGAGGTTGCACACCAAGCTGCGGTACCAAGAAACTCTGGAAAGGTTACTGCAGTGACTACTACTTCATATGCACTGTCTCATGGACATGCAGGTACACGAGGTTGTAATGTTCAGTAGCTAGCAGGCAACCGGCCTTGCCTTTGGTTTTAAGTTAGTTTTAAAAAGCACACCTCATCATATGGCTTTAGCACTCTGGTTCAGCCCTACTGCACAATTAAGAGTATATCCACACAATGTTTCATTTTTTTTCACAGCACCAAGAGGGTCTTAATCAATTTTAAGTGACGAATGTGAACCAAATTTAGGACTGTCATCTCATGAACAGACAGTCCTTTAAAAAAAAGAAAGAAAAAAAAAACTCACAGTTGAATGTGTTTCTTTACAATAAATTGCCTCAAATTACATGTTATACCAAAATGGCAGGTGCTTTTTGCAATTCTTTTTTTATGAGCAGGTTTAACTGCACTAAATCCATTACCAGGAGTGTGACCTTGTGCTCATTCTAAAAATGAACATTTTTTGACTGCAGACAATTCGTCAGGACTCGTACTTAGGTAAGCTGTGACATGAGCCTCAACCAATAGCATGCAGCCAAAACATGTCTGTTTGTTTTAGAATGGGCACAAGATTCCCACAGCTCCAAGACATTTCACTGACACACACATGCACAAAGCAGTGCTCAAAAATATGTCTCACAGTAAGAGTAGCGATAATTAAATCCAACTGTGATCAGTAAATTCGTGACCAATCTAGCCTAACAAACAATGTATGCACCTATTTGTGCCAGCCATACAATATTCATCAGCCACATGTAGAAAACAGACTGCAAAGCTTACAGCAAAAAAATACTGTGAATACCTCAAACATTTTTTTTTTAAATATGATGCCACATACCTGCCATCACCACCCCAAGACATGTTAGGTGTGATGGTAACTTCTCGACAACCATCAGTGTCTGTGTTGTACACATAGAGCTTGAGCGGACGGCCTTCATGGGCATAGATCAGCGTAAACAAGTCTTCAGACTGCAAGATTACCCCAGAAAAAAAGAAGAAAGGGCAGATGACTGAGCTTTAGTAGAAGAACAAATGCGACACAATAATGAATAAATAATGCAGTGGCTTATCTGAAGATATGTACCTACTGTTCATACACGTCCTTTTAATGTTCAGATGTGTCATGTACTGAGTATTATCACGAAGGGGGAACACACATGTCCAATAAAAAGATTTAAAGAGGAAAAAAGTCATTTTAAAATTCATCCATAAAGGGTACTACAACCTGATGTCCAAAGTACAGTGCTGAAGTGTGCTTGGCAGCAGTGACTGTACCACAGCAAGCAATTGAGCAATAGCTAGGGTTCTGCGTAAATGGATAAATCCCATAAAATCTGAAGGCACTGGTTGATGAAAAAGTTGACCTTCACATTAGTTTAATAAGCTCCAAATCTTGAGGTGACCAATTTTACTGTTTATGTTGGCCAGTCTATAGACATGCAGTGCTAGCACCATATGAAAGTATTATGAGCTCCTTAGTTGGAAAACATGAAGGAATTCCCAAGAAATAAACCTATGCGGGCAGGCATGGTGACAGTACTTGCAAATCCTTGCACAAGCTATTCATCGAGCCATGGTTTCTAAAGAACAATAACAGTGGCCTGCTCTCAATAATTAAGGATCATTAAGGCAAGTCTACTTTTGCATGACACATACTATCTTCTTGCCATGTGCCTTCCCTTCAGTTACTCTTAAGCTAATGGAATGATGCAGCAGTGATAAATTCCAGCAAAAACATAAATGGTATGCATGAGAATATATATGAAAAGTACTGTAAAGCCACCAACTGCAACAAGGGCACCACTCAAAGTTCACTGGGCTAACAGTACCACATACTAGCTCAATATGCCACTAAATTTGCCCGTATATCTGAGGTATAATGCTGTGTTTAGATAATGTGAATCCAACACGAAGGGGGCACTGGCAGTAGCATTCGACGAATATGGGAAGTTTCTTTTGCCACTCTACAACTGGGGCATGACACTACCTTGCTGGTAAAGGACTTCTCAGAAATCGTTGATTCCCTAGTTTCCTGGAAGGTGCAGGCCCAAGACTGGCGTGTTCCTTCACGTACTGTGCTGGGTCTACTGGCTTTTCCTGTATCCAATGCAAATGATGCAAGGGCATTCTCGGATGTTTTGTTCTATATCTTGCAAAGAGTGAGCCACAATGGCCGATTCCGACAGTAGCAAATATGCCATGTACTATTTCTTACAATAACCTTCAATTTTGATATGGCAGGCTAAATAAGGCCAGTGCATTGGCTATACCGGCATTTCCTTCTATTTTGCAGCCAAGGCTGGTTCAGGGGTATAGAGGAAGCTGAAAAGTGAAAATTAACACGATATGCCTAGAAGATATGTACTAGAACTTGCATTGCAACGTAACAGAAATCTCTAAAGAACGTAAGTACTTGCTAAAAAAAAAAAAAAACTCGAACAAACCTGATTTCACGCCAAAATGAACTCCAAAAACGCAGAACACTAGCAAAAGCTAGTAATGTGGCATACGTTGCATTACTGGTGGTACAGCAGAATAGTGGAACAGAACCTATTTCCATAGTCTATGTTATATTTACATTATGTGACTTCAGCACTGTTGCAGTGGTTGTTTTCCTTCCTTGTACGGTGCGTGCATGATAATCCTTGCATATAAAGACCCACGATTAATGATCTCATTCTGAGGAGTATGATATGCTTCCAGTGGTCTCATTACAGCACCTGGAGATCTGAACATGTGACAACTGACAAACCCCAGCCGCGACAACTGAGGTAATGATTAAAGCCTAAAAAAAGTTAGTTTATATACAGGTATTAACAGCAAAAGAAAAATCCACAACCAAATTTAAGAAATATAGAAAAGAAGTGGCCTTTACAAAAATTTGATTCATAACTCGGCATGCTTTAAATAAAATAAACAAATAAATAAAAACTAAAATAATTTTGTTAAAGCAAGTGTCAGCTGACATTCAAGAGTGAAAATACAAACACCTTGGATTGACCACTGCACTAACATCCAAACTCTCAGTATTAATATCAGCTGAAAAGTAAGGATGAGCTGGAGCTTGCACGGAAGAGATTCTCAAATCATGACTTGAAATTTATTACTATCCCCAAAGCAGAAAGTATACAAACACTGCATTCTACCAGGACTAACATATGATGCAGAAACTTGGAGGCTAACAAATAAACTAGAGAAGTAGTTCAGGACCACGCAGCGTGCCATGTAATGAAAAATGATATACTTGGAGAGTGCTCATCTCGCGGTAGCAGGGCTTCCACACATTCGTGATGCTCTGCTAGTAGTGCAGCATCTTGCAGCTGACTTCAGTGTTCGGTGTTAATCTTGTTATTGTTTTGCTGGCTAGCAGTGTCATGTGTTTGCCAGCTTCACTCAGGAAAGTTAAACTTTCGCACTTTTGGGGTGCACTTGGGCTCGCACGATTTGGTCAACAGTTTCCTCACTCATGCCAATGAGCACAGCGACAGTCCAGCACATGGCATATTTTGACAATTCAGGCTGATGCCGCCTTAAACCAGTGTACGTGTTGCAAACCACCTGCCTAGACTGTTTTGACAACCACATTTTGTCATATTCATTAGATGTGAGCGAATATTTGAAATTTCAAATAATTTTCGAATAGTGTTTGCTGTTCGATTCGCACTTAACTTTTACTATAATAGTAAGTTGTTAACGAATTTGGTAATTAAGGGGAAAAAATATGTTATGTCCCATGACAAGTAGCCCATTCCCACAACTAATGCGCTGGGCCACATAACACGAGTGTACTGCGGCGAAGCCAACACCCGTGTGCTGTGGCGAACACTCGCGTACTGCGACGAAGCTAACACGCGTACTGCAGCGAAGCTAACACCCATGTACTGCGGCGAAGTTACCTCAGCTTTCTGTTGCACAGTTCAGTGTTGGACTGTTCTTCAGAACTTTGGAATGACACTATGGGCACACATGTCATGCAATAAATTATTTGCCCATGTTTAACAGTATATTTGTCCATAATTAGATGTGGTATTATTCAAAAATATTCGAAAATTATTCGAAAAATATTCGATTCTCACTTGAACATAAATATTCGAAATCGTTTCACACTTTTACTATTCAAACTATTCGAAGTCAGTAATTACAGGGGAAAAAAATGCTATGTCTTGTGACAAGTGGCCCATTCCCGCATGTAGTACACTTCGCCGCAAAACGCCCGTGTACTGCACCGAAACGAGTGTGTACGGTGGCGAAGTTAACACTTGCGCACTGTGGCAAAGTTAACACTCGTGTAATGCGGCAAAGCTGACACTCGCGTACCGCGGAAAAGCTACCACTTGTGTACTGTGGTGAAGTTAGCTAAGCTTTCTGCTTCACAGTTCTCTGTTGTATTCTTCTTCAGGACTTAGGAATGACACTGTGGGAGTACACTAGTCACGAAATAAGTTTTTTTTTGCCCTCGTTTACGAGCACATTTCTCCATAATGTGACATGGTATTATTAAAAAATATTCGATTCGCACTTGAACATAAATGTTCGACTTCGCTTCACACTCAAAATTTTGCTATTCACACAGCTCTAATAATTTGTATTTCCTCATTAACAGTGTGTCCTCCACAAATGTTACTCGTTATTTATTCAACTATAGGCTGCTAAAGATGCAAAGAACAGTACAATATCATTTGAAAGACCAGTGATTAGACTCACTCTGAATGAGACATAGCAGTTTATTATTAATGACATCAGTTTCAAATGCTTACTTTCTTTCGGTGTGAAATAGCCTGTTGATTGAACAATAAATCTCAAGTGCTTATATTGTTATTTTTCTAATTACTGGAAGCAAACAAGATAACATTCTAAAGAAAACAGTGAAAATTGCAAAAGGTCTACTAGGAGCTTTCAATAAGAAACAAAACAAAGAACCTCCGAACTCAATGTTTACTTCCGTATCATGAATGGTGCTAGCCTCGAGCATTTGGTGCACTTTTGGTTGGCTTGGGTAGACTCTAGGTTAACTTCAGGTTGACTGGCTCATATCCACATATCCAATGTGGATATGAGCCACACGTGATTTCTCTGTTCTTTTTTCATGTGTTGCTCATATCTGTATATCCCTACCTCATACACGTTTATTGAATGTAGACTGTACCTACATCCATTTAATTAATTTTCAATAATTACCAGTGTGATTAAACGACTCTTCCATGTATTAACTTATGCTACGATATCACATCTACCTACATAAAACTCTAAACTTGGTGTTACCTTCATAATTTTGAGCTTTCCAGATATTTTAAGTTTCTCTAACAACCCCCACAGAGATGGAAATCGGAAGTGCTGAACAAGAAATAATGTCGCTACGTTAGAACGCCGTAAAGCTGGAGCGGCCACAACTCTCAGCAAGGCATCACAAAGTTGAAACAAGCATTACCTCGTGCAGCACAGAGTCTGAGCCAATAATATAGTCAGCGTAGGGCCTTAGACCTGCCGCTTCCGCAGGAGAGTGAGGGCTCACATCCTGCAAGCAACAATGACAAACTATTGCAATGGCATTGAGAACAAAGTATTTAAATGGTATGAAAAACACTTTTGTCAAAAGATCATCAATTTTGGCTTAACAATGACATTTTAGAGCAACCAAACATTGCAGCGTATGCAATTCATTTCTCTCTTTTCTTTACTAACACGCAGGTCACAACACAAAAAACAAGACAAGATTGGAACCAAATGGCAGATGCTTGTTTTCTACACTGTTTGAAACCATGGTAAATGTCCGAACTGAAAACAAAGGAATCAGAATAGAAAATGTTTCTCTTGAGAAACACGATGAGCGAGACAGAACTTAAGACAGTAAAAACATAAGAGGAATGTTCACACTTTAAATCCACACAAAACCAATGAATATTTGCCTAGATCTATAATTCTAGCTCTTCCATTCTCAATACACAAGGCTCTAAACTAATACTTTTCACTTTAAAGGTGTGGTGACACAGGATTTTGGAAGCAAAATAACTTGTGAGAGACAGGTTTGTGCGGACACACACACATCATCAATGAAATTTCAGAGGAAATTGTATTTAAATCAATTTTGAAGTGTATGGTGCGTAACTGAGCGCAAAACGACACGCCTTGTGACACTGACAACAACTTGAACTAACATAAAACAAGCAGCAACTGCCTATGTCACAAGTTTGTGTTGGCTGGCATGTTCCTAGCACGTGCTCTATCATCCCACTGTTCACTCCCTGGGTCACAATAAAGAGCTTCAGTCGAGCCTGACATATTTTAGGCCTAAGATGATAATGACAATGGTGAGGAAATTGCAAAGCACTTGTAAGAGTAGTAATGCAATGCTCAGACGCAGGCAGTGCTACACACGGCATGCGCACTGCAGTTCTGCATGGCCATATGGACAGCTTTGTTTACAATTCTGCCACTCTGGCACCACCTTTCTCCATGCTCTTAAGCTGAAACTGCGAGTGGGCTCCATAAATACTGCTCCAAACAATTAACAGGTGATGCCAGACAAAAAGAAGCACCCAGGTGTGGTGGGTGGGTTATTAACTGCTTAGTGCAAAGCAAAAAAAAAAAAAATCTACAATTTGTGTTGTCAGTACTCCCTTAAGCATTAGAATATTGATTTTAAGAAGAAATAAAAATGTTGGGAAAATCTTTTTTTTATTAACTTGGCACCTTATATAGTACAGCTTATGTACATGATTAGTAAGTTAGCAAAATTCGTTTTCTTGGCACAAAAGTGATCTATGCTACACTGAGTGAGCCAGGAGCCCACAAGTACCACATTTACACAAGTGTTAGTCGACTCTGCTGAAATTTGTAATCCAAAGTTGGGGTCGAATTACAATCGAAACCAAAACATGTACCGCTGGTCAGTTTTTCCTTTTCACTTGAAATTTAGCGAGGGGGGAGTCCTAGATATGAGTCAACTACAGTCACGTAAATATAGTACACACATTAAAAGTCATGGCTTACTATGCTTCCAATAAAACCATGCACTCCTCACAAATTGAAGTTAACATAACTATGGCAGTACATAAAATGATTTGCTTGGTTTAAAATTCAGACTGAGCAGGAGACTATGCAGATCACTTTCACTAGCTATAACTGCATAATGCATACCTACACTAATCTTTAATTCTGGATTTTATTTCGCCTTGGTTAAGAACTACCTACCAAGTTCCATCCTTTAAGGAAATGGGCATGCATGCTTCCCAGAATGTTTCAGCAGGATCGGACGCATTGGCAGTACTCCTCTAGATCTTCCAAGCTATTGATAAACTGTTCATCCAAGCATTCTAACATTATCAAACACGGTACAGCCATGTCATGCGATAAGTCCTCTTTCACCAAGTCATGCATGCACAAATGAGTGCCAGCTTTAATGCACAGGTTAACAGTGTATTAGAAGTCAGTTATCCTCACACTGCAGTAGCCACTGTAGCTGAACGTGTAAAAGTAAATTTCGTCAGGGCCGAACACAGTTGCTGAAAGCAATAATAGCAAGAAAAGAGTTGCAGGTATTGCTTACATCCAATCTGTATTGCACAGGCTAAGGAAAGTGGGAAGTCAATATGGTGCTAATGTTTCTATGGCTGCCAATAGAGTAGGTACGCTATGCACTGCCATGCAGGCAAAGAATGAGCAGGTGAAAGATGGAAGGAGTGCAGACATTTCCTTAGTAAAACACACCAACAGGTATACAGACTGTTGAATCCTCCCTCCTTTAGCTGCGGGTGCTTCCAAGTAGGGCAAACAGGCCCTTGTGTTAAGAGTTTAATGGAGCATAAAAGGTCACTAACCAGTGGATTGCTTTCTAATCTTTCCTTGAACTGTCAATATTGTAAACAGTCTTGGGTACTAACTAGTTACTAGTAATGCATTACCGGTAACTAGTTACTATTTTCAGTAACTTATAACTGTAACTAGTTACTTTTAATTTAGAGGAACTCGTAACTGTAACACTGTTACTTTTTACACAGTAACTGTAACTGTAAATACCGTTACAGTTACTTCCTTTTTCAAAAAAATATCCAGCAGAAACACCACTTAAAAGCTCGGCTGCGCATACCGCAACACAAGAATATCGCGATGTTCCTCGTCAATACTTTTGACATTTCTGTATATCTATATCGAGACACATTTGCAAAATGTATTGGTATCTCATCAGTGGAATACTTTTATGCACAGGGGTGAACGGTTCATTGGTGAAGTCGGCGAGATACTGTAAGGAGCCGAGGGAAGTCACATGTGGTGTATGCACACACACTACCAGCTGTCATATGCAGGTTATAATATTGATTTTAAGAAATAAAAATGTTGGGAAAATCTTTTTTTTATTAACTTGACTATTTCATGATCATCATCATGAAATAAGTGCGCGTTCACTTCTATGAAATGCCCAATGTGCGGCAATTTTACACGCTCTCATTTCTTCTGTTGCCCTCATGCCCTCAGCACATTTCTTTATAAACGTGGGTGTGTGGTACACAGAGCGGATATATGCCAACAGCTCCCAACATAGCATAGCTACGTATAGTGCAGTATAGCAAGGTGGTGGGAAAGAGAAGTGGAGGTTAGGAGGTGTGCTGTGAGGGTAAGAAAGGAAAGAGGGGAGAGGATAAAGCATGGCATTGCATTTTACAGTATAGTATAGCCTAAAATAGATATGAAAGGGCAGTGAGAGTATACACGTTGAGAGCATACACAGTGAGAGCATACACAGTATACACGTTGCAAGGCAACGTGTATGACTCTGATTCAACAGCAGGCATCCCGATTGGGGTGATGTTATTGCATGTGCGCCGGAGATCGGCCGGGCTTGTTTTTTTTATCTCTGCTTCAGCTGTGTTCGTAGCCCCACTCGCGTGCTTTTACCCGTGGGTTATAAATGCTAAAAAAATTACAGTGATGTTTTAACTCAGTGAATGCAAATACAATACCACAAGCAACTTCCCCTATGCTTTCCTAAGCTTCATTGTCTGTTTGCTCATTAAGTTTACCCTTTCATCATTATGACACAACTAGTTTATAAATGTTAGAAAAATTACAGTGATGTTTTAACTCAGTGAATACAGGTTATGTACAAATGTGCGATTGTAATCCCGTTTTTGTGCACTGCATGAAGAAGGAAGACAACTTTGATCGTTTTTGATAATGTTGGTGTGTTTTACTAAAGAAATGTCTGCACTCCTTCCATCTTTCACCTGCTCATTCTTTGCCTGCATGGCAGGAATGTTTGTATCGCCATGCTGTGCAGGACACGGACATCTCTTTGCTTTTTTTCTTTTCCATTTTTTTTCCGGACATGGGCAGATGATTTTCCAGACTTTTTTGTACGAAGCCAAGCAAATGACCTCGGAGACACAAAAGGGCGGCGGAGGGTTCCCCCTCCCCCATGCACAGAAAGGTGCACGACACGGCAGTATGGTCAGCCTGAGCAACGAAAGATGCTCTTGTTCAGAGGCCGGTGCAGCATCGTTGGTGTTTTTCGTGTGGCCAGCCATTTCTTCATGACCCATGTCGTGGGTTCGGTTCCCACCGAAGGCAGGTTTGTCTTTTCGTCCACTTTAATTCCTTTCTACTTTCTCCACAATTACAATACCACAAGCAACTTCCCCTATGCTTTCCTAAGCTTCATTGTCTGTTTGCTCATTAAGTTTAATCTTGTACAGTAACGGAAAAGTAACGACATTACTTTTTAAGAGTAACTAACTGTAACATAGTTACTTTTCTGGCTTAGGTAACTGTAACTGTAACACTGTTACATTTTACTGGTAACGTGCCCATGACTGATTGTAAATGCATGCCCAAGTTAGATGAATGCGGAATATTCCACAGATGCTATGCCCGTCATTCAAAGGTCGTATATTCAGACCCTACCAACAGTAGGCGTGCTTCTTCATCCACTTTAATTCCTCTGCATTTGTCTCATAATTACCACACAATAGCTAAAAACTACATTTGATTTACAGTACACCATCCTTGGCCTCATTGTCTGTTGGCTTCATTGGGTTGTGTCTAACAAAGAAAAGAGCCTTTGGTCCATTACCCTTTCATCATTATGACGTAACTAGTTTATAAATGTTAGAAAAATTAGTGATGTTTTAACTCAGTGAATGCAGGTTATGTACAAATGTGCGATTGTAATCCCATTCTTGTGCACTGCATGAAGAAGGAAGATAACTTTGATTGTGTGCAAGGCTAGCGCTTTTCTCAAGACTAGGAGGCTCCAAAAGAATGTGCTGGGCAGCTTGGTAGTTTCTTTAGCTAACGCTAAGGAGAGAACAAGCCTATGCTCTCACGAGACATTTAATAACTTTTACATTCTTAGTCAATCGCATTGTTATTTCACCTTTAATTCACATCACTTCACTTATATCCACTATTTATTTATGTTTTTTTCACTTTGATTCATACCTGCATATCAAGAAGGCGCACACCTGCATATGACAGCTGGTAGTGTGTGTGCATACACCACATGTGACTTCCCTCGGCTCCTTACAGTATCTCGCCGACTTCACCAATGAACCGTACACCCTTGTGCGTAGAAGGGTACTACCATAAAACATAACGCTAAAAGCTCATGCCAAATCTGTAACGAGTGCATTCGCACTGATGTAGACAGATACAGATATTCCACGCAGGAGAAAGCCTTTAGCTCCTTATTGCCATAACAGGCGGAGTCATGGTGCCAGCCTAAACAATGTGCAATATTGCGCTGAATGGATGGTGTCGTACAAGCTTGTACACCTACTGCTGAAAGCATAAAAAACAAGGCAGTGCAAGAACTAGCCAACAAAATGCCAGTAGTCTAGGTTAACCAGTACACTTATGTCATTGCTAGACCCTAAACTGGCTTAAGCAACAAGCAGCCACCAAATAATGTGACTGGGGTAAATAAGTAGCTAAAAAAATAATAAAACTTAAACCAATCACCAAACTGATTCATCATGCAAGAACTTACCAGCACATGCCAAACATTTTCATTGGCTCCTTCAAAAGAACAGAAGCGAATGCTGACTCCTAAAAGGCCATGGCCTCCCCACATGGACGAAGGCACAATCTCAACATCCCGCACCATCTGGGTTTTGCTGCTGTATACTGTCATGACAATAGGTTTTTCTATGTTGGCTTTTAAGACATCCTTGAGAAGATCATTGTCTTGATTCTGAAAAAAAAAAAAGGATATATATTTCAACTGCAGTCATTAGAAAAAATAACTGTAAAAGTAAATCCTTTCACAAACTATAACTTTTCTATATTTATAAAGCAAGTTTTTCAATGAACCATGTAGGTATTCATATTTACATATAAAATGTGGCACACACTAAGAGAGAAAAAAAAATCACAGTTTCACCAAAAGGGTGAAGCAGTGAGTGTGATAGCAAGAAATTTTAATGTTATACGAAGTGAGGCTGGCAGCTAACTCTTTTGGACATGATCTTGTGTAACTCTACAAAACGCTGGTGTAAAAGAATACAGCTGCTCCAGGGACACTTTTCACAGTCTCTTCACGCTGAGAGTGCAGCACATAGAAGGGTTTATGAGCCGCCTGCTGATGGCTGCCAAGATAGCGCGCGTGCCAGCGATGGCAACTGTGTGAAGTTCGAGCGACACCCCCCCGCGACTTTTCATGCTTGTTAAAGACAGGTGGGGAAATTGCTCTCTGATTCGACAGCAGGCATCCCGATTGGGGTGATGCTATTGCATGTGCGCCGGAGATCGGCCGGGCTTGTTTTTTTTTATCTCTGCTTCAGCTGTGTTCGTCGCCCCACTCGCGTGCTTTTACCCGTGGGTAGAATGTACGATGCAAGCGCGAGGGGTTATCAATTTGGACTTTACACAAGACATGACGGTGACGCGACGGCAAAAGCTTTTCGAGACTGTCCATATAATTACTATCACAATAAAAGCATGCTCCAAAAGTCAAGGTGCACCGTCTACTCTTAACAGTCAAGAATGTATGTCAAATACATCTGTGCTAATACGAAGCGGTGCTAAAGTGAAGTTAACTTGGCAATATGTAAGTTTAGTAGAAAACTTAGGTGTGTTGCTAAATCATCTTTGAAAAGCTACAGCACTAACGATTTGGGAGAGGAAGTGCATTACACGGAGCCTGTGCCATGTACTTCCTTTCCCAAGTCCTTGTGTATTCATAGCTCTTCAAGAATGGAAAACATAGTCTCTGCACTTGTACTCAATCACTTAATCAATTTAATAAGATATTTGCTGACACTTCACCTTAATCCACATGGCAAGAAAGGTTGATTACTAGAATACATGCAGGCCAGAGCTTCTCATTTTTAATTTTGCACCTACAATACCACCACTGTGTTATTACCTATTTCAAAGTACTTTTACGCTTAAGGTAGCTTTTTGTGTGAGCAACGTTATTAAAGTGCAAGGAAGAATCCTTGGTTCTTTTTGAATGCAATGTGGCCTTTGCTTAACAAGAAAGTGTTAACTTCATGTCAAGCAAAGCATAGAAACAAAAGCTATAAACAAACAAATGAAGTATACACTTTCAAAATTTACTGCAATATTTCACTGTTATAACGAACACAAAAATAAGTGTGGTGTAGTGATGCTCCCATTAATATCCAAATAGCACATGAGGACGAGGTACTCATACTATCAACTACCAGTGCAAAAAATACATGGAAAAAAACTGAAGCCAGTTCCATGCCTGTGCAACATGAGTAAGGGTCGAAGCTGGCAAGAATGCTGCTGCTTCTTTCTTCTCTCTGTCACCTTTCTTTCATCTTCCATCTCTTTATATACTGCACTCACTCCTTTCCCTCCTGCTCACCCCTTGCTATACTAGACTGTATAAGGCTATGCTATAGTATACCCTCTCACCTGCTCCTTTTCCTCTTCCTCATCCTTACATCAGTCCTCCTCACTCTCACTGCCCTTTCATATCTATTTTAGGCTATACTATACTGTAAAATGCAATGCCATGCTTTATCCTCTCCCCTCTTTCTTTCCTTTCTTCTTACCCTCACAGCACACCTCCTAACCTCCACTTCTCTTTCCCACCACCTTGCTATACTGCACTATACGTAGCTATGCTATGTTGGGAGCTGTTGGCATATATCCGCTCTGTGTACCACACACCCACGTTTATAAAGAAATGTGCTGAGGGCATGAGCGCAACAGAAGAAATGAGAGCGTGTAAAATTGCCGCACATTGGGCATTTCATAGAAGTGAACGCGCACTTATTTCATGATGATGATCATTTTCGGTGCATGAACCAGGGAAATCCTCCTGCCTAAACAGCTATGCCGTTAAAACTCCATACACAAATGCCAAACAGCAGGAAATTAGAACATTCAGTCTGCATAGCTACCATATTAAATGTAAAAATGCGATAAAAATGAGCAATTAAGCCAAAAATATGTCCCGGGAAACAGGATGGCTCTCATGCAGCTTGATATTTTACTGAATGAGCAAATATATAGAATACATCAACTACAGAGAAGCTTTGACAAAATCACTGCCTCATATTTGCAAAAGAAACTGAACGTCACTGAATTCTCTCCACATTAACAGCCAATTATTATTACAAAAAAGTTAGGGCAAAGGACACAATTGAAGGGAAACAGACAACATAAACACCAGCAATCAATTACCTGGCAAGCTAGACATAACGTAGATGGTCATATCCTATCTGCTTCTGGCTGTGTATCTTTTCAGGCATTAAATTAGATTCCAGTCTGAAGTTTCCTCAATGCACTACCTTAATTTTAAAACAAAGTACCTCTCATATCAGAGGATTAATAAAATCAAGGACAAGTTCTTCCAAAAATGTATTACTAGTATATTTTACTCTGTTGTCATTATTAGTCATATTATTGATGGCATTGTTTATTGGGGAAAAACATATCATGTATCTATTCAGCACTTACAAAACCAAGCAACATGCATTATCAAAAGGACAGAAAGTTGAGCGAGTTGGTAACAGTCCATAATCAAAGGAAGAGGCGTGCAGGACACGGACACAAGGAGAGCAGTGAACAACACGAACGCCGACTAACAACTGATGCACAGCACAGAGGCGAAAAAGAAAGAAGACACACTGCTCTCCTTGTGTCCGTGTCCTGCACGCCTCTTCCTTTGATTATGCATTATCACTCACAGTGCTTTTCACGAATGCTACTCCTACACTTCACTTTAAAATCCTACTGGCAATGTAGTTGTTTAGCTACAACCTCACGATTTTGTTGTATGAATTACTTGCTAAACAACTCTCCTAAACATTCAGTGATCCTAAATATCTCATTAATAGGAATAATACCAGGTTTGCAGATAACCTTAATTTGCTACTGTCGACCATTCATCCTAATTTATGGTAAAATGACATTCACGGCTATACAATTATACAGTGGTCAACTCTCACGTCTCGAACGACGGAGCGTCGTGCTCGGAACTGCACGAGCGACGTCTACAGTTTGAAACGGGCCACATCTGAGCATGCGCAATGCCACTGACGTGCCTGCCTTGCTTTCTCGAGCCTTGGTTATCACCGTGGATGCAACAACCGCTTTGGCCGTCAGAAGTGCTGTCAACGGTTTAGCGCAAAAACAAAAGAGAAGAAACTAAGCAAACCGTTGCCAGCGCCCGATGCAAGCTGCGCTGCATTCTGATTCTGTTTGCAGTCACAGTGTCCCAACAACAAATTTATGCTTACTCATAAACTGCACAAAGTTTTCTGTGGCTTTTTTCGCAACAGACTGCTCGGAAGCTGGCTCTTTCTTGGCTGCTATAGAATTTTGAACTTGCAACTGTGAATAAACTGACCCAAGCATTTCATAAGGAAGGTCATATTGCTGATGCTCCCCATACTCGGCCAGAAAGGGCTACAACAGACAAAGAACTGAATGGTCGTCGTGTGTAAAGGCAATCAAAACTACATTTAGTTGCAGTCAACACATCACTGGTGAGTTATGATTAAAAGTAGGTTTCTGAAATTCAATGACAGCACCCGGCAATAAACCCGATGTGCTATAAAAAATTCACAGAGCGATGCGCAATAGACCCTTTTCATAAACTGCAAGCTAGCTTTCCTGCAATGCAGCTTGCGCTACTAATGGCGGCATTGGCCATCCGGCAAACAACGTGTGCAAGTGCAATTTGCTTGCGATAGGGCATGTAAAATGTCGACGCAGCCCTTCTGATACAAACATCCCCAAAAAACGGGTCGCAGCACGTGCAACTTGAATTTTAACAGCATTTAAATAAAGGCAGCTGTCGCCATTAGTAGGGCAAGTTGCATTGCAGGGAAGCTAGCTTTACAGTTTATGAAAAGGGTCTATATACATTACGTGGTGCATTGTTGGTATGATATGATACCGCGAACCGAGAATAAGTACACAGTATAAAACGCGCCTATCTAGGTGATGGCACTCGTTATTTTTCTAGGCGCTGTACGGTTGACAGCGCTTCTGTCGGCCAAAGCGGTTGTCGCAGTTGTGGAGATAAACAAGGACGGAAACTGCAAGGCAAGCACGTCAGTCACGCTGCGCATGCTCTGATGTGACCCGATTCAAACTGTAGATGTCGCTCATGCAGTTCCAAGCATGACACTCCGTTGTTCTAGACATGAGAGTTGATCACTGTACAATGGTTTATCCTATACCATTATATCTTCATCTCTTGCGCCTTTCAGCTTTAGTATACATATAACTAAGCTTACTTTATTATATTACGTTTCCTACTTTAAAGACGATGGTCTTTCTTGCGATACTTGAACGCAGAAATTTTGGTCTGTCAGTCTGTCGCGCGATTCAGCCACCCGGCCAAAGTTTAAGCACCTGCCTAACGCCCAGCCATCTTGAACTGGTAGCTGCGTTCATACTTCTGAACATTGTCGATCAAGAAGCAAATATTACGCATATCTGAGGCGCAACATCAAAACGTAAGTATTAGGTGTGGTTGTGTTCCTTTAGTAGAAAATACATAGATAATTCTAAAGACCCTAGTGCTTCTTAGGCTGCGCTAAAAATGCAACACTATGCACGAAAAAGGCCTCTGCCGACGATTTGGTGCTGCCACCAGGCAGTTGCCCAGGGATTCTGCACAAGCTCATGTTTCCCGACGACACTCCCAGATGGCATCTATATCTCAAGCAGCGTAGTACGGCCGGCAGAGGACTATTATCTTTCGACAACATTTGCAGTGAAGCATGCAGATACGCAGCCAATTTTTTATGCATTACAAGTATGTATCCTAACAAATGCATTTAATTTTTTCCCCTTTTCTTTGCCGTATTTGACATTTCATCATTAGTACAGCATATTGACGGTAGCATAATACATGATTGCTTCTTGATGCTAATTCTCCATTTAATTATTTTGTTTGTTACCTATGTTCACTGTTCTTTGAACATCTCCTCCTTAGTAACCCAACTTCAAGACAGAAGGGTGAACAGCAGCAGAAAACAAGGCAGACAGAAAGCTCTTTTGTGCATGCTCAGGAATCGCAACATTACGAGTCATTAATAAACGACACTTGCAGGCCTACATGAAAGATAACTGTGTAAGCAGAAGATCTTAATGTAATAACTGAGGACTGCTGGCATGCACTCCCATTAATGCTGATGTTAAACCTCAAATATAAAATCTGCTTCTTTGCACACAGACTACATTGTAATAAAACATTGGAGTGCACTTTTAATTATAAAATATTATAAAATATGTAACATTAACATTAACATATGTAAATTACAAAATATGTAACAAAATATTACACTGTGTGCCTCCAGTAAGTTACCTCTCATACTCAACCACTGACCAATACAATGGCCTCTCTGCCCTAAAGTGGCTAAGCTAAAGGGAATGTTATAAACTGTGCTTAAGAGCATTCTGATAACTTGGTGCACTTTACACAATTATCAGGCATTCTTCAACATTTACCAGCACATTTGTTTCATCTACAGCAGATAAATTTCTTAACTTGTTGGCAGCCATAAACACATTATGTGATCACTGACAGCCAAATATTTGTAACTTTTTTACTTTAATGAACAGGCCTGTGTCTCTTAATATTCGAATTATACTGTGAATGAGCCACTGTGGCATACAATTAATACTAGCATCATTATGAACAATCTTGGCATCACTTCAGAACACGTGTCCAAAGGTGTAAGAAGCTGACGCCCCACCATAGAAGTCACAAATGAATGGACAAATGATCATGTAGACTCAAACTCAGGTGAAGTACAGGATATTTACATAATGAAACCCCAACCTGTGAGAAGATATAGTTGTTGGAATGCTAGCCAGTATGCGGCATACGAGGCATGTGCCCCTCCCAAAATTTCCATCAACCAAAACACGGCAAACAGAAAATGACCTGCAACACACCCACTTTCCTAGCAGCCACTTCATGGCCACTAGGAAACCAGGCAGGCACCCCATTAAGAAAAATAATAAATAAAATCCTGCTATGCCACTTACAGCACTAATGGCCAGAACCACCTATAAAGCAGCTTAGCATCAGGCAAACACATGCACCACACAAACTTGTTTATGATGTTAACAATATTGACTTGTGCACTTCCTTTCTTGACATCCCAAGCAGCCACTAAACAAATTTTATGGATAATGACAACACAAAGAGCTGCCAACTCAGATGAGCACTCATGATTACTTTAAACCATTTTAACATATGTTCATAGCAACATCTGTCACAAATACTCAGGAAGAGGGAGCTACATATGCAGGAGCATCAAACAGCACAAACACCTCAATTCTGAACATTTGTTGCTAGTATTCCTTAAAATCCTGCATTAATTCCCTGCTGTCAAACTAAATATTGCAGTTTTTGTTAACTCAGTTGAAGGCAGAACTTTTTCAAAAAAACTAGAGCTTTTTCTCTTTTTTTTTTTTTCTGTACTGCTGACCACTTAGCAACATTTTCTGCCCAGTCACTTCGTGCACAAAAGCCACATGAGCTTCCAAAGGAGATGGACTGCTGGATGGCAAGCCACGCATCATGTAGAAGAGCTTAAAAGCCAACTCTGGTGATTTTTCAAGGTTACTAGATCTCAATAAAATTTGCTGGGTATGCTCTTTGGCGCACTTCTATCGTTTGTGCAAGATTACAGGCTCGAGTGATGCACAGATTGCTGGAAATTCAATTTTTACTGATTACCTAAAGTCGCTCACCTGGCTTCCTATAATTATTGGCCACACTGTGTGATGACGTCATCACCAGCAAAGCGACAGAAGCATACTGGTACCGTACCATGGCCTTCGAGATCTGTGTGCATCGCCAACCTTCACAACACTACTGCCAGGGGAAGGGCGCATGTGCTGTTGTACCATGCAAAAGGCAGGTTGACTAATTTGATAATCAGACATCACTACTGGGTTGGATTCAATTTCGGTTTCATGCTTTTTTTGCTCATTAAAGATTATTTTCGCATTTGCTGAGCATTTCTATTATCAGGAGTGTGACAGGGGCGCTTCAGGAACATAGATTCACTCTTACCTTGACATGCTAAAAAGATCACCGAAATTGGCCTTTAAAGGGACCGACAACCAATTTTTAAAGTACTTAAGTTACCTGGTTTCTTTATTTGAACAGAAAGCTTACCAGACAGATTGTCCAATCATGCAATGACAACGGGGAAAGCGCCGTAAATCATTTTTTTATCAGGATTTCTTGCTTATGGAGTCTTAGCGCAATACATGTTGCAAACAGCGGCTGACAGTGGTCGTGTGTGTTTGCACCGGGTTCTGCCCCACTAGAGTGCGTGCACGAAATGCCTGGCAGATGCTGCCTGCATGCGCTGCAGTTAAAAGCAGATTTCGGTTGCCGTGAGGGCAACAACGCTTGTCAGCGTTGACTACTTTTGCTGCATAGAAAGCGAATAATAAGACTAGGATGCGTTTTTGTGTATTAACTGCAATTTTATGACAGAGTTACAGTTGTATGAACAGCAGCAGGCGACATGCAGCAATTCACAGACTCCAGAAAGCAGTACCAAGGCTTCACCGCCAGGCTACGCCACATTTCATTTAACCGCAGTTTCATTTGTCGGTCCCTTTAATGAATAGACCCTATACATGTATGTAAATTAAAGCACCTCCATACATGCACTGTCTCCACTTGTAATAAAATGGCCCTAGCCTCGCTGACTTCCGATACTTTCACCTTTCCACAAGCACGCATTTCTGCAGCTGTGACAACATTGACATCTGCATTGTAATAGGCACTTCTAACGATGCTAAATGCGGTGACCAAGCGGTGTGCGTACACCGCAAATAATTTGCCAAAGGTAGTAGCACAGCATTTTAACATGTTGGGTCATAATTCTGACAAACTCTAGGTTTATATTTCCGCTTGCCCAGGGACAGAAAATACAGGGAATCGTATCTCATCTATGAATTCGATACACTCCAGCCTGTTGCCATAAATGTGTCAAAGGGAAACGTTGAGTCTATAAGACACCGCAGGGGGTTAATGAATGTGACGATCAAAGGATAAGGTGTTTTACCTCATCATCATCATCAGCCTGTTTAGGTCCACTGCAGGACGAAGGCCTCTCCCAACGATTTCCAATCCACCCTATCCTGAGCGAGTTGGTTCCACTTTATGCCCACAAACTTTTTAATTTCATCGCTCCATCTAACCTTTTGCCTACCTCTGTTGCGTTTTCCCTCTCTTGGTATCCATTCCATCACTCTTACTGTCCACCTATTATCCTTCCTCCTCATGACATGTCCTGCCCAGGTCCACTTCTTTCTTTTAATTGATATAACAATATCGGCTACTCCTGCCTGTTCTCTGATCCATTCCGCTCGTTTTTTATCTCTTAGCGTTACCCCTACCATTTTTCTTTCCATTGCACGCTGCGTGCTCCTTAGTTTCATCTCTAGTTTTTTCGTTATTCTCCATGTTTCGGCATCGTACGTTAGTACTGGGAGAATGCAGTGCTTGAATACTTTTCGCTTTAATGAGAGCGGTAAGTTTCCGGTCATGATTTCGTAATGCCTTCCGAATGAGCTCCAGCCCATCCTTATTCTATGGAGAATTTCTTTTTCCTGGGTAGAAAGTTCCTGATATTAACTGTCCCAGATATACATATTCGTTTACACATTGTAAGGGTTCATTGTTGATTTTAAATTCCTCTTCCTTAGCTAAGCTATTGAGCATAACTTTGGTCTTTTGCCTATTCATTTTTAATCCAATTTTAATGCTTTCCCTGTTTAGGTCATCAATCATGTTTTGTAATTCGTCACCATCATTGCTAAAGAGCACAATGTCGTCTGCAAATCTTAAATTGTTTATATATTCTCCGTCTATTCGAATGCCCTTTTCTTCCCAGCCCTTTTCTTCCCAGTCTAGATGTTTAAAGATTTCCTCTAAACATGCAGTGAATAGCATCGGGGATATTGTATCTCCCTGTTTCACACCTCTCCTGATCGGGATTTCTCTGCTTCTCTCATGTAGGAGTAGTGTGGCTGTACAATCTTTGTATATGTTGTTTATGGTTTTCACGTATACGCCAGGTACCCCTTGTCGACGTAGAGCTTCTAGAACTGCTTGTATTTCTATGGAGTCAAATGCTTTCTCGTAGTCGATAAACGCCATATAAAGAGGTTTGTTATATTCCGCATACTTCTCAATTACTAGGTTGATAGCGTGGCTGTGGTCCATTGTCGAGTAACCTTTCCTAAAACCAGCTTGTTCTCTCGGTTGGTTAAAATCAAGTGTTTCTCTTATCCTTGTAGAAATTACCTTTGTAAATAGCTTGTATATTACGTATATTACTGGGAGTAGGCTGATTGGTCTGTAATTCTTTAAGTCCTTTATGTCACCTTTCTTGTGGATAAGGATTATATTAGCATTTTTCCAGCTGCGCGGTACGCTACATGTCTTGATACATTTCGTGAAGAGCGATGCAAGTTTTCAAGTACAATATCTCCTCCGTCTTTGATCAAGTCGGCTGTTATACCATCGTCACCAGCTGCTTTACCGCGGGACATGCCTTTGGCAGCTTTTTTTGACTTCGTCAGCGGTTATACATGGAATTTCGGTGTTCTCCTCTGGTTCTATTTCTATTAAGGTTGTATGGTCTGTCTGAGAGCTGTACAGTTCCGAGTAGAAATCTTCTGCTACCTTTACTATTTCGGTGAAACTGTTGATAACGTTACCTTGTTTATCTTTTAGCGCATGCATTTTGTTTTGTCCTAAGTGCAGTTTCTTTTTGACAGATTCAATGCTAGTGCCTTTTTCTACTGCTTTCTCTATTTCTCTCATGTTAAAGTTTCTTACATCTCTTTGCCTGGCTTTACTGATCAATTTTGATAGTTCTACGAATTCTATCTTATCTTTTGATGAAGTTACTTTCATTTGTTGATTGGTCTGTTTCACCTATATAAGATAATTATAGATTTTTTAAAATTCTCTTTTAATGTGCCAACCAACCATCCAGTTTGATAAAAACTACAATGGCACCACGGTAGTAAACAAACTAGTCACACTCACCACATGGAATCTCACCCAACTCAACCCCCCGCCCCCCCCCCCCCCCTTTCTTTTTTCCGGATTTTTTTTTTTCCTATTCCCTTTGCATGTGCCTCTTTTCTCCTTTCCTTCTGAGGATGGGGGAAAGTGCGTAAAGCATATAGAAATGAACGGTTGAGAAGGCAGGTGCCATTTTGACGAAGACAACTCCACTTTTAAAAAAAATGGCTCCAGCAACATTTCCAGTTTTCCATCGTTAACAATCGGTTTATCGATTAAAACCTATATCTTCCCCTGAGCTTCTGTTCTAGTATTTTGTATTTGTCTTTCTTTTTTGAGAAAACACTCTGTTCTAGGCTAAGAATGTATACTGCCATATTTACTTCACCGGTACTTCTGAAGGTCTCCTTGTAAGTTGTACACATACATTATTTTCATGAGTGTAACCTCTCAAGTCACGCCCTGAATGGTGCATGTGGAGTACTTTAAATGACTAAGATGCAATCCTTCATTCATTCGCATCTACACTAGAAAGTTCAGGTACAAGGAAACATGAAACCAAGGGTTCTTACAAGAATTGTATCTGACAAAGCAATAATGATAAGACATTGATGAAAGGTACATACCAAGCGTGTGTTCCCAATGGCAACAATAAAATCGAAAAAGGCCTCCAGCCCAGCTTTATGTCCGGGAGAATTCTCCTGAACCTAGGTGTAGACATATGAGCGATGGTGAATATTGTCAACACGAATAACAACTCTAGCCTTACTACTAAAAAAAGGCAGAAAACAGTTGCACTAATAAAGATGGTTGCAAGAGCTTCACTTGGACCATAAACCAGAAACATTCCCCAACATAACCAGTCATCCTAAAGTACCCTAGTCCAGTTAGCTACTGTCTCACTTACATGACTGATTGATTTCTGGGGTTTTACGTCCCAAAACCACGATATGACAATGAGAGATGCTGTAGTGGAGTGCTCCGGAGATACTGACCACCTGGTGCTAACGTGCACCGACGTCGCACAGTACATGGGCCTCGACATTACACCTCCACCAAAATGAAGCCAGCACAGCTTGCTTACATACTCCAAGCAAGTAGCATTACGAACCTTGTTCACTGCCCCTTCATGCCACCATGCCAATGTAGCAAAAATGACAAGCATAAGAAATACATTTGCTCGTCCTCTTAAAAGTACATATGTGTGCGTGCTCACCTCTCACACGCACGCACACGCACACACACACACACACACACACACACACACACACACACACACACACACACACACATATATATATATATATATATATATATATATATATATATATATATATATATATAACAAAAGGGAAGGGTTCAAGGGCTCGTTTATTTGTTAGAAACAACTTAATGAACCAAAAACCTTTCCTAAGCTTCAGTGTCTGTTGGTTCGTTATATATATATAAAGACCTTGTTGCAACTCGCACGTGTGCACGTATCTGCAACACAGCGTAGGTTGCACTCCAGGCTGATCGGCCCCGCTATCGAGAAGCCACCAAGCTCGC
Source organism: Hyalomma asiaticum (assembly GCA_013339685.2). Lineage (NCBI taxonomy): Eukaryota > Metazoa > Arthropoda > Arachnida > Ixodida > Ixodidae > Hyalomma > Hyalomma asiaticum. Next base: position 337,585,366 of record CM023481.1, read on the forward strand.
ACTTGCAGAATTATATGTGGCGCCTCCCAACACGCACGTCTCTCGGTAACGGCTGTCGCTCGTAGACGAGCTACTCGCTGTTACGTCTGGCGCATGGGCATTCCACGACTGAAGTGGACACGGCCAACAAGTGGCAAATAGCTTTCAATTAGGCAGGTACTCAGGTATTAAGTATGCCAATGTTAATTATTGCAACCACGATTGCGGTCACACTGCCAAGTACCAGACCAGTTTAGTGTTTCACTATCATGAGACAGCGCCACAGCACACATTCGATGCACATCGCAACACAAAACGACTGTTACTGTTATCTTTTAATCTTCTTTGCAGTGCGCCACTTCTTGTCATACTGTTATATTTATATTGGAAGCAATGCAAAGGTGAAGTATGCTGACAGTACCGGCATGTTTACTGCGTGCAGGCTACATACCCGTAAAACGTGATATCCTTCCGTGCCGCCTCCGGGAATGGCACTACTCTGTGAGCCGCCCATCTTATACAACCGTCAACCCCCAAAACGCTTTCAATCAACACATTAAAGAGCCAAGTTGATCACAAACCTAACGTGTACCCCTACGTGGCAAGGGGGACAGTTCGCAACAGTTTCTTTTTTTCTGTAGCTACGTTTTCGATGCGGAAGTTGGTGGCGTCACCTCTTGGTGGCAATTAGCCTGACTTAATATGTTTTGTGCGCAATTATAAAGATACGTGAACTCATTGCATTTTACTAGCACGTGTAAAACAATAATTTCACCTACTCAACTTATTGAAAGTTTTCCGCTGCTGAAGTGGAGGATCAGCCAATCGGGAGCCAGCACAAATGGCGGGAAACTGACGCTGTGCCGTGGGCCAAGGCAGCATTCGCGCGCAAAATGTGTGGTGTCAGCTGACGCCGGTGTGGCACAGAGAAAGGAAAACAAGTTGTGGTTTTAGGCTTCTATTTGCGGTGCTCTGCTTTGCATTTGTCAGGAAGGATAGGCGTTTGACATCTTCCAAGGGATATCGTGTTTAGAGTAAGCACGACGCACTGTGAGAGATCTCCCGTCCATCCTGTCAAGTGACGATCGAGGTCTGGCGGCATGCCTTCTACCCAGTCCGTTCTTCGGCTTCCCGTGCGAAAGTCTGCACGCTGCGCTGCCAATGATAAGCAAAACAGTAAGTCGTCTAGAAACTCTAAGAAAGCCCTTCTCGACGAAAACGGTACGTGCCATCTTCGCCGAGTTAGCAAGAGGCTATTCTCCGAGGACGGTGCATCTACTCCTTCGTCCGATGGTAAAGGTAGGTTCCCATGATTTTATTTTTATCCGCTGCCTTGATTTGGTTAACTTCTATTTTATTGTGTTGCTCGCTAGACCGATATGTTTTAAGCTCGAGTACGCGGGTTGTATTCCAGGCCACGGAGACGGCATTCCGATGGGGGCCAAATGCAACACCAGTGCACTTATATTTATGTGCTCGTTAAAGAACCCGAGGTTTCTAAACTTAATCCGGATTCCGCCACTCCACCGTGCCTCGTAATCAAATCGTGTTTTTCGTACGTAGACCCCCAGAAGTCATAATTACATGGAAATATTTTTCCCTTCAGGTTCTCATCATTCTCCAACATCGCAGTCGCCCAAGAAAGCCAAGGAGATCCCTAGCCATGAAAATGTGGTTTCCCTGTGTCTGTCCACGCCTGACAGTGAGTGGATTTCGCGCAGAATGTTCGATGGCGCCTATTTGTTTAGCACAAAAAAAGTAGGCACGTCTTGCACTGTTTTGTGTTCAGTAACCGTTTCCAAATAGCGGTATTCTGCTCTCGTCTTCCTTTTTATTGCAGCATCGTTGTACCAGAAGGCAAAGCAGAACTTAACGTCCCAGTCAAGCGTCCGCGTTGTCGGTCGTCAAAGGGAGATGGAGACGATGAAGGACTTCCTGCACACCCACTTGCGCGATGGCTCCTCCGGTAGCCTGTATGTTTCTGGTGCTCCCGGCACTGGCAAAACTGCTTGTCTGTCACAAATACTCGAATCATCCAAGGTAAGTCGTCTACCTGAATGGGGCTCTGTACTCTACGGTGTTTTTATTTGAGGCAAAATAATACTGGCTGGCCAGAATTAGTAGCAATGGTGTTTCTTGGTAACTGCTGTAATGGCTTCTACTGTGTTTAAGAATATGCATTCCTAAAACTATCAGCGTAATACATGATATATCGTGTAGGTTTATCCGGCAGTGTGTTGGGAATGCCATCTGTGGCTGTAAGAGTGCTCTGCATAATGCGAGTGTGCAAACATTTTTCGAAACCAGTGCTCGTCTCTATATGCATGAGCAGTGACCAGCTCTACATGTGCCATCTGCTATGGCTGATTGTTAAAAGGCTAAGTAGTGAGGACTTCTTTCTTAAAGCCTGTTCGTAATTACTGCACAGTTTCTTATGTCTACCCCATTGATGTGCCTTTACCACCAAAGATTTTGTCTCAAATGCTCTACTAGTTAGCTTTGTAGGGCATCTTACCAGAACAGATCCCTTGATTTATTCATTTCCTTGTTCATTTCATAGTGAGGTTCATTTGAGGGCTATTTTGTCGGCCTATAAAGTTCATGGGTAACAGGAGATCAGCACATGGGATGTTACTGTACAGAAACGTCCTCACTTCCCTCTCTTTTGTCCCTTGTTTTTCAAATCCGTGAACCAATAGCTCAGCTGAATATAATTTTGACGTGTCTGATGTTCACACTCTGTGTGGTGCCTTTGGGTAAAGAGAACGTTCCAGACTTTCTGCCATAGTATATGAGTTGTGCTGGCTAACACTTCCAGTGCTACACATCCATATATATGCAAGAAAGTAGACAGGCACCACAACACAGCTGCAACTAGTAGCAAGTTGACTTTTTGCCCACTTTATAGTGTCGTATAAATTCTGCACCACAATTAAAACCTACAAGCCACTTGCCCTGTGCTTTCCTCGGCTTCACATGGTTCTACCATATTTTTTATTTTGCTGACTCAAGACACTTCATTATGCATGCACCTGTGCAACACATAATAAACGTAATTTTTCCTTTTATAATTTCAGAATCTCTTCAGGTTTCAGTGTGTGTTTGTCAACTGCATGACACTACAAAGCAGCTCTGCTATTTACCAGAAAATTATTGCTGGTCTCAACTTGTCGCCAACCTGTAGCAACCACCTTGAGACAATACGCAGAAGACTCACTACCAAAGGCCATCCTATGTGAGTATTCTCAAAAGCCAGCAATATAGAGCAAAGTGCCTTAAAGGGACTGTTTACTGCTCAAAACATTCCTTTTGGGTGCAGTCAAAATTAGATTGTTTCTTGTGTTGACGGAAACAAGCAAACTTGAACCCTATGAAAAAGGAATAGTATCTTTAACTTGGCCCTGAAAGTCACAAGAAAATGACCAATGGCACTCTCCCTGGTGAGGTGTGTCAAACTCAAAGTCTAACGAAAAAAACCAAAAAATACTCGTGCAGCTTCACTTAGCTTGCTTTAAAAACAAATATTACTTACAGTTGCATTTTATACACATCTGATAGCATTCTTTTGGGACAGAGAGTAATTTTTATTTTTAAATGAATATTGTAAAAACTTAGTGACCAGTGCGTTTACACATACGGCAAGGGGTGACCATGAAGATAGAAAAATTCCATTTTAAGAATTTCCACTGACTTTCTACTGACTTCCTAGCAAAGCCACTGCAAGCTTGTACGCTCTAAATGGTATGCTTTCTGTTGTGATAAAAGACAGGAAATTAATGAAGGATTGTAGACAGTCCTTTAAAGGCATGTGTGGCACCTTGTTTATAATGAACACTGAGGAAAAACCTGATCATATTTCTGGAGATATGAGTAATCATGGCACAGCTTGGTGACTGATCTAAATTAGTTTTTTGTTCTTCAGCTAAAGCTCTGGTTTTAGTATTAGCAACTTGCATGGTGTTTGTGATTAGAAATCTGTATCATATGGTTTCATAAAAGGGGGAAAAAATGACATACATGCAGAAGTAACTTTGTGCTACTCTAAGATTGGTAGCAGTTATGCTTCTTTAAATTTTTATTTTTTCAGACAAAACAGTTTACAAAACTGGTTGTACTCATAGCCAAATGCTAGTTGCGGATCTGAGTGAAAGACTAATATTAGTCAGCCAAATCCTAGTACATACCACTAACATTGTTAAATGTGTTTAAGCATAATGAAATAGCAAAAGTAAATATACATCACATGCAACAAAAAGTTATCACATTTTAGAATACTTGCAGTACCCATTTAGTGAAGTGATGACAAGGACCTAAAATATTTAAATGTTACTTTTGCTTCTATGTGCATAAACATATGAACGGACCACCGTAAAATCCTGAGCAAGCACCCCCACTTGGGCAAGGGATAATTAGCAAATTTATAGGGGGGCCCTTGCTTGGTCGCAAACCAAAATTCAAAATGGCAGCAAAACTGCTGGAGAGGAAAAAGAATGCAGATGTGTTCTTTTCCTTAATATCTGTGGAATGAGTGCATTAACTGCTTTTCACATCATTCCTCTCGAACTCCCCAAACGACTCCTTGGAGTTGGATTGCACAAGTTGTGGGCCCGCAGGCTAGGGCAGCACCGAGCATTAAATTCGCACTAGCAACCGATGCGGCTCATGTCTGTCCAGCTGATTAGAATAACCTAGAACTATTCTAGCTCACTCTATTCCAATGGAAATGGCAACTCACAAAGCCTATCACCGCTTCCCAGATATAGTCATGGCTGGCTACGCAGACGAGAAGTGCACGGCTGTGGTGCAGCCATTATGAGGCCTCAGCAAAAGTGCAGCTAAACAACAAAGTTCTTTTCCTTAGTTAATTGCATCATTTATTGTAATTTATTGTGCAACTTGTTGAAAAATTAAAATGAACTTGCCAAGCAGTCTGGTGTTTATGCACACTGCAGTAAACATGGTTAAAAAAGGGGGAGGTGGCACTTGCTTGGTCATTGGCGTCAATTTCAAATCTCTAGAAAGAGGGAGGGGGGCACTTGCACGAGTGAGGGCGCTTGCTCGGGATTTTACGGTAGCAGGAAGGTGTTGCATGATAGTTTTCATCATGAGTTTGAGTGTATTTTCATATAACAGTACAGGCATTACAAGTGATAACATTGGGAAGCTTTACTTAGCCAAAGAAAGCACTTTGCTAGCTCAGAAGAAAAGGTTATTTGATTGTTTTATTTGTACCAGCTGACATAAATTGGAGGCAGACACTGCCCGTAAACATTCTTAGTAAAATGGAGGGGAAAATTTCCGGATGTTTGGTTTCTGGTCACGTGAGGGGATGGGTAAAAAGCAGACAGATAAAAGCATAGGTTGTTTACCACAATACTGAAAACACACACATGTGACAATTTTTAATCCATGTAGTTTACAAAACTCAATATGTTAATTCTACTAAACTAAGCCAGGGTTGTTTCTTTTTATGCTGTGTAATTGTGGTCAGTGCTACCTTCTGTAGTTGCAGATCAGTTCAACATCGTTTTCCAAGTTGCACCCAGTGATTTATTACAATATATAAGATGATTACTGACAGGAGAAAAATACAAAATGTGTTAACACCAAGTCTCAAATGTGTACAATGTGTTAATATCAAAATGATGGTGTGTTAGAGTGCATAGCATCCTCATTCCAGCTTTGTACCAAATGTGCTTGCTTGCTCTCTTCCATTGAAGGTTACTATCGAATAACCTCTTGAGTTGGTGAATTGAACTTCATCCAGCGATATATGATTTATTAGTAACTCTAGAAGATTTACTTGGTGGGGTCTTCCTATGTGCACAAATAAAACATACTTAGCCTTCCTAGCGCTTATTGCAGGTTTGTTAATTAAAAGCTATTCATAGACCTTTTTCAACTTTGTTTGCCTTAGTTGCTAAATCACGGATAGTGTCAACTTTACCCGCAATGCAAGTGCCACTGGTGTACATAAGAAGTTGAACTGAAAATTAACAGTACTATGTCATTAATATATAAAGAAAATAATATTGGCTGAAGGATTGATCTTTGTGGGGCTCCAGTGCTGACATTCTTGAATAATGAGGTAGTAATGTCCATAACAATTACTTGTGCGCGGTTATGAGGGTAACTAGAGAGAAGTTCGGATGTGGTTCCACGGGAGTGCACTGTCATCAACTGTATTGATGGCGTTTCAGCGTCTGCAAGAGGGAACCAATTCCAATTTACCATTTCGAACACACTCAGAGTGTGAACTTATTTGTTGTTGCTACTAACTTTGGCTGCAGGATAATTGTGATGGATGAAATTGACCAGCTCGACAGCAAGAACCAGACAGTGCTGTACTCACTCTTCGAGCTTCCTCAAATGAAGAATTCTCGTGCCATAATATTTGGTATGTATATCATTATCCTGACTAGCACCAGGCAGTGTCTAGATAGATTTCAGTTTAGGGTGAAGCACAAATTAACTTACATTGCAAACGTAATCCCCATTTAAATGTACTAAAATTTTTATGTTTACTCAGAATACACGATATGTTATACCAGTAGGGTCTTTCATTTTTTAGGAAAATCCAATAAATTCTATTTTTGCACCTTGAACAAGTTTTAATAAGGTCAGGTGAAATCCATTTTGTCCCTGAAGTTTGCCCTGGTATAAAAACTATAAATAAATGCAGGTGTTGCAAAAAAAAAAAGAAACACTTCTTACTCAGCCTGGAAAAGTGGTCAAAATGTATAATATCCACATATTATACATTTGAACATTTATTGAACATGGTACATGCCTCCTTTCTGGTTAATGTGAAAGCAAAAACCGGCACATGTAATATGTACAGCATGTGTGCTTTGAGCAAAAGCTTGTTTGTTGTAGCAGTGTTTGCGTGTGCACGGTAATGCCAAATTGAATTGCATTTTCTGTATGTCTTACCCATGCCAATGGCAGTATTATACTAAGAAGTAAAATGCACTGTTTGTGCTTTGAATTGTGACTTGTAGCTTTGGTGTTTGTCTCATTGGTGACGTTCCATTAATTTTGTTCGAAAAATTTACGACAGGACAGTTACAGGCAAGGATGATGGGCCAACAGGCCTACACTAGACTTCAGGATGCACATAATGATATACCGTATTTACCCGCATAATTTGCGCCCTCACATAATTTGCGCACCCCTAATATTTAGCCAGCTTTGCAAAAAAAAAAAAAAAAAATCCTCGCATATTTTGCGCTCCCCGTTCCCAGCTCGCCGGCGCGTACGCACGGACCAACAGCCGCGTAGCCGCGCCCCCCGCTGCGCAGGCGAGCGCAGTCGTACGCAAAAGGGGCTGCGAGTGCGATGCCCCTTTTTCCGATTCTTTTCTCCAGAAGCCCCCGAAGCCCAAAGTACCGTCGCTAGAATAAAAGCATGCGAGTGGGGGCGAAGAAAACGGCTGAAGCAGAGATCAAAGGAGCCCGGCCTATCTCCGTCGCTCAGAGGGCGGATGTGATAACATCACCCCGATCGGGACACCTGCCGTCGATGCGAGAAGGAAAGGCCCCGCCCGTCTTTAACAAGCATGAAAAGACGCGAAGCGCCTCGACTGTCGGTTGCCGAGATAGCGCTATCTCGGCAGCCATCTGCGGCTCGTAAACACTTCTACGCGCTGCGCTCTCCCTGGAGCAGCCGTATTCTCTTACACCAACGTTCTGCAGTGTTACGTGAGATCGTATCCAAAAGAGTTACCACGCTAGTTGCATTATATTGCACGTTATTTCAAACGTGTTCGTGAAATATCCGCGTAATTTGCGCACCCCCTTTTCGGAGCTTGAAAATCGCGAAAAAAACTGCGCAAATTACGCGAGTAAATACAGTATGTTCACATGGCCTTTGAATGCAAAGACAAGCATCACAAACAGCAGACAAACATGCTACTAGCAATGCCTTTGTTTACTTGTTAAAGAAGTGCCAAGTAACAAAGGGATTACACCATGTATCTCTCGTTTGTGTGGTTTGCTTAAGTGCTTATAATGCCTGCATTCAACTTAGATTTGTATAGATTATTTTTGTTGCACAGTTTACAAGCAGCTTCCTTTTCTTAACAACTACATGGTCCTATGAGCGATTTTGCTTGTATAAATAGAATGCCTACTTGCGCCTAAAAGAATACTGTTGCTTGTGCTAATAATTTGTAAAGGTTTTAACGAAAATCCCCAAGCTTGACCTCACAGACAACAAAAGGATTTATCTTTAGCGAAAAAATTGCCTGAAATTTGAGAACAAATGGCTCTACTTATGTCTTGTCTTGGGCTGAAAGATATACTAGCAGTGAGCTTTTGAAATGGTGTCTTTGCTAAAGGTAGGATCATGTAACCGTATTTATTAATAGCAAGCCCTGTTGTGATAATGTCATTGAAAGATATTGCACTGTTCTTTGGGACAGATCACTGGCCTTTACATTTTTTGCAATGTACCATGCTCTATGATGTGTTCTCTCTCAGGAAACATGTTGGTCTGCTAACATCCTTGGTTCCAGCTTCACTGCAACTAAATTTTTCAGAGATGACATTCTATCGTAAATAAATGTGACATGGGGAACAATAAAGTGACTGAGACTTCAGTTTTATTTCATAAAGTCCAATTAAAATTCTGTAAGCAGTATCTTTTTTTTTTTTCACTAGATTTACTTTAGATTCAGTCTGAATGGGGGCTCCAAGCACTCGTGGGCACTCTTAATGATTTGGGAAGGATGGATAGTGTTGTATAATATTATGTAATATGCTGTGCAGGTTGCCTGTGGAATCTGGGTTTTCCTGACCTTTATCAATTCATAAAAATCGGCTTATTGTTAAATGTGCTTGGTATTTGAGGTGTTCAACAAAACGTTTTAGAATTGCTTGATCGGCCTTTCTTCTGCAAGGCTTCATGAAAGGCCAGTTGTCAAGAGATGGGTTTGATTTGCTGTATTTCACATATTTTCCCAATTATTTGTTCCATTAGGCATGAAAAACAATGAACATTTGTGCTTGTGAGTCATTGCTGTTTCTACTGTGGTGCTCTAAAAAGATAAAGTTAGAAAATGGACGTTCTTTCTGTTGACAGCTGTGCATTTTAACTTTGGCTTGTTACAAAATGTACATTAACAAAAAAAAAGTATCAAAATTAGTTAAAAATGAATGCAAAACTGAAACTGTAGTGTTGAAACTGAACTGCGACAATTGACCGTAGAAATGCAGGCTGTCATGATTGAGAAGCAACGAGCTTTCATAATTGCCCTAGTTCTGCAGTCGCTGATTGTGGCTGCTCTAAAATCTTGAAGCATTCCTGATAAAGTTCTGCTTCTCTACACAGGAATTGCCAATGCCCTTGACCTCACCGATCGTGTGCTGCCCCACCTGCAAGCCTATGGTTGTAGACCAACACTGCTTCATTTTGCACCATATTCGAGAGATGAAATAGTAGCCATACTTACGGATCGTCTTAGTGAGGTATGCAGTATATTATTTAATTCCATTCTGATGGCGCTGTATTACGCTCTCCTTTCAAGTTTGTTTATCACGTTTATGAGGCAGAGAGTTGGCAAGAAATGTTCCGTATGCAGTGAAAGAGTAAATATGGTTCTCATATCATCTCTTTAATATAGTAAACATTTGCTATAACAAAGTAAATAGGACAGTGAAAAAAGTTTATATAAGTGGTAATTTGGTTAAAGCTTAGGAACTCAAGTGTTGTGCTACAACTGTGCAGAGATAGAAACATGACACTCTCAATACTGCTACAACCAAATTGATGGGACACCTGAAGAAGTTTACTATGGCGGAATTTCATCGCAGCAAAATTTCGTCTATAGACCACACAAGCTCAGAAAATATAATTATGGCTTCTCCTCTGGTCCCCACGAGCATAGGCATTATATTTGGCATCAAACTCGGACTAACTTGGATGCTCTCTGCTACTCAGTTATTCGCATGACCCTCAGAGCGTGTTGAGCATGGAGCATTGCCTTTTATAATGTGTAGTGGGTGCCATCCGTGACCATGACAATACAATCACAATTTTGCTTGCTTTCTCTACAAGAATTCGTTGCACAGTGCACTCCTGTTAAAATAGACTCGGTTACGACGAATTCTCGAATATAATGAACAACATAGGTATGTTAGTTTGGTTTTCCATTGACTCAATGGAAAAGAAATCCTCTTAAGACGAAGACCCTCACAGGTAACCTTTTGTTAAGGCGAACTTTCCCAGCGCTGTGGACAGCCACCCCTAGTTTATTGTAGCGGGCCCCAAGGGCTGGGCACCTGCATTCTTTTGTTGTCCCCCACCAAGGAGAGTACAAAATAAATGAAGACTAAGTAACCAAAGCCACCTATACTCCATTTCATACATCAGGTGCAATGCTGCAAAGACTGTGCAAGTAGTCCGTGAAGAAAAAGAAAAGGAGAGGTGTATCGCTCCGCCAAACAAGCAACAAAAATAAACTCGCATATTTCGATTACTTCCCCAGCAATACGAGCGTATTTTGTGAGGCTGATGAAAAATGTATTATAATTTAAGGCTGCCAGCGAGGCATTTATTGTTTTGCACTCACCGCAAGCAGTGCACTACTTTTTGGTTGCAGAAGTACACAGTGTAAACACAAGCACTAGCTTTGACAGCATTGCACCGTATGTATGAAACAGAGTATAGGTACCGAGCAATAAAACTATTCCAGAAATTTATTGTTGGGGACCCCAAGTAGCAAGGAAACCAAGTAGGGGCACCCTGCCTTCTTGGGCTCTTTTTTTGTCTTCCCACCTTCTCTTCACCCCCCTCCCCCTTCGCGTCTTTTCATGCTCGTTGAGGACGGGCGGGGCGTTTCCGCTTCGACGGCAGGCGTCCCAATCGGGGTCTCATATAATCTCATAGACTTCATGTCAGTGATGGGTTGCTCCAAACCATGGTAGATGCCAATTTTTCCTTTCTTACTCCTCTTTGGGAGATTCTGCAGAGCTTATTTGCCAAACCATTGTTTTCTTACTCTGAAAAGAAATTTTTTTCTCCTCCAAAATGTCTGAAGCCACTTGCGTCACTGCTCTCCTCATGTTTTTTTTTTTTTTTTTTGGCACAAGTGTAACTGTGTGGCACAGGCAAATGGAGACAGTCAAAGCTGCCAGCATTATTCCTGCATTCCTTTATTTCAGTGTCATGCGGTAATACAGCCTCAAGCCATTCAATTCTGTGCACGAAAAATTGCTGCCTGCACAGGGGATGTCCGGAAGGCATTGGATATATGCAGGTATAGCTCCATTCCTTTCTAAATGTTGAATTGGTGTGTTCTGCCTTCACTTCGATCAGTTCATCTTGCCTTGTAGCATACTGAAATTTTACCTTAATGTGCATGATTGTACGGTTGAAAAGGCAGATTAAAATGGATTGGAAGTTCAAAAGCTGAAACTCTGCAACAGGTGTTTTATGTCTGTATGCTGGTAATGTTTAAATAAATTAGAATGGCAAATCATTGTTTGTTTTTCACCCTTTTTCCAGGCGGGCTGTTGAAGTTGTAGAACGTTCCACCAAGACTCAACAAGTTCTTGTTCCACGGCCTGAGCATGGTATGGTTAAAGTACTGCAAAATTCAAATTATTTAAAGGGGCCATGACATGGTCTCCTAACGTTTTGCAAAAGTGTTCAGCAAAAGATACAGGGTCTGTTACGCCTATAGACATATGAAAAATGTACTGTAAAAGAACAGTTCAGTCCAAAATGGTCCCTTGAAGTTTTTGGCTACAAACCCTACCCACTGCCAGTAATCGCTGTTTTGCTGTGCCATATGTGATGTCATGAGCAGTGTGGAGTAGGTCCACCGTCTGCTTCTAATCCACCTCTGTACCATTCGCCACAATGATGTAGAATTTTCGACAAAGCAAAATTCTATATTGTTGTGCTGAATGTGATTGTGTTAAGAACAGACGCACACACAGAGCCAGGTTTGGATAGTAAGCACTGTCTGCTGCAGTTTCAGTGGTGAGTGGGCGCGCACACTAGTGATCGGTGGCTGCTAACGCGGGCAACAATTCGTCTGCTATTTGTAAAGGTTTGCATGTATATTGACCTGCTTTTATTGACATTGTTTGTGTTAAAAAAAGCAAGCATTCTGTAAAAAGGTTTCAAAGGTTTCTTCTGACCTTCTTGGCAAAAGGTGTGAACTATTTGAAGTGTATGCGGTGGTCCAGTGGATGTGGGTGAAGCGAACGTGCCTCTCGCTCGTTCATGCCATGTGTCCCGAACAGTTGCAGCAAGATGGACTGCAGTGCCATACATCCATTTGCATGAAAATTCGCGCCAAGTATCTTGTGCTTTATGCACTGCATACACTGTACTGGCACCAGGACCAAGGAACAAAATTGGTGCATGTTTTAGTTTAACTTAGCTGTGTACCATTCTTGCAAGGCAGAAACAGGGGGCAGGTTCTGGTTTGGGTACCAATCCATTTTGCCTTTCTTGCAATGGCATGAAGTTTAGCAAGTTCCTTTTGCTGTTTGTACCAGCATGTACTTTAAGTGTCACCACATTTTATCACAGGTTATAATCTGGGATCTCCCAAGAAGGCACCCCTCAAGGTTGTCAACATGGCCCACATTTCTTCTGTACTGGCAGATGTGTTTGGGTCCTCGGCAATGGGCAGCAAGGACCTCAATGTTACGTTGCCATTGCAGCAGAAGCTGTTGCTCTGCACACTGGTGGCACTGCTTAAAGTCAAGAAGTTGCGAGATGTGCTTCTTGGAAAGGTAAATGCATTCGTATTGTAAGATGTTTTCCATTTTTGAACTTTTGTCGACACTGATACAGTAAAACCCCATTAGTTCGGATTTCATGAGACTGCGACAAATGTCCAAGCTAACTGAATGTCCGAATTAGTGAGAGTACCAACAGAGCAATAAACAAATGTCAACTACATTGGTGGACTTTTATTTTCCAAATACAGTTAGTACACTATCCTTTACTTATTTTGCATAAAGGCAGTGTAAAAGCCGCCATTCATGTCACCTTGCAACTTTGTTCACAATGCAACTGCGGTGCAAGACCTACATGTCTACATTCAACAGCAATGCAATCTTCCTCCTCCTGTGTCTCCTTTGCTGCGGCGGCTGCATTTTGATGGAGGCGAAATGTTGAGGCCTGTGTGCTGTGCGATGTCAGTGCACGTTAAAGAACCCCAGGTGGTCGTAATTTTCCGGAGCCCTCCACTACGGCGTCTCTCATAATCAGAGCTGGTTTTAGGACGTTAAACCCCACATAACAATAACAACAAAACAAAACAACAAAAACAACTGTGTCTCCTTTGTTATCACTGCCACCGCCGCCACCACCACCATGCGTGCATGACGATAACTTTTTCGGCAGTAAACTGGCCGTCAATAAGTCGTTTATCTATACATCATTTGCGATGAGTTGATGCCAGCATACGATATTTACTCGAATCTAAGACATCCTTGAGTGCACACATCCATAAGTGCACACATCGTAGGCACGTATAAGCTTTACCTGCTGTCGGTGTCATCTGCAACATAGCCGTCCTCTTTGTTGCTTTTTTCTTCACAAAGGCTGCGGTGTATCGAGTGCGCGCATCGAGGCTACCTAGCCTTCGCTTTTCAAGCACTGGCGTTTGGCCAGCACGTTAGGATACCTCAATGTCCTCCTCACCAGGCAGGCAAGAAAGACAAGGCACTCTAGACCATGTGGTTATGGCGTGACACTACTGCTTCGAATGGTTGCTTCTAGAAAACAGCTGGCCACACGTCGTGAGAGGAGTGGGTGTGCAAAGTGCACTCCAAGCTTCGCCGCCATGGCAAGCGGTGAAGCTTGGAGCTGTGGCAGAAAGTAGGGCTGCTGGGCCTTTAGCTATGTGCTGGTTAACCGTGGCCACATCACCTTCTGATCTAAACCAATCCCCTACTTCCGTACATTGATGATTAAGGAAAGTATCATCCTAGATTTGAGTAAATATGGTAGTTGTAATGTACCGAGAAGCACGAAACAGGAAAACATGAAACAGTACAAATGCCTTCCTTCCAGTGCAGTCAAACCTCAATATATCAAACAGTACGGGAATCACGATGTAGTCCAGCATAGCCAGAATTCTATAGTACAGTCGATCCCGGATATATTAAACATGGATGTATTGAATTACTGGCCATATCGAACGGTTGAAAAATCTCCTTCAAAATTCATTGCAAAAGTATAGGGATGGCGTTCACATATATCGAACACTCGTGCACTGCTGCAGCTGATATATTGAACTTTGACCTGCGCCAAAACCCTCAGATGTGCTCCTCCTTTCATAAGATGATCATATTTCAACTGCGCTCTAATGTGTTGCGATGCATTTTTCGCATGATGGTGTCGAAAACGTGGTGTCTTGTTGCTTTGGGAGGTTGCGCAGTGATTGTCAGTGCACTAACTTGTCTGCTGCACCAATTTTAGATCGTAACGTGCAGCAAGAACACTTTTGAAAAAGGCCGACCGGCAGAGGCACCAAATAGCTGGATACGAAGCAGCTGTGGCTCCGACAGACTGCACCGGCAGCGTTGACTTGCATCGATGTGTGCATTCCGATGGTTGTCCTTGCGCTACCACTTGTAGTTCACAAAAGCACAGCCTACATCATCTTTACAGTGCCAATATTGAAGGCCATGTTTTTGTTGCAGTCCACTGCAAAGCCGTAAATGCCATCATCATCGCCAAGTTAATGTTTGTTTTGGCAATTTGACACTTAGCAGACTTGTTGCGTATGTCTCTTTCACTCGAGAACAACCTGATCAACTTGTTGGGATAGACTTTCACAGAACTAGACGAACGATGACTGGTGCTTCAGACCTAGTCAAGTGAAGCTTTGTTGTGAAATGTTTCCATAAACGCGCTTTGTGGTGTGAAGTGGTGATATCACGTGGGTCATCGTTGCCGACAACGGCATCGGATGCCTCGATGAATTTCATGAGTTATCAGCATTCCTGGGTGTCCTCTTGGACAGGCTCACAGCAGGTGACTTCATTAGCACTGATGACAATGTAGAAGCCGTTTCTGACAGTACCGATCCCGAGATCGCAGCTGACGTTGACGAGATCGCAGGTGACGAGGGATCGGACCTGGCCAGTGATGAAGGTCTACGCTGCTGCTAAACGACTTTGTACCATACTCCGAGCGCTTGGGTCGGTCTTTGCAGTCATTCACTGCTGTTGTGGTGCAGTGGAAGGCGCTGGATTTGGTGGTCAGGATGGCTCCAGGAACTTGATGGTTGACAAAAAGCTTACATGTTTCTTTCGTACAAAATAAAATGCGACTGTTTTCATGCTGGTGTGTTGCATATTGTGGGCAAACTACTAAGCTAGTGCTTGTTACAATTTCAGGAAACAAATTTGAGATGTGTGCCATTTTAAAGACGAGCTTCAAATAAGCATATTTGGTATTTCGAATTATCAATATATCGGACTTTTTTGGAATCCTCTTTGAGTTCCATCTATCTGGGATCGACTGTATATGTAATCGTAGAAAAAATGTTGCTCATGTACAAATCAACCAGTGGACTATTCTTGGTGCGGTGAATACCCATGTGAAGCTTGCAGCAGTGTTATAGTATGCTTCTTATTAGTAACAGAGTGCTTAACCACTGTTTTGAAGGTGTACACACATTAATGTCCGATAGAGCTAACTAGCCAGCTATGTGCCTGTAACAACAGTCCTTGCTAGCTACACAGAAAGTAGATGCCACTGCGTGAATGCACAAAAATTAAAAAAAGCTACGAATGAACACCATCTCAGGAAAATAAACCCTAAAGGTGCCTTGACAAGTGCGTATGAGCATGTACAAATTTTGCGACACAACAGCCAGCAGACTGTGGCACTGTTCACTGGAAGAAGTTTCATATGGCACAAGAAAAAATATGTATTGCAGAGATAATCTTCTAGTGTTTGGAACCTTTTGTTATCATGCTATCGTAAAAGGTTAACATCCTGTGTGATGACAAGCAAAGCTGGTGCCTCTATTTTTAATAGAGGAGTTTCTGGTACATTTACCACGCCACTGCAATCTTTGACCATATTGTGGGAAAGCCTGCCACCTGTCAATACTCTGCACGTTCTTGGGTGGCAGTTAGATATTCATTTTATATCTGAGCCCATTCAAATAAAAATTAAAATGCATGTGATTTTTGAGATATTGAAAGAGCTTGATATAGGTAATAATTAATATATCAAGGTATGACAGTACTATAGTTTATAGAATAGGCTTATGTGGGAGTATTACTGAGCGTACAGAACTTCATTTTTGTTGTTGTTGCTGTTGATTTTCATTGGCCATGATTTACAGCACTTGCGCATACAGGTTGACTTAGTCTGGAGCATGAGCCTATATACTTGTTCAGTGTATTGGAATTGGAGTCTATATTTATTGTTCATTGAATGCTGTTAAATATTAATATTTTGGAGAGGTTTCTTGCTTGCCAAGCCGATAAAATTCACAAAAATTACAGCTGTATTATGTCTTATGTTTGCACTTCATCTGCATTTTATTCATCTGCAAATCATATGCAGTAAAACCTTATTAATTTGACTAGTTAATTTGGAAAACCTGACAATTCAGACTTGTTTTTTGGTCCCAGTAAGCATATGCATTACTTAATGGCACCAAACACTCAGTAATTTGGCTAGATCCAGCCACACCCTGCTTAGTTCGGATGATCCTCGAAGTGTGCTGATTCTGAAGCACCACGAATGCACAACACAAAAAGGCGAAAATGGCTTGAGTGCCAAACTGAGGTGAGGCGGCGCAATCAGAATCATCATTGTCATAAGCATTTATCATGGGGGCACGGCAAAAAATCTGGTACACTTCATGAATATTTGTGTTTACCACTGCACTTTCCGAAAAATGTTGTCGCTATCCATTATCACATCGTTAGCAACAGAGGGCTCATCTGCTAGCGACTGCAGCAAACGTTTCGTTTTTACTCGGCACACGTGAGCTGCGGGGTTGCTATCTGTGACTGCATCAATAGCTATTGGTAGCTGCTAGTTTCTTGGGCAGCAGTTGTGGCTAATGGCACTTTCATGTCTACTGGATGCCCTGAGAACTGAGCGCTCGCCATCCATGATTGCGTAACAGTGAGGTACATTTCTTCCGCAGTGGCTGCGCTGAGCAGTAGTTTTCTCTTGACTCATCGTGCATAGGCCGCACGTGCCTTCAGAAGTACGTAGACCTTCCTCTGTGGCGTGAGTGCAGTTCTGAATGATTGCATAATCCCAGCTTATGTACCATTCATTAGTTCAGTCTGACTCTGTGCAATGCACATGTAGTTCATAAAGCTCGAACATGGTGGAAGCTGTTAAAGAGTGCCTGTGCTGTGGTCCTCATGCTGGGGCGCCGCATATTTCCGTTGCCCCAAGGAAGTGTGGCGACGCAGTGAAGCGGACTTACGGGCCCGCGCCCAGGCACGCCGCGAACGTTCAACATAAAATTTTGTTTCTCGCCTAAAACAAATATCACTCCGATTAAACTTTCATAAATAAGTATCCTTTGTTTACTCTTCCAAATGACACCAAGCGTGCATTTTTACTTGGACCACATCACCACTCTACATGTGCCTGAACATGGGGCATTTCACGCATTTTGCAATGTTTGCGCCCTTTCCACTTCGAAACTACTCGGTCGTGGACTTCAATACTTTTTTAACACGCTTACTGCCAACTATACAGCCACGTGATACAGTCCTATTGTGTTTGTAATATTCATAGAATTTTTAAGAAATAATCAAAATGGGCGCAGAATTGCAGCATTGCTTCACCACAAAGCACATCGTGAGACATAGTAGTGGTCGTCAATGGGTGATAATAAGATAGTGCCATTTCTTTTCAGGCAAATAGCAGATATTTAATGTGTTCCGTGAAGTATTGCATTTTTTAGATTATTTTTTCGCAACCTAGGTTTCACCCACAACGGCAAAGTTCAAATCACTGTAAAAGACAAAAAAAAATTTTTTTTTGCAAGAAATACTTTCCGAGGACAAATAGTGTACTGATATGAATGTCCACAACCTTTTACAATAGAATTGGATAAGGTCGAGCACAATGTCTGGGACGTTTGGCGTGGAATGACCCAAGGGAGAGGCATGTAACAGCACTTACTGGTTGAATTAGGACACAGGGGTCTTGCGTCACGGTTGCTACGAGGTGGATGTTGCAAGATGACAAGAATGGCATCTTTTACACTGTTCTTATTCAAGATAAGAATAGGATCTGGTTATTCAATCAGAAAATAAATGATGCATCAATGTAATACACATTTGCTTCCCTTGTGCTTTTGATACAGTCGAACCTCGATATATCGAACTAACATGGTGATCTGGAAATAGTTCGATATAGCCCGAATTCGATATATAAAATCACGTTAAAAAAGCATCAAGAACTTGTACAAATCAATCAATGAACCAATAGTGGTGCAGTAAATACTCGCTTGAAGCTTCAAACAAAGTATTTATTCATTTGGCTTAAAGTGCTACAGCAGTGTAGCCTGCTTCTTATTGACAACCGCATGCTTAACCACGGAGTGCTCAACATAATCTATGCGATCCACAAACGATAGGCCGGTGCCTGCTACTGCGCCGCATTAGCAGCGTACAAGGGCCAACGCAGCTACAGCCTCGGTTGAAGTCGGGAACGGGGCAATGTCGGCGCTTACGGGATCAACTTTGGCAGCGTCTTCGTTTGGCCACTCAGCAGTAACTTCAGCTGTGATCTCCACGTCCGTTGACTCCGCCATTGTTCCGGTGCTGTCATGACCACCAATGAAGTCTTCAATGCACTTGCTTTGTGGCTCAGCGCCAACAAAGCGCTCCAACGTGCTTCAAACCTAACTCCGATCACATGACGACAGCACTGGCAGCAGCACCGAAGAGTCAGTGTGGCAAATGAAAGCTGTCGTTGACATTGACGTCGAATTAGCCAAGCTGCCGCATGCGTATGCCACTATGTTCAAATGGGGCCCTCGGCGCGATCAATGTGTGCAGTTCTAGTGCGCAGCAGTCGAGAACGCCTAGCCACCGCTATCTTCGAGAGTGTTGTGGGAAAGCTCGCCACCTGCCAACAGAGCGCACATGGTCTGGGGTGGCGGAGTTCGATATATCCATTTTACATCCGACCCCATTCTAAATAAATATTAAAAATACATGCGATTTTCCTGGTGATATAGAAAGTGTTCAATATACGCAATAATTCAATATATCCGTGTCCGATACATCGAGGTTTGACTGTAATTCGCTTAATTCACTTTTTGTTGTTGTTGTTTCATGAAATCTGAATTAACGGGATTTCACTGTGTAAAGCTAGAAAGTGTGGTTGAACCTAAGCAACAAAATTGTGTTTGAAATGTGCTTTCTGCAATTCCCTTTTCTTGCTGTGCTCATGGTGAGTGCAGTGCAGCATTATATATGGCCTATGATAATAACCGTGCATTACATATTTGAGTTGGGGGATTCTTTTCTCAACTATGACAATTTTAATTTCTCCCAACTGTCAATTCAGCTTCAAGAAGCTTACATGCGCATCTGCCAGCGACACCAGTGCTCCACAGACCAGTCTGACTTCCAATCTCTGAGCACTCTGCTGGAGTCAAGGGGCTTAATCACTGTCAAGAGGCACAAGGAGCTCAGACTGTGCAAGGTATGTGATGTGGCAGACTAATACGGCTTTCTTTGCTTTGTTAACAGTAGACCACCTTAAGCCCCAAAACAGTGTGAATGTACACATGTGTGGACACACGTGCATGTACGAAGCAGTAGAGTAATTCATATCGAGGTGATTAAATTTTGATTCAATTGCTTCAGCAGAGTAGCTGTTATGTTATTCTTTACACATGGCTTACCTTGAAACAGCATAACTTGACCATTAGTTTTTCATAAAGCAAAATTAGAGCAAAGGAACCTTAGAGTAAAGTGCCTGAAGAGTACCTGTGTCCCCACCTCTAACTTTCTAGGCAATATCATTGGAGCATGGGTTCCAAGATTGTTACAGTGCACCTTACATTGTTTAAGAATAGTACTTTATGTAGGTAAACGCAGCCCACCTCAGTTTTACAATAACTTTTTGCTTTGCAAGCATGCCAATATGCTTTTAACTTTGGCCCATTAAGTAAAAGCTTGCTTGCGTAACTTACGAGTGATAACTTGTGATGGTCTCAAATGCAACAGTAGCGGGGTACCATAAAATTTCATATCCATAAGGTATCGCGTTATGACCACGTGATAATTTTAGCTTGCCCGTTCTTGCATTTCCCTTCCCAGCTTTTATGTACAAATATTTTGATGGCACTGGCACTAGATGTTCCTGCTGATATAGTTACAAGTGCCTACCACGTAAAGCCATCTTTACAAGGAACATCAAAATAGCCTGTCATGTTTTACCATCACTAGCAAGATGATTAATTCCTTATTGTGATCTGCCCTCTGTCTTTGCCCTGTAGCAGCAGTATCAGTCAAACCTCTGTGCAGTATTTACTCATGCAGTGAACCCACTTTCTTTTTTTTTTCCTGGAAATTTATCATTTTAGGGCAGGGCTAATTACATGAGGAAAAAATACAGGGTTGTAAAAACTGACATTTCATTTCACAATATAGATAAGAAACTGATTATCAAAACCTAATCTATTTAGTATAAGTATGTAGAAGCAGCTCTTTTTTTATTAATATGATAGCTGGCCATTTGTTGCTGCTTCTTCTTGAAGCTATTGTCAGTCTCCTCGCATGTATGTTATAGCTTGTTACCTGTGTAGAAGAAAGAACCTTCTCTTGCTATACATAGAGTAGCTTGTCTACATTACAATTTATTGTATAAGAACCTAAGATATGTCATCCAGTAACTCTTCTGAAATGACTATGCTGTCAGCGGATTTTATTTTACCAGGGACAAAAAACACATACTAGCTGCTCCAGATTCATTAAAATGTGCTCTTTTGTTAGCTCTCTTCAAGAGCTAATAAAATGAAAAGAAATAATTGGAAAACTAGGCTTGTGCTAACATCACCTTTTTTTTTGTTCAAAGCAGTGTTCCGATGAATGCTAGGAAATATGTGAATAATATTGCAGTGAGATCATATAATTATACCGTATTTACTCGCGTAATTTGTGCACTTTTTTTCGCGATTTTAGACCTCCAAAGAGGGGGTGCGCAAATTACGTGGAGATTTCACGAACACATTCGAAATAACGTGTAATATAATGCAACGAGCCCGGTAACTCTTTTGGATACGATCTCACGTAACACTACAATACGCTGGTGTAAGAGAATGCAGCTGCTCTATGGACACTTTTTGCAGTCCTTTCGCACTGAGAGCGCAGCACGTAGAAGTGTTTACGAGCCGCTCGCTGATGGCTGCCGTGATAGTGTGTGCGCCAGCGTTATCTCGGCCGCCATGTGATCACTCGGCAGCGGAGCGACACTCCCCCCCCTCTCCCTTGTGTCTTTTCATGCTCGTTAAAGACAGGCAGGGTGTTTCCTCTCCGCATCGATGGCAGGTGTCCCGAACGGGGGTTTTGTTATCGCATGCGCCTACCGAGCGACGGAGATAGGCTGGGCTCACTTGATCTCTGCTTCAGCCGTTTTTGTCACCCCCACTCGCATAGTTTTATTCTAGCGACCGTACTTTGGGCTCCGGGGGCTTCCGGAGAAAAGAATAGGACAAAGGGACATCGCACTCGCAGCCCCTTTTGCGTATCACTGCTCTCACCTGCACAGCGAGGAGCGCAGCCGCACGGCTGTTCTAAGTCTGTCCGTGCGCGCGCACTGGCGAGCTGGCTCGGGCGGAATGGGGAGCGCAAAATATGCGAGGATTTCTTTTTTTTTTTTTTTAAGCTGGCTAAATATCAGGTGTGCACAAATTATGCAGGTAAATACGGTAGTAGGATTTCAATAGTAGAAGAGTGGAGGTAATGAGTGGTAAAATATGTTATGTTTTAAATTTTGATGCTCAGCGCATGTAACACGCTCTAAGCTTAAAAAAAAAAATTAGCCAGGGTGCAGGTAGAGTGTACATTTCACCATGAATTGTTACTTCACAGTACTGCGAATTCCCTTGAAAATGTGGTTTCATGGCATAGCATCCTTATGCTGCAGTGAAGCACCTTTTCAGGGAGGGAACATGTGCAGATACTATATGTCTAGAAAGCCCCGCCACGGTGGTCTAGTGGCTATGGTACTCGGCTGCTGATCCGAGGGTCGCAGGATCGAATCCCGGCCGCAGCGGTTGCATTTCGATGGAAGGGAAATGTTGAGGCCCGTGTGCTGTGCGATGTCAGTGCACGTTAAAGAACCCCAGGTGGTCTAAATTTCCGGAGACCTCCACTACGGCGTCTCTCATAATCAGAGCTGGTTTTGGGACGTTAAACCCTACAAAACAACATATATGTCTAGCAAATATGGATCAAGGGAAAATATACCGGTGGCTAGCAGAGCCTTCTTTAAAAACCTACACTCCGTGTATCGCTAGGACTGGCCCATTGTTGCCTACGCTCCAAGTATCCAAGAGAGTTTTCAAAAGACCTGACACTAAAGCTGCGCAGCTATGGACCTGTGGCAAACATGTGTTGGGCATAGCATATTTTTTAATGTTTTGTTTACACAGCACTATAAGAAGGTAAGTTTCGCCTGCATCTGAGACACGGGAAAAACTTCCCTTCAGCGAAGTGCCATTTCACACTATTCGGCCATGCACTCATGATGACAATAGTGTGTGCATGGGTATCCGCTGCACTGTGACAGGATTGTCCTCTCGCAGAATGTCACTTTCTTGTCACATTTGTGGTCTTAGAGAAACAACAAAAGCAAAAGGTGAATGAGAAAAAGAAAAAAGCAAAATGAGAGAGGAGGAAAATGTTGTGGGAGGAGATGAGAGGAAGGGTTGCCGCTGGGCCCTTGGAAGAGTGTGTTTGTGTATGCATATTGCTTTTACAGTTTTTTGTTTGCGAGTGTGTGTGTCTGCTCACTCTCTGGCAATGATGCTATATATACATATCAACGCACTGCACGGGCCTTAGAAAGGTTGGCTTACAGTTGAGATGTCGATAAATAAAGTTTCATTGAAGCGTCTACCTTATATTTTATGGCAACCAAGAACAGTACTTTGCATTATTTGTGTGTGTGTGTGTGTGTGTGTGTGTGTGTGTGTGTGTGTGTGTGTGTGTGTGTGTGTGTGTGTGTGTGTGTGTGTGTGTGTGTGTGTGTGTGTGTGTGTAGAGAGAGAAAGTGCTTGTATTGATCTCTCGTGAAATCAGCATTCTTCACTTTCGTTACTGGTATGTTTAATGTGCTGATTAACATGCAGTTCTTTCATTGTTAAGGGCAAGAAGGTAATATATAATGTAGCATTTTCTTTTCTTACTTTCTCATGCTGTCATTGTTACCATGCTGCATTGAAGTGATCATGTTGCCAATTTCTCATTTACTTTCTAGGTTAGCCTCAGGGTGGACGAGAAAGAAGTTGAGTATGTCCTTCAAGACAAAGCTCTTCTAGCAGCATGCCTCAATGACAGTGCCATTCTGTGAACTTCAGTGACTAATGTTAGCATCTAATAAGAACTCTTGTGTGATTCTTTCACTTGTGCTCACCCCTGCATGCTGTACGTGTTCACATGTGTCGTTTCTGTCATGGCACAGTGTTGAATGTGGCAGCTGGAAGAAGTTGTTCAGTCATCAATTGTGTCTCATTGCCATCTTAGGATAGTTTTTCTTCAAATGCATTGGCACTCTTATCATGTGCACTCACCCATGTGAAACTGCAATCAATAAAATTTTCTTCACCTTCAGCATTATAAAAAGTCAATTATTCATTGTGTCAGGAACAACACAAAACAAGGAACAAGGCAAACCTAAAAGGCAAATACATACATAGGCTGGTATAGAATATGTGTCACACATTGTTGGTTATTGAGGGTGACAATTTGCTAGAAAATTCTATGTTGCCAAACAAGCATATTTTGTGTATAGTCACTCACTGCAGTGCTCGTGACTTCATCTCGATAATTTGATTCAGCTGTTATTTGCAGCATGGAGGTAAGCAAGCAAATAAATGAACATTCTTGTTCTGTGTATGTGTACAGTGTTCAAAGAATGAAATGTGAACAGCTGCCAGTGCTTTCTGCACCACCGCTTTGCACTGGGGACACTGAGCTTGATCGTTTTGGTACTCGATGAAAGCGAGAGACTTTTAAAGCACTGTGATTCTCTTTCGTCGCTCTGTGTTTACCCAGCACACTCCAGTAGCACAAAATGCACCAGCCACCATGTGGTCTGAGTATCTCGTTTCAATCACTGAGCACTGTACATTCATGTATACATACACGAACTGAAAAATTCCAGAGAGGGAGTAGAGGCCACTCTTCACGCTATGCCTATGGTTAAAGCTATCAGGTGTTCAAAGAAAGTGTTCACTAACATTTTATTTCGCCACCACTCTGCAGTGAACATAGTTTGGTCAATTATAGTTCAAGTGATGACGGCAGCACAATCATTCACACTTGCGACTATGGCAAATGAGTTCTGCAATATCCCGCAAGGTGGAGTAACATTTATGAAAGGGAAAATTGGCATCCACCCGCTTGTAGTGCAGTGCTACAGAAATGAATGCTTCTTAGTTGCCGAAAAAATTCGTCCTGGTCCATTGTTTGAACCTGGAACCAACGCCTGTCCGGAGCGCTCACTCTGCCAGTTGAGCTAACCAGGAGGCTAGTGATTGATAGCACGAGGGCGAATCCATCGACAACTCGGAGCACATGGACATGAATATGGCAAATGAGTTCTGTGGAAACCTGCTAGGTGGAGTAACTTGCAGAGTGAGTGCCCTGAACAGGCGTTGGTCCCGGGTTCTAACCCCAGACAAGGACGAATTTTTGGAAACTATTTCTGAGAAATCTGTATGGCTTTCCTTGTAGCATTGCGCAACAAAAGGGTGATTGCTAATTTTCCCTTTCATGAACGTTGCTCCACCTTGCGGGTTTCCGCAGAACTCATTTGCCATATTCATCCCCATGTGCTTCGAGTTGTCAATGCATTCACCCTCGCGTTGTCATTCACTAGCCACGTGGTTAGCTCAATTGGCAAAGTGAATGCCCCAGACAGGCGTTGGTCCCGGGTTCAAACCCTGTGCCAAGATTAATTTTTTGGGAACTAAGAAGCTTTCATTTCTGAGAAAAATAGTTCCTTGTGGCATTGTGCTACAAACAGGTGGATGCTAATGTTCCCTTTCACACCTGTACGTAACTAGCACCAGTCACGCGATTTGTGACTGGCAAGCAAGAAAAGATTGATGTCGGCACCTGCTAGTGCGATCTGCCTGCTGTCACACCAAATTCATCTTGGCTCATCATTGTCATCAGCCTCACTATGCCAACTGCAGGGCAAAGGCCTCTCCCATCGATCTCCAGTTGTCCCGGTCCTGTGTTAACTGTGACCAATTTATCACTGCAAACTTCTTGATCTCATCTGCTCACCTAATCTTCTGCCATGCTTGCCTTCTCTAGGAATCAACTGTGTTACCCTCAATCACCAATGGTGACACCAATTTCTTCTTCTTAGTTTCTGCTGATATGTCCTTAACACTCATTTGTTCCATGGCGCACTCAGCCCTTGACCTTTAAGGTTACAACTATCATTTCCCGTTCTGTTGCTTGTTGCGTCATCCTGAAGTTAAGTTGAACCATTTTAGTAAGCCTCCAAGTTTCTGCCCCGTAGGTGAGTAAGATGCAGCTATTATGCAATTTCCTCTTCAGGAACAATGGTAGGCTGCCATTCATTATCTGACAATGTCTGCCAAATGAACTCGACTCCATTCTTATCCTTCTAGTTAGCCTCATGATTGGGATCAGGATCACTACTTGGCCTAAGTATATATGTATATATATTGGAACGACTATACTGTCGCGGGTATGTGCCAGCGCAGACAAAGTTGAAGTTGCACGCGCTTTCGGGCTGATCGTGGCGACGAAGAGGACGTTCGGTTTGAACGAGCGATAAAGTGTTTTTGCTTGTGTTGCTCCTATGCCTCGTTGTGCCTTGTGCCTCGTTGATTACGCGTCGTTACACTGGTGGAGGTACTGGGTATCCTTCATGCTTAGCACCCCTTCGCGGAGCGGACGGTCCAGCCCAGAATCGCCATCTCGCGTCGAAACACCGGTTCACCGGTTCAGTGCCGCCTGCTTGGCCTGTCACCCGAGCCCTTGCAAGGAACTTTACGAGCTCGACTGCCTCCGCCGACAACCATGGCCACGGCAGCCCCATCGCAGGTAACACTGCAGAACCCTATGGTTCCGGAGAATTTCCATGGCGATGTCTTTGGGGACGCTCAAGACTGGTTGGACCAGTTCGAGTGCGTCGCTAAGTACAACAATAAGACCAGCTCAGAAGACAAGCTCGCTAGTGTCTATTTCTACCTCAAGGACAACGCTAGAACGTGGTATGTGAACCGGGAGAGGAGCTTTGTTACGTGGGACGATTTCCGCACACAAGTGCTTGAGACTTTTACCACTATCGACAGAAGGGAAAATGCGCAGCATCTGCTTGAATCTCACATTCAAAAACCCAATGAGAGCGTCGCTATGTTCACGGAAGACATGACACGTCTTTTCCGTAGGGCGGACCCCGACATGCCAGAGGAAAGAAAGCTGCGGTATTTGTTGCGGGGCGTGAAAGAACAACTGTTTGCTGGCCTGGTGAGAAATCCGCCAACAACAGTAGCGGAGTTTTCAAAAGAGGCTACGGCCGTTGAACGGGCACTCCAGCAACGATACCGCCAGCATGACAGCTACTCGGCGGGGAACACTTGCGCACTGACTGCGGGTAACGACAGGCTGCTGCGTGAGGTTGTAAAAGAGGTTGTGCGAGAAGAGCTTAGGCAACTCGGATTTTCTATTGCACCTGCGGAACCGGCGTCATCTTTATTGTAGCTGATGTGGTCCGCGAAGAAGTCCGACAAGCATTTGCATCGCCAGAGGGCAGTAACGTGCCGCGGCGCCTTACGTATGCGGAAACAGTTAGCCGGCCAATCAACGCCACTTCGGCGGCGCTGACATCAACTGGGCCGTCGCCGATGCTGCAAACAGAGCCCATACCGTACCCGTCTACCTTACCGACTGCGCCAATCACGCCGTCAGCGCAAACAGTGCCGTATGTTCGACATGCGGAAGCTACTCCTCGTTTCCGTAGAGAGTTTACCCCAGTCTGCCAGCGTCGCAAAACCGATGTGTGGCACACCTTTGACCGCCGACCAGTGTGCTACTATTGCGGCCAAGCAGGGCACGTCTATCGGTATTGCCCATATCGCGTTGACGAATGCACGAATGTGCCTGCTAACTCTGGCTATGCTCCCTATGACTGTCGACGTACCTGTAACGACGCTTACGCTTCTGAGAACTTTCAGCCGCAAAATACGACGACGCCCCAATCACGTTCTCCTTCGCCATCTCCTACTGCGCACTACAACTCACCGACTCGCCGCACTTTTGCCGACGTCAATAGGGGCAGGTCCCCTAGCCCGCGACGGGGAAACTAGACGCAGCGACCTCCGGGGTTGAGGTTGCCAGTTACCGAAAGTCACAAGAGCCCCCGTTTTCGACGAATGACGACTTGACGAAAGTTCCGGCGACCTTGAATACGCTGATTTCAACGAACAATGCGACGAATGGACCTACTAAAGCCGTAAATGATGTCGTTAGTGCTGACCTGAAAGTTCGCATTGATGGCTACGAAGTTACCGCTCTTGTTGATACTGGCTCGCATTTTTCAATTTTCAATTTACAACTCGCCGACAAACTAAGGAAGGTGAAGACGCCGTGGCACGGGCCAAGTATACGAGCTGCTGGAGGCCAGTTAATGACGCCTGTTGGAAAATGCACGGCGAGACTGTTAATCGCCGGTTCAACCTTTGTCACCACCCTCGTGGTTCTTTCGGAGTGTTGTAAAGAGCTTATACTGGGGATGGATTTTCTGGTTGAGTATGGTGCGGTGAATAACATCCGCGGCCGGAGCGTTACGTTTGCTACGAACTCAGACGACATCAGTTGTGAAAAACACCAACGACCTCGCTTACGTATTGCTGCCGACAACGTCATACTTTTGCCGCGGAGCTGCTCCCTCGTACCCGTGTACTGTGACCGCTTGCAGATTGGTACTGGCGACGCGGAACACATCAAGACGCTTGAATTGAATTGTGGTGTATCCTTGGCCAGAGCACTTATAAATTTAATCGATACAAGAGCTGAACTCTTGCTGACAAATTTTAGTAAGGAGCGTCGACGCATCGTTAAAGGCACTGCTGTTGCTTATTTTGACGAAGTAGCGCAAATAGAAGACTGTCACTTAGCGCAGGAGGCGGTCTCTCTAATTCCCACAGCTGCGCCTCTTGTAGACGTCAGTCCAACATTAAGTACAGTCGAGCGAGAGCGTCTTGTCGACCTCATCAATCAGTACCGTGGCTGTTTCTCATCTTCCTCGAGAGTCGGTCAAACGCCGCTCACCAAACACCGCATCATTATTGACGACGACGCCAGACCAATTCGACAGAACCCTTATCGCGTGGCCCCAAAGGAACGCGAAGCAATACAAAAGCAAGTGAAGACAATGCTCGAAGATGGTGTCATTCGACCATCCAATAGTCCATGGGCATCCCCTGTAGTTTTAGTGAAAAAGAAGGACGGTAGCCTGCGCTTCTGCGTCGACTATCGGAAGCTCAATCAGGTCACAAAGAAAGACGTTTACCCGTTGCCGCGTATTGATGACTCCTTGGATAGGTTACGAAACGCACGCTACTTTTCGTCGATGGACCTAAAAAGCAGCTATTGGCAGATCGAGGTGGATGAGAGAGACTGTGAGAAAACCGCATTCGTGACACCTGACGGCCTTTATGAATTTCAAGTTCTTCCCTTTGGGTTGTGTTTGGTGCCAGCAACATTTCAGCGTTTAATGGACACTGTGCTATCTGGACTCAAATGGCAAACATGCCTGGTGTACCTCGATGACGTCATTGTCTTCTCGGCAACGTTCTACGAACACTTGCAACGACTGAAAACAGTTTTTGAAGCGATACGCTCTGCCGGTCTGACCTTAAAGCCTGAAAAGTGCCATTTTGGTTTCGAAGAGCTCCAGTTTCTTGGCCACGTCGTCAGCAGGCATGGAGTCCGACCTGATCCCGGAAAAATTGCTGCAGTCGCTAATTTCCCGACCCCATCAGACAAAAAGGCCGTACGACGTTTTCTGGGGCTCTGTACGTACAGTCGAGCCCAACTATATCGAACCCATTTATATCAAATTATCCCGTATATCGAACAATTTCTAAACACGGTAAGTTTACATTGAGAACATATAGCAAAAGTTGCGGTTACATCGAACGAAAATAGCAACGACAACCGATATATCAAACTCCACATGCCTCAAAAGTGCCCGTGAGTTGGCTTTCCCTCGCGATGGCGGAGAAAAGTGCCAGTACCACCCTAGAAAATGTGGTTCAGACAGAAGTAAGGCTGAAACAGAAGAACATCCAGGACTATTTCATGCGAAAATATGGCACGGAACTCAGCCATTATATTAATAAAGCCCTTTTAGTAATATGGTGCCTTTACGTCAACAAATCCTATAGCGAGCCTATATCGAATTATGCCATATATCGAACTTATAAACGTTTTCTGGCGAGTTCGATATATCCGGGTTCGACTGTACTACCGATGATTTATTGCGGATTTCTCACGCATCGCATGGCCCTTAACACAGCTTACCAGGCAAGACACACCTTTCACGTGGGGCGAAGACCAGGAGCGGGCTTTTCACGAGCTCCGGCAACGCATGCAAACGCCTCCTATGCTAGCGCACTTGGATGAAGACGCCCCGACGATAGTGCATACAGACTCTAGTAATGTCGGCCTAGGCATGGTGCTCGTACAGTGGCAGAACGACAGTGAAAAGGTGATCGCTTACGCCAGCAGGACGCTGTCCCGAATGGAAGCTAACTACTCCACGACTGAAAAAGAATGCCTCACCCTGGTTTGGGCAGTTCTGAAGTTCCGTCCATATTTGTACGGTCGGAGTTTCACCGTTGTTACTGACCACCATTCGCTCTGCTGGCTCCTGAATCTGAAAGATCCTTCAGGTCGACTCGCACGCTGGAGTCTTCGACTCCAAGAGATCGACTTCGCTGTCACCTACAAGTCGGGAAAGCGGCACGCCGATGCCGACTGCCTTTCTCGGTCTCCTGTTGAGACGGTAGCGCGAGATGACGACGACACTGCTTTTCTGGGAATCGTGGACACTGCCGATCTTTCACGCCAGCAACGAGAGGACCTTGAATTGCTGCCGCTTATTGATTACCTGGAAGGCCGAACCAACAAAGTGCCAAGGTTATTCGCAAGAGGGCTGACATCATACTGCTTGCGCCACAGCGTACTATACAACAAGAATCTTTTACCTAGTGGCAGCAACTACTTACTAATCGTACCATCATCACTTCGAGATGAAATCTTACACGCCTGCCACAACGAGCCGACTGCTGGGCACCTGGGCTACACTCGCACGTTGGCACGAATTCGGCAGAATTACTACTGGCCAAGACTTGCTGCTGTCGTGAAGCGTTACGTCCAGACATGCCTCGATTGCCAGCGCCGCAAACTACCGTCCGTCAAGCCAGCCGGTTTATTGCACCCAGTGCAAGTACCATCTACACCATTTGCACAAGTAGGTATGGACTTTCTGGGACCATTTCCAGTGTCTACTAGCGGCAATAGGTGGATTATTGTCGCCACGGATTACCTCACCAGATACGCCGAGACAGGTGCTCTTAAACGAGGAACAGCGGACGAGGCGGCACGATTTTTTCTGGAGTCCATCGTTTTAAGGCATGGCGCTCCCGCCGTAGTCATCACGGACAGAGGCACAGCGTTCATGGCGAAGTTTCTGGACAACGTCCTACGGCTGAGTGGCACAGCCCACCGGAAGACAACAGCTTATCACCCGCAGACAGACGGGCTGACGGAGCGACTCAACCGAACACTGGCTGACATGATAAGCATGTACGTAGACGCAGATCACAAGAACTGGGACGACATTTTACCTTATGTAACTTTCGCATACAACACTGCTTGTCAAGAAACCACTCGCAAGACACCTTTCAGTCTCATTTACGGCCGTGAGGTTACGACAACATTAGACGCAATGCTGCCCCATGAACTTAATGACAACGAGAAGAGTGCAGAAGAAATCACCCAACGAGCAGAAGAAGCCAGGCAGCTTGCGCGCCTGCGCATCCATGAGCAACAGGACTGTGATGCCAGACGTTATAATCTTCGTCACAGACCCATGACATACAACGTCGGCAACAGAGTCTGGGTCCGGACACCTATTCGTCGGCATGGTCTCTCTGAAAAACTCCTGCGCAGATACTTCGGGCCTTATGTAGTTCTCCGACGCATCAGTGACGTCAACTACGAAGTCCTTCCCGACAGCCCACACTGTTCAAACCGCCGACGGAACTTCCCCGAAGTCGTTCACGTGCTTCGTATGAAGCCATACTGTGAAGATTGACAAGCTTACACAGTCGTTCTTTTGTCGTGGTTGTGTGAACTTCTATCATCGGGACGATGATTTTTTTAAGGGGGAAGCAATTGGAGCGACTATACTGCCACGGGTATATGCCAGCGCAGACAAAGTTGAAGTTGCACGCGCTTTCGGGCTGATCGTGGCAACGAAGAGGATGTTCGGTTCTCTTTTGGATGAGCAATAAAGTGTTTTTGCTTCTGTTGCTCCTGTGCCTCGTTGTGCCTTGTGCCTCGTTGATTACGTGTCGTTACAATATATAAATTTTTTTCATTACCCACAGTGCCAACAGGCATCACAGCAGCGGAGGGTATACAAAAAGGACAGAAAATGAAAAAGCATTCAGGAAAACAATCGCTCACAGCCGAAAAAAAAAAAATAATGATCACATTCAGCAACATAAATACATGTAAGACTGGAAAAAAGAAAATTAACATGTGGTTATTCTAGCAGAGAAAAGAAAACATCATTACACATAACAGATACCTTATCACTTCCACTGCCTCACTACCTTTTTCAAACCGCTGTGCTCTCCCAAGGCTATTGAGCATTACTTTACCCACCATCCAGTGGCGCACCGACAGGATGGGGGGGGGGGGGTTCGGGTGTTGTAACCCCCCCCCCTCCCTCTGAAGCCGACCTAACCCCCTTCCCACTCCGTAACTGCTCCTATGTCCTAGAAGAATGTGGAGCTAATGTCTGCAAAACGCCAAAAAAATAATAAAAATGATCATCATCATTGATAACACTATTATTTGGCATTTTATTTACTTTTTTTACACACGCAACAACTGTGTAATCACTTGCCCGGCCCTTCGTGAAAAATTGAACCCCCCCCTGGCAGAAATCCTGGGTGCGCTACTGCCACTATCGTACTTCGCCTGACTAGATCGGTAATCATGCTTTGCAATTCGTCCCCCGAGTTACTTAGCAATGCAACGGTCATTGGCAAATCTGAGTTTACTAAGGTATTCTTCATTAACCCTTACCCTCCACCTGTTCCCAATCTAATGTTCTGCATACCCCTTGTAAACATGCCGTGAACAGCATTGGAGGGAATGTGTCTCCTTGTCTGACAACCTTCCTTATCGCTATTTTACTGCTCTTCTTGTGGAGGACTATGGTGGCTGTGGACCCATTGTAAATATCCTCTAGTATTCTTACTAGAGATGTGCGAATATCCGAAATTTCGAATAATTTTCGAGTAGCGTTTGCTATTCGATTCACCTTGCACTTTTACTATTCGAACGAATAGTTTGAATAGTAAGTTGGTAATTAAGGGGGAAAATATGCTGTGTCTCATGACAAGTGGCCCATTCCCGCAAGTAGTGCACTTCGCCGCATAACACCGGTGTACCGCGGCGAAACTAACACTCGTGTACGGCGGCGGAGCTAACACCCGCGTACTTCGGCGAAGCTGACACTCGCGTACTGCGGTGAAGTTAACACTCACGTATTGCGGTGAAGCTAACGCCCATGAACTGCGGCGAAGTTACCTCAGGTTTCTGTTGCACGGTTCACTGCTGGGCTGTTCTTCAGTACTTTGGAATGACACCGTGGGCACGCACATCATGCAATAAATTTTTTGTCCATGTTTAACAGCACATTTCTCCATAATTAGATACGGTATTATTAAAAATTATTCAAAAGATATTCTATTAGATTCGCACTTGAACATAAATATTTGAATTTTCCTTGCACTCAAAATTTTGCTATTTGCACAGCTTTAATTCTTACATAATGCTCATCTACACCCCGATTCCACAATGCCTGCATGACTGCTGAGCTTTCAACCAAGTCAAATGCTTTTTCGTAATCTGTGAAGGTTATATAATACAGGGGTTGGGTGTACTCCGCACATTTCTCTATCACCTGATTGATCACATGAACATGGTCTATTGAATAGCCTTTACAAAACCCCGCTTGTTCATTAGATTGACTGAAATCTAAGTGGCACAAATCCGGTTAGCCATTACCTTGGTTAATACCTCGCAGATAACTGACAGTAACCTGATTGACCTGTAATTTTTCAAGTCTTTCATGTCACCTTTCTGATGGATTGGGATGGTGTTTGCATTCTTCCAAGATTTCAGTACACTCGTGGTCATTAGGCATCGCATATACAGGTTTGCCAGTTTTTCTAGTATAATTTGCCCACCATCCTTCAAGAGATCTGCTGTTATCTGATCTTCACCAGGTGCTTTGCCCCCTTGCATTTCTTTCAAAGCCATCTTTACTTCTTGGACGTTAAACCCCACAAAAACGAACATGTTTACTTCTTCTGTCATTACTGGTGGGATGTCTACCTCTTCTGAACTACTTCTTCATTCAGTGTTACCCTGGATGTTGTGGCTACTGTACAGATCTCTACAGAACTCCATGGCTACTAGAACCATTTTATCCCTTTTTGTGATGACATTGCCCTTGCTTGTCTAAGTACATACATCCGATTTCTCCCTATGCCTACACACCTCATCACTGCTTTCAGGCTGCCTCAGTTCTTTGCAGCGGTGGCGTAGAGGTAGAACATCTGCCTTGCATGCAGAAGGACCGTGGTTCGAATCCCGGTGCCAGAAAATTATCCACCGGATTAAAAAAAATCTGCATGTTGATGGAATTGTAGGAGGAGGTTTGGGGCGCAGCCTGATCCCTCCGACCACTGCCGGTAACGCACTCTTTCACCAGAACAGGACTGGCCACCCTGGTGAAGTAATGGCCACAAACTCCCATATGAATATGCCATAT
The DNA here is from genome assembly GCA_013339685.2 of Hyalomma asiaticum. NCBI lineage: Eukaryota > Metazoa > Arthropoda > Arachnida > Ixodida > Ixodidae > Hyalomma > Hyalomma asiaticum. The sequence goes on from CM023481.1 coordinate 337,619,668, forward strand.
TGGCTCACGTTTCCATTATTGTGTAAAATAAGCAAACATCCTGTTCTTGTGCATTTGATTGGTTCAAAGGTTTGAGACTGTGGTGACTAACTTGATCACATGACAAGTGCTAGTAGCAGGTGTGAATGATCCCTAAATACGCGAAAAGAAGTAAGACCAAGCATTTGGATCAAGCCATTTCTGTATGCAGCACTTTATGATGCAAAGCTTACTGTCGACGTTTCATGGTGGCACATGTAGCTTGTACTACTGGCCGCTGTAGCACTCGCCTTATGCCCTTAAAGCAGAAAATTCACTGTAACATCTGGTGGTAAAGAAACCCACGCGACCAAGCCATGACTTTCTGTTTCAGTATCAATTTAAACTGACCTGGCCTACACTAAAAACCCTCACCAACCATGCCCAATTTCAAGGGCCCACATTCAAACGTGATCTGGCCTGCAGCTGAAACATCCTTCACCTGATTTGTAAGTTCAGTTTACTCAAGTTCAAAACTGACCTGGCCCGCCCCTAAAATTGACTGCCATCTTCAAAAAGGACCTCCCATATAGAGACTTGATCATGTGATATGACCAAGTAATCTAAGCGAATGAAAGGAATATTACACAAAATTTTGAAGGTGAGATAACTTAGGACATAGACTTAGGTGGACACACACACATCATTGCGAAATATCAACCGCAAACACAGCCTAGAAGATATTTAAAATGAACTTCAACGTACGTGTGGTCCAACCGAGTGACCAGAGAAGGACCTCATGACATCAACATCTAATAAGTTCTGCAAATAAAGAACAACCAACCACATTGCCAGTTTGTGCTGCAGTCACTGTTGCCGGGCTCTTTGCTAGATGCGTCTCATCTCTTCCTTTGTTCGCCCTCTGTGTTAGAGAGTTCTACTCCTGGAGGTCCCAAGCACTGAAGGCCCCACGTTCTTGCATTATTTTGTTGTCTCTCCACCTTCTGTTCGCCAGTCAGTGCAGCACTTTCTCAGCGTATGGCCAGTCTGGAGAGGCGCACGCGTGCCTCTCCAGTCTGGCCGTGGTCTGGGGTGCATTGCTCCCTAGAACTCTAACATATTCGGGTGCAAGCATGTACAGATGTGACGCCATGTGTTGTCAAGCATGGTGCAGGCATCAAACTTTTGTGCGTTCATGTGGCCAGCTGTGTCTACATAGAAACCTTTTTCTCGGCACTCCCTGAAACTAAAACTACAACTGGCTTCCATAAAAACTTCTCTGAGTAAATAACCATCATGCGCTGAAGCATAGGAGGTTCTCACACATTATAAATGACCCATTAGCAGCTTATTGCAACTGAAAACACAAGATGCAGAATCTTTGTGTCAGTATTCCGACCAAGCTACACCAGTTATGTTTCAACACATGTTGACCGTATGGAGCCAAGTCTCAAGCGATAGTGGCGGCCGTGTGGACATCGATAGAATTGACACGCCATGGCCTGCGGCATCCCAAGCTAGTCCAGAAGAGTTTATTGTGTCAGAACTATTTAGTACACACCAGCGCCAGTCTACACTGGGTCTCTCTGTCTGCTTTGCACCACACAAACGCAAAATGTAAGTCAAGCCCATTTATAACGAACCTGGTGCAGTGGTACAGCGAACAATGTTTTATATCGAACACCTGAAGCTTAACCGCACCGATGCTGATCAGTGTCTCCATGGTGGTGGTTGAGAAAGACAATTATAGAAGGAACATGGCAAACGTTGTGGCTGAGCCAACCATATAACTGTGAAAACCAAATGTACATGTTTGCCAAGAAAGTCCCACTTGGAGGAAGGTGTGATGAAATGGTACCGCATGTGTGTCCATTTTGTACACTTTAAGGAAAGGTTGAGTATTTGGAGAGTGCCACACAATGTTGGTTATGGGTGTGCTATCTGATTGGCTTCCAATGCTCTATCGTTGTGCACCCAGCCATTCCCAGTCATGATGACGGCATGCAGCCATCAGCGTGGCATCACATTCTTAACAGGCATGTGGCAATCAAGCACAGAGTTTTCAAGAGATGTCTGCAGTGTGTGTGTGTGTGCACACACGCACGTATACACCCGACTTCACAATATTCTGTACAACGAATATGGTAGCTGCATTCACTAAAGGCGGGCTCAGCCATATCAAGCAAAGTAATCAAGGAAATTTGGTGTTTGCTATGTAAATAGGTTCAACTTCGTAGAAGAGTCATTTTTTTCTCGCGTTCAACGCCCGGTAAAGAGACAAAAGAGACTCTGTAAGTCCTTTTGCTTGGGCAAATTAGTCGGTTAGATTTTCTGCGAATGGGCAAGAGATAAGCAAAGGATTTCACACTTCTTTTTTGCTGTTAAAGGGATACTGAACAAAAATCGGGAGAACTGGCAAAAACATCGAAAGCCTACTCGGAAGATGTCACTTTTCCGATTAACAGAGTTCATTTTATGTATTTTCGAACAGTTGGCCGTATTTTTAGTGGATTGTGAGAGCGTGGCGGCTCCACGCCAGTGCGCTTGTCAACGGCCGTGACGTCACATGCAACCGGCACCCTCTCTCCTCCGGCCACTTCCCTCTCCACCTCTCCTCCCGAGAACCACTTGTGTCATGAGTTGCTCGTCGCAAATTGGTCGGCGCATCAGTATCGAGTGGGTGTCACGCAACTTCCTCTAGTTCACCGTGCTGCCGCTAGACTCGCGAATTTGCGAAAAATGCATTAAATTCAATATTTTCCACTAGTCTCTGGCTGAAATGAAGGTTGTGGAAACAAATTTCAGTACCCAATCTTTCAGTTGGATCATTTATCTCGACGGCAAAAGTTTTGTTCAGTATCCCTTTAAAGGTGGAGAAGAAGCAGCCGTCATTGCAGAATACTCTGTGCCATTTCATGAACACACTGTTACAGGTTGTACAGCAAAGCCACAGCTATTAATTAAGATACTACATAAGCTTAATCTGGTTTGGTAATTGATAGTGTGTGACAGCTGATCAATTGCAAATTGATCATTGATCAATAATCAATAAATCTTGGAAAATGCTGGGAATGACTTGGCAGTGTCTATGTTAGCCCTAGAGCATGTGATAGCTAAATGCTAGCTAATTGATAGTTGATCAATAGCTAATTGATAATCGATAAATATTGGAAAATGTCTGGAATGACTTGGCGGTGCTTAGGTTAAAGGCCTGGAGCATGTCGATACCATGTGATAGCCGATACATAGCCAATTGATGGCTACTCAATAATCAATCGATAATTGATAAATCTTAAAAAATACTGGGCATGACTTGGCAATGCTTAGGTTAGCCCTGGAGCATGTTGATACCATCTGATAAGTGATCAATAGATAATCGACTAGTAATCGTTAAATATCCTGGAAGATGCCAGGAATGACTTGGCGGTTGCTTGGTTAGCTCCGGAGCATGTTGGTACCAAGTAACAACTGATTGATAGCTATAGACCCTTTTCATAAACTGCAAGCTAGCTTTCCTGCAATGCAGCTTGCCCTACTAATGGCGGCATTGGCAATCCGGCAAACAACGTGTGCAAGCGCAATTTGCTTGCGATAGGGCGTGTAAAATGTCGACCCAGCCCTTCTGATACAAACAACCCCAAAAAATGGGCCGCAGCATGTGCAACTTGAATTTTGACAGCATTTAAATAAAGGCAGCCGTCGTCATTAGTAGGGCAAGTTGCATTGCAGGGAAGCTAGCTTTACAGTTTATGAAAGGTCTATTGGTAATCAATGAATTATCGATAAATCTTGGAAATTGCCGGGAATGACTTGGTGGTGCCTAGGTTAGTCCTGGAGCATGTCGATATCAGCTCATTGATAGCTGATCGATAAATGACTAATAATTGACAAAACTTGAATGACATCATTAAAAGTGATGTAGAACAGGGAACGTTGCAACACTCCATGTTCTACGATGTTTTTAAGGCACCCCGCCACGGTGGTCTAGTGGCTATGGTACTCGGTTGCTGATCCGAGGGTCGTGGGATCGAATCCCGGCCGCGGCGGCTGCATTTCGATGAAGGCGATATGTTGAGGCCCGTGTGCTGTGCGATGTCAGTGCACGTTAAAGAACCACAGGTGAGTCAAAATTTCCGGAGCCCTCCACTACGGCGCCTCTCATAATCAAAGCTGGTTTTGGGACGTAAAACCCCACAAATCAATCAATACATCGTTTTTAAGGATATGTGGCGGCAGCTGTTCATAGATTTGCAAGCCTCCATCTTTCCCTGAGCTTCTCTTCTTGTACTTCGACCAGTCATGAGTGACTTGGTGTTTCATCGTGGTTGAATTTTGGTTTATGCTATCAGGGTCGTCCAGATTCGATGTGCGTTAAGCTTTGCGCGACTCGTCGCAAACTTCCACGTTCTTCTTCTTCCAATACGTGCCAGAATGAAGTTTAATCACTGCTTCGCACCTGATTCCCGCACTGACTTGGATAGCTTCATTCTTCTAGCGTCGACGAGGTCATATTGGTCATTTTAACCGCGGTCGCTCGACAGCCTCCGGCATTTCCATCGAGCGGCCGTGCCTGAACGTGTAGGTCGTGATTTGAACTTCGAGCCATAACATAACGTAGAGAAACGAAACTGACGAAACGGGCGCGACGAATCAAGCGGAAACCTAAACATAATATTAACGCATTTTACTCTATTTCTTAAGCGGTAAGCTTTAGAAAAAAGCGTTAAATACGGGTAGCGTCGCTTTAATTCGCGCGTATACTTTTAAACGCTTACCTGTCGACCGGATGCGACACACCTTTTAAAAGCGTTGCTGGCGTTGCAGCAGTTGCTGCCGCTCCTACCTGTTACCGCTCCTGCGGAATGCGCGTGCTGAAAGTTTGAGCAACCTGCGAGAACTGGATATGTGGCCTTTGTCGAGGCATCTATTGTCTTGGCTCCTATTAGTTATCCACTGCGGTAAGCCGGTGCATTTCTTCGTAACCGCTTTTAAAACGGCCATGTAGCCGCCGCACACCGTCGCTGACGCTTCACCTGGCGATCATGCGAACCACACCTTGAGCTGTTGACAGTTTTGTAGAGTGACCGGTTGTCCGTGGTTTGGTTCGTTTTATTCTGGGCTGACTTTAGATGAGAAAGACTTGTGGCCGTAGCATCAAGCGATCTTGTACTTGTAGCTGCGCGGTTTTGAAACCGCCCGATTTTAAATTGCATTTAACAGGTGTCCGTACGAGGGACCGCCTGTTGGAACTGGGACTGGGCTGAGCGCGCGTTGTTCACTGTCACAGACACTTCGTGACTCTTTACCAATGTTGTAATGTTGCGCCTTCTACCAAATAAAAAGAAAAAAAAAAGTTCAATCGCCCTTTGGTGTCACCACATGTGTCATTGGGAGTGTCGTGAAGGTAAATGTGCTTAAACTGCACCACGATCAAACGATGCGTCACTGGCTTAGTAGTATCGAAGCTTTCTGATCATGGTAAACATAGATTCGTGTTAACGCAATTCGAGCGCTTTAAGAATTCACAAACTGTGGTTCTTCACGACCTAGTTGTGAGATAAGATGCGTTTATGTGTTGTAGGAGATAACGAAGTTCACTAGGTAGTTTTTGGTGAAGAACGTTCCAATTTAAGTCCACCTCACTATAACGCACTTTGACTACTGGACAGAAGCTTTCCATATATTGGAATGCATGCATGACAAGACATGCACACACAAAAAGTGATCCTGGAAACCTCCAAGTTATTACTGATATATGACAGGTCGTTCTAACGTTACTTAAGTGATTAAAAGGCCCATTGCTAGCGTACTTCATTGTCTGAACACATTACATAGGTTTAAAAGTTATAATCGTGTCTCATAGATCACAGCATGCATGAAGTATGGTCAGTATATATACTTATGAGCCCTAAGTGTACATGCCATATCACCAAGTAAGTCCTGATAATTAAAAGCACTGATAATGATACCTGGAACAGTTGAGGATACTTGTGTTGTAAAATTGCTTAAACTGTAAATTAGTGATCAGAAATGTGAAATTCATGTTCGGATTTCACATAGGACTTCTGAATAATTGATTTTAAAGACTACAGCCACTTTTACAAAGTGTAAGCATGCACAGTATGGTCCACTGTTGAAGGGAACACTCGAATTTGCACCTGTCCTTTTGCTGGCACCTTAAAGGCCAACTCCGGTGATTTTTTGAGCATCTCAAGGTAATGGTGATTCTAGGTTCCTGAGACACTCCTGTCACACCACTTATGGTAGAAATCCTCAGTCAGTGCGAAAATCATTTTTAATTAGCAAAAAAGCACAAAACTGAAGCCAAAATCCAACCCAGCACTGATGTCAGATCAGTCAATCTGCCTTGCATGGAGCAACAGCGAGTGCGCCTTTCCCCTGGTGGTAATGTCGCGAATGTTGTCCAGCGCAAGCAGACACAGAAGTCCATGGTATGGTACAGGTGCGCTTTCTTCGCTTTGCCTATAGTGACGTTAACACAGAGTGTGGTGAATAATTGTAGGAAGTCAGTTGAATGGTTGGAGGCAATCAGTAGATATTGATTTGTAAGCAGTCTGCACATCCTTTGAGCCTGTAACCTCTCACAAATGATTAAGTGTGCCAAGGAACATATCCAGCGAATCTCATTGAGACCCATTGACCTAAAAAAATCACCAGAGTTGGCCTTTAACTGAAAATGGCTGCATAAGTAATGTCCGTTGATGGTTCCAGGGACTTACACCCTCCCCCCCCAATACCCCCTCCAGTTGGATCTTCACACCCTCCCAAAAGTTCTTCAGATAACTAATGACTTGGTATACCCCCCTCTCCTTTGTATAAACCCCTGGGTGGTACAGATACGTACGTTTTAAATGCATACGGACATCTTAAATGTACAGTGCTGAATAGAAGTGCAGGTGGCTTCTGTTTATTTGTCCAGCAGCTGTGGTTTATGTACTCAATACATATTTCTCCTTAACTTACGATTAGTGCAGTGCTTATAGTTACCTGAATAAATGTGCACACACCTCTAAGAAAGAGAAATGAGACAACTGTTTTATGTTTTGCTTCTGTTTGAAGTACTCAAAGCTGACTTTTAATGTGCTTCATTATTGGAAATATGGAAGGATATTGTGTGTAGTACATATTTTTTGTATTCAGTTTGCTTTTGGAAGCCACTGTCAGCAGATAGAGCTTGCTATGGCCTTTTTGTCTGTTGCAGCACTTCCCAGTCAGAGCCAACATGACGTCACCTGGTGCACTGTCAACGATGCAGAGCACCTTAAATGCACAGAGTTTGCTGAGGCAGTGCGTGTAAGCCGCTTGTTCTCTCTAACACTCAAATGTAAGCGGGCTGCATTCAAGGATCAGTGCATGAACTTCCTGGATAATGGTCAAGCTAACCTGGTGGAACTTGACCCTGGTGAGGTCTACACGGCTGGCCGTTTTCACAGCGTTATTCCTATCCTGGCTGAACGCTATGGCAGAGGTAAGCAATCTCTTAGGGCTATTTTGTGAAGAAGCATTTCTCACAATAAACATGCTTCTGTAGGAGGCCAATAGAAGGACTGTGCATGCCACAGTGCAAGTTTTACTGTCTCCTGCAATCACTTCTTTGTAACATTATGTACCAACAGATTTGTCCCCAGCCAAATATTACTTTTACTGTCTTTTTTTTTTCCGCATCTTTGTATCACTCTGAGATGTTATGCTTGAAATATTCATCTGCTTGTGCATTGTCACATTTGACACATTACCAATCTTCATTATTTCTTCTTGGTCCAGCCTCTGGGCCAGTTTATATTTGCCATGTTCTAAAAAATAGTCTACTTTTTTCTCTTTTTTCATTCTCAGTTACCCCCCCTGTTTTCCTGAAGGAGGTCTTGTTTTGCATTAATATTTTGTAAAAAATGCACGTGCCCTTTTGTGAACAAGACAGACAATGAGGGGAAAATCAGGTCTTGAAGTGAGGAGAAATTATCAAACAGGGAATGCCGCTGGAGCCAATGTTTTGATAAGGGGACTTGTCTGATTCGTGCATGTGAGTGTGTGCTTATTCACATACTCACATGCAAACACTGTTACTGCAAGTTATTATCAGGGTGTATAGGCTGTTTTGCCTGGCAGGGACAAACACTCTGGCAACCAGTGCCTTGCTTCTTTCTGGAATGTGTGAGACTGCTTGGAGAGTGAATGCTGATGCTTGGTTGTGTGGCGTTGTCAAACATTATGTGCATGTTATTAGTCAGTTTGTGGACCTGAAAATAATGTGCTTTATAGTTGCACATTATGTCTGGAATGGACCTTTTTCATGTAGAGAAAAGCGCCACCAGTGGAGATCGCCAAAATCAAAATTGGTGTGTCATGCCCCTGCAATCTTCCACCATGCAGCGGTAGAGCATCATGGAGGCGTGATATCATACCCATACTTAGGGACGACAATACACCAGCAGTCACCCATCTCGTCGCGTGCTGACTACCAAAAAAGTTCCATGTTTTTTGTCAATGATGCCGCGCATGCACAGATTACCCTCATGAAAAAAAATCATTTTGAGTCGTTAAAAGCGTCTATTATGCCGTAAATGTTAACGTTGTCATAGCTGCAGGAATGCACACTTTTGGAAATGTGGAAGTATTGGAAGTCAGCAAGGCGAGGGTCCTTTTATTGTAAGCAGAGACAGTGCATGTATGGAGGTGCTTTAGTTTACTTAACATACATGTATAGGGTCTATTCATTGAAGGCTAATTCTGGCGATTTTTTGAGCATGTCAAGGTAAGGGCGAATCTATCCTTCATCTTGGAGTAGTCATAGAATAGGAGGAGGAGCAGACATTGTTAGAGAGGCAACTTCAGGAAGAATCAGAAGACAATAGAGTTGCGCCTTCAACTTGCTGAAGTTGAAGGCATTAGGGAGTCAGTGAGGGCTGACGAAGGCCGACATGTTCGAGTGTCTTCTAACGTAAATCCTCACAACTTCATACCCGGGTTTAATGAGAACCGTGATGACTTAGACGCTTACCTAAAGCGATTTGAGAATGTTGCTACGGGTCAAGAATGGCCAAAGGACAAGTAGGCTACGGCTCACTTGTCTTTGCCAATCACAAGTGAGCGGAAATGCTCACAAATGTGAAAATAATTTTTCAATTGTTAAAGAACACGAACCGAAGCTGAGATCCAACCCAGCAATGATGTCAAATCAGTGAACCCACCTTTTGCATGGTGCAACAGCACATGTGCTCTTCCCTTGGCGGTAATGTCGCTAAGGTTGGCGGCGCGCGCAGATCTCGAAGGTCATGATATGGTGCTGGTGCACTTCTGTTGCTTTGCTGATGATGACATCATCACACATTGTGGCCAATAATTGTAGGAAGCCGGGTGGGTGGTTTGAGGTAATCAGTAAAAATTTAATTGCCATGCAGTAGAACGTTCTCGCAAGCTATTTGGTTCATAGCTTTTTCAGACATTTTTTTTTTTAAACTGCACAAAAAGATGCAGACACTAGAAAGAAACACACGCACCACGAACACAGTGGTGTCCTGTGTGTTTTTTTTTTCTAGTGTCCTCGTCTTCTCATGCAGTTTTAAAAAACATTTTAATTTTAAGAAATTTGCACATCTCTCGAGCCTGTAATCTTGCACAAATGACAGAAGTGTGCCAAGGAACGTACCCAGCGAATTTTATTCAGGTCTAGGAGTGCAGAGAGAACAAAAAGAAGAGAACTCTTTACATGTATACATTTGCTTCACAATAATCTAAAGGCAGTGGAAAACAGCTGTTTAAAGTAAAGGCAAGAAATAGCCTAAAATAGCTAAATACTCGTAAACCATTAAACCCACCAACTCAAAAAAATCACAGCATATCCACGGAGTGAATGATGATGAGTGGGCGAAGCTCCGGAGGTTCATCGTAGATAGTGCCGAGTTCCGGATTAATTCAGTTAACGCGTACGCTACGAATCCTTATGGTTCAACTACGCACAAGTGAAATCTCCCACCGGCACTTCATTGCAAGTCAAGATCCAGTGCCTATATATATAGTGGCCGGTGAACGGTTCTCTAGCGTGAGCAATCGGTATTTTTCAATCAAGAAACTCGCTAGAGGACGCTGCCTGCGCCAACGTTGTCTCTCGCGGGTGAGGGCGCGTTCTCCTTCTTTGCAAGCTGGTAGCGCGTTCATCGAAGAAAGAGCGTTTCCATAGTCAACGCGCGCCTTTCGCTCTCTCTGTCTCTCTCTCTCTCACAAGACAGCAGATGGAAGAGTGAGAGAGCTCGCGCGCCGGGAGGCACGCGCCGAGGGCGTGTGCGAGCCTCCTGGCGCGCGAGCTCTCGAGCGCGAGCCTCCCGGTGGCACGAGGTGGCTACATACATACTACTACTACTACTACTACTACTACTACTACTACTACTACTACTACTACTACTACTACTACTACAGAGGAGGGAACAACCCACACCCTAAGGAGCTTCGCCCCTAAAAGAAAAGTAGCCAAGTGTAGTTATTTATATCCCAGTCTGGAGCTAACGCCCACCTTGCTCTGGCCTCTGGCAATCCCAGCACCGTGTGTCCCTGAACAGTTATGCCCTCACCAAAAACAATAGCTTCCACTGCGAACTTAGCCGAGACACTCTCCCATTCATGGCAGTGCGATGTAGCGACCGCACTGTGTGTGTTCTATACAGCAGCTGTGCATTTGGAGACTGCTGCAATGGCTGCTGACAGCATTCACATATCAGAACGTGCCATGCAACACAGGATAGTCATTACCATGTTTAGGTTCTTTCCAGTTGGCCATTGTAACACAACTCATGGAGCCTAAGGCCAAGACGGGGTCTCCCCAAACTGGCATTTGGGGACACTTTATCGTAACCTTTGATCTCTTCTGCATCTTTTTCTCATTGCAGTCCTTTTCTTACATCAGCTAGCACTTTGTATATTCCATGTAACATTGTACTGCCTTGACAATCGGACCTAGCCTGCTCCTATTATTTCTTCCTCAGAGTGCAAAAAAAATCAGTTATCATGTGATCACCTTCCTCCTGTTATCATCTTTGCCTATGTCATTTTGGTGCTGTTGTCTCGCACATGTTACGGTCATGTTCATAATTGCTCATTCTAATCTAAAGTGTTTTTGTATGTGGTACTGCTTTGCAGAACCCTAAATATATCTGCACAGCTAGTTATCCGTAAAATGGTTCACATGACATTGATGTCTGTGGTATATGAAACCTGCATAAGTTTGTATTTTACCTGACTTAGAAAATTTTTGGCTTGTGTCTTAATGACTGCTGTCATTGTCTTTACTCTGCGTGCATCTTATAATCTTATATTTTTGATTGGTTACTTTTCAGATAGGGAGGCTGGCTACTACTCTGTCGCTGTCATTCATTCCCGCTCCGAGTTTCGCTCACTGAATGACCTGAGGAATAAATCTGTATGCTTTACGAGTGTGGGTGACATGGCCGGTTGGGTGGTTCCTATGGCGACACTGATCCACGAGAACATCCTAGAAGTAACTGACTGCAACAACCTTGTGAAAAGTGCAGCTTCATTCTTTGGCCCAAGCTGTGCTCCAAACTCGCTTATTGACAAGCACAACCCAACAGGTATGTTGCCTCAGCCCATCTGTCATGCATACCTAGTCCAATGGAACCCACTTTATACATTTTTCACCGGACCGGGGAAAAAAACTTACCGTATTTACTCGAATCTAACGCGCACCTTTTTTCCGATAAAACGGGTCCAAAAATCTTATGCGCGTTAGAATCGAGTACGAACGAACGACACCGTTACGATATCATCAAAACGGCCGCCTCCTACGAGGTTCGAGCGCCGTCAAACGGTCACCGGCGAAAAAACGAACTGGCGGCGCAGCGGTCTTTGGCACGCACAGCTTCAGTAGTCTACGTCGCCGCCGGTTCCATGCTGAACGACTCCACGACACACATGATGCGTAGGCCGATGATACTCGCCGCGCCGGCTTGGCTGTCTTGCGGCCAACCAGTCGCTACGTCGCCGATGCAACCTCGGAGACGCCCAGCCGCACCAGCTTTCGGTAGCGTTCGCGCGTAGCCGTAAGGGGCGATATTTCCCCATCACCGCGCGTAAAATGGCTCATGATCGCATTTCTCCCTTATATCTGTGCTGAGCCTGAGCCACCTGAGCCTCTCAGTCGTGCGCGCTGCATGATGTCCGAGATTGCATCGCGGCAATCTCGGGGACCACGCCCAGACCATGCTTAGGCTTATCTGCGCCAGCCTGCGCAGCACGCATGGCAGCACGCGGCAGCGGGCGTGAGGGAACTGCGATAGTACGGAGGAATGCAGCACTGCGAGTAAATGATGTTATCGCCACTTGCACACGGCTACGCCCGGTGACGTGTGGCAGTTTTATTCGGGACCGAGGAGTTGTGAATCGGCGCGCCGAACGTGTTCGAGACACCGTGGATCGAGTGAAGCGGGAAAGCCATAGCACGGCCGTACGAGGGACTGCGGGGGTTCAAAGTTGGCGGCGCGTTTATTATGCAAGTGCGTTCATTGCGCGAGTACGCTTTTTTTTTTTTTACGAATGTGAGAAGGTTGATTACGAAGGACCTTTTATTCCGTGTCGCGAAAAGTGGGAGCGCGTTACAATCGATGTTCCACTTCTTTTTTTTTTTGGTCGTGGGAAACGGGTGCAGAACCGAGGGCACGTTAGAATCGAGTAAATATGGTAACAGCTGTGAAAATGCAAGGGTGAGGAGAGCTCTGAAAATGAATGAAAACAGTGCCGGGCTTTGACAGAAACAGTTTATTTCAGCAATGTGAGCCTAGCACTTAAAAGAATCAACATAGAAGTTTGACGTTTCTTTCTCTTGCTGGTAAGCACCTCGCATTTTTCAATAGCCTGAAAGGCTAGCCATGTTGCTGTTAGGGTCGCTTTGAGGTGCAACATACCTGCAAAGGAGGTCCAGTGCCACACAGCTTCTCCAAAGCTTTGATCTACCAACTCCCCGGCCAACTCCTCAGAATTTTGTTCATGCTTGCCATCGTCGTCGCAGTCAGCGACTTCATTAGTGACTGAGTTCACAACAATCTCGGCGGTGCTTTGGCACTCCAACGTCACGATAGCAGTATCCATGGCGACATAGTCACTGTATGTACTCCTGTGGCACCTAGCGCATTCATAGCCTCAGTTAGCTATGGATCACAAGAGGCCACTTCCAACTCTTCAGCTTCCATGGCACCATTCTTCCATGGCACCGTTCGCCTTCACTGTTCTTACGGAAGCCACACCTTGCGAAACAATGCTAGGCAGTTAATGTGTTCACTGCAGCCCCTGCTGAAGTGATGTAGTACGTAGCGTCAAGCACAGAAATGGTCATAGGCTGCTGTCCGCAATCAGTATGTGTGAAAAGGTGCTTCACGATGCTCTTTCTGTACGAATGCCCTAAGTTTGTTATTAACCACTTGCATCCAACAGCTGCAAGTCGCTAGTGGCATTTACTGGGGAAAACACAAGCTTGATGTTGCTAAGGAACAACAGATCTCTGAGGTGGAATGCACAATTGTCCAGAAAAAAAAGAGAACACTCCTGCACTGCTGGGAGCCCATCTTGTTGTCAAAGTACCGAAAAAATTCTTCGAACAAGGAACAGGTCACCCGTGCACGACAGTTGCTTCTGTAGTGACACAGCAGTAGGCAAGTTTTTTTCAAGTACCATGGGTTCTGATATTTCTTGATTACCCATGGCTTTAGTTTGCCAGAGCTATCCAAGTTGTAGCAAAGGAGCACCGTCAATCGGTCTGCTACATTTGCCTTCATGGCACACTTCCCGTTTCAGGCTTAATGACTTTGATTGCTGCATATGAAAGAAGAGGCCCATTTCATCAGCACTGTAAATGTCACGGGGCTCATTCTGCTCAATTATAGCCAACTGTGTGGCCATGCAGTCATCGACTGTTTGCTTGTTCACACTTGCTGCTTCTCCGCATACAGTCTAAGTGGTGCCATGCCTGTTCTGGAAACGGTAGATCAGCCAATCAACTCTGCGCGGCCAGTGATGGCCAGTCTGTCGGCTATCTCCATTGCCTTCTCACGTAAAATTCTGCCGTCGAAGTGGGAGCTTGTTTGATCCAGGTGAGAAGAGACTCATCTGGGTTCCCATACTTGGCGCCATGAACCTGCTCTGCTTTGGGGTCGAAGAACACGTCATTTGCTTCTATCTCGGCACGCTTCGGGACGATGCTGTTGACCGTTGAGGGTGGTTAACGGTCAACAGCAACGGCAACGGCGACTCTCTTCCACGCTTACTGCTTGTCGTCTGCGTTTAGTACGTCCAGCTTTTCCTCGCCGTCCACTTGTGCCGTCCACTTGCGTGAAGCCATCAAAGCACGACAATGATCGCAGTGACAAGTTCAACAGTGTTCACGAGGCTTACAGCACACAACGATTGAAGACGAGTCACGAGACCATTCCAACAGTGCAGCAGTGCTTTTATACGAAGCCCAACATCACGCACTTCCAGCATTCCGAGGTGAAACTTCATTTTAAGCACAGTGATGATGGTTGATGATGGTGATAACGCTTTCCACAGATGGCCACCTAGTAGCGGTCTCTCCAAGTCACTTGTGGCTTCTTGTAGCCGGTTCTGTAGCCAAGCCTGGCCATGACTTGTCAAAAGCCAAAATAGTAGTTAGTGCCTAGGTGGGTTCTGAGTTCCTGGTTATGACGCATCATAAGGGAATGGGCCGACAGTTATGATGGTTCGCAATACATTGGGTCCCTATGGTAGCTATGACAGGACCGATGAAAAAGACGTAACCTCTAGGAAAATGCAGCAATGAGCAACGTAACAGCGGGGTTCTATTATAGATTGTGGTCTCTTCGGGTCAGTTTCACGTATGCACTCATTGTATTGTCATAAATTAGTGTATAAAAGGAGGTAAATGAAGAGGATGTCAGAGAAATAAACGATTAGTTGATAAGTTTATCTCTTTATTGATGGTTGTGCATCCATGTTGCAATTTTATCCTTTAATAAATTACAGGTATTATGTAGATTAACCTACAGTCTGTTTCACACTTAGGGGAAATGTCGGAACGCGTGGCATCGCAATGCGCCCAGCGCTGCAGTCGCGCGAGCTGCTGCCCTCCCGACATTCCCCCTAAGTGTGAAACAGACTGTAGGCGTGCGTAGACGCTTCAGGGGTGTAGAGTTGAACCGCATCGTCTGCTACAGTAGCGCGCACTGGCCGCATTGTCGGGCACCGCACGGATTTCATTGTTATTGCGGGAGCTGGGCCGATACCCTGTACTAAACATTGCACGACGCCAAACTCTCAGCCTTTATTGACGATAAATGGGGCTCTAAAAACGGCATTTGACAATGTACCTTGTTTGCTCTCTGAAAACGCCGTGGTATAGACCCTTTTCATAAACTGTAAAGCTAGCTTCCCTGCAATGCAGCTTGCCCTACTAATGGCGGCATTGGCAATCCGGAAAACAGCGTGCGCAAGCGCAATTTGCTTGCAATAGGGCATGTAAAATGTCGACGCAGCCCTTCTGATACAAACATACCCAGAAAACGGGCCGCAGCATGTGCAACTTGAATTTTGACAGCATTTAAATAAAGATAGCTGCCGCCACTAGTAGGGCAAGCTGCATTGCAGGGAAGCTAGCTTTACAGTTTATGAAAAGGGTCTATACGGAGTGCGTTCACGCATATTTCTTGAGCTTGCATCGTGCATGGTCTTTATTTCATGCTAAACAAAACAAAGCACTCAACAGTGACTGCCACGCAGCTATACATGTTTAACACAATAAAAGAAATGGGAAATGGGAAAATTCAGGAAACACTTTGCGTTGACAACAAGCTGCTTCTCGATGACATTTCATATATAGACCAGTCAGGACTCGCTCGCCGGTGCTGAAATGCACGTGTGACGCTTCTAACTTCACTTAACTCGTCGTGTCCTGCAGCTGCTGTTTTATTCTGTTAAATTCACATAGCGGCACAGCAGTCACTGTTAAGTGCTTTGTTTTCTTAGTGGCAAATGAAGACCACGAACGATCCGTGCTCATTGCACTATCTTCCTCATCACAGCGTACTGCGGTGCAAACACAGTGAAGAAATATGCGTGAACGCACTCAGTACCATCGCTTTTTGAGAGAGCAAACAAGGTATGCTGTCAAATGCTCTTTCTAGGACACCATTATTGCCTGTTGAGGCTGAGAGGTTGGCGTTGAACAACGTTTCGTACGGAGTAGGTATCAGCCCAGTTCCCGCAGTAACGATGAAATGTGCATGCTGCCCGACAATGTCGGCAGCGTGCGCCACCGTAGCAGACGATGCGGTTCAAGGCTACGCCCCTGGAGCATCTGCGCACGCACGAGCTGCTGCCGCCACGCAACTCCTGCGCTGGCCACATTGCGATGCCACGTGCTCCGAGATTTCCCCTAAGTGGTAAACAGACTGTACTTAATGCCCATTTTATTGATAACCATTCAACTGCCTTTGTAAGTTTATGCGATCAGGGAGCTCATTATGTTTTTTTTTCTTTATGAGTGGTCCATAAGCAAACATGCAAGTAAAAAAGAAAAGTAGTCATGAGCTTGTTTATGAAGCTAGTTTAAAACAGGGGGTCTCAGCCTGAAAAAGACTTGACACTCTGACATTGACGCAAACAATCCAAGCAGCATTTTGGTTGGCTTGGGGAGTACTTGTACAAAAAAGTCATATGAAGAATTATTTATTTATTTATTTACTTCTTTCATACAGTTGTGTGAAAAAGGCAGCTTTTGACGCAACATGTAATTTAATGGTAACTCACGACCAGTGCAAATTTATCCTGATGTAACGTGTCAGGACACAACATGAAGGAGGAGTAGAGTGCAGAAATCGTAGAACATCTGTTCTTTACCGAGTTGAGCCCCGCAATGTTCTGCACAGTGTCCTTTGAAGGCAACTTGTCAGTACAACAACGAATCGTAAATATGTTTACCAGTTTTCAGGTTGAACAAAACTAATTTTGAAAACTTTATTGAAGTTATCTTTTTAGAATTTCTCTGTAATATGGACACATCTTGTGGTCCTTTTTATGTACGAAATGGTCAGTAAGTAACTATAATTCGGAAAAAAAAAAGGTCATATCTAAATTTTATGAAGTTCCAATATAACAAAATAAGATGCCAATTTGACCAACTTCTTTATATTGAGGTATGTTTATGACCCACAGTTGGAGGCAGAAGAAATAATATTACGTTTGGTCACTGTAGTTGCTGGTTACCTGCTGTAGCTTTTTTTTTTTTCTAGGATGGAGTCATAATGATGCTAAGTACGCTTCTGACATGTCTTGTAAAGAAGTTTACTTACTGGGTCTTCTTTGATTGTGCAGGTGACAATCCGCAGAAGATGTGCGAGTTATGCACAGGGCGTCCTGGCGAGCGATGCTCGGGCAATGACCCATTTGCAGGCTATCAGGGTGCACTACAATGCCTCATGGAAAAGGGAGATGTAGCCTTTGTAAAGCACACCACACTGGATGAAATGTTTTTCGGCCAGCCACCTCCCGATCGATTCCGACTTCTATGTCCAAATGGCGAGACAGCTCTGCCAGGCCAATACCGCACGTGTAACTGGGGCAGAGTACCACCAAACGTCATAGTTACAACATCAGACACATTGCCTCGAGTTCGAGTGCAGTACCAAGAGTTTCTCAAGGTGGGGTGTTATAATATCTTTTTATTTTTTGGTTATAATGCATGATGTCAGTGTTAGTAATTATGAGACATATTACAATATCATATTAAATGCCCATTTTCACTGCATTACAATTTTGCATTCTTTGAAAACAGCTACTGCCATTCCTTGGTCGATCGGATGCGTTGTAATCACTATTTGTGTTTTGCATTTGTCTTTAGTGTCATGGCTGATTTTTTTACTCTTGTTTGTAAATTGAGATGAATTACTTATGTGGCTTTCTTTAGCACTAAGTTAAGCTTCACTCTTGTTTGAGTTCGTATGGACTGTTTCAATCATCATTGTACCAAACCCTCTTTCCTTATATAATGCTCCCTGAACATTTGGGTATTTAAATTGGTAAGTGTATGCAAAGTTTATAAGTTTATTGATTGCATAGGCATATCTCTAAGGAAGTCTGTATGAACAATACCATATTTCGGCTGCATAAAAGCTTATCTGCATTCATGCAGCAGTTAAATAGGCAGAATTCGCATTTCAAAAAGACAGGAACATTTAGATTTTCGTGGCCACAGACAAGACAGATTGAATGGAATGGCTTGCATATCTTGTGTTATGTTTCACTAATTCAGTTATAATGTCTCTCTAGGAAGAGGGGGATCATGCAGTGGCCATCTTTCTACATTGCTGCCTTTCGCTGCTCACCTCCTCTGTTCTTTGTAACATGTTCCGTCTCCTTTCTCCCCGCATCTGCTAGCAGTACTATATATAAGTGCCTGCTTATGGATGGCTTAGCACGTCAAAATAACGGACAGTGCCCATATGCAAGTCACGGTGTGCTAGGACTGTGAAGCTATGGTGTGATTGCATGAAACAGAAGCCATTGAAGTATCCATCTATTACCTGTAGCTTGAGGAAAAGGTGCAGTAGACCTAAATGTTGCATCAAGAGTTCTTGGCAACGCCTGTATTTTAGGAGGCCACAATTGTTACTAGGGCCCCTCTAGTGTCTGTGTATGTACTTTTACTAAGGGCAGAGTTCCACGAGTGTGTTGTGTTGTGCTCCATATTGGAGCCTTTTGGTAAGTAACTTACACTCATTGTGCACGCTAGAGGCATTTTCCATGTGCTGTGGTGTGTAGAGGTCTTTTAAAGTTCTACTTTAACTGCAAATTTCATTTGGTTAACATGTGCAAAACTTGTTTTTATAGAATAAGGGAACAGCAGTCGATGCAAAACCTCTTACTATGTCCTTGGATGCCACAGCATGAATGTGCCCATGCATTACACAGCCTGTTACGAGAGATTTTTTTCATTGTTTTATCTGTCATGATGCTGAAGTATCCTGGCTGAGGCTTGAAAGTATTGAAGTGACGTATTCTTAATAGCTCGGAAAACAAACACTGCAAAAAATATGCTCGCATGTGATCACTTATTATGTTTCACCTTCCTTCTTGTTACTAGTAGTCACCTGGCTCTGCAGCTTAAGAAATCTATTCTAAAGGTATATTTGTACTAATTATAAGTGATTAATATAAATTTACATCTAAGACTCGTCGTAGTTTACATTGCTTGCTTTCATAAATTTTCATTGTTTTTCTGTGAAGCATCATTTTTTAAAATGATCCTGTACTTCAGTTTTACCTACAGCATCTCTTGCCAATTTATTCCAAAGCCATTTTTATGTGTAAGGCACTGTAGTTGGTGGGGCACCATTTACCGTTTGGTTATGTATGGTACAGTATTGGCATCGCTACGTGTGTAGCTTGTGCACTACTTCCCAGCATAGTTGCACAAAGTCGTGTTATCATGCAGTGAACTATAGCATCTCCACTACATGAGTCCTGATAGGGCTGCACCAGACAGTGAAAGGTTGCTGCTATCATCGCATATGTCAAGGTAGCTCACTTGAGATGGGAACGTGATTGTGCGGACTGCTGCATACTTGTATTTATGCTGCGTGTTACCTTCTTTGTCGACTACAACCATGTGAAGCTAAAAGACAAATGAAACTGAGGAGGGAACAGGGAAATAGTTATCGTTTTATTGAATTGTAGACATGAGTCAATGCCCTTTGCAATGGGAGTGTAATAATCCTGTGAGATGCATCCATTCTATATAAGGGCCACATTGTGTTGTAAATGACGAAACTTGGCATCCACTTGTCATGAGCAAAGGGCACGAGACACGCGCCAGACGACAGAAAGAAATGATGGTATGCATAGAGCAGAAAAGTTCTGGATGAAAGCTGCCATATTCCACGCACATCATTGGTCGGAAGAAGGCTCATGGCACGCGACCTGAGCCATAATGGAGAACTAAAGAAAGGCTCTTGGGGGGCCATTGTCTGCATGGCATCGGTCGGCAAAGGTGGTCTAGCCATCATTGCACTGGTTACAAGAACAGTGGGCACTCAGATCTGGAGGCTGTGGCATAAGGGTCCCAAGGCATGGCCATCAGCCTTGGCAGAAAGCTCCTCAGGTTTGCAACGGCCTCATTACGATGGATTCCCTGTGCACCCGTGAGGATCCACCTTCGTTGGCAGAATGGAATGACCTGCAGTGCGATGCCCAACCACTCTCCTTAAAGGGCAACTCCGGCGATTTTTCAATGTCCACGGATCTTAACGAAATCTTCAGTATGTATTCTCCTCGGCACTGTAACAATATATGCCAAACCGGGTGGTTGCAAGTCATTTAGTTTTCCTGGAAACGAATTTTAAAATTTTTTAGCGGATTCCCCTGCGGGCCACCCTGTGTTTTTGACGTCATCACCTTGAACGCTGTCTGCCCGAGCCTACGGCACATCAAAAGCAAAACGGCGGTACTTGAGCGTTCAAATCGTTGCTGTCAAGTTTAGAAAAGCTGGCATAACTCAGTACATCGTCGGATGACCTCGCCACTGTCATTTTTCTCCATGTTTCTGACGGCGGGAAGGCTATGACGTCATCGCATACGCTGCAAGAAGCGTCTACCCGTTTCAGTTTCGGTTTGAACACGCCTTTCGGTCGGTTATTTAAAATTATTGGTACGTTTCTGAGCAAACTGAACCACCCTGGCTGCTACAGGACTACCAGTACTATTCGAAAACATTGACATCAGAACATGGTGAAAAAACCGCCGGAGTTGCCCTTTAAGTGTTCCATTACGGTTCAGGTCATGTCCCACAAGCCCTCCTCCGATCAATGATGTGTGGGAAATACAGCAGACACCATAGAGTACTTTTCCACTCTACGAACCTTACCCTTTCTTTTTGTTGTCTGGCACTTGCCTCGTGCCCTTTACTCATGGCAATACTGCTGTCTAACCTAAAAGTGGTTGAAAGAACATTGAAAAACAAAACAAAATTAGAGTAAGCAAATAACAGGTTTACATGGCACTCGTACAACTGCATGGCACGACACCTTGCTTTATGCTGTTTTCTGGATGCTGGTTGCTGAAATATAGTAGTTTTTTCACGCTACAGCATATATACACCCGCACAATGAAAAATCTAACAGCTGGCACAGCATTGGGAGCGGCCAGGCCAATTGCATCGCCGCCTCCAGTGACAAGGACCATTTACAGTCCACCCCCCACAGAATGCTGGTCTGTAGAATCTGTAGAAGTTGATGTCTTAATATTATATTTTATGACAAGCAGTGACTTGTCAAACCTGTAGCATGAACGAAAGCTGCGGTACAAGGCATGTTAAACTCTGAGCCCATGTTTGGCTGCCACTGCACTGCGTGGCAGACAACTCAATCACATCAGATGCTTCTTCAGTCCACTCTATTCCCTTAACAACCCCTCAAGGGTTGTTACGTAAGGGTGGATATACAAAAAAATTATCAATGGTAACTATATATTAATTGTGTGACAGCTAATATCTTACACTTCAAGAAATGAGGTCAGGATGGTAATAGCAGCAGTACTGTAGGAAATGTTGTTCAGGTGCTGCATCTGGAAGGAAGGAGGCAGAAAACGTAGCAGTGCGACTGCATGGCCAGCTGGTTGTAAGGCATGGCCGGTGTGATGCGATATGCATAATGGGGTGTCGTGGTTTCTGTAATAAAACTTATGGAACTGGGCCAGGATGCCAATGCAGTGACAGCGTGCAAGAGTTAAAGGGGCGCTGCGACACCACCTGAGCATGCCGTTCTTATCAGTTATTCTAGTACTGCGGCATGCAGGGATGTCATAATAAGAGCGGAAGCGCCAAAACTAAAGTGGTTATAATTTTATTTTAACAAAGAAACTGCCTTCTGCAGAGTTCTGCTTGAACCGTGGTGGCACAGAAAGGTGAATTTTGTTACAGGAAGTGACATTTGAGTCTGAGCAGTGACGACAGTGGCTGTGCGTTGCGATGGGCTTGATACACCAACTCTGACTCATTTATTGTTCCCTGCTAGGCCGCACTGCTGAGCACAAAAAAATAAAAAGTAACGTCCAGGGGGCAATCTTGGCCCATGAACGCGTATGCTAGTTGCAGTGGTTTAAAAACCATAGCCTCAAACAAGTGAAACTTGTTTTTTGTCTGCCTGCAATGGAGGTGCAGCCGAACAGGCACTGGGAGACGATCGTTGCCTTTTTTTTTTTTGTGCCCAGTGGGAAAGGGGTGTGGTGCTAAAAACCGGTTGAGAGCAGCAGAGTGCAATTACGTAGTGCTATGTAGTGGTGCACTGGTGTAATTGAGAGGGTTGGAAGATCATCAGGGACGGAACAGAGGCATTCCTGACCGACAAAAGGAAATCTGTTTTAAGTATCGTATTTTATAAACAACTGCCTCTCCCGGCTGACACATGTGGTTCATTGTAACATGGTCCTTGTTGTAACCGTGATCTCCGTCGGAAAGAACAGTGACAATATACTTTTACAGGTCACCTTGAGGTGAAACTTCTGGTATCTCTATGTAAGAGGTATGTGTTGATTGGAAGCAACCATCAACGTCAGCGGGAGAGCAAAATGCTAAAGGGAACATTTTTTCAGGATGTCTGCTCATGTTTTGAACATTGAAGACTTCAGTTTTGTGCACCGATTCTTATCATTATTTTTGTGTTCATCTCAGTATTTGATGCTTCACACACTCCATTGCCGATAAATGCAGTTGAAAAAGTGTCACAGGGCCCACTTGATGGGGCAAGGTACTCAGGCTTTAGCCTAATAGCAGAATACTCAAGCTTTGGCCTGACAATGGGTTTTTAGGCCAGCAGCCTCATGTTCACTGATATCATGCAAACGACATATTGGAAGTCCAAGAGCTTTGCTTGCAGCTGCCACTATGTTAGTGACATGTATGCATTATGTCAGATCATGTGACAAAGTTTCTCCTAGATGATTTGACTTTGACTGATTTGACTCTGACAGTTCTACAGAATCCCATAAGGTGGAGTGAGGGTTATGAAAGGGAAAATTGGTGTCCACCTGCGCAAAGCACAATGCAACGAGGAAATCCATATGGATTTCTCAGAAATGAAAGCTGCAAAGTTCTCGAAAAGTTCACCCTGGTCCAGGGACCAGCACACATCCCCAGATTAGGGCAAATAAATTTTGTGAGCTTATGAAAGGGAAAATTAGCATTCACACATTTGTAGTACAAAGCTACAAGGAAATCCATACGGATTTCTCAGAAATGAAAACTTCCTAGTTGCCGAAAAATTTGTCCTGCTTCATTTCATTTCATTTCATTTCATTTCTTTCATTTCTGAGAAATCCATGTGGATTTCCTTGTAGCCTTGTGCTACAAACAGGTGGATGCTAATTTTCCCTTTCATGAACATTACTCCACCTTGTGGGTTTCCGCAGACTTCATTTGCCACATCTTTGTTAGCTTTGTTCTACAAAAAGGCAGATGCCAATTTGCCCTTTCATAATTTGACTCAGTCCATGTGAACGTTACTGACTGTGTAACAAAAAGGTAAGAGGTTATGACAACATGATAAAGATACTGATCTGCATTTAGTGGATACAAGTGTCATGTGCCTACGTCGCACAGTACTTGAATAGAGTTGAGATAATTTTGGAGTGCTCATTGCTCGGAAGGATGAGTAATAGCACATCAGTGGTGCAGTCATTCGTGAATATATGAATCTGACCAGACACATGTAATGGTATGTCATTATTGTACTTCAGGAACAATAGAGCCCCAATTATGAAACCCTGGGGAACACAGGATCTAATTGGGAGATGTTTGGAAACGTGTTCATTGATAAAGACTGATTGGGAATGATTGCTCAGGAAAGCTTCATTCGCCACCTGGATGTCATGAACAGCAGTACCTTTTTTTGTGTGAAGTGTCTTACAATCGTTTCCAGTTGTTCTTGAAGCACAGTCTTCAAAGCAAAGTGGATCAGGCTTTCTAGCACCTACTTGGCCATGAAGCACCTGCGAACCTATCCTGAGAATCTTTCATTAGCCACAGGGAGGGGCACGCTATCGCCATCGGCTTACTGCCGATGTGTCTGTTCCTAAAGGAGAGGTGAATGTTTCACAGGTGGCCAGAAGCAGTTGCGTGCTGTACACTATCACACAGACAAATTGTCACACAGACAAATTGTCGGCAGGGCGCCTCCCACGTCAGCCGCCCTGCTGAGCCCTCTTCAGCGGCATAGCACCCCGACATCTTTACTGAGGTCGCCGGCCTCAGCAGTGCTAGCCTCTGCAATACAGCGCCAGCGACTCGTGTGTACGCCGCCAGATGCCGCGACAATACCGTTGGCTAAAACGAAGGAGCACGTTGTAGGAGCACGTTGTTCGCAGTTAGGTTTAGAAAATTACGTGCACGTCACTGGTTACGGGCCAATCATCAGCCTCCCATCCATTGTTCGATAGGCGGGGGTGTTTGAAAACGCATTTTGGCGAGCCGGTGCGATCTTTTGCGATGCACGTGTTCAAAACCTTATTGTAAATTACACACATTACACAGAGCGCTGAAATCTGTCCTCTAATGATCCTAATGACCCGCTCTACTGGATCACCACGTTTGCACAAAATCGTCAAAACCATTTCAGGGTCCCTTTAAGAGAGCGTTCCACACTGTGCTACCATGACCATGAGTTGCACTGCCTAAATA
This sequence comes from Hyalomma asiaticum, assembly GCA_013339685.2. Taxonomy (NCBI): domain Eukaryota; kingdom Metazoa; phylum Arthropoda; class Arachnida; order Ixodida; family Ixodidae; genus Hyalomma; species Hyalomma asiaticum. The sequence continues at coordinate 337,644,350 of CM023481.1, forward strand.
CTTACAGTGCTCAAATACTCATAAATGTCAGTGAGTGTACTGCCACTACTGTAGCTTGTTGGTCGAACGTCGCATGACAAATAAAAATGCTTGGATTTTTTCCTGTGCTTTCTCAGGCTTTACTGCTGGTTGGCTTCGCATGAATTCTGTAACAAACAAACAATTGAGCCCCTCAATTTCTCTTATCCGTCTTTCTCATGCTGTGTTTCTTTTGTGCAGTTTTCGTTGAGTTCGTTCTCAAGCTAAATAGCTTGAAACAGTGTCACATTTTACTCTTTCAGCACATCATAGCGCAAGATAATGTCATTTTTCTTCTCCCGCTCGCTCTATTAAGGGAAGCCTACTGTCTCAGATTCCACCACCAATTTTATGAAAAACATACACATTCTTCATCTGGCAGTGCTTGAAATGAATTCTGTGTAATTCTTGATGAAATAGTGAAGAACTGTGTGGAATTATGTCATACACAAAATGCGCCATCAATATTCGCCACATGTACTCATTTGTTTTTGTAGTTTTTCTGAAGGTTTCAATATTATTAGCACCTGAGTGTTCCTATATCGTTACTTGTCCAGCCACAGCCTCTATTAGAGGTAGCAGTATTCATAAATAAACTAACAAGTAAATGTTTTCCATCACAGCTGGCAGTGCAAACCTTTGGCAAGCCTCCAATGGGGCAATTACCATGGTTTTACCAGAGCCATTCAGACAGTGGTGGCTACGATCTGAGTCCTACACCTGATTGGAGTCGAGTTTTCAACCAGAGCTGGGCAGCTGGACAACCGACACCGGCCTGGAGCGGTCCACTTGCGACTGATCGTCCATTAATTGTCAACATGACAGAGCTGTCCAAGTTCTACCTATTTGCCAGTGGAAGTCGATATGGCAATGCTACCAATCTACTTCTGCAGGACTTGACAACAGAGCTGGTGCCACTCAATGGCTATGAACAGACCTTCACCGGTTATCTTGGTAAGGAGAGGAGGTTTGGCTCAGAGTAGATAAGGGATCTCCTGCTTTAATCTTGTCATTTAAGGTTATTTTTCACACTTAAGTGACAGACAGAACAAATGCACATAGTACAGTTGTTGTCCATGCTGTATTAAAGATGTGAATTCTTTGCCACTATATCTTTCTGTTTGATGGCCTTGCAATTGTAGTGGATGGCCACTTTTATTGATTAGTGCTGTTGTGGACGTCGCATGTTGTCTGCTACTGTGCAAAATCTCTGCTTACTTGAATTGTCTTTGCGTGATGCAACCCCTCCTGCTTGCTTGTGCCTTGGCCTGCAGCGTGTTTAAATGAAGTAAAATATGGCACTTCATTCAGCAGAACATAAAGCAGCAGGTTGAAACTAATCTGCAGTACTGGCGAGGCTTTCTGCCTGAGTACAAGGTTGCGGGTAGGAATGCTTGTCTACTGTGCTGTGGGTTTTGGCCAAAGATTTGTATGTGTCTATAATTGATCCAGAACCTACCATAGGCAGTCCGCAGCCTCAATGTTGCTTTTCCATCAAAGAAACAACAAGCACATTAGTTATTCAGTTAATAGAAATTTGTGTAGTGCTCAAATATGCTTCAAGGTCAGGGCACACTTCAGTTTGCTTTAGGTATAGTGGAATACTACCCAATTCATGATTTGATCTTTTACGTTGGAAGTACTATTGTGCATGGTTCGTTTATTATGCTGCATTTGACTTTAATCTTTAAATAGCTGCATGTAACTAAAACAAGACTTATGCTTGTGTCAGGATAGGTGCTCTTTTACATACCTGTGTAAGTGAATAACGAACAGGTAATACAGAAGCATTCTAATTGATGTCTCCTGTATCGCAGTGCCTTTAGTGATTGTAAATTAGCCTTTCTGTCTCTTTTCTTCTAATTTTTTTTAGAGAGGTTTAGTATTATGCTTAAAAGCTTTTCCACCTGGCTGTTTGTGATGCCACCTCTCAAATTATCCTTGCAGGGAGGCATGTGGAGCACTTCATAAAACTACGCAGATGCCCTGTCCCTCCTGCTGTGCTTTGTGTGGTGTCAGAAAAGGAAATGGAGAAATGCCATCGCATGAAGGTCAGCTGATTATGTCCCTCCTGGTGCCTTTTAAGTTTGTTTAACCTTGTTTGCAAATACAATCTGCTTGCACAGATTGCATTTAGTGGCCATCCGCCGCTTTCTTCCCAGCAGTAGGCAGTCTTTTTTACTTTCTCAGCTCATTGAGCATGTGGAGTTGCTTGACAACAAGTATTACCAATGATGTCATTGGTAATTCCAGGAAAAAATGAAAAAGGAAACAAGACAGGACAAGTACGTAATGTACAGACAAAAGGCTCATTAAATATTGGGATTGAGGGACCTGGCAGAATGTCCATATATTTGCTGCTTATTTTTATTAATGAGTGCTCAAAAGCTGAGGCAAAGTTTTGTAATGTCATGTTACAGCACATTCCAAATAAATGATGCAGCTAGTCATTTAAAGCTGTTGAGGATTGAATGAGGAGTGGTTGATAAACTATAATAATTTGTTGCGCTGAATTTGCGTGTCAATATTGACTACATGTGTGCGTGCCCCTTTTTGTAGCAACGTTTTTTTTTTTTTTTTTTTTTTGTTATCCTTGCAGACGGCCTTCAAGTCTCAAATGCTGAAGCCAGACCTTAATTGTGTGCGCAGCCATAGCCACCTGGGTTGCATGCACATGATAAGAGATGGCCTTGCAGACCTTGTTGTTCTTGAGGCAGGTGACATATATCGAGCTGGACAGTAAGCATCCCATTATCCTTCTGGTGTAACTTAGACCTTTCATTTGTAGTTTCATGCAAGTTATGCATTTGTCACACGGCTACGTAATATCACTGAGTTATACACATTTTGCTGTTATGGTAGACTGTGAGACAAAAAGAGATATACATTGACCTTCTTTAATGCTACCATGCATATATTGAGCTTCCTTAATGCTGCTATGACATAACCAATAAAACTATAAGAGTAATTCCTGGGAACAATCAGTTCTTAAGAACAGTCCACCACGCCCATTACTGCTTCATTCAGCCCTCTCTTGCTGAATGTTTTGTCACATAAAAAATGTTGCTTCCATTTAACTTTAGGATTAAGCGAGGAAAGCGAAACCTGCAGGGTTCGCCTTCTCATAATAAAAATTTATTTGCGCCTAATGTCCATCATGGTCAATCTCAGGCAAATATTAATCGATGTCTGCAGACCACAATGTGTTGCCGTGGTTGTAGATTTGGTTTGGTACATATTTTGTAATTCTCAAACCGCTCCATCACCATTGCTTGAGGTTCACATTTAAACCAACCACTTCACTAGTTTATGTCATGACTTGACTGTTCGTGCTATCTTAAAGAATAAAATATCTTTTGAATGTGCTATGATTGCTTTTACAATACCAGCCTGCTATCTTAAAGAATAAAATAATATCTTTTGAATGTGCTATGATTGCTTTTACAATACCAGTCTGCTGACCTCAAATTTTGAAGATTTATTTAATGGTAGCAAAACTAATTGCGGTGTACTCTTTCACAGAGTTTGCTGCCAGTGGACATTACAACACACACAGAGGGCAAAGGAAATGAGCAGAAGGACCAGTAAAATTTTGTACCCCTCAGCTCTTTTATTTATTTGTTTGAGATTCCTTATGGGGCCTGTCTGAAGCTTTCAGCACATGGCGTAAGAATTGAGGACAGAAGTAGAACATTTGAAATTGGAAAATATAAGCAAAGGGCAAACTTTTCAGATATGAAGGCTCTCCATATCTGAGAAGTCTGCCTGTAGCGAAAGTCAGCAGCGGTAAATTCAAGTGACATTATTGGCCAGCTGCACATAGGCAGCTGTACTACAGTCAACCAGCCAACATGTTGCTCCTGTATACTAACGTTGATCACATGGTTCTTTATGCATGGCAGGGCAGAATACTCGTACGTAGCACAGTTTTGCATCCAAATGCCATACAAAAAATTTATAGAATTTAGCTGATTCAGGTTGCAGAAGATATGCAGATGTGTAGGTTTATGATGGGGCAGCGGTACAAAGGAAAAGGACGAAGCGAGATGGCAAACGGGGCACTGGTGAGACAGCAGACTCGACTTTTAGGTGAAGGCACACTAGACGTGATGCAAAGTTTTAACACGAAAGTGTTTTATGCCGGGGTCCACCAAGAAATCAGTGACATACTTCTGTAACGGATGTGGATCTCTGAAAAAATGAACTTACATTCGCAATGAAAAAGTTCCACCCAGGCGGACTTGAACCCATATTCACCCGGGATTTGATGAAAGGAGCTGGAAGCTCTACCAATAAATACACGACTGCAGCATTGCTCACATAGGAAACAGATGGGCCTTATATGTTCACAATAGCGCTTTACGAGTTGCATTTAACTGCCGTCTGGTTAAAGAAAAGGTGTTTAGTACAGTGAACTACAGTGCTTAACAAGTAAAATTGCTCCCAAATTAACATCACTTCCCTAAAACTGCACTCTTGGATCGCTTAGGTTCGCTGCTGTGGTACCGCCATCTAGCAACGATAGATAGAGCGAACCAAACTGTCGTGCGACTTCGCGCCGGTAGTCAGCGCTTCGATAGTCTTCGTGCCTCGACCGCCGCGGAAGTTAGGGCCGTGGCGGCGTCGAGGAGTCTTGGTGCGTTCCCCGGGCAAAGTAAGAACGCGACCACTACAAAATTTGTCGTGTGGGGCCAGGTGTGTTGAGTTGCGATGCGCACTGCTCCAGGAACGCAAGGACGGCCGTCGACAAGCAAATTATTGGCATTTCATTGCACTGGGCTGCGTTTTCGCAAAACGATCTACTGACAACCCGTTCGGTTTCGCTTGCAAGGTGTCAAGAGACGCTCATTGTTTATTGCATGCAAAAGGGTACGCATTTGGGCTGGTTGGTACATAACTTCCTGTGAAAACAGCGCTAAAAGACGGGACGAAGAAAGGACACAAACCACGGCACTGAATAACAACTTAATGTGCTTTATTCTTTCAGTCTACATACATATTCAGTCGACATCAAGGACGTATACCATTCATTGCCTCAAAATGATGTGTGCGCTGAAGTTAGTAACTGCATCGACAGATATGGTGGTGTTAAATTTCAGAATGCATGTGGAATTGCTGTCGACAAGTTTCTAGACTCTTTAAAGTTTTACTGCACTCCACCTTTATCAGTATGGACGACAAGCTTTTTATTAAGTGAAATGGAGTTTGCATAGGCTCATGCATCACTCCTGTCCTCAGTGACATTTTACTAGCCAGCCATGACGGCAACCTCGCAATCAAGCTCAGACAGACCAGCACGATTAAGGTGATGCGATATGTTGTTGTCTTTTTAGTTTTTTATCCCACTAATCCTCCTGACTTGCAGCCTGCTGCTGAAATTTTTTATATGTTCTGCACGGAATTAAGTTCATTTGAATTAACCACTGAGCATCCTTCAGACAACAGGCTACGCTTCTTGGACCTGGAACTCTCGTTCTCAAACAGCCATGTTTGTTGGGGTTATGCGCCTAGGTCTCAAAAAAGCCTTCTCTCTTATTCCTCTGCGCACTCGAAGATTGTCAAGCACGGCATTGCAAGGGCTTGCATGAAGGCGGCGCTAGAGAGGTCCTGTTACCACCGAGTTCAAGCTAGTTTTTCTTCTCAAGTAGCACATTTGAAGCTTGCAGGTTTCCCAGAAACACTTTTGACTAGCATCGCAGAAAGCCTCGTGTCTGGTTTCAGAAATAAGTGCTCAGCAGCTGTGCAATCAGCGATGGAACCGCAGCAAAAAGTAGCGGTCATACCTTATGTGCACAAGGTGGCACATAATCTTAAAAAAGTGGTCAGCAGGGCAGATGTAAACCCTCTCTTGCCTGTTTTGTGCATTGTGATGGCCAGGACAACAAAAGTGGCAAGATTAATGTTGTCGAAACTGATGTGTAATTTTATGGCTCTAACAGCTTGCTCTGAGAGGCCATCCATTTTTCCAACCACCGCTGATTATTATGAAGTTGTCATCATCACTGAAGAGCGTCACTACATGTCTTGCTGACATCAAGCACCTGTCAGTCACATTGAAGTCGGACCAGATGTCTTCTGTGGCAGAACCACCTGAGTTTTGTTTGTGGTAGTACTGTATCTACGCACACGTTCATTTCAAAATGAACACTAGATTCTCGTGTGTCTCCTTCCTCGATCCCCTTCTAAACAAACCGACAAGCCCATAATTACTATATTCTTTCTCTCACAGGACCAGGCAAACACAACTTGGCAAAGCACAGCATTAATTTCTATGATAGCTCACTGTCACTGTTCCCATGCTGTGAGGCACAGGATGCAATTGCCGGAAAAAATTCCAAGAAAGACGTATCAGTTCCCCAAAAATAATCCCACAAAAGCTTGGACAATTAGGTTTTAGGTCCCTTCGGTGCACTAGCAAAACGCCAGTAGTGTTTCAGAGACCAATTTATAGCCAAGGGTGATCAAACAAAACAAATATATTCTCATCAGACAGGCAGTTACACAGAAACGTGCACAAACACGCCTCTTCAAACTAAAAACACAGATGGGTTACAACATTACACAAAATCAACAACAAATGTACGAGCTCATGAACTACAACGAAGAATAAAACACAAAAGAGTCCTATTCACCAGTCACTCGAAGTGTCTTCTCAACATAAAGTTTGCAGGCTCAGCTCGTCGGTTGGCTCATGGAGCAGCTTTGTTTACTTCTCCCTTCTTTCTTCACGGAGTCTGCGACTCCGTGAAGAAAGAAGAACACTGCTGCTAACGGCCAGTGGTCGACTCTTTATATTGCCTTTGGCAGTCATTCTCGAACTTTCGGCATGGGCCACGGGATCTAAGCACGCACAAAACTCGGCGAACCTTCTTGATAAAACTGGAATGTTTGCCTCTTAGGCACCATCTATTTCTCCCTAACATGTCGAGAAGAGCTTTGGTATGCACTCTCCGTCTCCGTCTGACGCGCACTCACCCGTCATGTTAGGATGACTCACTGCCGTGTGCTACGATTGTCGAGCACATTCTAGAATCTTGCCGTCTCGACATCAGCCAGCTTCTGTGTGACTTTGTGAGCGCCTCTTCCGCACATGCTGCTTTTCTTTCTTTTGTTGTTTTCTGGCAGTCCCTCTAACTTGACGCCAGGTTCTTTGATGAAGCAGGCACTATTTTGTGGCACTTGCAACAACAGCAGTCAACAAAAATACACATATTGCAGTATTACTTGGCATAGTAAAGTGCTCTGTACTCTGCCTTTTCTCAGTATTAAACTTTATGGGATATGGTAACGTGTTGTCAAACATACTGCAGCATGTAAATTTCGGATGTTTCATTCTTTACAGCTCTTTTGGCCTCATCCCAATCATCACTGAGCAGTACAATTTAGATGAGCCATACTACTATGCTGTAGCCGTGACACTCCAAGGGGACAAAGAAACTGATTTGTTGTACCTAAAAGGTGAGCATCAGTCCATGAATTTTGGTGCTGCGATTAGTCATCTTCTTTGCATGATAATTATGGTATAGTGCAACAGCACTGATCAAATTCTTATAGCATTGCAGAGAATAAAATTTGTTTGCTTGGAAAATAAGTTATCCAGACACTCTTGAGAGTTACTTCAGTTGCTGCTTGTCTGATGGGCATGTGTGAATAGTTAAATTTCTGCTGAAGTTAGATTGAAATTCATCAGTGCCAAGATGCTAAATTTTTAATCGGAATCTCATTGCAAAAATTGTCCGCAGAAGTACTTTTATTGTACCCTTGAGGCCAGGGCATTACAGGGAAGATAAAATGGTTGGAAGAAGCGTGTGCGTGCATGGACACACACACACACACACTGCCGTGAGCTATATGAAGCTTAAATCCATATGAGGTGCACCAAAAAGGCAGTGAACGGAGTAAAAGTTCCTAATTTTAAGTTTATAGTGCAACAAAAATTACACACAAAGTATGTGAAAAAGAAGCAAGGATATGGGTCTATGCGCAAGTATGTGCATTTTATGTCTGCATATATACTAAACAAGTTTACGAATTTAACAATAAAACTGATGCAATAAAAAGAGTTAGTGCTGATTCATGCATGGCTTATATAACAATAAATTGTACAAGTGGTATTAATGAAAAAATAGCAAAATACGATTTAGAACAGGGAATGTCGCAGGAGCTAATGTTTCGACAAGTGGACTTCTCTTCGTCAGGGCCGACAAGTCCATTTGTCGAAACATTGGCTCCTGTGACATTCCCTGTTCTAAATCGCATTTTGCTATTTTTTCATCGATTCAAGCATCCATCTTCCCCTGAGCTTCTCTTCTAGTTTGGAATACAAGTGGTATTAGTATTTTGTTTGTTTATTTATTGCATGCCTGCATCGCCCCACTGGGCATTACAGCAGAGGGGTTACAGTCAAAACAAATGAACAAAATGATGACACACATACAGTGCGGTAAAAGACATCATTGTCCAAAATGTTCACAATGTCAGGCAATAAAGCATTCCATTCTCTTACGACCCGTGCAAAAAAAGAATACCTGAAAACGTCACCCCTTTAAGGATACTTGCGCACCTTCAGTGGATGATCACGTCTCAACAACATATCGGTAGGCAACTTGATATATGTTTCTTGATCAATGCCGGTTTTAGAATGGTAAACAGCGTGAAAAAATTTCAACCTCAGGTTTTTCCGCTGGTCTTGTAGTGGCTGCCATGGTAATTTACGTTTGCTGTCTGTCATGCTTAATGTTCTACTATAATTGTTCAGTACAAACCTTGCCGCTTTGTTTTGGACCTTTTCAAGCTGCTTAGCCAGGACAACTTTGTGCGGATCCCAACAAATGCATCCGTAAACGAGTATGCTGCAGACAAGTAAAATACAGCTGGCTCTTTTAATTTTCCCAGTAACCGACTGAAATTACGGCAGAGAAAACGCAGCGAACATATTGCCTTATTTTTAACGTGAGAGATGTGCCTATTCCATCTTAAATCAGATGTTATATAAATACCTAAACATTTATATTCTTCAGCTTTCTATAAGGCCATATTATTTAATGCATATGTGCAAGACTGGAATGTGCATTTCCTTGAAAAGGTGACATGAACACATTTCTTAACATTTAATGACATTTCTCATTTATCGCACCATGTTCCTATAATGTCTAAATCAGCCTCCAATAAATTTATGCCACTCTCTTTTTGTCTAACTCTATAAATAGCACAGTCGTCCGCAAACATTCTAAATGAATGCCAGACATCACCAGCTATATCGTTAATAAAAAGCAAGAGCGAAAGGGGACCCAGAACTGAACCCTGGGGGACACCTGAAGTTACCTGAGTGTATGTTGAAGAGAAACCATTGAGCATTACAGACTGCCACCTAGCATGCAGATATTCGGCAACCCATGTGATGACGCTGTCATCCAATTTGTAGGCTCAAAGTTTTGAAATGAGAAGATTGTGCGCAACTACTTCAAATGCTTTTCTGAAATCTAAGAATATGCAGTTTATTATCTGCGTTTTATCTATCGCTGAAGCCAGATCGTGAAAGAATTCAACTAGTTAGGTTGAGCATGGAAAACCGTGTTCACTAGAGCTTAGAAGGCTGCAACATAATTGACGTATAAATTATATGGTCCATTAATTTGCATGTTATACTTGTCAAGGACACTGGCCTGTAGTTTTCAGTGCTATTTCTTGATCCACATTTGTGAATGGGTACAACATGTGCCAGTTTCCAATCACATGGTAATGAAGGTTCAGAAAAACATTTTTGAAATAAATGAGAGAAATAAAAACACAGTATTCCAGAATAGTTTTTAAGAATTGCCACTGGAGCATCATCCAGACCGCATGCGGTGGATGGCTTCATTTTCTGTAGTAATTTGGACAGCCCTTCTGCACCAAATACAACTTCAGGCATTGGATTAATGTCAGTATTGAAAGTCACATTAACGGTTCGAGAGAACTTAGGCCTAAACACAGACGAGAAAAAAATTACTAAATATTTTTACTTTATCTTTGTCATTGTCAACTATGGTTTAAGAGATCTTTAAAGCACGAATGTATCAAATAACAATAGTCCCTGTTGAAGGGTGTACATTTCTTCTTGACAGCAACTAGTACAGCAATATATAGTGTACAGAAGGTACACTACGATACATCCCTTCATGTCCATGTCAGTGTGATCAGCACTTTAATGCCTACAACAGGTTCAGAGCACTTCCTCAGTCATTGGGCACTTTGGTTTGTGTCTCTCACTTTTCCAGTTTTTTTTTTTTTTAATATTGGCATGCACACTTGACAGATGACAATGACCTAAACTAGGAAAGTATTAAAATTGGGCTGAAAATGAATAGGCAAAAGACCTAGGTTATGCTGAGTAGCTTAGCTAAAGAACAGGAATTTAAAATTAACAGTGAACCCTTAGAATGTGTGAAAGAATACGTAAACATGGGACAGTTACTAACAGGAACACCTACCCATGAAAAAGAAAGCACATTCGGAAGGCATTCCGAAATCCTGACTGGAAACTTGCCGCTGTCACTAAAGCGAAAAGTATTCATTCACTGCAGCATTCTTGCAGTACTAACGTACGGTGCAGAAACGTGGACGATAACGAAAAAACTAGAGATGAAACTAAGGAGCACCCAACGTGCCATGGAAAGAAAAATGATAGGTGTAACGCTAAGAGATAAAAAACAAGCGGAATGGATCAGGGAACAGACAGGAGTAGCCGATATTATTATATCATTTAAAAGAAAGAAGTGGACCTGGGCAGGACATGTCATGAGGAGGAAAGATGACAGATGGACAGTAAGAGTGACGGAATAGATACCAAGAGAGGGAAAACACAACAGGGGCAGGCAGAAGGTTAGATGGAACGATGAAATTAAAAAGTTTGCAGGCATAAAGTGGAACCAACTTGCTCAGGATAGGGTGGATTGGAAATCGTTGGGAGAGGCCTTCGTCCTGCAGTGGACCTAAAATAGGCTGCTGCTGCTGATGATGATGATTCACACTTGTATTCTCTTGTTTCATGGGGCTTGCCTTTCTGTTCCTTGTGATTCCGTTCCTTGTGATGCGTGTTATTATTCGGTGCAGGCTGTGCTTAACTTGCATGCCTAACATATATTTTTGAGTGTTCTCCAGTTTCTTCGCAAGCACGAATGATAACACTAAAATGTGCTGTGGTGCCTGTATAAATGCCAACATGCTTTGCCACTGATCAGTTTTTCTGTTGACAGTCGACAATTGTACTCGCCACTATCGACAATTGTACTCGCCACAAGCTCACCCAACAAAAGGTTCTAATCTTAAAAGTTTGGTTGCTATGTCCTTCATCGTTGTGACCACGTAACAATATGTTTGTAACATTGCAAATAGAGCAGTATGAATAGCAGAATTTTTAGTGCAAAGTGAATTCATATGTTAATGTTTGAGTGTAAACCAGACTGAATAATTTTTTGATATTTTTCATAATACCATGTTAAATTACCGAGAAATGTACTGCCAAACATGGGCCAGAAAACTTATTGTAAGACTGTGTCGTCCCTAAAAAAAGAACAGTCAAACAAAGAAGTACGCAAGTGTTTACCTTGGCGCAGTACACGACTGTTACCTTTGCCACAGTGCACGAGTGCTGGCTTCGCCACAGTTCGCAGATGTTAGCTTCACCGCAGCACACAAGTGTTAAGGCCCGGCCACACCAGCAGAAAAATGTGCGCGGCCGCCACTGGTGGCAAAATGCGAGCCTCCAAGGCTACCGCGCGGCTGGATTCTCGTGCGGGATTTCTCGCGGCGCGCTGCGTGCTGCCGTGGAGGAGATCAATTGAAGTGTCCCTGTCTGTGACATACGCGCTGTACCGCGGAGTCATGCGGGCCCTCCCGGAGGCTCGTTTTGTACCCGTGCGGAGACTCGCTTGCCTCTCACGCTCGTTTGCTCAAAGGAAACGGGACGTCGCGGGGCTCCTGCCGTGGCTTGCCGCGAGCAGTGTGGAAGTGTCGCCGCCAAAGCATTTCTCCGCTGGCGGTGCAGTGCGCATGTTTTTCCGCTAGTGTAGCTGGGCCTTTATGCGGCGAAGCGTACTACATTCATGTATGGAACCACTTGTCGCCAGACATGCCACATTTTGCTACTGTATTTCAAAGTTTGAATGGTAAAATTTTGGTGCAATTCGAATTAAGGGGGGACATGGGTCTTAAGACCAAAAATATTGTCAAAAAATCGGTTTTTGGAAAAGGGCATTTTTTCAATCTACATCAATCACTCTCCATATATGCCAAGTTTCCTATCTGTTAAGGACATATTTCAGCCAAATCATCAATTCAAATGCATATAAAGCACCCGATTTTTTGCTGTGTCAACGCGAAAATGAGACATATCCAATGACGCCATGCTCAAATTCTAGCACCTTGAGCATGTACTAATGGTAGCCTACCAAATTTTTTATGTGTACAAACATTTGCAACTGCTCACACCTAAACAGGGCATTTATTTGTTTTCTTCGTTTTCTCAAAATGCTAGCTTTGCACACCCAGCAAGACATTTACTCCGATATTTAAGCGGCCATCACAGATAGAATAATAATTCTTTTTGCAACATGAAGCTGGATGTTTGGAGCACACAACATAGGAAATAAATTTTTAATATTACTTGCTTAAGTTTATCAAATTTGTTTTTTGTGAGACATTTGCGTGCCTATTTTTGAAATGGTACAGTTCATTGTACCATAAAGCAAGAAATAATGACCTAATCATAAAAGTGCTTCCTTTGTTGTGATCCTTATGCCTTCTGCTAACAATTAATATGCCATTTGTATATTTCGGTGTGGTGGTAGTCTATCTATTATAGTAAGAACAAAAGAGGTTGTCTTGTTAATTATGTCATTAAATAATGAACTCAGGGGAAAAATAAGAGCATTTTTAGAATCAGAAAAAGAGAGCAAACAAGCATGCAAACATAAATCAAATTTGATTAACAAATAAGTAAGGACACCTTTAAGACCCACGTCCCCCCTTAAATAACATCTACTTTTTGAAACTATCGAACATTCGAATATTCACACATCCCTAATGGCATACATATTGTTTAGGATACGCAAGGATGGAGAGCATTGGGAGAGGCCTTCGTCCTGCAGTGGACATAATAGGCTGATGATGATGATGATAACTGCCATTGACAACTTTTAAATTTCAGGTAAAACTTCATGCCACACTGGCATCAACCAGGCTGCTGGATGGGTAGTGCCTCTGAGCTTCCTGATCAGCAATGAGCGCATGCGGTCCTACGGCTGTGATTCAGCGCGCTCTGCGTCAGAATTTTTCTCCAAGAGCTGCGTGCCTGGTGCGCTTTCCCGAGAATTTGTTGGCTCAGAGCGGAGCTACAAGAACCTGTGTGATCTTTGCCACGGCACCAGTACTCACTTCTGTGGCCGTGATGCTTCGGAGCCCTTCTATGGCCATACAGGTGCCTTCCGTTGTCTTGTTGAAGGCGGTGGAAAGATTGCATTTGTCAAGCACACGACTGTCTTTGAAAACACAGCTGGTCGCAACAGCATGTGGTGGGCACGCAACATCATGCCTGGCGACTTTGAGCTGGTCTGTCGTGACGGCTCACGCCAGCCACAGGACAAGTATGCCCAGTGTAACCTAGGAAAAGTGGCATCCAATGCCATTGTGACAAGCGCGAACAAACCACCAAGTATGATCGATGCCTACATCAACCTCTTTGTGTATGCACAGCAGTTCTATGGCTCCAAATACAGTGAGGATTTCACGTTCAAAATGTTTGTCTCGGAGGCTGCACATCGAGATTTAATCTTTCAAGATTCAACGCAGCAGCTTAAACCTGTGCCTTTACATAGGCGCAACTATGCAGACTATTTGGGTAGTGATTTTCTTCAAGCAGTCAGTCTTGTGGACTGCTCTGGAGGCTCAAGTGGTGTTCAATTCTCCTTTGCAATCATGTTCATATGCATCCTTTCTCTGAAATTCTTGGCATAATAATGTATCTTCTCACTGTTGCTGAAAGACTGCCTTGAGTCACTTAATGTGGAGAAGACTGCAAAAATTGCTTGTATTTGTCATGTTACATACATGTGACCCAAGCCTTGTCAACTTGAAGCTGGAGGAGGAATTTCATATTATAGCAATGGCCAACTCTGAACTTTGTTGATGTCGGACTTCCTTCATATTGTTGTGGAGGAAAGTAGGTTGTGTATTCTGGTGTATTCAGCTTTGCTGTTTAAAAGATTGCCCTTCTTGCCTTGAGCTAGTGACGTATCCATCAGCAAGAGCCGAAAGCTCCAAGTGTAAGATATTTTTCTCACTAGTATGAATTGTGATGTGCGGCTTTTCATCATTGTAATGCTGACTGCTGAAGAGGGAACGAGCTTTTTTTTTTTTTTTGTGCACGTACACATGAAAAAATAAGGGGAGGAAATATCACTTTGTTAATGAGTTTATGGAGTGTAATCTCATAGAAAGACTGCACTTTACAGGGCACTTGTCAACAGAATCATTTGAGGCTTTTATTTGTGTGTTTTTTTTTTAGAGAAACATTGCATATAGTGTATGTTTAAAAACCTGATGTGCCTTCTGTGGTCTTGCTGCATACACACTCTGATGCCATTATTTTTCTCTCTCTCTCTCTCTCTCTCTCTCTCCCCCCTCAAAAAAAAAAAAAACGTCATTCCATTTTTCCTCTTATTTTCAACTTTTTTCTATTATATGACATAGTAAGACCCTGACAAGTACATTTCTGGAGGACTGAGGTGGCATGAATGAAAAACTTGTCATTCACTTGTATTTTTACATAATACTGCACTGTGGTGGCACATATGTTGATCATGGGTCTGAGACGAAGCTTTTACAGCAAATATACCAAGCGCTTCACATAACTGAGACTTTTTTAAAGGGGGTACGTTGTGGACACTTGAGACCAATGGCATGCTTTACTAAGTCTAGACCATTTTATAGTGTGGCATACATACATAACTGAGATCAGTTATGAAACAGGGAAGAAAATATTCTGCCTTTACTTTTGCTGTAACAAAGTCACCTGCATTTTCAGCTAAAAGGCCTGTAGTGCTGAGTGCATGGCATCCAGTGTTGACTTGACTGTTTATGTTGGCATTCTGAAAACAAAATGTGACTACGGCTGTAAATGACAAGCTATAGACTGATAGCAAGTGAATGACATAAGCTAATATGTGACGAGTTTTATTTGTCTGCACTTTAGGCTATACAATTTAGATGTTTAGGTACATAGTGAAATTATCTTTAGATACATACTATAATTTGTGGACATTCCCAATTCAGAGGGGGAGAAAGAGGAAGTTGTGATAAAGTTGTTTACTCCCTTCTTACTCTTGAGGCATTCATTGCGCTTGAAGTTGCAGTGTATGCTCACGGAGTATTCTACTTTCAAGCCAAGCTTTTAGTGTGGACTAAGCGTTATAATTTATATATGTTTAATCTTAATAAGCTTATTAGAGATAAGAAAGCAGTAATTTCTGAGGCCAAATTAGTATGAATCACCCTCAAGATGAGCCAAATCAAATTGAACATCAGTACTTCTCAAACAGTTTTCAAATGAAGGTAGTTTACACCTTTAATAAAATGATGCTTACACCCTAGCCTTCACAGTGCTAGGAAGTCCATTTCACAATATTGTAGGTTATGAAGCATCATTCCTTTAATAAATGAAGCATTCAGAACACTTAGACAGTTTGGTTCAAATATCCAGAATTATTCAGAGTGTGCAGATAATTGTGGTTAGAAAAATTAGTCTGGCTTCATATTTTTAGTTGTGTAATGCACTCCATCACACTTCTCATTTTTTTTTTTAATCTATAATGGTGATTGGGGTGAAAGTTAATGCACTTTTGCTACAGTATTATATACTTGATTGCATGCACTAGAGGATTTCAAATATTCAAGAGCTGTGCAACAGAGTAGAGAAGTGTGCTTCATGAATAAATGGGAACTCTTACATGTTTACTATTGTAAAATATGTAAAATAGCTGCCACTGGATAATAGGAAATGTTGCTGCAGTTGAACCTTGCTGTACTCCCTGTTTTCTTGCCTCCTTGGTACACCATCTTACGAAGAATGTATAGCAAATGTAGGTTTAAAATGTCTTTGATGAAATGTGCAGTCCAACAACTCATTGAAGATTACCAAATGGGTAAATTAAAGGCAGCGAAAAGCAATCCTAAGAAGCAATCCTAAGAAGGCCCATTGCTGCTGGCTTTAAATCTCAATTCAGGACAAAAATAATTTTAATTTTTATATAAAATTCTCAGCTGCTGCTTTCTTGCCCGTTGAATACACTTTGTTAGTTACAACTAGTTTTTGCAGGCCTAAATTATAAAAATCTCTTCTTGTGGATGCCTTGTTAAGGGTGCTAAGCAAGTTTGAAATCATCATGGAAATTCCACTCAGGCAATCCAATATCCTTGATCAAATAAGGACTACAATACAAAATCTGTGCCTTAATAACCAAATACATAACTGTAAAAGTACCCATGTAATCAACATAATGTTCAAAAAGAGAAGCAATTGTTGAGAGGTCCAGCATATTCTCTTTGGCCTTCCAGTCTGCAGTTCATGCTGAAATGCAAAAATTTGCCCCCCCCCCCCCCCCAAAAAAAAAAATACAGTAATGGCTAAAGCTTCAACAGGTTTTCCCACTTACTTTAATCCAAATGGCAACTAAATTAATCCAAGCACCACATCAATAATCAGAGCACCAAACTATTTAATCTAGGCGTCATACACTTAATCCGAGTGCCAACAAATGTAATCCAAGTGCCAGTGCAAATACGTTTTGTACCAGTGAGTTTAATCCAAGTGCCACCGTGTTTAATGCTAACGCCAACGGCTTTTATCCAAGTGCCAGCCAGTTTAATCCTTGCACAAGAAACAGGAGGTGTACAAGGTCAGATGGCCTAAATGTTTGAACAATATTAACACCAGGCCACAGCAGTAATTTTCTTACCATAGCTTGCTAGCACTTATGAAATAAGGTATAGTACCGCGGTATTTACTACAAACATTTGGTGTGAAACTTAGAATTGAAATGCAGGGTACTTACATGCTCGAATGCTAAATGTATACGACTAGAGCGCCCGTGGTAAGTGTGTAAGTTAATTAAGCACAGAGTCTGTTAATGCTCATATATGCTCATTGCATCTTGTAGATATTCACTGCCGTCTCCTGGCAAGATGACATGAAGTATACCTTCTTGCAAAAGATCTGTTAGCAGGCGGTCTGCTCGGCCTGATGAGTGGCGGTGACTTGCAGATGACATTCCCCCATTTTTGCTTGTCAGAGTATGGGCACACAAAGCATGGCTCAAGGCAATCATAGCAGGAATTCAGTTCACAAATGATACCTTAGTGACTGCAATAAATAGTAGTGTTGTCGTGTACTTTCTGGTTGTATCGTTGCGAAAGAGAACAAACGGGAATCATTTACAGCGCATGTATTTCACGCTGACCAAGCAGGGAACCACACCACGTTCACAAACACACCATCTTTTTCTTCCTTCGTTGTCTCCCAGATCCTTGTAACGTAGCATCCCACTGAGGTAGACACTCAGCATCGTTAAGTGTCATGTAACAATATTTCGTATTCTGTGAAGTGTATTCAAATAGTACTGCCAATTTCACACCCAACTTGCCATTTCTTGTGCAATCAAAGCTGTTGGCGTTTGGGTTAAACACGGTAGCATTTGGATTAAACTCAGTGGCACTAGGCCTATTTGACCTGGCGCTCGTATTAAGTGTTTGGTGCCTAGATTAAATAATTTGGCCCGTAGATTATTTAGGCAGTACTCAGATTAAGGTAGTTGCCACTTGGATTAAAGTGAGCAGGAAAACTTGTGGTTGCGAGACCCGTATGGATCCCCTTCTCACAATAAGCGAAGGTACTTGCTCTTTTGTCCGAGTTTAGTAATTTTCTTTTTACACTTTTGGCAACAGTTTTTCTTATTCTACCATATTTCTTTCACGCTAACAGGTTTTTCTCACGTTTGATTGAACTAGTGAACTTTGATATAATGAAGTTCATTATGTAATGACTGGAAGGTCACGAGATCAAATCCCGGCCGCTGTAGCTGCATTTTGATGGAGGGGAAAAACGAGAGGCTCATGTACTGTGCGATGTCAGTGGACATTGAAGAACCCGGGGTGGTCAAAATTTATGGAGCCCTCCACTACGGTGTCTCTCATAACCATATCACAATTTTGGGATGAAAAACCCCAGAAATTATTATCACAATGTAATGAACTTTTCTCATTTCCTTGCTTGCTTCTATAGAAATTCAAGTGTTTCTTTTTTCTTGATGTAAATGTTTGGGAAGAAAATAAGAGGTAGGAAGAGCTGTAGAACTGTTGCCTTCTAGCAAAGTATTTTTGCACCACAGTTTCAACACATGAGCTCCGTTACGGTGGTCTAGTGGCTATATAGCACTTGGGTGCTGATCTGAAGGTTGTGGGATCAAATCCTGACTGTGGCGGCTGCATTGCGATGGAGGTCAGTGCACATTAACCTCAGGTGGTCGAAATTTCCGGAGTCCTCCACTGTGGCATCTCTCATGATCATATCACGGTTTAAATGCATGTCGCCTTGGGAAATTTCAGCTGTGCTGGTATCATGAAATATGCGATTTTGAGCTAAGAAAGCTCTACTGTAATACGTTCATCACCTGATTTGCTGCCAGTTTTTTTTGTAATTGCTTGTAATAGCTTCACAAATGCAATTATGCCAGATGTAGCACAACAGGTGGGCTTTGGCAATGCACGAGATATTTGTGCAACTAAACGATGAAAACCTCAATGCAACAAAGTCCCTGATCAAGCAAAGCTTGTTTCGTACTACTACTTCATGCTTCAACTGTACACATTTCTTGACACTCTCAAAACTGTTTCTAGTCGGCAAATTAGTTCTTATGCATGCATTACTAACTTCGCTGAGAAGCTTTGGAAGCTCGTACTGAAATATAGTGTGGATTTGTGCACTTTTGTGGGTGTTTTTAGCTTCTTTTGATCAGTGACTACAGAGTCCTTATTTTCTTTGAAGCAATGTGCACGTTGCCAACTAGAACTTAGAAAATAACTTAGAAAAGTGAGCACTAAAATATGGAAGCCTAACATGTGATTGGTGTCACCTGGGCACGACATACCACCGTTGTCGTAAAGTTTAAGTTAACTGTAGCACTTTTACATGGTGTACAGTGCATTGATTATTCACATTCACAAAGGTAGTTTCTGCCTTTCCCTCCTATTTACATTGTTTTTAAATCTTAAGAAGTGTACAAGTGTTCCATTTGTTTTAATGTCTTTAGTTTACATATTAGTTTCTCATTTTACCATCTTGCGCCTTTTACAGATCTCAATTGGAACTCTAGATCTGAAATCTCTAGATTTGGTGCAGGAAATAATTGAATTTAACACCTACCAGCCATATTATTGGTGTAGAGTTGCGAGAAACATCGTATATTGCTGTGCCAGTGGACTGCCATGCTGCGCATTACCATTTTCGGTTGCCTTCCACATAAATTGGACAGTTTGCCATTAATGTTGCCATGCAGAGTACTACAGCCAGGTATAACGTGCAACATGGCCCCTGAAATGGTGCATGCTTTCAATGTAAGGGTAAGGTGCGCCTTATCGCTATTTGTTTACTGTGCAGTAACTGGCGAGTGTTAATCTTGAACGCTATCATGGCACGACTTCCCTTTGTTGGCGATGTTTTTTGCCCAGTGGGTGTGGCAGCCAGCAGAGAGATTTTTTTTTTTCTTTATAGCTATAGCTCCTAAGTTTTCTTTATAACTGAGTAATTCTGTAGCATTGCCAGTAACTGTCATTGGATCTTCAGGTTTTGGCCTGTGCTCATACCTCTAGGACCGTTACCTGAGCCATCAAGTGCTTTTTACTTGTTACTCTATATGCTGTTCACTTTTCAGCATTGTGTGACAAATACTTAACATTCCGTCCATATGTAAGTTCCCCCCCTCCCCCTTCCCCCCCAAGTTATACAGCTGATTCTATACTGCGTTAATAGTGTTGTGCAGCTTTGTACATAGAATTGAGTAGCCATTGTATGAACATTGTTGTTTTTAGCTGTGTCTGTCCATTTAGGCTAATTTTTTTCCAGCACACATATTTTTATACATTTATATACATGGAATAGTGCTAATGGATTTTAATATTTGTTGTGAAGAAGCCTTGGACTTTTTATAATCCAAGAGACCCCGTGATATATTTTTATGCATTTTATGTTTTTCATTGTGGCATGAAAGAGCCTCTGTAACATTGTATTCATGCAGTGCACTTTTGGCTGTATGGTGTGTGAATAGATAACAAGGCTATACTAATAAATGTATCAAGATGCCACATTGCATCTGCATGTAACTGCGTACCATGCAATTCCATGACATCAGTGCGATATGACTGTGAAGGTTAGATGGAGTGCTAATAATTGTACTGATATTGAAACTCACAGAAGACAGTGTTGACTTCATCGAACAGCTGACTGCTCTTGGATGCCGCCTGTGCAACCTAGAATAAACCGTCTCCTTTACAAAATAATTATACTGCCCTCTATTGGAGTTGTACTAGAGCTGTGCTTCAATAGTACGGGTACATTTACACTGACTAGAGGCGTTGTTGGACAGTGTTGTCCACACAAATGATATTGTCGGCACTGATGTGCTGCAAGTCTGCTGTAATGGCACTCACAATGATTTTGCCATGTTGGAGTCTACAGATTTCATGCAAGTCTGTGTCTGTATAGAAATGTGAAAGTCAACTACTGTCAACAAAACCATCTCATTGTAGAATGTCAAAATGAATCTATGCAAATACAAACTGTTCAACACTAAATACTTGTCTTTATTTCTGCGTCTGTGCTGCTTGCTGTCAAGAACTTCACAACACAACCTTGTGTGACCTTGTAGGAAGTAAGGCATTATATACAAGTTGAACCACCACTAACTTGGCTTAAGCAAAAACTGGTCTTTGAAGAAAGGTTTAAGCCATTATTTTTGGCAAAACACTGCATGGGTACAATAAAGAAAAAGCTGCTTCCACATTTCACAGGGGCCTCAGCCAATGCTCTGCAGGTTCCTTTGCCCTCGGAAGAAATGCTGAATTGCTGCAAATGCTGGCCCAAATTTTGAAGGTATGGTAAGGCTGTCCTGTATCCAGGCTGGCAGATATTTTGTGATGCTTTGTTTCTGGTAGCGATGGTCAAGCAGTAGTATTACAGCATAGTCATCCTTGTGACGAATGGCTCTACCAATTGACTGGTTCACTGCTTTCATACAGACATTTTCATAGTACGCCTGACCTGCAGTGCGCCCATCGTCCGTTCCTGGGTAGGTAGCAGTCAGGAATTCCATTTTGCTTGACATTTCTGGTGCTTTAGCATTGGGGAAAGGAAGACCAACCATAATAATGCACCGACCCATGTCATCAGAAAAATTGATGCCTTCACTCATCTTTCCGCCTACTACTGAAAATAACATGGCTCCCGTGATGGCTTCTGAACCAGATGTAGCCTTGGCGCATTGGCTGTACCGTGCTAGGGTGCTCTCAAGCTCTGAAGACTTCAAAGGTTCATGAAAAATGTGCTTCTTCATGGAAAACTTTTCTAGGGTGCCACTTACTTTCCACCTTTGCGAGACAGCACGTTCATACTCGTATGATGGAAAGAAACACACAATGCCACCTGGGACGACCCTTGTCACATTCACAAGTACCCTGCCTAGCTCGTCAATCATCTCAGGGTCCATTTTGTTTTTGTAAGTAAATTCAAAGACTTTTCCTGTGGGTCCCTGGCCCAAAGCTATTACAGACAGGTTTTCTTTGGCAACAACATGACCACATGAAAAATGCATGACACGTTCTGGAGACACTCCGGCAGGAATTAGAAGCTGGTCAACAAACTCGCTTGTAGGTTGCATTGTTCCTCCGGCCAAAATTATTGAGTGTGCTTCAGATGCAATATCTTTGAAATGATTGGCAGGGCTAAGCAGCAGGTACTTAAAGAATGAGTTTTCTGTGCATTTAGCCTTGTGCACCAATACTTGGCCATCACGGTGAGAGTATGCAAGCTCCCGAATAAATTCCTGTACTGTTATCATGGGATTTCCAGATGCAACAAAACTGTTCTCAACTTGCTGTGGGGATGCCTCCTGCATGGGCACTGACCGTTTTGAATTGCATTTTTTCATGGAATCGATAAAGGTGGACAGCTTGGCAGCTTGCATGTCTTCAGTTTTCTTTGCTATTGCAACAGTGGCTTTTTTTGCAAAGGAATTGACCTTGAGAGCAATTTGACTCTGCTCTAAGTAGTGAACCATTTTTAACAAATTAAATTCAGGTATCCCAGTGTTTATGAGAAATGCATTCACTGTACACATGGTTGAAAGATCGCTTTGCACAGGCTCCTTACCATTGCCCACTAGGTATTGTATGAAGCACTTGAGTATGTGAAGGACTTGTTTAATGTACAGTACATTCTTGGTGTTCATCCGAGCATGGTAGCGATTGTAGTATTCATTGAGCACACGCTGGGCATCCTTGAGGCTAGACAACTTCAGATTTACACTATGCAAATCACTGATGGTTTCCAGAAGATTGTGCGCCTCATCAATGATCACAACACTGCCTTTCAAGTAAAGCTTGCATGCTTCCCTCGTTTTCTTCTGCAAAAGAATGTTATACGGAATCAGCACAAGTTCTGCATCTGGTGTTGCATACCGTGACGAGTAGTATGGGCAGGTTTTCTCCTTCCTTGCATGATGAACCACTTGTTCAATGTCTTGAACTTCGGTCAGGATGTCCATTGCTATGGATTCCATAGACAGGGGCCTGTAGTAGGGGCATTTGCCCATTTTGTTTGTCTTGGCTCGTTTACGTTCAGGTGATGCTGCTACCTTTGGCTTTGATGAAGCTTTCTGCATGTCCAAACAGCGATCATTTACTAACGATAAGTTACCCAGTTTCGTCACCATGTCATTGATGCACAGATTCGCCCGAGATGCCAGTGTCACAGTGCGAATACTATCGCTGTACACAGTCTTCTTCAGTTCTCTCACAAACTGCGTTAGCTGGGAATGCGTTCTGCTGCAATAAATTATTTTTGGTCCAGTCAAGGCTTCGGACATGTCGTCGGCGTCATCACCACGATCAGTGTCGTCATCGCTGTCGTAGTCGCCAACGACGTCCTCTTGGTCACCATTTATTTCGGCATCCTTGGTGATGTCATCAGTGCTTTGAGGCACACCTTTGGCTTTTGCACCTCGAGTAACAGATCGCCTCCTCACATTTTCCTTGTGGTCTTCGTATTTTTTTTCCTTGTCCACGAGTGCTTTATACTGGCATTCAACTTCCCGCAGTCGTTGATCTACTAGTATCTTCCGTGCACCTCTTGTCAACCAGTCGTCCATAGGGGCGGTCAATGAAGCACTCTCATTTCGTAACTCCGCTAATTCTGTTTCCAGTGAGAACCTTCTTGAATTCTTGTACTCGTTCAACCATGCCAGCGCCCCACACAGAATGCTCAGGGATTTGCCTGTACCCGTCGGACTTTCGAAAATGCCGACTTTGCCTTCGCTGAGCGCTGCGTACAACGCTTTCATAAAATCGCGCTGCACAGGGTACGGCTCGAAAGGAAAGTGAAAATTTACGTCGTCAGATTCCATTACAAGACGGCAAAACACGCAGCGGGTTTCGTTCGCGTAAACTCGAAGCGCGCGAAAGTTCGCGCTGTTCACGTGACTAGTTTAATGTGACGTCAGAAAACGAAATACAGCCTACTGATTACAATTCTTTCGTTCGTAGCCTCACAGAAGCCAGGTATTCAAGTTGAAACCTTTAAATTTTAGTTAAACTGCTCACGCTAGGGATTTTGTATGATATGTAACTCTGCGGAACCTGACCTGACTGCGGACCTTGTTTGTGGTGCCATGTCTGGTGGTGTGGCTGGCCGACGTGCCGACGTTGTCTGCTCTCCAAACCCCGTGTCTGTGTTGTGAGACCTCGCGTGCTGTGCTTCGGCGGTTATACAGTTCTATGGTCTTTTTAGGAACTCGTCTTGTGTAGTGCCTAGGAGGTAGCCCCAAAATGTCTGACCTTATTATGATTTTGACGGGAGCTATCTCTCTGGTCACTATCATCCTCATCGGCTTGCTTGTTTGGAGGGGCAGCACGTCAAGTGAGTTTCCTTTCGCTCCATAGAAACTTTGCGGGCGCGTGAAATTGTTGCGTTGTGAGCGCCCTGATACAGACCTTAACTGAGTGCTCTTCAGAGCGGAGCAGCTTGCTTCTGCTCGTGTTTTTGTGCTAGTCTTTGGGACCAGCTGTCACCACTACACCTCTGTCTGGTGCTGCCAGTTGACTCTCCTTTTGCTAATGTCATACGTGGCTGAACATTGCGCTAACTATTCTTGCTCTTTCTCAATCTTTCGAGGCGAGTTAATGTTTTTAGTGCATGTTTGTGTTGTTCTTTATCTCAATTAAAACTTAATTAGGTGACCTGCATAAACGGCACGAAGGACACGAAGCTTGACATGTTTGCTTCACACCCTTCGGGATTCGCCTATCGCGCAATCATTACGTCAACTCCGAACATTGTAGTGCAATTCAAAGGGCATTAAGGTCTTCTGGAAAAATGGTACTTGTGGGATGACTGCAACCATTCTGCTTAGCGTAATGGTAATATCTTACTTGGACGTTTGTATTTAATAATTGTGTTCTGACTATTTGGGTGCAGTACCGACTTGTATCGGTTGCGGAAAAATACGACAAAGACCAAAACAGCTCAATTAAATGTATGGCATTATGAATGCAATTTGTAGACGAAAACATCATTGTGGAATAGTTGTGCATGCAGTTGTGACACACAGGAAAGTTCCTACATCATGTTTTCACGAGCACTTTTAAAGGTGTAGCGTGTGCAGTTGCACCCAAAGATTCACCAGCAGATAAGGGATATGCACAGGTCCTGGCATTATTCGTTAAAGTTGCAAAGGTGTGGCATTAGGAATGTTAAGCCAATGTGTATGTCTGTTAGCTATTTTACAAGGAAGTGTATATCATTACATCCAGTCGTAACAGCAGTAATTGCTGTAGTTATGCCTAGACATAACTATTACCACCATTAGCACTACATCTAAACCACGTGATGCTGACGTAACAGCAACCATTGTTAGAATGACGTCCAGGCCCATTAAAAGTTCAGTCTGGCAATGCAAGGACATGAAAACCATCAGAACCATGAATGAGAACGCATCAGAGCTTGTGCGACCGCTTGCCGTGGCAGTGGTGCCAAATATACGCCATACCTAGTCCACTTTCTCAACGAAGTGTACATGTGCATTGCCATAGCTTGTCTGCCTCATCGTATCACGAGCATATGTCCGTTGAGATTGTGCAGTACAGATATGACTGCATTACTAGCATTTACATCCAGATGTAATGGCAGTTCTAACCAGCATATTACCAATTACATAACTGCAGCCAATGCTGCAGTTATGTAATTGGTTTTTAATTAGCATGATGGCGCTTACGGTGCTCAAGGGCTGACCACCGTTACCGGCCGCGGTAATACTATGTGATGTCCCCTCCACTATGGCATGCCTCATAATGATATTGCAGTTTTAGCTTGCAAAAATCCACGAACTATTGTTATGATGGCATCGTGTAAGCGTGCTTGCTGACCGTGTGGAGCCAGCTGAGCACCTTTCACAATGCTGTCATCGCCAGTGGCCCTGGCAACACTGCTGGCAGTGTGAGCGTCAGTTCTACATTGCGAGGTGGTAAATGGTAATTAGTGACGCAACCTGTGTCACTGGCAAAATAGAGCTCGAAGTGCACCGCAGAGCAACAAGCGGGCTGTAACCCAAGCAAGGGTACCGTCCATGTGTAACTGAATCCGTCAATGGAGGAGGTGTATGCTGTTGACATTGCATGAGTTCGTACACTGGGCTCAATTTTCCACCTGCAGCACTTCTCAGGCTGATTCTATGGTGACATTTTTTCCTCCATATATGTCACTCCCGCGTGCTTTTTTTTTTCTTTTTTCATTCTTAATCATCGACAGAATGTTCCGAAAGTCAACAGTATTGGTTAAATGTCATGCGGAACGCCTTGCTCATCTTTTCTGCATCTATTGCCAGTGTTACGTGCGTGCTGGCTGCCTCTGTCAAGTTGTACATGTAGCTGAAATGCTTGTTTACTTTGCCAGCAAAGGGTATGGATGAAAAAAAAAAAAAAAGCCCAACAAGCGCACACAACAAAAGACATCTCACTGTGGTATTCCCAACTGCTTAGCCGACTGATTGGGTCTGGATAGAATTCTACTTATGATTGCTCTGTCTGGATGGAACTCTAGGGTATCTAGATGTGTGATCTAGACATAATGATAGCAGGAGCTATATAGCTATGTCTGGATGCAACTCCAGACACTGCAATTTTACAAGCATTGAGGCTGAGTGCCACAGCTGGAGAGACATCCTGCTACCTGCATGATGTGTGACGGGTTATGGGGGTTACAGCTACAACTGTAGTACACACTGTGTACACACTGTATACATTATGTATACAGTGTGTTTATCTGACCGCTGTGAAGCTGTCCAGTGTATGAGGTGGCCAGGTTCCCTTCAAGCTGCTCAATGCAGCTTTTTGCCTGGTCATCCTCGCAACCTTGTTGTTGTGAATAAACAATTCAATTCAAATTCAAAAATTTATTAGAAGTGTGGGAGCAGGCTAAGAGTGTAATTTAGCTACATAAGAGACATACT
Organism: Hyalomma asiaticum; assembly: GCA_013339685.2. Classification (NCBI taxonomy): domain Eukaryota; kingdom Metazoa; phylum Arthropoda; class Arachnida; order Ixodida; family Ixodidae; genus Hyalomma; species Hyalomma asiaticum. The sequence continues at coordinate 337,671,175 of CM023481.1, forward strand.
CATTAATTTGTCTGGTTTATACCTTTTGTTAGGACACACCTGCTCACTTAATGAGTCCCTCTAAATGAGACATTAGATAAATTCTGAAAAAAGAAAGTTGTTTAAAAGAGCTATTGATTGTCTCTTTTGGCAAGAAAATGTCTAGATGCATAGTGCAATTGTAGTTTAGAAGACTTGTTGTTGGGCGAATTGGTGCATCTTAACAAAAGGAAAGGGACTGCGCGGAAAAACCAACAAACACATAAACCAGACACAGACACGGGCACAGTGCATCTTAACAAAAGAAAAGGAACTGCATGGAAAAACCGACGACCACATAAACCAGACACAGACACGGGTGCCCGTGTCTGTGTCTGGTTTATGTGGTCGTCGGTTTTTCCACGCAGTTCCTTTTCTCTTGCATAGTGCAGTTATTTTCATAGTAGCGTCTGCTGTTGGCCTAGTTCGTATATAGCTGAACTTGAATTGATTGACTCAAGTACTAAGACAAGGACAAGGAACACAAGATGCAGACAAGTGCACATGCGCAACTGAATTTTATTCCTCCAAGAACTCTGCTTCACAACCTTCCAGCATGCATACAAGACCAAAGGAGAAAAAACAAACATGATCTGCAGGAACACTTCATCAAATCTTATCAACCAGAAAGCTATACTCATTCTGATGAGTGGGAACTGAAAGAGTGCTGATGCATTGATCTCCAAATTTTTGTATATACACAGCCTCAGGATCTAGTTGCCAAGCCACCTAATCTTTTCCGTTAAATGCATGTGTTGTCCAGCAATGGTTCACACATGCACTCCTTGCAGTGATACACAGATCTGATTCTGTCCTATTATAGACAAACAAGGCGTACTCTTCTAAATGATCGTTAATCCTGGGAGTGTGTGTCAGCTCCACTTGTAGCCCTGGCGGCGAGTGTGGAACACCTTTTGCCCTAAGTTGTCACGTAGTACGTGACCTTAACACAAGATGGCTGCTGACGAATAAACCGTTGCATGCTACCTGAAGGCTCCAAGCCTGCCAGGATGAGATGCTACAATGCGTTCTACACTTGCCGCAAGGGCTACAAGTGGCACTGAAAAACACTCCCAGGATTAAATGTACAGAAATACCCCATGAAGTGGATGGCAGAATGACCACAACCATAGTCCAGCAGGTAGAGAATCGGATGCATTTTTCGAAGGTTGTGGGTCCAGTCCCCACCATTGGCAGGTGTGTTTTTTTCATCCACTTTGATTGCTTTCCATTTACATCATACATAATTACTACACTACAGCTAAAGAACTGCAGATATTTTCTCTATGCCTTTCTTGGCCTCATCGTTTGCTAGATTCATTAAGTTGTGTCTAACAAAGCAATTAATGTTTGACCCATTCCACTTTCCTTATCTATAGTACTAGGAAGCTATGAGGACATATATGAGGCACATGTGCATCACATGCGATGTGGGCAGCGCGGTTTGCTTTGGTTAAATCAGTCTTCCTCATTTTTTGTGTTCATCTCATTGGTCGTCCTTGACTGGCTTGTGTTTACCTGCAAATAACCCTAAAATCCTAACATATCATTCTGAAGTGCTGAATTTCTACACATTGAAAATTTATATTTAAGCACTGGAAACTGTAAAATAAGCCCGTGGTAACATTTTTCATGTGTCGGAAGGAGTTTTAAGTTGAAGATAGTTCAGCGACCAATTTCTAATTAACCCTTGCACTGTAACACTCAACATAAATCATGGACCAACCTTTATGCAGTCCTTGATTGTCCCAAATATACCCACCTTGTGTTTTCTAGAACTATTCATTAAGTTAACACATGTACCAAGAAAAAAAAACAGCAGATGCTGATATTTGGCAGAGAAGCTATGGTGAGCTTGTGTGGCAGGCACATCTGCACTTTGGCAGAGAGGGCAATGTTGAAAGGACGAAAATCTTATCAAATTTATCAGGGTGCAATTTATAAAAAAACGTCGTTAACACAAACACAAGAGGAATGAGATGAACAACATGAATGCTATTAAATTGAAAGGTTGTACAGTCAGAATTTCATCTCTAAGCAGCCTTTCAGATGATGGTGAGCACATGGTTTGACCTCCTTATTCTTCTTGCAACCTTGTTTTACACCCCTGCTTTTCCACACCATGCACAAAATTTATGAATTTACAAGCTCTTATGAGTAAAACCAGCTTCTAGCGGCAAATGAACGCATGACCAACACAGTAATGTGTAGACTTGCATGAGGGCCATACTGCCAACAAGACAAAGCCCCATTGTTGAAATCTTGGCTCCTGCTACATTGCTTGTTAGATGAGCTCTCACCACACATGCTTCCATCTTCTCCTGAACTTCAAGTTATTTAGATCTTTAAATGATGGGGCTCTCCAATGCATGGATTAATCCACGAACATGCAAGCAAATTAAGTGTAAACAGCAGTGGCAGTGGTAGGAAAGAGAAATCACGAATTGTGTGATGTGTATAATGTACAAGTCATTATGGTGAGTAGTACATTATGTTGGTGATGGTGAGTAGTAAGGGCTGCGCCTCGTCAGAGTCTAGAAAAAGAAGTGCTGCCCTTGTATGGCTCCATGCAGTACGTTGTTTGTGAATATTGTGTCTTAGTAACCGTTTTAGGGAAGGAGGGGGGAGGAATTCATCATTAGAATACTGATGCTGAAAGAGGCTTTGGAAGCAATCTTCATTTTGGGTGGCTCAAAACAATGAGTTTTGATTGCATTCTTTTAGTGGAAAAATCCATATCTCATTGGCTTATTATTAGTATATGTCAGAAAATGGCACAATATCAAACATAGGAAAGTTAAAACAGTGGTTCAGCAGTGAAACTAATGGTCTTACTAACGAATGTGATTTTGAGAGAAAGTATGGAACAGGTGATTCAGAAACTAAAAAGGGGTCCTTCCTAGAATGTAGTTTTTAGGATCATAGAATAATTGAACATAAATAGATGTGTGTTTACACTGACATGTGGCAGGCATCTGGGTAGGAATGCATGATGAAAGCAAGAGCTCCAAAACCCCTTCTCTACTTTCGAAGTCCAAGTTCAACATACTGGGGAGGGGATGGCAAGGCACTACAGCTAATGGTGCTGTAGGCACTGTGCAAATGTATGACACAGTTTGAAAGAGTTGGAACAGTCATAAGGCAGGGGTGAACATATCATAAGGAGAATGGCCTGTAAAATCATCTACACCTGCTGAAACACATGAAGAGCTATGGTGGTGAGTTCATGTCTGGATATATATTTATTATTTTACAAAGAAGCTTCTTATTATGTGAGATGATAAATCTAAAGAAAATTTTTGTGTCATCAATTAAGTGGCTTGCTTAGTCATTCCTCTCTGTACTACATTTTGAGGCCTTTTAGACAGCACCACCAGCATAGAGACAGAGAACATGTACTAATCATTAAAGTAGCTGTTTTTGCCTCGAGCAATAAAATAATAGGTTAACATATGACACCTGAACACAAGAAAAAGCCTTGGCATAAATAAAATCTTTTGTTGTTATGGGCTGAAAACACCCATTTTCTCAGTGGCCTTTGTGAGCTTAACATTCATGTGATCCTTGCTAAGTTGTATTGTTTTGCTTGATAACATACTGAAAAGAGACCACTTCAAACACAGTATTTTGCATGGTGGTGGTAGATTTAGTACTTCAAGAAATCTGTCATTGCTGCTGTGTAGGCACCAAAATGTGTGGTATTTTGTTACCTGGTGTTGAAGCCCACTTATTGCGGACCATAATAATTACTAGCCTTTGCCCGATTGCCTCCAGATAATTTAATATTGCACAATTTTTATGGCACAGCTAACAATTTCAAAAATCGCACTATAAGAGGTAGTGACAAAATGGAGGAGTATCACATGATGGCAACATGACATGGACTAGTAAGTTGGTGACAGCAGCAACATGAATATGCCATCTTTTTTATCAGAAATTTTATGTCATGCTATCAGGTGGCAATTACGTGACTACTCCAGCCTGTGTTAGGTTGCCATCACCTGTTTGGCAGCCACATGATATTGCCACCATGACACTCCTCTGTTACATCCTTACCTCTTTTGCCAGGATTTTTCATATCGTTGGTGTTCCACACCAATTTAGTGATATTAAATTACTGGTGAGGTTAATGGCCACATGCCATTCATTATTATAACTCCAATAAATTTGGTTTCATCACCAAATAGTCAAATTTCATGCAATATTTTGGTGTCTACATTCCTTTAAAACATTTCTCTTTATTTTTTTCAAATACGAAGTCTGCCTTGGGGGCTTAGTAATGCATTTCCAGCGCTGACAAAGGAAAGAAAAGGGAAGACAGACAACAGGACAGCAGATAGGCAGAACGCTGGTCTTAAAAGATCGGCGTTCTGCCTATCTGCTGTCCTATCGTCTGTCTTCCCTTTTCTTTCCTTTGTTAGCACTGGAAATGCATTCCAAGTCTACTTTCCAACTAGCCCAGCTAACTGCATTTAGCATTGGTGGCTTAGCGCTAAGCGTTTGCACTGCCAAGCTTCAGTGTACGGGTTCGATTCCTGGCCACGCCAGCTGTATTTCAATTAGAGTGAAATGTAAAAACAGCCACGTACCTAGATTTATTTGCATATTAACAAACTCCACGTGGTCATAAAGAATTCATAGTCCCCAACTATGGTGCACCTCATAATCATATATTTTGGATGCATAAAACCCTAGAAATATTTTTTTCCCAGTATGGAGCTTGGTTAACCACAGAGGTATAATAGATTTTATGATTATAATGACAAAGTTGAGCTAGTTGGTAAGAGTTCATAATATAAATTTAAGGTGTGCAAGAGAAGCAGACAACACAAGAGAAGTAGACAACACAAACACCACCTACCAACTGAAGGGGACCACTGAGGCGAGAAAGAAAGAAGACGCAAAGCTTATCTGCGCATGCTCAGGAATGGTAGCGCCACTTGTGAAACAGGCACGCTTGTTGGCCTGCATGACAGGTAGTAAAGCAGTGATTTGGGCTTGTATGACATTGTGAGGCTTATAGCGCATGAAAAAGACAAGGATGAAGAAAGGCGTGACACACACAGGCGCTAACTTGTAACAATCTTTATTAGGAGCAAAGAACCCATGCATATACACAACTTTTTCACGTACAGGGTGTCTTTTTTTTAGCTGCAACACATTTTTGAAATTAGAAAGACAAAAATCGCGGGAAGGTCTTGTGTACCATTCGAGTTTACAGGTTGGCGGCCTCTAGATGCAGAACAATTGCCGCACTTGTATGCATAATTAGCGAAATTACGCTAATTAACTTTTTAATTATCAGCAATTCGTGGCTAAAGTAAATGAGTACTTTGGAGCCCGTCCTCGACACTACCTGTCCCAACGATCAAATTTTGAATAGGGGAGTGCATGTCGGAGCTACGCGAACAATTAGTTCCCCGTGGCAGGCTCCTTGAAACCGAAATCGGCCGGGAAAAGCGCGTCTGTGACGTCGATGTCACCGCCCCCACGGCTTTCGTCACTCGCCCGCGGCGACCAACGCCGCAGATAAGAAGGAGATAACGCAAGCTGCTTGCGCGGCCGGAGCGGCGGTGACCACGGGCGAGTGGCGAGTGGCAAAAGCCGGGGGGGCGGCGACATTGACGCCACAGACGCGCTTTTCCCGGCCGATTTCGGTTTCAAGGAGCCTGCCACGGGGAACTAATTGTTCGCGTAGCTCCGACATGCACTCCCCTATTCAAAATTTGATCGCTGGGACAGGTAGTGTCGAGGACGGGCTCCAAAGTACTCATTTACTATAGCCACGAATTGCTGATAATTAAAAAGTTAATTAGCGTAATTTCGCTAATTATGCATACAAGTGCGGCAATTGTTCTGCATCTAGAGGCCGCCAACCTGTACACTCGAATGGTACACAAGACATTCCCGCGATTTATGTTTTTCTAATTTTAAAGATGTGTTGCAGCTAAAAAAAACACCCTGTATATCATCATACACATGCTGTTTGCAAAGCTTACGCACCATTGCGAAGGTAAGCCAGTTCTTTGCGGGAGAGAGCAATTGAAGGCGCTGATACATGCCTGTGTGTGTCACGTCTTTCTTCGTCCTTGTCTTTTTCGTATGCTTTAAGCCTCACACAACAGGTCACTGTTAAGACATTTTATTTTCCTGTTTAAGCTAATCGAAGGCTGACTTACCCATGTACTTCCACTATTATTGATATGCCAAACCATGACTATTAATGCGTCTTTGTTGTTTTTTCGTTATGTTTATACAATATGGTGCGTGCATCTAACTTAGGTGTGTAGTCACAATCTCTGCAGTGCAAGGAAAGGTTGGAAAATGATCCACCAGTTAACAACCTTTGGAGATGCCGTGATGTAGGAATGCTTCAGTACCATAACCATGGAGCTATACTGCATGCTTACTGCTCAAAATTAATAGTTGTGGTGAAGGCTGGAATCTTATCTGCATATTTTACATTCCTTGCTCTCCTTTCCATCTCCTTGCGTGTGAAAACTATTACATTGTGTAAGAAACAACTGCCTACTTTGTGAAATACTTATCTTTTTCAAAGGTGACAAGGAACCACAGGTTCGTGCAGTACCTATCAACAGGGAAGGAGGTGCACCTGCAGGAATACGGCGGCCACGACGAAATGTGCGGGCAAGGATGGGTGCTGGTCGGCAACTTAATGATGGTAAGTTTAAGGCAATCAGAATGAAAGCTGATGTGAATGGCATGCGTTTTGGGTTCATTTTATTGAAACTTTTCTTTTTTATAGATGATGATGATGAAGATGATGAAATGCTGGAAGACATGGTGGCAATGCCAGAAGGAAGGATTGGAGCTAAGAAGCGCAAGAAGCTTGAAATGAAAGCCGAGAAACGGGCTCAGAGAGAGGTATGCTGTTGGACTACCCACATTAAACATGCCTTTGGTTCTTTTTTATTTGAAATCGTGACGACCAAGGATTTTTGTCTGTGTTATACGAAGCTGAAATGAATGTACGTCTGAAACACAGCTATCGGTAATTCACTGAAAAGTTATGTACACATGGAACAATTTTAAGTTCAGTTCAAGAAGAAAGCTATGTACAATGCACATACTGGTTATCACGTCTGTCAACAGCTTAGTGCTATCTCATAGCAGTACTCGCAGGGGGCAGCTTTGCGCATGAGCAAATGCAAAATAACTCTGCTTGCTGCAAGCCCCCTGTGAGTGATGCACAATGTCTTCCTTGAAGCTGGCCATACATAGTTCAAATTTAATTAAGGAGGGATTAAATTTTATTCATCATAATTTCCTGTATGGGCATGTTTTTGTTCCACTCATGAATACGACACGCAATGCCTTCCTTGAAATTTCTGTACATGTCTGACTTTCAGGCTGTAATTGGTTGGATTTATAGTAAAAATTTATTAATCTGAAACTCTTTAATTCAGAAAATTGGGCAATTTCATCTCATGATCTCGTGTAGGTAAACATGTGCATTATTTAATGGCATCAGGAAATTCAAAGTATCCTTGAACTGGGCTAAGCACAATGCACGCACTTTCATAATATGCCAAACCAGCACAAGCATCCTGCTGAAACAATGCAGTGTAGTCTGCATCGCCATAGCCATCAGTAGAGACTGGAACTTCAAGAAAAATGCTTATTTTTTCCTGGAGCCCGTTTCAAGCATATTTAACATATAAGCACGAACTATGGGAAGGGAAACATTTTAATCAAAAATTTATTGGGCCTATAAGTGCCTGTTTTGCTTAAATAAGCTGTTCGTCTGGACGAAAACAAGAAGCACTTACTGTGGTGATATAAACTACAAGTGCACATGGCGTGTTAGCGATGTTCCTTTCTTTCATGTTTTTTTGCTCCTGTTAAGGCGCGATTATAGTCCAATATAGCGTAGATGCACGCATGCGCTGCATTGCATTGGTGAAAACGGACCATAGTTCAACGCACTACCACAGCCAACGTATAACTGGCCGATGTGCTCCGATGCAAGTGATGCTCGCCAGCGTGCCGATAACATCGGACTTATAAACATGTCTTTATGTGAGAGTTGCTAGAGTGTATGCCAGCGAGTCAAAGTGAGGCTAGGCTAGCACTAGTGGGCCCCCCTAAAAGAACTCTCTCACTTGGTTCAAGAGCAGTGCAACATGGTGGTTGCTCGAGCGAGCCTAGAGTGTACCCGAGCGAGGCAAGGCGACGCTAGGCTAGCACTAGTGCCTCCGCCCTCCCCCCCTGGAAGAACTCAGTCGCTTGGTTCAAGAGTAGAGTAGTACAGCTCGGCGGTTGCTGATATGAGCGAGGTACCCTAGTGGAACCAAAGCAAGGCTAGGCTAGCACTGCAGCCTGCAGCCTACACATCTATTTCGTTGGCATGTATGTATTGAATTTATGTATTGAATTGTACTGTATGCCCCCCTCACCCTGTGCCTTTTCTGGGGCCTGTGAGGTATTACTAAATCCATAACGTGCATTTTGTGGTCATTTCACGGGCACTCAGATTAATTGCTTTATTTTTACATCCGCATCCATGAACTAGCTTGCAACAGGAAATGTGCGGTGCATTCTGTTGGATACAGGTATAAGCATCTCAATTTCAAAATGCGTGCTTGGGCTCACACTACTGGCTAACTTTGCCATTTCCTCAGTGTTTGTCAAGGGCCGCATGATACACAAGTGCAACTTCAAGTGTACTAGGAAAGTTCCACATATTTAACGCACCTTCCTAGTGCAATTCGTTCTTTTCTTCTCGCATGTACAATGTGAAAAAAAGTTCATCTGGAGCAGCATGAGAAAATGTTGCATCAAGCTAATACTCTGCGCGACCAGCCGTCAACATCAAGGCAGTCGTTCCTGTCTGAAACTTTTGCTCAAGGAAAGAGAAGTGAATTCACTGCAGACTTATGCAAAGCATTAGTTGCTGCTAACATCCCTTGGGCGAAGATAGAAAACAAGACATTCAAGAACTTTATGCAAAAGTACTGCAAACAAAATATACTATCAGAGTCGTCCACTCTTTGCAAGCAGTATTTGTGGCCAATGTACAAGGGCACGTTAGCAAAAATCAGACGTGAACTTGGTGAATCATACATATGGATTTCAGTGGACTACACTGCAGATGCGACCGAGCGACTACTTGGACATTTTGTAATTGGAAAGCTGTATGCAGAAGAGAAAACATGTCTTTGTATGCTCAAAACAGCTAGAAAATACAAGCGGTGATACCGTCGGGTACTTTGTGAACTTGTCCTTTTCAAGGTACTAAGGTACTGTACCCCTCCGGATCCCATGACGACCAAGCACTGCTGCTCTACACAGATGCAGCAACTTATATGCACAAGGCTACTGCACTTCTAAAGGTCTTTTATCCAAGATTATTGCATGTCACTTGTCTTGCCCATGGAATTCATTGGGTTTGTGAAGAGCTGAGAAAGTCGTTCAGTTCTGTCAACGAACTAAAAGCTTCAGCCAAGGCAGTGTTCTTTAAGGCACCTTCGCGCATTCGTGCCTTCAAAGAGCAGTTACCGGATGTGCCTCTTCCACCAGGGCCCATTGTTACCTGCTGGGTGACTTGGCTGAAGGCAGTGGACTACTACAACAAACACTTCACTGGTGTTAAGGCTGTTACTAACAGCTTTGCTGTGGATTAGAGCATTGGCGTGAAAAGGGCCCAGACTGTTCTACACCGTGATACACTTGAATCTGACCTGGCATATTTGTGTGCTCATTTTACTCTCCTTGCAGAGAGCATACAGAAACTTGAATGTTCGGGCATCACCCTGACTCGGAGTGTTGAGCTAATTTTGGACGTGCAGGAAAGGTTCACCACCGTCCCCAATGGACCTGTTGCTGACAGGATTATCTCGAAGCTTAAATCTGTCTTGGACAGAAATCCCAGATTTTCTGTGGTAAAAGAAGTGTTCAAAGTTCCAGATGCAATTAGAGCATAGAACATTCCGCACTACAAGTATGCTCCAGTAACTTAAGTGGATGTTGAGTGTTCTTTTTCCGTGTGCAAACAAATTCTGACTGAAAGAAGGCACAACTTCAAGTCTGAAACCCTTGAGATGGTGCTGGTTTGCCATTGCTTTCATAGCCTTTCATACAGTGTCGAATCACCTTAGTTTTCACGGAAACCTGTTTAAACGGTTATTCTTGCCCAAATTCTTTTCATGAAGGAAATAAATTAACTTTCCCAAAGCACAGGATTTGCCCGCTGTGTTTGTTAGAAGTTGAAGATTTGTCTTGAAACATGCTGCTGAAGTAATTATGAATTGTGCCTATATATGCCTAAACAATAGTTTTTAATGTATGTTTATGCCTAAATGACAGTTTTCAGGCACCTAAAACTTTGTTTTTTTGTGCCTCAACTTCCAATCTCTAGTCATCAGCATAAATGTATGTTAACAAGAAAGCCAGAATGCTCTTTGCCAATTTTTGTTTACCACAGTGTAAATCATGTGACTTCAGAGGTGCTTGATTGCCATTCACGATCGCATTGTTGACCTAGAGTACATCCACAGTAGTTGCGGCATACAGTAGTTTAATTCTGACTTGGTGCATAAAAGCTACATCTATTCTTTTGGAAATGCATAGATGCTATTTACATTGGTGTCAATAGAGACTGGTTTCATCTTCACACTGGCTACGTTAAACAGTAGGTTCATTTTTTATTGTAAAGGTAGGGCCACTTGTCTTCACAATTGCATTGTCATTGTCTGTTGTTGTGTTTCTGGTGAGCTGTGTTTCTTAACCATGGTAATTTTGGCAAACAGTCATTTTGTTTCGACTTGGTACACATAGGCAGTGTGTATGCCTTCAGAAATCTGGGGGTGCTCTCTATGATTGCTTTGCTGTCAACCATGGTTTTATCCACAGGGAATGCAGCACTCATTTGTTTCCTTTTGACTCTGGGGCAATGTGTACACAAAGCCACAAACATGGCGGAAGCTGTGGAAGCTGATAGATAGCAGCGTTTGGATTGGTACCAGCATTTGAACTACAGTTCATATGCTGGTGTCAAACTCAATGGCTGCATGTCAATGCACAAGCAACCTACTGTTGGCCAAGTCACTGATGGAAAAATTATCATGTGCACATAGTGGTGATGGTAGTAATGGGGGAGACTGTTGGAGTGAGAGGCCTGCCTTGTATGATGACACTTGTTTTTTCCTGCAGTTGCATTGTGGAGGAAGTCATGAAATGATGAGAATTGTAGCTTTCACACTGTTTTTAACTTTTTATGCAACATAAGAACAAGTTTGCTATTTCATTCTGTAAACAAGTGTTTTGATGTAGTAGCCATTTGTTTATTAGCACCTTCCATAACTAGGTGTTCAGTTAATTTGCTCTTTTCTTTTTATCCGATGGAATCAGAATTAATGAAGCTTTACTGTACATGATATTTTATTTTATTTTATTTATTTTATTTTCTTGCAAATAAGCATCCTTTGTTTACATTCATGAATGAAAAACTATTTGAAACTGTTGCATAGTCATAATTGTGCTCATAATTAGAAAGCAAGTAATGGAAGAAAAAAAAAAGACATTTTTAAATAGTGCATAACAGGAAAGATTCAATGGAAACCATCTTCCTGAATTTTTTGTTGTGAGTGAATAGTGATCTGTATTTGCTCGCTCATGAAACGCACCACAGCCCCAACATCAAATAGTCACGTGCATTCATCGTGAAAATTTCCTGGTCAGGTATTTTTAGCTCCTTATTTTTATCCTGAGAACACAGAAGTGTTTGAAATAACGAAAAAGCTTGTTTACGTTAAGTGACTTCGTGATTCACTGAAGGCAGGTACAAAGTAGTGTGCCCAAATTAGGTTTATGTGCATTAGGTTGGTTTGCATACAAATACAGGTGCCCAAAATGATTTTTGTCATCTTTCAAACATGCTTTCACTGAATTACATTTGAGACAGTCAGTCATTTGTTTCACTTGACTCACACACTATTCTTCAGCAGGGATGAATGATGACTGCTAAGTATGCTGTTAATGTTCCAGCAACTGCATCATTCAGCACAGGCAGTTTGTCGTACCTTGTTCTCTTCTTCACCCGCTGTCCCGTGCGTGTCCAGCGCTGAACCATAACTGCTGGCATAGCATCCCCTGAACACAGCACCATTGACCCATCTATTTCTGCCTCTGTGTGGACAACATATGCAGCTGTTTGTGTAACTTACATAAACTGACCAGAGGGGCATCTTCTGCTGTATTTAATGTTCAGTAGTGCTGCTGCTTAATTTTGTTGCCTTAATGCGCATCCTCAGAGTGAATGTTCACCTATGTGTGCTTCAGAGCAGAAGCTTCTGATCCACTGTTTTGTGGTGTTTATTCAGCACGGAACATTCTGACTTTCCCCAAATACTGGAAGTGCAATGATACACATTTTACCTGCCATGTTGCACATTCGAGAATACTCTTTATGCAACAGTTTATTTATGTATTCATTTATGTATTTATTTATTTATACTAATAAATACTACTTGGGCCTGCAGTGGTTGCACACACAGGTAATTAATATAAAATATAGTTTACTGTATTTTTAGAAGTGGTGTGGCCTTCGGTTGAAAAAACAATTCTGGTTTTTATTTCTAGAGAGATTTGGAGGATCGGGAAGAGCGGCGCCAGAAGCAAGCAATGGATGAAGAGCGAAGAAAACAGGAAGAGCAGCGAGAAAAGGAGCTTGAGGCAGAACGGGTCAGTAAACTTAGTTTTTGTGGTTCAGCACTTATCTGAAATATTTGAATAAAACTTTCATGGGGGGGGGGACATACATTCATTCAATCATTGAACTATACAGTAGTATTGCAATGTTACTCTCCTTATGTGGCTAGCTTGTCATAAGTGTGCTGTTTTTTTTATTCATACATTTATTTATTTGTGTGTGTATGTGTGTATGCACGCGCTCTCTGTCGGACACTGTTATGCTGTGAAATAACATAATGAGCATGTTATGCTGTGAGCATAACATAATGAAAAATATCCAGTTCAGGCACTGCATGTACACAAAGATGACACCTCGAAGCCCAAAGCACTAAAGCAAATTATTATGTTTAAAGGCTTCATGTCCATCTAGTCCAGCTCGGATACCTTGAAGTGGCTCTGGGTGGTACTGTGTACCACCCAACATTATTTACTCAATACTTTGTCAGCAAAAAGATTTGCTGGATAGAAATATATGTGTTTGTTACATCAAATTATTATGTTTAAATCAAAGTTACATGAGCACGTAGTGGATGGTTCTTTGTTATTTTTAACAGCAGTACCTGGCATTGCTCACTGTTTTGCAGGATAATTTGTGAAATTAGTAAACAATTGTTTCCATAACTCAAGTATTTTTAGAATTCAAAAATAAAGCCATTATTTGAGGTCATAACAAAAATGACAATTTTGAGCTTCTTCCTGTTTTCTGCTGCCGTATATTGATGCTGTAGATGCATTAAACATGTCAAAATTTCATATAAAATTTATTAGCACTTAAACAGGACATAGTAAGCTCTGCAAGCAGACCTTATTCAGACTACTTTAATGCTACCATACTTAGATAAACTGGCCAATTCGCCCAACTTGACTTGTTGAATGCTACAATTAAAACTATGATGCATATGACCAGCTCTAGTGGCTTGGCAGTTATGGTGTTTCAGCACTAAGCACAAGGCTGTGGAATAACATTGGTGCTGTCTTTGTTTCCTGGCCACAATGGCCACATTCTGTTGTGGGCAAAACTTAAGTGTGCTTGTGTACTTATTTAGGTGTACGTTATTTAGGTGTGTGTTGCAGTCCCACACTATGGTTTGCCTCATGAATATATTAATGAAAGGAGACTAGATCAAGTGCTTGTTTCTTTGTTAGACACAGCCTAATGTATCAATGAGGCCAAGGGAGACATAGGGTACATTAAATTGTAGTTTTTAACTGTAGTGTAGTAATTATGACATAAATGAAAAGGAATTGAAGGGGACAAAAAGAAAACACACACACACACACACACACACACACACACACACGCACACACACACGCACGCACGCACGCACGCACGCACGCACACACACACACACACACACACACACCACACACACACACACCAGCCAGCCATTGGTAAGGGCTGAACGGTACAATCAAAGCAAGCACGCGTGTCACAGGAAGTTGATAACGGCGTTCTCTTTATTATACAAACGAAAACAACTGCACATGTCACTATGACCTTCGGATCACAATTAATGTCCCCTTTCCTCCCTTGGTCTCATTGTCTGTTGGATTCATTCGGTTGTGTCATAAAATTATTGTGGTTTTGGCATGCAAAACCCCACAACTTGATTCATTTTTAATGTTGGTGCTGAAACCCATACACAATCTAGAGCTTGCTCTTCACAAACTCTCAGGAGCGTCGCCTTGCTTATGAAAATTGCCATGAATTCCAGCACCCTGTTGCCTGTGGCAAGAAGATTTAGCTTGAGGATCTATCTGTTCTCTATAATGAACTATTCAAACTTTGTAGTATTGCCCTGCCTCCCCAATAGTTTTCCAACTATAATACAATATCCACCAGCACCTCCCCCATTTTGAGAGGGCACATCTGCAACAAGTTGTCTCAGCGACATCAGGAAAAGGAAATATGGCTTCATTATCATTCATTGTCTGAAGTACTTTGCATCTGCAGATACCAGCCACAGGCTCTGCCATGGTGGTCTAGTGATACGGCACTCGGCTGCAGATCCGACGGTCGCGGGATCGAATCCCGGCCGCGGCGGCTGCATTTCGATGGAGGCGAAATGTTGAGGCCTGTGTGCTGTGCGATGTCAGTGCACATTAAAGAAACCCAGGTGGCCGAAATTTCCGGAGACCTCCACTACGGCATCTCTCATAATCAGAGCTGGTTTTGGGACGTTAAACCCCACAAATCAATCAATCAGATACCAGCCACAGTAGATTAGTTATCATGGCTTTGTGTTGTTGAGTCACAGGTTCAATTCCTGCCCATGGTGGCTAAGCAATAATGCTCTTGTAGATAGTTTTAGCTCCACCTTAAAGAGTTCAGGTGGTCAAAATTCTTTGGAGCCCACCATCCCATGCATGCTACGGTGTCCCTTAATATGCACCAAATTTTCCGTAAAAGGCGCAAAGTTGGACCCACCTTACGATATTGAGAATGTTGCCTTAACTTTTGCAAAAAATGTTGCTTCATGACACTACATAACTCTCGTTCAGTGCAGCGTACTAGGAGTGGGACAGGGCCACCAGCTTTCACAGGACCCAGCACCTTTTATCCTTTATTGCACATGCATGCATGCATGGTGTAATCATGTGTATTAGTATGATCACCCACGTCTGAAGACTTGCAGCCATTCAGATATCTGTGTCCATTGTTGTCAACTTGAGAAACAATAAATAAAAGCATGCGTAAGTTCTTTCTTTTGTCACTTTTGCCCCCCCCCTTTACTTTCTCCCTGCAAAGCGGCTGAATTTTGACGTCTCCAGGTTGGGAAGGTATGCTTAATTTTATGTGCATTGTGGTATTAGGATGTAAAACCCTAAACCCCCAAGATTGAATTAAAGTTCATTAGTATTACTTCCGTGACATCTGGGGTCCGCATGTAGCAGGAGTGATTGAAAAAGCACAAATTTGACTTTGTTTCAGGAAGCAGAAGAAAAGCGGCTAAAGGAGGAGAAGGAAAAACAGGAACTGGAGGAATATCTCAAGTTGAAAGAAGCATTCTCAGTTGAAGGCGAAGGATTTGATGCTGCTACTGAAGAAGAGGTACATAACTAGCATCATTTGCAAAAAAAAATCTTAATGCTTGTAGCGAGCACATCTCCTATCTCACAGATCGCAAGTGCCCTTACCATCTGCAACAATACTTGTGTACTGGACCAGGTCAGAAGAAAATGCAGTTAGGGAAAAAAGAAAAACAATTCTCAAAACATATTTTTCTACATCCATTCTAATAACATATATGCTTGCATATTTTTTTAGCTGCATAGTTTTCACCCTGCAGGATGTGTTACTCGCTACATAGCATAAAAGCAAGTCATCAAGTTAATTATGTGGGAGGCATGTTTCAGTTGGTCCGTTTTCCATTTTTATTTCATTCTGTACTGACAGCACATTGCTAATTGAGACATTGCTTTGCCTACGGCAGATTCAGGGAATCCCATTGAAAGGAAAGGTTAACTTTGCAAAGTTTTTGTATATATTTGGTACCTTTTGAGGCATTCTTGATACCCCATAAGTGCAGCTTTGTATATTGTGTAAAACGTTTAGATACACTTGCACACATTATGTGCTGCTTTTGTTGGAAGAGTTGAATGACAATTAATGAAGGGAAACCTTCTAGCATTTACTGCTAAACCTTGTAACATATGGCACGAACTCTCTGAAAAAGGAGCAGTGCCTGAGAAGGGAAAATTTAGCCAGTGCTCAATTTAGTCTGCAATAAGAAGTGTACAACTGTAAATATTGAGTTACAATGTTCCATGTAACACAGTGGAACACAGTAACACAGTGTTGAATGAATGATTATTGAATCAATTATTGAAATAATCATTGGCTAGTAACAAATTGGTTAAAATAAATCAAACAGATTTTTGAATAAACTACGAATTGTTACTGTATTTTTTCTTTTTTTTCTACAATATTTCCTGCTGTTCATTACTGAATCTTTCTCTTTCTACAGGCTCAAAACAAGCTACAAGAATTTCTTGGCCATATAAAGGTGGGAGAGTGCAGTTTCCTTTTTCTTTTTTTTTCTTTTGCATTATTTTAGTCGCTAGTCCCTTTAACGTTTACCCCTTTATCTGTCAAATGTGCTGTTATAAAATTACACTGTTATAAAATACTCTCTTGTATGGAAAACGAAGGACATATCATAATTTCTTTGAAGCTTTCATTCAATTTAACAAATATAATGTTTAATGACTCCTTCATTGATTTATACACTGAACTCGCTTGTGCATCTGGGCATAATTGTCTTGACTTGATTAAAATAGCAGTTGTCTTCTTTTTTTCATATGCTGTATGTTAAATTTGGTATATCAGCAAATGCATGAGAAGCTTTAACACTATTGATGTTAGGTCAGCATATCTCAGCTAGAGGACTTTACTTCACGTGTGTCCAGTCTGCTAACATCTGATATCTGCGATCCCCCATGTTTTCCTTAATCTGTGTAAAATGAGTTTTCGTCTCACAAAGCTTAAAGACAAGACTAGCACAGCCTTTAAACACTCCATCACATCAGTGTTACAATGTTAGTGTCCATCATGACACAGCAGTGCTCTTCGAAAATGGCGTGCCTACGACACAGCAACCTCTTCAAAAATGCCATTCCTACGAGGTTAAAAACATTGGCTAACACAACTGGCGTGCCATTATTTAGGAGAGACTAAGGCATCAGTTTAAATGGTAACTCTCCCACCCCTAATTGGCAATACTTGGCAGTCTGGGTGGACACTTAAGACAAAGGTAATGGGTGTTGTAATAGCAATTATATTGACAGTCTCGACAGGTTTTTTCCGTCGCCGTCACATCCCGTATAAAGTCCAAATTGATAACAACTCCCCGTGCATTGTACATTCTGCTCACGGGTGAAAGCATGCGAACAGGGGTGACGAACACGGCTGAAGCCTAGATCAAGTGAGCTCGGCCCATCTCAGTCGCTCGGAGGGTGCATACGGTAACATCACCCCGATATGGACGCCTGCCGTCAAAGCGGAGAGCAAACGGCCTGCCCGTCTTTGACGACGATGCAAAAACTCGAAAGGGGGGGGAGGGGGGGGTCACTTGAGCGACAACTGGGGAGCACAGTAGCCATCACTGGCGCGTGTGCTATCTCCGCAGCCATCAGTGGGCAGCTCATAAACCATTCTGTGTGCTGCGCTCTCAACACGAAGAGACTGCAAAAAGTGTCCCTGGAGCAGCTGTATTCCCTTACACCAGCGTTTTGTAGAGTTACAGCAGATGTATCCAAAAGGGTTAGCTGACAGCCTCACTTTGTATAACATTACAATTTCTTGCTATCGCATTCACTGCTTTGCCCTTTCAGTGAAACTGACTGATTTTCTTGAAAGTTCTTTACAGGAAGTTTTTATGATGCCTGACACCTTTAGAATTTCAGAAATGATGCTACATCTTTCAACCTGAACTGGGACTCTTCACTATTGTGGCTGCTTTTGTGAATTGCTTACATTGTGGTCTATGTAGCCTGCTGCAAATATGCAACTCATTCGTCTTTGGAACAATTGATTGTTTCAGAAAGAAAAGGTTGTCATTCTTGAGGATCTAGCAGCGAAGTTTCAGTTGAAAACTCAGGTGGGTGATGTGCTTCAGTTCGTTTTTTTTCTGTACCTGCATTTACATTGCAACTTCTGGTAGCTATGCGAAAGTGCATAATTTCATTTATTTGTAGCACACTCTTTTAACTGCCACTAACATTATTAAGAATTTGTTGCATCTTAAATAGTTACACTTTGCTCATTATTCACATAAGCACCATTATGCTACTGTTAAGAAATTTTCAGTCTAGGTGTCCTGAATGTGGAAGCTAAAAAACGGATAAAGGAAAGAATGCAAGTCAAAGGCCGGTGTGATAAGTTGCGTAATGCCTGCTAAATTTAGTACATCGACACTTCTGTCAACTGCATCTTTCTTATTGAAAACTGTGTGAACCCTGCAAAGGTACAGTTCTTTACACTGTCACATTAGCTTACTCCTTGGTTGTAATAGGAAATTTCCCTAATTGAGACTGACGACACCTTCTCCCCCATCAGCCGCCAGTGCAGTGATGTTTCCAGCACTCATTTCATAAATTGCTCGTTTGTGCATCTTTTCTTTTGTTGCGATTTCGTGATTGAAAAACCTCAGTGATCAAAAAGAGAGAGCAAAGCATATAAGCTTATAGCACTTCAGGAAATGTTGGGAAGCATAACAAAGACTGTTTCTGAAATATAACTGTTCGAGCATACATGCCCAAACAATCATTTGGGCGTGTTGGTAAAGCCTCTTTTCTGTTCTTGTCATGTGCGCATTTACCTTCTTGGTGCAAGCCTTCTATAGAAAGCTACATGCATTCATACAGCTGGGAAGTGTGCAGTTTCTGCTCATATGTTATTTTATATCGAACAAAATTAACAGTGGCACTAACAATAAATAATAATGCTGGAGCGCATGGGTTCTGAACAGTGTTGCGCTGTACGACTGCAAGATGTACTTCTTGTTTACGTGCATCCATGTTCTTGAGTCACAAGCTCTTGCATTCGCATTTACTTACTTTCTTACAGTGCTCCAATACCAGAGCCACGCATCAAAGTACACTTATCTGTGTTTGTGTGTGCACTGCATCACTAGAGCCAAAAAAGAACTTTTTTGCTGCCGTTACTTATGGCGGATACCAGGGGCATAGAGTTTTTGTTTTCCTGGAGGGGGCAGGAGCCTGCAGTGTTTTCTTTCTCGCGCATATATATATATATATATATATATATATATATATATATAATCCAGCAAATGTTTCTGCGGATCCAGACGAATATGGGCAGTGAAGGAACGGACAAACGTGCAAGAACTTTTTAGGGGCGAAGCTCCTTAAGGTTTGGGTCTGTCCGTCCATTGTAGTAGCGCGTTACCTACTAGGAATGCGCTACTAGGAGGGCGCGTGTGAGAGGCGCGCCCTCGGCACGTGCCTCCCGGCGCGCGAGCTCTCTCACTCTTCCATCTGCTGTCTTGTGAGAGAGAGACAGAGAGAGCGAAAGGCGCGCGTTGACTATGGCTCTTTCTTCGATGAACGCGCTACCAAAACGCTCTTTCTTCGATGAACGCGCTACCAGCTCGCAAAGAAGGAGAATGTGCCCTCACCCGCGAGAGACAAGCTTGACGCAGGCAGCGTCTTCTAGCGAGTTTCTTGATTGAAAAATACCGGGTGCTCGCGCTGGAGAACCGTTCGCCGGCCACCCATATATATATATATATATATATATATATATATATATATATATATATATAGGCACTGGATCTTGACTTGCAATGAAGTGCCGGTGGGAGATTTCACTTGTACGTAGTTGAACCATAAGGATTCGCAGTGTGCGCATTAACTAAATTAATCCGGAACTCGGCACGATCTACGATGAACCTCCGGAGCTTCGCCCACTCATCATCATTAACTCCGTGGATATGCTGTGGATTTTTTAGGGGCGAAGCTCCTCTTAGTCTAACCTTGTCACGCGTCAGTCGTCAGGTGTAACCCGCGTGCTGGGAGGCACGCGCTCGCCCTCGGCGCGTGCCTCCCGGCGCGTGCCTCTCTCTCTCTCCCGGCGCGTGCCTCTGCTGTCTTGTGAGAGAGAGAGAGAGACAGAGAGAGAGCGAAAGGCGCGCGTTGGCTATGGAACAACATGGAAACGCTGTTTCTTAGAGGAACGCTCTACCGGCTCGCAAAGGAGAACGCGCCCTCACCCGCAAGAGACAACGTTGGCGCAGGCAGCGTCTCCTAGCGAGTTTCTTGATTGAGAAATACCGACTGCTCGCGTTGGAGAAGTGTTCACCGGCAACCCATATATATATATATATATATATATATATATACAGTGAACTCCGGTTAAAACGAACTCGGTTATAATGAATTCTCGGATATAACAAACAAAATGGGTATGTTTGTTTGGTTTCCCATAGGCTCAATGCAAAAGAAATCCTCTTAAGATGAACACCCTCACAGGTAACCTTCTGTTAAGAACTTTCCCAGTGCTGTGGACAGCTGCCCCTAGTTTATTGTAGGGGGCCCCAAGGGCTGGATACCTGTGTTCTTTTGTTGTCTCCCCGCCAAGGAGAGTACAAAAGAACCAAAGACTTAAGTAAGCAAAGCTGCTGGGATGCCAGCAATAAAACTACAGAGTCTTATTGTTGGGGACCCCAAGTGCTAGGGGCACCCTGCCTTCTTGGGCCCTTTTGTTGTCTCCCCACCTCCTGTTCAGCCCCTACAGGGAGAGTACAAAGGAATACAAGGCAAAAGAATCCAAGAGGGCTTACACAGAGACCTTGGGTACTTCAATAAAGTTGCCCCCCACCCCCAACTAGTAGAGCAGCAGTAAAGCAAAGCAGAACAAAAAAAAAAGAACAAAGGGAGGACCTGGGCACTCACAATGGGGCAAGAAAAAGGGGGCCAGTATAAAAAAGTGAATGCTGCTTTTTATCCACAACAAAGTGTACACATTAGACCTTTTGGCTGATCAGCACCTGCTGGGGCAAGTGCAGGAAAACTTCCCTGAAGAAAGACAGGCCTAGTTTCTAGTCTGGCCATTAAAGGAGTCCTTGAGGACATGAATGCATATGTGAGTATTGTCAAAGATGCGCCACAATGCCTAGCTCATTGACTGGCAACACAACTGGCATGCTCACTGAAGAAGTGCTTGAAGTGCTTTTGAAGAATATGGGAGGTAGCTTGTGCCTGCTTAAGTTCTCTAATAAACAACCTTTCCCAGCAGCATGGAGATACTGGAGGATACCTAAAATCATTAGACGAAATGTTATTTATGGCTGCTTGCCAGTGCTTGAAGACAGTTTTCAAGTTGGGTAAAAATATGGTTTCATTTGTAATTTTTTCGCAATAGCAAGCCTACTTGATTGACTTTTTGAAGGAAGATGTTTGGATCCACCTGGGCACGTGGCCAATCCATTCTTGGAGGCACTTCTGATAAGACGAACAAATTGTCATGATCCCCTCGAGTTCATCTTAAAGGGAGTCTACTGTGTGTATGTGTGTGTGTATATATATATATATATACACACACACGCACACACACACTCATATTCATACACTCGAACCTCATCATAACGAAGTTGCAGGGAGACACCAGATTACTCCTGTATATCCACTGTTTTGTCATAACCATTTTAACTGCAATATTTGCCATTTGGGTGTAAAAATTTGAACGTGCAAATAAGAAGGCGGTGCTGTGGCCTGCAGTAACTCTATGAGAGCCGCATGTGCGGTCAAGTTTTTAAAGCAGTAAAAAGTAATCTACTCGTCAGTACCGTGGGAATCGGCAGGCGGCACGTCACGCTGTGTTCTGTCGCAGTGTGATTGTCTCTCGCTTCCGCTTAGCGTGTAGCTCGTCCACGTTACCGTGAAACTGGAGAAATGGCGGCTCTTTTGGACAGTCAACAGCGAAAATATGTGCATCGTAAACGAGCAGCATGCGGCAGACTACTGCGCATGCCGCCTTCGCCGCTACGGCGCACACAATGGGTAGTCCAACAAATGTCCTCGCGCCAACTTGGCATGGTAGGCTTGAAGTTCCCAAGGTCACTACATTGCCGATGCACTCTTGGAGGCCACACCCAGCCGCAACAGCATTGGGTAGCATTTGCAGTGGCTGTAATGAGAGAAGGTGTGCTAATCGTTTTTCCCCACCACACGTAAGCAAAGCTGCACCATCGCATTTAGCACGCGGACTATCTCTACTGCCGGCTGTCAGACTGTGCAGTTAGGATGATCTCTGAGATCTGCTCAATGCGGTCTCAGAGGCCATGTTTTGACATTTAGCTGCTGCGAGAAAAGGGGGGGGAAAGAAAAAGCGAGGATGCAAGTGAGGACTGCAATAGGATAGAGGAAGGCAGCAGTACCTAATGGTGTGCACAGCTGCTTGCACGCGGCTACATGCGGCAGTTTTATCGGGCCATGGGAATTTTGAATTGCTGCAACTAGCACCGCAAAAAGCAGTTTTGTTGGCGCTTACGTGCAGATTTTCGGTTTTGGAGAAAATTTTAGTTGTTATATCCATTGAAAAGTCCACTTTGCTTCATTAAAATGAGGTTTCAAATACATGTGTATCTATGGGGATTTGAAGGGGGAATTTTATTTACTTTGTTATATCCATTATTTCGTTATATCCTGTTACATTATAACGAGGGGCAAGTGTATATATATATCCGGTGTGAAGAGGGTGGTTGCATCCACCAGAGCTTTTTATGCCAATTCGCATGGTCTTCTTTGGCTATTTTTTCTTGTAATGCTCTAAGGCTCTCCTTTCATGTGCTTCTAAGCTTCACTCTGGCATTAAATTTCTTCAGTTGGAGAGTGAGGAGGGTGAGCAGCGAATTTTTCCGGAGAGGGCACGCACCCCTTTGCCCCCCCATACTCTACACGTATAGTGGATAGATACACCACTGATTGCATACGTGAATGAGCAGTCAAAGCGAACAGCACCAGACAGCATGCTTCTGAGCTACTCTTGATTCTTCTGTATAGCTTATAGTCTTAAGGGTCTGTATTGAAATCGTATTCCTTCTGACATTGTCCTAAAAACTGCAGAAGCAGGGCACTTTGTACGTACAGCACCATTCTTCTCAGTTTCATTTCCTCACTTCTGACTGAACGCATGGATGTGTGCCATCACTGCAATGAGCTGTTGGGTGAAGTCTATAACCTTACATAAGCATGCGCAGCACATCTTCAGTGCCTGAACGACGTACAAGCAATGGAACTGTCAGCTTTGCTCATTCTGCACGTTAGAGAACCTAAAAGCTGGTTGAAATTTCCGGAGCCCTGCACTACGGGATATCTCGTAATCAGATTGTGGATTTAGGGCGTTAAGCCCCAGAAATCAATCAAATCAATCAATGTTACTCATTTCTACAATGACAGAGATTATAAATGTACAGTGTTGTCTGTGTATGCTTCTCTGCCATCCTTGTTGTTCCTGCACTGCACAAGCCACTTGAAACATGAATGACATTGTCATTTTCTTATTGTTCTGTACTTGTAGTATGTATGCGTCAGTATTTTTTCTTCTGCTGGTCATTGTCTTCCATCCAGAGTGTCGGAACGGAACGAAAAACGAAAACGAAAAACGAAAAAAACGATATTTTTGACCGGAACGAAAACGTAACCGGAACGTTATTTATTATTTCGTTCCGGAGTGAAAACGAAATATTTTTTATCGTTTTTCGGTTCACGGGAAGACTTTACGATCCGGAACAACCGAGGTCATGCAACGTGAGCAATGATGCATAACTCAGGGTTCAACGTCAGCACGCATCTCGGGCAGGTATTTCAAAGGAAAGATGCGTTGAAATAATGCAGGAAACCAAGAAAGTGGCAACCATAGCTGCTTGTGTTAAATTCAAGCGGAGTTTCGCGTGCGTCTCACACAGGCCGTCGTGGAGAGGGCGTTGTCGTCGCTTATGTGTTGAAATTTTGAGACAAGCGCAAAGAGCGGCAACCGGAGCTGTACATGTTAACGCAAGTGGCCCTTGGTGTGCCAGCCACACAAGTCAGCATTGAGAGGGCATTTTCGGCACTCAATTTCGTTTTGTCAGAGCAGCTGTCTCGCTTATCGTCGAGTACACTTGATGACCTGCTGCTTCTGAAATCGTGTGCCCCCCTTGACGAAAATTCGGGATTCAAACTTGAGGGAAAATGAATACCAAGTTTTTGTTGTGTCCTTGCTTCGAAACATTTTGCGACTTCCCTCATAGTCACACCGTGGCTTTGGGACGTAAAACCCCAACAATTATTATCGCATTTTTATGTATTAGTTCAGTATCTTTTGCTGTTTTTAAAAGGTACCTTTAATATTAAGTGTTTTGTTCGTTCTTATTATTGGAAAAAATAACGTTATGAACCGTTACGGAACGTTTATTTTTCGTTCCAGAACGAAAACGGAACGGAACATTTTTCTGCGGAACGAAACGAAAACCGGAACGAAAAACATTTCGTTCCGACACCCTGCTTCCATCATTGTCTTTTCTTTCTTTCGTTATTCTTCTTCACTGTGCTTAGTAAAAAAAAACTAACAAGGCTAGAGCACGCCAACCTAGGCCATCATCTACACTTTCCTAATAAGAAAATATTTTAGTGAGCAAGTGTACACCACATGTTTGACTCGTCCATTTAACCAAAATTGTACATTTTTAGTGGTGGAGTTGTCATCATTGGTGTCATGTTATTTTATTTGAAAGGCCTCTATATCTGCTTACTGCTATCTTGGGTCGGCAGATCTCATCCTACGCCTACCGACTTCCTAGTCTCATCACATCAGCTAATGTGCTGCCACATTCAGACATTCATTCTACCTTTGCAGTCATTCTGTTATTTTCTGAGGTGGCTTTATGCTTGGTGTTGATCTTATTACGTGCACATTAAATAATCTGCTGTTAAATTAGCCACCCTTGTTTCTTGGGGACAGAGGGGGGGGGGGGGGGGGCACTCAAGTGCAAGCGCTTTCCTGTTGTCTCTTTTCCTTTCCCTAACCCCCACAGACGCTTAGCCATGCTCCCTACACAAGCTGCAGAAATTGGCTTTCTTTCCTCAACGGAACACAATTTTATGTCTAAGTACTTCAAAGCTAAAAAGCTACGAAGTCTAATAAATGCATGAGGTCATGAAGCTGTTGTGCTGTGTTGCTGACTGGCAGTTCCTTTACCTGCACAGGAATGCATTGACCGTGTACAAGCCCTGCTGGCAGATGAAACCTTGGTGGGTGTCATTGATGACCGAGGAAAGTTCATCTACATAACACGGCAGGAGCTCGAGGAGGTGGCACATTTCATAAGGCAGAGAGGACGAGTATCAATCAGTGAGCTGGTTGACAGCAGCAATTCGCTCATCAACCTGACACCAGCGGCATGACCTTTGTACTATAGTTTTTATACATTGTTATAAAGACACAAGTGATGTAATTCATTGTGTTATTTGTAGTTGTGTGTCATTACTATATTGATGTGTGCAAATGGGTGCAAGGATTTTGGTGCTAAGTTTAGCACTAATACGTTCACAAGAATGTGCAGTGATGGAGAGGTGCTTAATGCATCCATTGGGATATTATGCATGTAATTATGACGTGCTACTCAGAACTTTGACTTAACTTCACAGCATTTCTTGCTTACAAGAAAGATCTACAATTCTTTTAAAGTTGCATGTAAGCCAGGAACGTGCAAATACTGAGTTCAAAATAAATTATATATAATACACAATAGTAAAGTACTATTCTTAATGTTGAATTGAACTTTGATAGTACCTGCATTTTCCTAAGAATTTATTCATGCTCAGAGGGGAGCATACACCACTCGCTCACTTTTCTGTGCATTGTGAACATATAGGCAGTATGTTTGTTAGCAGTATATAAAAATACAGTCGAACCTCATTAATTCGAACTAGTGAGGGTCCCTTTGATTGGCGGTACTAGTGCACAATACCAACACTAGAAACATGTGCGCCATTTACTGTGACTCCCGCGCTGCCGCCACCGGTCTCGTCTTGCAGCGTGCTTGCGCGCCAGCGGAGATGCCAATGTGCATGTGCAGCATCGCTCAGTGGCACGGCCACAACGGCTTCGCTCGCCCGGTGGCCCGTAGCTGCTGAGCTACTGTATTTACTACTCGTGCAATTTGCGCACTTTCTTTCGCGATTTTAGAGCTCCGAAACGGGATGCACAAATTACGTGGAGATTTTGCGAACACATTCGAAATAATGTGTAATATAATGTAACGTGCGCAGTTTATGGTAACTCTTTTGGATACAGTCTCACGTTACACTACAAAACGCTATTGTAAGGGAATACGGCTGTTCCAGGGACACTTTTCGCAGACCCTTCGTGTTGAGAGCACAGCATGTAGAAGGGTTTACGAATCGCCCGCTAATGGCTGCCGAGGCAGCGCGCGCGCCAGTGCTATCTCAGCAGCCAAGCGACTCCCTCCACCCTCACGTCTTTTCATGCTCGTTAAAGACGGGCTGGCGTTTCCTCTCCGCTTTAACGGCAGGCGTCCTGATCGGGGTGATGTTACCGCCCTCCGAGCGACGTAGATGGTCCGAACTCCGTTTTATCTCTGCTTCAGCCTTTTTCGTCGCCCCCACTCGCGTGCTTTTGTTCTAACGACCGTACTTTGGGCTCCGGGGGCTTCCGGAGAAAGGAATCGGGAAAAGGGACATTGCACTTATAGCCCCTTTTGCATATAACTGTGCTCGCCTGCGCAGCGAGGGGCGCGGGCTGTCCAAAGTCTGTCCGTGTGTGCGCGGTGGCGAGCTGGCTCGGCCGGGACGGAGAGTGCAATATGTGCGAGGAACTTTTTTTTGTAAAGCTGGCTAAATATCAGGTGCGCAAATTATGCTAGGGCGCAAATTATATGGGCAACTACAGTATGCCCTCTCTTCTCATGCACGTCTCAGAAGGAGAAGGACGGCGCTGGGTGCCCTTGCAAGGGCGCGAGGCATGATTTCTGCCAGCTGATGGTGCCTTCCAATGCCCGCGAAACGAGCAGATAGGTACGGGTTTGCGACGCTACGGCGGCTGACGCATCAATATTTGGCGATCGGCTTTGGATTTCATGAAATGTAGTCTTAGCGGACGGGCAATCTTGTTCGAATTAACCAAGGCACATGTTTCAGGTTCGAATTAAAGAGAGTTTTTCCCCATTCAAATACATGTAAATTTGCCAGGACCAACGGGCCAGTTCGAATTATCCGTTGGTTCGAATTATGCGACTTTGAATTAACGAGGTTCGACTGTACTTTTATTCACATTTGAGAAACATGCAGATTTTATTATTTTTTTATTTATAGCCGATGTTTCACAGTGTGAAAAAGTTTGAAGCTCCCAACCATGTGCTCCAGTGCCACCACACTTCTCTCCCTTCGTGCAACTTTGACTTTAGTTAACTTTAGCCTAACACACTAAGCATTGACTTGGGGGATTCTGTTTGGTAGGATTTGGAAGGATGTCGTGTGCAAAATGAGGCCTTATGGTCACTTCAAGGCACATTATAAGTGGTCCAATGATGTGTGTATGTTGCTTTTAGTATCAAAACAAAAATACGCATAAAAATGTGTCCATGTGACACGCACGTATCTACTGCCATCAATCAATGACACATCCAAACATCGTCCAGTAAACCAACAAGAGCTGTCGTAAATCAACAGCCTATAAGTTAGTACTACTTGTGGATGCTCAGGGATTCACCAGCCTCGGCAGCTGCGCCTGTTGATTTACCAGCCTAGTAGTGAATTGGTTAAAAGAGCGACCACGTTTGGGCATTGCAAGCAAACGCGCATAGGTCACTTGGTGGCTTTCATATCTGCAAAATATAACTGGCTGTGTGGCGTGAAAACTATGTATCAAGCAGAAGGCTCCATGCCCTTCTTTTTAGGGCAGCCACACTTCATGCAAGAGTGAAAGTCACATGCACTAGTTCCCCATGTAATACCACAGTCACACGGGCAAACTTTTAAGCGTACTTTGAGCGAGTGCACTTACAGGCACAGTGTCACTTTGGCAGTGCGTTGCTACACGGGGAAGATAAGTATACTTTGGAAGTGACAGTAATAGCGAATGTGGTGGTTATGGCACTCGGCTGCAGATCCAAAGGTCGCGGGATCACGGCGGCTGCATTTCGATGGAGGCGAAATGTTGAGGCCCGTGTACTGTGCGTTGTCGGTGCACGTTAAAGAACACCAGGTGGTCAAAATTTCTGGAGCCCTCCACTACGGCCTATCTCATAATCATATTGTGGTTTTGGGATGTAAAACATCAGAAATCAATTCGTATTTGTCATATCAGGCCGAAACCTGCATGTGTATTTTTGGTATAAGCACATGGCGGGTCTGCACAAGTGCAACAAAGAAAAGCACTGAACACACGGTGCGACTTTGTGCCTGATCCAATGTCCAGTTACACATGGGGCAACGAATGATCGCTGCGTATGCTCCACCCAAATCCAGAACCTTGGTATACATGCTCGTAAGGCTTCGTATCTTTATCATTAAGCACAAAACAAACAACTTTGCACCACCCTGATTCGTTTTATAAGATCATTAAGGGGGGACATGGCTTGTGGAGATATTTCCTGTAATTTATGGCCAAACTTGATAAAACTAAGTAGACTTGCGTGGTTTTTTATGCAAATTTCAGATATGTAATCATTCTTCATGTGAGGGAATTAGTTGTGCTGCTAGATAAAGTTCCCACTCTATTGTTTCCTGAGACAACGGAAAAAAACATTGCTCAGTAGAAAGTGAATATTACTGTAATGCTAGGTACTGTAATATACAATAATGGCAATGCTGCAAACAATTTTCAAGTCAAATCATGGGTAGTCATTCTGAAGATAATCTAAATGCAGTGCTTACACCATGACCACAGTATAGAAAAAACAAAATCTAATTTTAAAAATACCTGTGTGGAAAATTGACATCCTTAGCACTTTGTGGTATACAGGTAGGGCTTTGTGCTAAAAAAAGAATAATAGCTGTAGCTGTTCTATATCACGAGATATCACTCTGATAAGCTAAAATAATTGACTGGAGGACGTGCTCAATCAACCTCACAAAAATTTTATAGAACTACATTGCAGATGAAATACAAGCCTTATAAGAGCTAAACTAGGTTTTACATGAGAAATAATACCTGTATATTTTAAATATATAATAAAGAGAATTGTTTTTCTTTTGCAATTTTTTGGCCTCCACAACCCATGTCCCTTTTTAAAGGTCGTCAATAAAGCTATGCCTTCGTGAGCGACGAACACAACTGGTGAACATCAGGGACCACACAGAGGGTAGGCTTAGCTAGGCCGACAGTGTAGCCATCGTCCTAGCAAGGCCTACCCTCGATGTAGCTCGCTTTTACAATCAAATGCGAGCTCGTCACAAAGTGCCCATTTTTGCCAACATGATTCACATTTTCACTCGTACTTTGTGCATAAGACATGCGATTACTTTTCTCGAAACATCTATGTGAAGCGATTTAGTCGCTTCAGTGAAACAGCCGCTGCCAATACTTGCCTGCCTCCGCACCGCGGCTGCTTCTGACCTCTCGAGTGTTATGGAAATGGGTGCTGCTTTGTAGGTTCGTCCACTTTAGGCATAGCACTACTCAATAAGGATTTATTTCGTGTGAGAAACAAATCATAAATGACATCTTCCACGTGATTCCGGCGATACTGGCAAATGCCTCGGTTGCTTCACCAGGGTGATCAGATTGATTGATTGATTTGTGTGGTTTTACGTCCCAAAGCCAGCTATGGTTATGAGAGATGCTTTAGTACAATGCTCCCGAAATTTTGACCACCTGCTGCTTGACATTGCATAGTACACAGGCCTCAACATTTCGCCTCCATTGAAATGCAGCCGCCGCACCCTAATTCGATCCCACGACCCTCGGCTTAGCAGCCGAGTACCATAACCACCAGACCACTGTGGCGGGGCAAGGCGATCGGAGCCGCGGGGCAGACCAATGGACGGCTTACAGCGTGACGTCAGACGTCTCTCGCACTGCCATCGGATGTGGTCCTCCAATTACCAAGGCAAGCACACTTCGGTGCAGCAAAGTGAGTTCTGCGTACGCACTTCTCGGCTAATGCAGTTCCTACTAAGGGTCACTATGTTTTTCCGTGTAGCAGCGTGCGAACGACACTCGCAAGGTAGTGTACTCGCTCAAAGTGCACTTAACTCTTGCCCGTGTGACAGGGCTATAACATACGTTGCTTGGAATGTTACTGACCGTGGCACATGACTTTAGTTCTTTGCCCACTGCAGAATGTGCAACATCACCACTGGGGATGCACCATACAGTAAATAAGGAAGAAAAATAGCAGAAAGGGGCAGGGCTTTTCACATTTACATGATTTGCCATATTTACTCACATAATGAACACACTCACATAATAAGCACACCTCCAGCTTTAGTAGTCAAATTTCGGTGTCCGCACCCCTCCCCCTCTCGTGTAATAAACACACCCCCAACTTTGAACCCCTGCAGTTCTGCAAATGGCCGCGCCATGGCTTTCCCACTTCACTCGATTCACGGTGTTTGCGAGCCGTTCGGCGTGGCTAATCATAACTCTCACATCCCGATAAAACTGTCGCACGTTGCTGGGCATAGCCACGTGCAAGCAGATGTAACATCATTTACTCGCAATGTATCGTTCCTCCGTGCTCCCCCTCCAGCTCGCCGCAGCGTGCTGTGCAGGCTAGCCCAGCTAAGCCTAAGCATGGTCAGGGTGTGATCTCAGAGATTGCCGATTGGCACTTGCTCCACCTGACATTTTTGTCCAGGTGGAACACCATCTGGACACAAACCAAAGAGTAGAGCTGTGGCAATAGCAAATAGCAAAATTTCACGTGCAAAGTGAATAAAACTGAATATGTTTTTAGTGCTACCTTGTTAAATGGCGGAAGGATGTTTTCTGCTAAGCACAGCCAAGAAAGCAAACCTTTTTCGGAGGCTGTTAATGCATCAACCGGACTGCATATTTTGAGATTTCCCACTATCATTGTGAATGCTGGCACTTCGATATATAGTTAAGTTGTAGTTCCACCGATGTTTTTGGTTTCACAGGAAAGCACGTGCCATGCTACCGCATCTCCCAATCTTCCATTTCCTTATATGCTGCTGCACAAGTTGTATCAATTGAAGCGTGCTAGGGCTTTAAGAAATTAACTTGTGTATTACAAGGATGCAACTAACTTAATATATTTTACTGTAATCATACTGAAGAGACCACAAGAGAACACAATAAATGCATTCGTTACCTGTACTCAGAATTTAGAATTCGTGGTAATGTAAACTTTCGTCTTTGTACACTCCTGCGAATATTGCTTTTCATATTTCATTGAACAAGAATGTGTGCACTTGTTGATAATGTTGTGTGTGCTCATATTCTTTACTTGATTAATACGGTTCTTTTTATTATTAATTTATAAACTGTATTGTACTTACTCCTGCATGGGCCTAAGGAGGGCTGCACTATTATAAAACAAACAAATAAATAAATGCTGGCCTGCTTTTTGCCCTGTTCATGCCTGCAGTCTGCATACATCAAAGAGGCTTTGTTCGTTGCGCGTCTAAGGGTGCTGCCGTCACTGCACGCAAGCACCTGCTCTCAGTATATTTTTTTGGATCTTGCACACTTTCTTATAGAAGCAGGAAAAAAAATAAAGCTGCTGCACCAATTAGCATGGAAATCGTTGTGTGCACACTAATTATGATTAACATGTTTGATAACCTTTCCGTGGGAAATTTTACATTTAAAGCAACAGTTTAAAAGTTTGTTAAGTAATTAACAATAGTTAATTACGTGAGCTCATATAAAAAATAATCTGTGGTGGTCAAGATGACAGTAAACAATATTAATTTGGTTGCATCCTCGTATCGCGCACATGGACTTTTTCAAGTAGTTGCACAAGTTAACTGAAACAGCCTGCATACACCCCTGCCCTCCCTCCTTCCTCGCACTTTGATTAGCTTGCGGCAAGACGAAACATTCCGGCAGCAGGCAGAGGTATGCACTGCTGAAAGGTACTGCTCACCCTGTCACATTAGCACTGGAACCCCCTTCGTTAAATTTGATAAGTGTGCGCTACAAAGCGAGGAAGAAATTCCCGCTGTCACCCTACCATGCTATAGCATGCAAATTCAGCAGCACGAAGTCGACCCTTCTTTCCCATCTATTGGCTGTGAGTTCGACCTGTAGGTGGCAGCACTGTCACCGTGTTAGTGTGGATAAGTGGTCAGCAGCGGACATTGAAGTTTATACAGCAACGCTTCATTGTGAGCGGTTTGAGGTAGCTATTAGCTGAATAAAAGCATTGATTGCAGTCAAATGGTTGTTAATGTCCCCAAATGTTACATTAGTGCACGGAGCACTGAGGACACTCCTATCGCATGTGAAAGAAGCACAGTCTGCAATTCGACGTGGCACTGGCATCAACCAGCCTTGCAGCCTGACTTCCGCGGCATTTCTCTCTCTGTCTTTTTTTTTTTTTTTCTTTGGCCATGCTTAACTTGTGAGTAAACTTCCAGGAAGGAAAAGGTAGAAGGTGACCTTGTTGTGGTGAACTTGTCCTCAGTTCCCACCTTCTCCTCGCCCCGCCACGGTGGTCTAGTGGCTATGGTACTCGGCTGCTGATCCGAGAGTCGCGGGATCGAATCCCGGCCGCGGCGGCTGCATTTCGATGGAGGCGAAATGTTGAGGCCCGTGTGCTGTGCGATGTCAGTGCACGATAAAGAACCCCAGGTGGTCAAAATTTCTGGAGCCCTCCACTACGGCGTCTCTCATAATCAGAGCTGGTTTTGGGACGTTAAACCCCACATAACAACAACAACAACACCTTCTCCTCCTTCCTGCTTCTCTTCTTCCTTTTGGAGCCGAGCTCCTCCAGCTAGCGTTGCTGCTGCGAAGAAGGATGGGAGGAAGCCTTCCTGCTACCTGTCTGCCGTCGCGTTGTCGACTTGAAGGATGGAGACCAGCCTTTCACACAAACACAACGTGACTTTATATACCAGACAGACATACACTTTACAAGCAGTGCTTCCCGACCTCCCTGCCAGGGAAGAGGGGCCACCTTATATACCCTGGTTGCTCCGCCCCTGAATCCCTCACAGCCAATCACAAACGCCGAATGTCATACGCCGCACTGACAACAGACAACCCGTGAACAATAAAGTGGGTACGCTTGCTGCCCATTGCTCAGTTGGGATTTTACATCGAGACGCTCCTCGGGGGCGAGGGTGCCAAACCTCAGCCTAACCAGGTGGCAACTACAGACATTTCTGGACATGCTGCCTGACCTACTCGCTTTCCTGGGGCTGCTAAACACCTGTCAAGCTGGTTTCCAGTTACCAACTGGCCTGTTCCCAGCTGTACAATGCATCCCAACAATGGTCGCCTCCTGCCCCGCATGTTCACCACATGGCTGTATGTCTTTTCCGGCGCCTACTTGACCATCTCCGTCTCATTCCGATGACCTTTACATTGTGTTTTGTCTGCAATGTTTAAATTACTGATGTGTGACTGATTAGTGCAGCTTTCTTGCTCATCTTTCACTATTAGCTCCAGAAAAAATGATTTATTTTGCATGGAGTTGAGGTAGTAGTTTGGGCAGCCTACTAGACAATATAAATGCATGTGTATCATCATCATCATCAGCCTATCTTATGTCCACTGCAGGACGAAGGCCTCTCCCAATACTCTCCATTCTTGCTGTCCTGCGCGAGCCGATTCCATTTGACGCCTGCGAATTTCTTGATTTCGTCCCCCCATCTTACTCTCTGTCATACGCGGCTATGCTTGCCCTCTCTTGGTATCCATTCCGTCATTCTAACTGTCCATCGGTTATCTATCCTCATCACGTGGCCTGCCCATGTCCATTTTTTCTTCTTAACGTCGGTTATTATGTCGGCGACTCCCGTCTGTTCTTTGACCCACTCGGCTCTCTTTCTATCTCTTAATGTAATGCCTATCATTTTTCGTTCCATCGCCCACTGCGCAGTTCTTAATTTCCTCTCGAGCTTCTTCGTAATTCTCCAAGTTTCTGCCCCGTATGTCAGTACTGGCAAAATGCAGTAGTTATTTAGTTTCCGCTTGAGTGATAGTGGTAGATTTCCTTTCATGAGTTGGGAATGTCTCCCGTACATGCGCCATCCCATGTTTATTCTACGGTGGATTTCTTTTATATGGGCGGGTTCTCCTATCAGTAGCTGCCCTAGATATAGGTACTCTTCTACGACTTCTAATGTCTGGTTTCCGATCGTGAAGCCACGTGTTTTCGCCGCGCCACTTAGCATTATCTTTGTTTTCTGCATGTTCATCCTTAATCCTACTTTAGAGCTTTCTCGGCTTAAGTCTTCAATCATCTTTTGCAGTTCGTCGCCATCATTGCTAAAGAGTACTATGTCGCAGTAGCGCACCCAGGATCTCTGCCAGGGGGGAAGGGGGGGGGGGGGGTTCAATTTTTCACGAAGGGCCGGGCAAGCGATTACACAATTGTTGCATGTGAAAAAAAATGTCATTAAAATGCCAAATAATAGTGACATCAACGATGATGATTGTTTTTATTATTTTTTTTGGCGTTTTGTAGACATTAGCTGCACATTCTTCTAGGACATAGGAGCAGTTACGGAGTGGGAGGGGGGTTAGGTCGGCTTCAGGGGGGGTTACAACCCCCGAACCCCCCCCCCCCCCTCCGGTCGGTGCGCCACTGCTATGTCGTCTGTAAATCATAAGTTACTTAGATATTCTCTGTTAATCCTTAGCCCTGTCTCGTCCCAGTCTAGTCTTTTGAAGATTTCTTCCAAGCATGCAGTGAACAGCATTGGAGCAATTGTATCTCCTTGTCTGACACCTTTCTGTATTGGAATTTTTCTGCTTTTCTTGAGGAGCAGGGTGGCTGTAGAATCTTTATAGATGTTGGCTATTATGTTTACGTAGCTACGTAGCGCGCGCGCGCGCGCGCGTGTGTGTGTGTGTGTGTGTGTGTGTGTGTGTGTGTGTGTGTGTGTGTGTGTGTGTGTGTGTGTGTGTGTGTGTGTGTGTCTATGGTGCACTTGTAACTCTCCGCCGACGGGAGCGACGATCGCGGCGGCACGCTCGTCGTTGGGGTGATAGAAGCTCCAATCGCAGGGCTGGCGGTAGCTTTAGAACCGAATTATTCGCGTTTTCCTGCGTTTTTTTTTTTCTTCCGAAGGCCGTCGTACTATGGCTCGGTGTTCAGCAACAAGATTTGTTTTGTCCTCGGCCGTAACAATACTTATATCAGATCCCCAGGGACAAATATTTATAGCTTCCAGTAAGCCCAATGCTGAAGGAGAAGCGCGGTCGCTTGTGCGCGCATTCCTTCGATGCTCTCTACTCAGCAGACGACATGTGTTGCTAGTTTGCAATGTAATGGGCATTCTGTCCCCCGGCATTCTGCCTGGAGTACTTGTAAGGTGGGTTGTGGATGAGAGGGAGTTTGTGCGCGCGTTCCGGCAACGCTCTTCTGCTAGCAGACGACATGTGTTGTCAATTTGCAATGGTTCGCGCTGTTTTTAACGAGCCGCCTGTGTGGGATACCAGGCTGCGACACGCATAGCCGTGTGGACTAAGGCGCTTGGTACACTTCGTTCGCGGCCCGCGCTGCTGCCCTTTTTCTCTTTTTTTTTTTTCATTTTTGTCCTAGAGCCCCGTCATGCATTTGAATGGTTTGGTCTTTCCTTTCGTTGGTACTCCGACCAGAACAGGGATCGCTGTCCATCTACTGGAGTGCCTCTTGCAAAAAAAAAAGAAAAAAGAAAAAGAAAAGAAAAAAAGAAGCAAAGCTCGTTAAAAACGGGCTATGTGCCTCTTTCATGCGCCTGTCGGCCTAGACGCCGCACGAAGGATGTTGAGGCACCGGATAACAAAAGCCGCTGAAAGGCGTCCTGCTGTTTTCTTTCCAGTCCTGTTTCTCTTTCTTTCTTTCTTTTTGGTTTCTAACAGAATCTTTCAAAACGAGTTAGAACCGCATTGCTTAGTTCAGCCTTCATTATTTAGAAATAAATAAGTGGACGTACGTTGTCGACGCTTCCTAGCACAGGCCCCGCGTTTTTCTCACTTACGGAATAAGTACGGTTAACGGAAATAAACAGATCAAGTCTTGCAGTCCGTGGCTTCACAACTTCTCTTTCCAACACGCGCACACAAGCACTATGCTCACACGTGATGGATACAGCTACAGACTTTCACTGCTCTATTGTGGAGCCTTTTATGGGACTGTTATATTGATAATAGTGTATACATACCGATAACAAATAATTAGAAATTAATAAGGATCACAAATCACTTTTGCTTTCCAGCCTGGCAATCTTAAACTTTTGGAGCATTTTGTCTCCCGCGTTTGGGAGAGACATTGGCCGGTCACCAGGCTTCCGTCCGCAGACGCACTTTCTTTAACTTGACGCTCATGGCCTGCCTCGTATAAAAGTTTTCCTTTAGCAATATTAGCCCTAGGGAAGAATTTTTTCAAACCTTCTACGGTCTCAAAACCAGTAAGAAGCTGCGGCGGAACACATGCAGACGACGCCGCCCCCGCACAAGCAGGTGCGTACGCAGTGCGGGAGGGAGCCTTATCACCCCAACGACGGAGGAGCGCCCGCATTGGCGCTGAACGCAGGGGGCGACGGTGGAGCCGCCTGGCCTTGTGCATCATCCCCATACAAGGAATTTTGAGCCAGCCGAGAACGTCGGACTCAGCTGGGAAAGCGGTGGCGCGGTGGTAGTTAGCGGCCGGGGTGGCGCGTTTAAACACGACGGCACTTGCCTTGAAGTGTCTCAACACGCAACGACGCGTAAAGCCTCGGTTCGAAGCACAAGCGTCCCCTCTTACAAGCCGGAGCGGTCAGAAAAGCTCATAACTGACAGTGTGGCACGCTCTCGCTCCGCGTTGTTTGTTGCCATGGCAACGGCGTCATCACTACGCTGGAGCGAACAGGCAACGATGGCGTACGAACTTCCGCTACGCAGGCGCCTAAAACCAATTCCATTGGCCGAGCTCTATGACGTTTGTGGAGAGTGAAATGCGATCACCTGACCCCGCGAAATCCAAGTTGAGGGCCCGCATTTTTTTGCTTGTATTTTGAATTTTGTCTCCGTAATAACTTTGCACTGCCTGCTCCTATCGCTGTCATTATTGTAGCATTCGTCTGTCCACCCCCCAGTCTACGCAATACGCACATGAA
Source organism: Hyalomma asiaticum (assembly GCA_013339685.2). Lineage (NCBI taxonomy): Eukaryota > Metazoa > Arthropoda > Arachnida > Ixodida > Ixodidae > Hyalomma > Hyalomma asiaticum. The sequence goes on from CM023481.1 coordinate 337,708,649, forward strand.
AACGGGTGCGAAAAAAGTGTTAGAGGGCCCCTTTAAGTTGGCTTTCCTCAAAAGGAAGTTTTTTTTTTTTTTTTTTTGCGCACGTGAGCGCTCTCGGCGAATGGGGGCGCGAGCGGCGCGTTCAATCGGAGACACATCTCTGTTCAAGGCGCGCCCCAGCACGCTAGGGAGCCTACATGACAGTCATGTAGGCTCCCTACAGCACGCCTACTTTCCCTCGCCTCTCCTCCTCGTCAACTCTGGAATGTCGTCCTTGGAACTGGTTCCTGTTAGGAAGACCGCCCGCTCCCGAAAGGGTAGCTCGGGGCAACGGCTCGGGGAACCGGCGACGCATCGCGCCCGTAACCATTGTTGTCGGCGTCTTTACACGTAGAAAAGGAGCTACTTCATGGATGAAAAAAAAATTGCTTTAATAATTTCTACTCACTTTCTGGAGAAACCACTGCACGCTGGGACATGTCGAAAGGTACGCTTTCTATTGAGACAAGAACTCAAGAGCGATCAAGGACGGTAGGCAGTCCCTTTAAGACATGTAAATCTTCGCTTATATCGTGCACCACGAGAGCATATCCCGTACAGTCACGTGTTTTTTAGTGTTGCTTGACATGTCGAAGGGTATCCACCGTCCTTTTTGCTAGATATTTGCTAGATTAGGTGCAGTTCTCGGACAAGCCGCAAATGTAACGCAAATGCGTGCCGTTGTTTTAATTGATGCTTCTTGAATTGATGCTTCTTTCGTGGCACTGAATGACTATATAGTCATTCAGTGCCACGAAATTTTAATACATTTGGTAAATATACATGCTGAAATTGAACTCCTGCGTAAGAAAAGCAGGAATATCCCGATAGGGAAAGGTGTCAGACAAGGAGATACAATTTCTGCAATGCTATAGCATGCGTGGAAGAAATCTTCAAAAGACTGGACAGGGACGAAACAGGACTAAGGATTAACGGCGAATATTTGAGTAACTCACGATTTGCCGACGACATATGATGGCGACGAACTACAGACGATGATTGTAGACTTAAAGGAGTACTGCCACGAAAATTTTCAGTTGGCGTTTTTTTGCATGAAATGAAAGGCCAAGCCCTCCAGAGCCCAGAAAACGTACTGGTAAGCGTGAGCGCGCTGTGAAAATTTATTTACAGCATGCCTTTAAAAGCTGGTTTCGGTTCCTACTGTAGCCTGACGTCACGACACAGTATGTGCATAGTAATGAGCCTCTCGTGACGTGCTCCGCAAGAAATCGTGACGTTTTCTACCAGTGGTCTCTCGCGCGCAGCGCCTGTAGCAAGTGTGGGGTCAACAATGTACAAAATTTTGTATAGCGACTCTGCGACGACAGCAAATACTTCGGCACAGTGCAAGATGCAACGTACGCCACTCACGGTGGGTGTCGGCGTGGCTCCGGAGCCTGCGATAAGCTAAGGTGGCCTCCGAGACCTCCGCGGCATTTCAAGGGCAAAATGCCGGCACCATAGCGACCTTGCCTTCCGATTATACGCGGGCACACATGACGATAGAGGGTAATTCGACCTCGCTCGCTCGCTTCACGGGCACTCTTAACGCGACTGAACGGCGAAAGCAGACGACCGCGTGTGACGCGCGAGCGGCCATTTGCATGTTTTTGTACCTGACGTCATCACAACTTGCCATACTGCTGCGTGAAGTCACCAAAATTTGTACTGTAGCCTGACGTCACACTAGTGTCGATGTCAGTAGGCACGCCATGTGAAAATTAACTTTGACGTCAAATTAAAATATCTTATCGGCATTTCCTGAGCTTAACATTTGCTCAGTGCTGTCTACGCATATAGGAAAGTTGTTGGTGGAGTAAACTCAGCTTCGAAAATTGGTGTCAGTACTCCTTTAAGCTGGAAAAGCGCTAAGGTAAGATTAAAGATGAACATGCAAAAAACAAAAGTAATGCTAGGTGGCACGGCGACAAAACGTGCCTTCACGATTAAAAACCAGACATTAGAACTCGTACAAGAACGCGCATATCTAGGACAGCTACAGACAGGAGAGCCCACTCATTAAAAGAAATACACCGAAGAATAAGCATGGCATGGCGCGCATACGGGAGACATTCCCAACTCATGAACGGAAACTTACCATTATCACTCAGCAGAAGGAAATTATATAACTACTGTGTTTTGCCAGTACTGACATACGGGGCAGAAACTTGGAGGATTACAAAGTGAAGTTTGTACTGTTACCGCTTGCCCGTGTTCGGCAAGTGACGTCACAACTGATAGCTGGGCGACAACTGTGTGCGCCGAACTACCCTTACCACGTGATGTCCCCCGGAATGTATATTATCGACCGGCACAATAAAGACGGGGTTTTTTTTTTTTTTCCATTTGCGTCACCTAGAGCGCAGCTGGTCTGGCTCGTCGACTGTTTACTGCACGCATACGCGTCTCGCCCATATGCAGTGTCACGACATGGTGTCAGAAGTGGGATCTGGCCAACTATTTCGCTGAGGCCGTGGACGGCAGAATTCCCACAAAATGTCAGACAAGCCTGCAACAGTAATCCCGGGGCTCCAGCAGCCACCACCGCTGGACTTCGACAAAACGTCGGAGTGGCCGGCGTGGATCGACCACTTCGATGACTACCGCTTCGCCACAGCTCTCAACGAACGTTCGGGAGAGGCCCAGGTACGCACGCTACTTTACACAATGGGCCGCCAAACCCGCGAAGTGTTTGCAACATTTGGGCTGACCGGCGAAGAAGCGAAAAGTTATGATGTCGTCAAGCAGAAGTTCGACAGTCATTTCGTCAAAGAAAGGAACATTGTTTATGAAAGTGCTTGCTTCCACAGACGCCAGCAACGGCCAGAGGAATCAGTGGATCAGTTCGCAACCGCACTTCACGTGCTGGCAGAACGCTGCGACTTCGGGGATATGAAGAGACTCATCCGAGACCGGTTTGTCGTCGGGCTCCGGGATGCTCAACTATCCGAGGCCTTGCAGATGGACTCGCAGCTGACATTGGCTACGGCGCTGGCCAAGGCTCGCCTCAAGGAAACCGTGCGACAGCAGCAGCAGAGCCTTCGACCGGAAGGGGTCCACATCGGTAGCCTGCCCGAACTTCAGGACCAAGGCGCCATCGTGGACGCCGTGGGCTACAAGAAACGCCCGCAACACAACGGGGGACGGTGTCCCTACTGCACCGGCGACGCGCATCCGAGGTCGACTTGCCCAGCCAGAGCTTCCAAGTGCCACTACTGTGGTAACAAAGGACAATTTGCGAGAGCCTGCCTCAAGGAAGCCGAGCCAGCAGAAAGAAAGGTACGCGTCTGGACTGTCGAATGCGACACCGGAGAAACTTTCATTGGCGCGATTGACGCGGCCGGGAAAGCGCGCTATGTGCATGTTCTGATAAACTCTGTGCCTATCCTTGCTAAAGTTGATTCGGGTGCTGAAGTGTCGGTTCTGCCTTCTACATTTCCGGGATTGCCCACCCATCTGGATAACGCAGACGAGGTGCTACAGGGGGCTGGCGGCAACAAGCTCAATGTTCTAGGCAAATTTGTCGCAGAGATTGCGTGGAAAGGGAGGAGTGTCCGTCAAACGTGCTATGTCGTTAGCCCTCTTCGCGACGTATTACTTCTCGGGCTGCCATAGAGGCTTTAGGCGTTGTCAAATTTGCCGACGCGCTTAGTGCAGACGAGCAACGGTACGAGACCCTTTTTCCGCGCATGGGGCGTAGTCTAGGCACTATCCCAGGAGAGTACACTATTAGGCTACAACCGGGCTCCATTCCGCACGCCATAACCGTTCCACGGCCAGTGCCGATTCCGCTCATAGGGAAGCTAAAGCACGAAATCGAGAGACTTGTGCGCATGGGTATAATTAGAAAAGTAGACGGCCCTACCGATTGGTGCGCAGGAATAGTCCTGGTAATGAAACAGTCTGGGGAACTGAGAGTATGCGTCGACCTTACAAAGTTAAATAAGTGCGTCGTTCGTGAGCGCTTCACGCTACCCACGGTGGATCAAGCATTAGGCTCTCTGGCCGGTGCGAAATGGTTTTCGAAGCTCGACGCCTACTCGGGGTTCCACCAAGTCCGATTAAGTAGGGACTGTGAAGAACTAACTACGTTCTTGACACCATTCGGGAGGTATTGTTTTACCAGACCACCGTTCGGAATTACGTCTGCTCCGGAGTATTTCCAGAAAAGGATGTCTGAAATCCTATGTGGTCTGCCAGGTGTTGTCAACGTCATGGATGACATCTTGGTGTTTGGTGATACGAAAGGCCAGCACGACGAACGTTTAGAACAGGTTATGTCACGCCTAGCTAGCGCAAACGTGACTCTGAACAAGGAAAAGTGTCAGTTTGGCGTTAATAAAGTGAAATTTCTGGGCCATATTCTGAATGAGAATGGAATTGAGCCTGATCCAGCGAAGGTTAGCGCTATTAAGAATCTAAACGCCCCGAAAAATGTCACAGAACTGAGAAGTTTGCTCGGCATGACCAATCACCTAGGTTGCTTTTTACCTCAGCTGGCGCAAACTACTGCTCCGATGCGTGCTCTTTTGCACGAAGATAGCGAATGGGTCTGGGGATGTGACCAAACAAAAGCGCTGAACGAGCTAAAAAGGCTAATTTGTTCTGCGCAGTGTATGGCCATGTACGACGCAACACTTCCTACCGTCCTTTCAGCGGATGCTTCCTCTTTCGGACTGGGAGCCGTCCTTTTTCAAACGCAGAAAGACGGTCACCGTAGACCAATAGCTTTCGCGTCTCGGTCCCTCACGAACACAGAACGGCGATACTCTCAGATAGAAAAAAAAAAAAAATCACAGCATATCCACGGGGTGAATGATGATGAGTGGGCGAAGCTCCGGAGGGAATCATCGGTAAACCGTGAATCTTTCGTGTAATTCGCCCAGTCGATCATCATGTAAAGACGTGAGAAACACTGTATTCGAACGCTGGGATCTCGCGTTTAAGGGGACGCTAGCACAAACGTGTTAGAAACGTGCAGTACACTCTAGTAAGGGGGAGAGGCCACAGCGTCTTACGCAGCCCCTTACACAGGCCGGAACGCGCACCGCGTTTGCCGACGCCATCACATGACTGCTGAAAGAGTATAAGGCGGAGAGGCCACAGCGTCTTACACCAGCTTCTTACACGCGCCGTAACGCGCTAGCACAAACGCATCATCATCATCATCGTTAGAAACGGGCAGTCTTTCGTTAATGTTGGGTATTTGATTGATTGATTGTGTTTCGGTTAGGAAAGGACGCTAATTTCTGCAGCCCATGCAGGGAGCATGGCTAAGCGTCCGTGGGGGTGGGGGAAAGGGAGTGAAAGAGATATAGAGGAGAGAAAGGCCGTAGTGGAGGGCTCCGGAAATTTAGACCACCTGGGGTTCTTTAACGTGCACTGACAACGCACAGTACACGGGCCTCTGGCATTTTCGCCTCCATCGAAAATGCGACCGCCGCGGCCGGGATCGAACCCGCGTATTTTGGGTGGCAGCCGAGTACCGTAACCACTACACCACCGCGGCGGACAACTAGTGTCATCGTGGTGCATGTTTCCATGTGCGCTTCGTGGCGTAGTGCATGGCTTCAGGAAAGAGGTAGCTGATGATGATGATGATGATTCGTTTGTCCAGGTAGCAGCCTGGACACGCAACGCCATCTATTGAGCCATTCATAAACTAAACTAGAGGTGGCTACATACATACATACAGAGGAGGGACAGACCCACATCATAAGGAGCTTCGCCCCTAAAAAGCGTTAGCACTGACGTGGGCAGCCGAAAGATTTGACGAGTACATACGTGGCCTAAACGTTACCTTCGAGACTGATCACAAGCCCTTGGTGTCCTTACTAGGCCAGATGGCCATTGATGATATGCCACCGCGAATTCAGCGCTTCCGGCTACGCCTAATGCGCTATCTTTTCAGCGTCCAGTACGTTCCTGGCAAATCGCTAGTCACAGCCGATACCCTTTCGGGGTCCCCATTGGCATGCCGCGGTTTTGAAAATTGCTTGAGTGTGTCAGATGTCACAGCATACTCTAAGGCGTGTTTGCTTGGATTGGAAACTGGGGAAATTTTTTGTCTAGAGTTAGAGAAGGTCAAATGAATGATCCCATTTGTAAACACCTGCGCAGGCTGTGTAAAGCCAATTGGCCAAGGAAACCGAAGGTTCCTTCTTTCCTCATGCCTTACTGGCAAGATAGAGCATGCCTTAATATGATCGATGGTCTTTTGCTGAAAGGAACAAGGCTGGTAATCCCACTGTCTCTAAGAGCAGACGTGCTACGCAGATTGCACGATGGGCATCAGGGTATTGGGCGTTGTCGCAGTGTGGCTAAATGTTCTGTCTGGTGGCCAGGGTTGAGCGCCGAACTGGCACAGTTCGTGAATCAGTGCACTGTTTGCGCACAGCATGCTCAGCAACGAGCCGAGCCCATGATAGCAACCGCAACGCCATCGTTTCCTTGGGAGAGAGTGGGAGTAGACCTGTGCGTAATCAACAGTCAGGCGTACCTTATCGCCGTGGATTATCTTTCACGATACCCTGAGGTAGCCAATCTTCCCTCCACAAAGTCTGGAATGGTCATTGACAGGCTGAAAGATATCTTTGCTAGGCATGGAATACCTGAGTGTTTGGTGACTGACAACGGTCCTCAGTTCGTGGCCACCGAGTTTGAACAGTTCGCTGCGTCATACGGGTTTCGCCATGTCACCGTGAGTCCGAGGCACCCGCAGGGCAACGGGGAAGTAGAGCGAATGGTGCAGACAGTTAAGCACCTCATTCTGAAGTCTAAAGACCCTTACCTGGCATTGCTGGCTTACAGGGCGACGCCAGGCATTCTTGGAGTCAGTCCTGTGGAAGTACTTATGGGTAGGCGACTGAGGACAAGAGTCCCCATGCTACCGCGTCATCGAAATACGGGAAAGGGCGGCCAGAAAGAAGTCGTGGCCCGCGACCAGGAGGTCAGGTGGCGGCAGTGTCACTACTACAACCAACGTCATCGTGCCAGACGGCTTTCCAAGCTAGAAGCAGGGGACGTGGTCTGGGTGACAGACATGCAATCCAAGGCCACAGTCCTCGCACCAGCACCGAATCCGCGGTCATATGTAGTGCGAACAGACGACGGCGTTGTCCTCCGCCGAAACGGGAGAATGCTTAACCATCTCCCAAAAGAAAGGGCGCAAAGGGAAACTTATGAATTTCCAGAAAACTCGGAGCAGCCGAGCGCGGCACAGTTGGCTCATAGCCCAGATGGCTCGACAGCAACAGATGCAGAGGTGCCCCCGACTCGCGCTGTGGCCAATAGTGAACCCACTCCCATCGTGACGCGGTTTGGTAGAGTGGCGAAGAAGCCCATACGGCTGGGCATTGATGAGTAGTGCGTTGGTGTATTGCTTTGGTGTTTTGCTTTGCTTTGCTTGCTTTATTTTGGTGTGCTATTTCGTTTTAGATAACATGTTCTCTACCATGTATGTGCGGATGTTCCTGGGCGTGAAAAAAAAAAAAAAGGAAGATGTGCTGTTACCGCTTGCCCGTGTTCGGCAAGTGACGTCACAACTGATAGCTGGGCGACAACTGTGTGCGCCGAGCTACCCTTACCACGTGATGTCCCCCGGAATGTATATTATCGACCGGCACAATAAAGACGGTTTTTTTTTTTTTTTTCATTTGCGTCACCTAGAGCGCAGCTCGTCGACTGTTTATTGCACGTATACGCGTCTCGCCCGCATGCAGTGTCACGACAAAGTTAACCACGCAGCGGGCGATGGAACGAAAAATGATAGGCGTAAATTTAAGAGATGGGAAGACAGCCGAGTGGGTCGGGGAACCCGACAGGGGTAGCCGACATAATAATCGACGTTGAGAAGAAAAAAAAAAAACAGCAGATCCCACGTGCAGTGGGAATCGAGGAAATGCGAAGCACGCATCAGGAACGTAAAATGGATCTGCATTGTTGTCTCGCCATACCAATTTTGGTATATATCAAGTTAACAACACGGCCGCAAGAGCACCAAGACCGTCGCACGTAAATCATGCCGCTCATGACATGCATGTCATGATTTTCATGTTATGACCTGTCATTTATGTTCGCCATGCAGTCATGTTGTGGCATACCAGTTTTCGTATACATCCCCTTAACGAAACGGCCAGGATAGCACCAAGACCGTGGCACGTAAATCATGCCGCTCACGACATGCGGAGATAGATAGATAGATAGATAGATAGATAGATAGATAGATAGATAGATAGATAGATAGATAGATAGATAGATACGCTCAAAGTCGCCAAAGTTCGCTGAGAAATGCTTCGCACTTAATAAAAATGGAAATGGGCAGGTCACGCGATGAGAAGGCTAGACAACCGATGGACAGTTAGAACGGCGGAATGGATACCAGAGGGTAAGCGTAGCCGAGGACGACCGAGAGTAAGATGGAGTGACGAAATTAAAAAATTCGCAGGCATCAAAGTGAATCAGCTCGCACTGGACAGGAAAGCACGGAGAGCATTGGGAAAGGCCTTTCCTGTCCCAATAAGACATAAGATGGGCTGATGATTATTATGATGACATAAAGATGCGTACCCTTTGATAGCTATATACTAGCACAATTCCACGAAAAAAGAAAGCAAAATTGAAGAAGCCACATAGTAGCAACAAAAGATGCTCATGCATGCTAATGCAAATATAGCTATCCTGTTTCGAGGTTGAAAAGTTCACCAGCACCCCATCCTATGTTTTCCCCACCGGTCCTTCAACAGAGTGAGAGAACTTAATGAGGGCTGGAGATTGTCACGAAGCTTCTTTTACACAGTGCGCTATAACAGTTATGAAATACGTCAGGGCAGTAGCGGGACAATACTGTTAATTGTGCTCCTTTGCGCCTACAGTGCTCCTTTGCGCCATCCTGCTCTAAAATGGCATATTATTTTAGTGAAATTTGGCGCATAAAGTAAGCATAGGAGCTACTTTAAAAAAAAGACAGTTTAAACTAAGAGTTCAAGTCTTGTGACCGAAACCTAAAGCTCGCGCGCTGTTATATTATTATCATAGGGATGATGAAGATTTGTGGGGTTTAACGTCCCAAAACCAGCTCTGGTTATGAGAGACGCCGTTGTGGAGGTCTCCGGAAATGTCGACCACCCGGGGTTCTTTAACGTGCACCGACATCGCACAGCACACGGGCCTCGACATTTCGCCTCCACCGTAATGCAGCCGCCGCGACCTTCGGATCAGCAGCCGAGTGGCATAACCACTATACCACCGTGGCGGGGCTATCATCGGGATGAGCCCGAAGATTTCCCCACACACACCCTTGCTTTTCTGAAGGCATATCCACATAAATCGGAACACTTTTTTTCTTTTCCTTCCGACGGGATTTTTTTAAATAGTACATTCTGAAGAAGGAGACGCGCACGATACCTGTGCCCATAGCTGCTGCACTAATTGTCACATCAAATAGGAAGTTATAACTACAGCTCCTCCACCTCTTTCAGTGGGTAGAGGGCAAGAGAAGGTTCTTTCTTTCCTTCGTGCATCGAGTGCGGCAGTGGGTAGTAGTGGGTCGAAAGGCATGAGCTGACGACAAGTACACGCAGCTAGCGCAATCAGAATCCAATCCACAGTGGAGCGTGACATTCGACGCGCACACTCGTATGTCGTCAAGGCAAGCCCTACAGCAGCTCCGATGTTAAAAGAAATACTGGGAGCTTAGGAACCACTGGCCAATAAATTGCTATTTGTAGGCACAATCAGTAGACATGCCCCATAGCTTACATAAATCAGCTTTGACATGGCACAACCGATTCTAGTGCAGGACACTTTGTAAACCTCTGGATGTCCTTCCACACTGAAACCTCACATAGCCATACATGTGAGGTATGACTGTGTGAGGTTATAGCACCAGAACGCGTGCCTCGTTGTTGTGTCTAATCGATCAGCTCTCTGCATGCTCCAGGATCTGCGCCGAAAAGTCAACAGCTGTTATACCACAATGATAAAGAATACATGCACAGGGTGCTTCTGCTGAATTGCGCCACGTGCTCGTTACGAGGATTCAACATCAACTTATCTGATATTCGCTGTCATCTAGGCCACCTGAGACTATTTCTTAAATGACCTCAGGCAACTTATTACTAGCAATTAATTAGCCAAATTTTGAACGGTTGCTTTAAACGCAACGCGTTCATTGATTACGTTGTAAAGCATCGATGAACAGATTGCTAAAAACGATTGAGAACAGGGAATGTCGCAGGAGCCAACGTTTAGATAGGTCACAAGAAGTAGACTGGAGACGACTCCAAACCAGGAACCTACCAAAACCCAGTACACCTCAACCGCATTTACCCCAAGCAATTCCCCGATCCTGGTTGTAGCCTATGTAAACATGAATACGCAGACATAGAACATATCCTATGGAAATGCGCACGTATCACGAACATCCTTGCCCATAATAACCCGGACCTCCTTGAGGAGCGTTGGCGCGATGCGCTGGCCAGCTCAGAACTGCAAGACCAAGTTTGGGCCATCCAGCAGGCCCGGGAGACAGCAGAAAGGCTAAACCTCACCGCGAGCACCCGGGTGGCCTAGGCCAGGCCGCCAATGTGCAGGTTCTTTAAAATAAAGTTTTGTCCATCCATCCATCCAACGTTTCGACAAGTGGACTTGTCTTCGTCAGGACGGCGACTGCCTTCTCCGGCGTTCGTTTATGTGCGCCATTGCACGCTCTCCCCCGTCCACAGAAGAACAGCGGCACGTGTGAACTACAACAAAAAAAAAAAAGGGGGGGGGGGGGTAGGTTGTAGGGGAAGTTGGGTGACAGGTGTTAGCGTGACTAATATACATGGCAAGAACGTAAGCTTCCAAAGAAACCGCTTGTGATACATATCTTGGAAATACATTGTGTCCGCAGCGCTAGGAAGCAGGATGAAGAGAGAAACACATATAAGGTTTCTAGTACACTCTAGTACAGGCGTTGCACCCAATGCAATGCCTGTACCGATTCAAGCCCCCATCTTCCCCTGAGCTTCTCTTCTAGGTTGTAAAGCATGTTATTTAGTGTTGGAATGATGTATTTCCGTGCTAGCAAGTGCAGTGGTTTTGATTTCTCCCGGTTTCAAAGAAAGTGCACGAGATCTGAAAAAGTACCACATGACTTGCGCGTGCTCGCAGTGCGACTAGCGCCCTCAAGCGTGCTAAGAGCCAACCATCGATGAAGGACGAAAAGCAGACTGCGCTGAATAGGTAACAAGAGAAATTGATAAGGGGTGGGCACACCTTTCGCCCTTTTGGCCTGTCCTTGTCTGCGGTGTGCATGCATCATCGATGGTTCTTTCTTAGCACGTTTGCAGGTGCTAATCGTGCTGCGCGCAAGCGCTGTTAACTTGGTACTTCAAATATCACGCGCTTTCTTTGAAGCCGGGAAAAATTAAAACCATTGCACTTGTTAGCATGAAAGTACATGGTTTGGACACTATATAACCTGCTTTACAACTTCACAATTGAATATGTTGCACTTAAAGCAACCGTTTGAAAGTTAGCTAATTAATTAATGTTATTAATTGCCTGAGGTCATTTTAAGAAATAGTCTCAGGTGGTCTAGATTACTAAGTTGGTTGCATCCCTGCAAAGCGCGCATGTTTTTGTTCTTTTTCTTAAGGGTGGCTCAAGTTAGCTGAAACATTTTGTGTATATGTACTACATTTCGCATTTTTTTTTTTTTTTTTTTTTTGCAAGAGAAGCGAAATGTTACCGTCTGTCTGCGACCGTCCAGCTTCGTCTCGTAGGCGGGGGTAACAGAACGGTGGTACCAAAACATCTAACACGCGTATGCACCATAATTGGTGTGGAAACGTACTAATGTAAGACTGGCATGACCGAGAGGTGATGACATCAGTAACTTGCCATGCTTGTGATTACCGATAATAAAATGACGTGTGGCTCATTAGGGTGTCCCAACAAATGCCTAATCAGTAGTCATAAAAAATGACAAAGGAAAGCTTCAAGAAATCCTTACGACATAGCGAAATGGCTTTCGCCGTCTGTCGTTTATATAGCATGCGACAAGTTAGCGGTGAACTTTGTTTTCTTTACTGTTTTATCCAGCTGCGACATCAAATAAAAAGAGCTCACGCCTTTGTTTGCTTCAGGAAATGTAAGGTTTAGTCTGATAGTCGCAAAATTGCAAAAATGAGAGGGCTGGTATTTTAGCGATGTAAATGATTTAATCATTTATTACAATGCAATGCGGGATGCAAGAATATGTGGAAACCACGACGGGAAAGAGCACTCTCACTGCGCTTTTCTTCTTTCATGTCCCATTACACCACTGCGAGTACACCGCACCACGGTAAGTACGAATTAACCAACTGGCCTATAGCAACGAGTGGTGAAACATTCAATCGCTAAGTGTACATAGACACTTCCTAAAGCAACAGTCCGATTGCACATGCTATGGCTGTGACATGTTGCAGCTGTTTCCTCACAAGGTTTCATGTTCCCTCACAGGGGGTCAGCTGGCAGCACACCTTTTAACTCATGTTATATAGCATGAGGTCAATTTGGTACTTTTTCTAAAATGAACGAACGTTCTGACCACATGCGATTGGTCGAGGCTTGAGCAACGGCTCATGTAAGCGCGAGCCTCGACTAACCGAGTGGGGTCAAAATTTCAATTTGTTTTTAGGGGAGGTATGTGATCACGCTCCTGGATATTAAATATAATGAGTGTCAACTATTCTGCAAAAATAGGAGTCAAAATATGATATTCTTAAAAATTATTTATGCAAAAAAAGTGCAACCGTTTGCGCGCATGCAGCATAGGCCAAACTACTAACGCCAGGGATATGACAGGTATGAGGACTGCTTCTCACTATACCTGCTCGTGGCACCCTGGACACAATAGTAAAACAAGCAATGTGGCAGGTATTTAGTGAAGTAAGGTTTGACCGCAGTTCCGGGGCTCAACCCAACACAGCAACGTAGAATCTGCACAGTTCTGAGTGTACAATGAAAGCTGCTTTTCTTCTAGCTTGTAAATTTGGCGTCTTGAGAATTCTGTATGACTCTTATAGCGGCCGTATATAGTGCACTTGGTGCTTTGCGCAGTTTACAGCGATTGATGCAGGTTTGAGCGAAATTCGGGTTTTTTGCCTATACGCCAACAGAAGAGCACACGACGTACATCACCTTTTCATTGAGATTTATTGATTCACATTTGCTTCCATAGCCAATCAGCTCATGCGTTTTGAGGCAATCTTCGCAGGGGTAAAATATATGCATACCCTTTAAGGTTTTCTTGGCTGTTTCGGAGCAGAATTGGGATTATATTGCCTCTTGATCTCTTCTGGCGCATCGCAACCATAATTGCACTGGTTTGTCCAATTTTGCTTCCAGCCCCGGAGTATTGCGAATGCTATGGTCAGTCTGCATGCATATGCAGAAACCAGTTCACCTTTGAAGTCAAGATCAAATTTTAGTTGAAACAAACATTGCCCTCTTGCCTTACGTGTGCTAGTTTACGGATCGGTGTTGGACTTCAGAGGACGAGTTCGCAGTATTTATATACTCTCCTGGTACGCTGTTGCGGGAACCAGCTGGCGACCTTACTGGTTGACCGTGTATATAAGGGCATTATCAGTGGCCAACCTGTGCGCCTGCCAGCAGACAAGCAGCACACCCATGAAGCGGATGCAGAGCAGTGCGATGGCCGTGGAACCAACGTCGATCATAGCGCGGTTGAAGAGGCCCTCGAGCCGGTAGTCGCATGAGGCCCGGTGCGCGCCGTAGCCTTGGCAGCCTCGTGGGCAACACGACGGCGGAATGGCCAGGCCGCGGGCGCGGTAGTCGTGCGAACCATTGGGTCCTCCGCAGCAGTGCAGCGTGCGTTGCGCGAATTCGAGTCCGGTCCCCTGGCAGCCGTCCAGGTCTCGCACGACTACGCTGCGTACGGCGGCGCCAATCACGTGTCGGTACTCGAACGAGGCGACGGCGGCGGCAATCTCGCAAGCTATCATGCAGGACAGGATGCCGGCGAACATGTAGAGCGCCCGGTAGTTGTCACGCCGCAGGCCGGGGACCAGCAGCAGGGCGAGCGGGAAGGACAGCACGCCCATCACGATCAGGATGATGGGTGTGCCCAGACGACCGGTGAAGAAGTTGGAGTACGGCGACAGCCGGCCATGCCAGTGACTGCCGACGGCGATCATCGCCACGGCAGACATGAGGAGCACGGCCGCAAACACGCCGACCGCCTTCTTGAGCGCGCTCTGCATCGGTGGCTGTCGACTGGGAGCGTCGTGACTCGAGCACTGAGCGGGCTTCTGACCTTCGTGACGCGAGCCGGTTTGGGACATTCCGTGGTCCTTGGCGCGTCGCAGCGCCCGGCCCGCGACAAGTGCAGCTCGAGGGGCTGCCACCTGCGCCCTGACTTTGGGCGCGACACGAAGTCGTCCGCTGGTGACAGCTCAATAGAGACAATGGCAGGCAGCGCTCCGGGGCCCGAACCACACCGGTGACAGGGAAGCGACTCGGGCCGCACTTGTCGCCCCACATAGCGCCGGTCATTACCTCTGCAGCTTGTCTGTGCTTTCTAGATGCGATTGATAGTCAGGACTATAAGGAGAGTCGTTGGTGCCGCGCACTGCTGTATTCAGTGCATGCAGACCTTGTCAATCTCATTCAACAAGCTTCGTCGCATTCACTTTCCTGCCTGAGCTTTTCGTGAACTCAAAGAACCTATGGCTGTGTTGGTGACGTTATGTGCAAGGGGATGTTGCAGGTTCGATACTTCAGCGGAAGCGATCTTCAGAAGGCCCAATGAAAAAGTATCGCTCAAGCTATGTTAAGATTCTCTGGCTATACGCAGTTTCTCTTCCAAACAGAAATTTTCATGTGATTATATTGTCTTTCATTCCACTTTTATTTTCTGCGCGCATCCGCAAATAGGTTTGGATTCAGTGCGAAGCAGTATATAAGAATAAAAAACATTCAATTTAGGTTTCTTTTCCCAGGAGGCTACTGCAGTGTCGCGGCTTCATGATGCAGAAGGCAGTCACGTGTGAGCAGGACATTAAATACAAGCAGCGCCTTGGCACGCGCTGCTGCTCTATTATGCCGCTTCCCGTGCTGCTACTCGTTCTGCGTTCTGACAGCCGATGACTGGGGCAGCCGGAGCGAGTGTAAAAATTTGTGTCCTGCATCCACGCTACCACCTTTTCGTTTCATGATGTCATCACAGTCGAAAATAAATCGAAATTGGCTGTAGAAATAATTTTGGCTGTGGTTTGAGAGAGGGACAAATAAAAAGTCATTGTCAGTTTAAGGGCGGGGGGGGGGGGGGGTATTTTTTTTCAACCGGACGCAAAGAAATTTTCATGAGGCGGGCCGTAATCAAGAAGGCAAAAGTTGGTATTGTTGCGACCGAGATGCCGGAAACGAGCGGCGCCACCAGAAACTCATTAACGAAGTCGTCATGACCGAAAAGCCGGATACGAGGCAACGTACGTCCCGAAAGCAGGAAACGAGCCGAGCCCTGGTAACCACTTCAACATTACCTCAGCAGGGGGCTGGCGACTGATTTTCACCCGAAGGAGTCCTGCTGCCTTCACGTGGCCCGGCTGCGATAAGGATTGCCTCGGCGAACTTCATAATTAAAAGGGCGGTCCAACATCTTCTCCTCCTTCGAACCATCGGCGTGGTATTGGAGGAGAAACCTCAACTGAGTCCTCCCTAGAAGACTTCATAGGACGACGCATACTATTTAACTATCTGAAGAATGCAGAGGATAGAGTATTCGGCATTCAGCTACCAACATGTAAATAAACGTTACAAATAGTATCACTCCCAACTCTCCTCGTACTCTTCTCTCCTGCCCTTAGGGACTCCTGGCCTGAAGGCGACGCGAGTCCACGACAGTATTACGTTACAAATAAGTGGAAAGCGAGTACAATTCTGATGGTATATATCCTGATCCGACCCTTCCAGCGGAATGTTTTGAGAGGCGGCCTATGAAGAGTCGCCAAAAATAGTGTATAGTTGCTATTGAATTAAAGATTGAGATGAATGTAAAAGAGAGTTTAAGCGGCAGTTTTAACAGTTGCTGAGATTCTAGGATTCAATGAGGCTGAAAGGAATAATTGGTGAGCGGCCCGAATAAGCAAGAAACCTTTACTGTATACGTTGGAAAAATCAATTATACCTAGCCGTAATTTATGAAGGATATATTGTAGTGGTAGCAGTGTTGCCTCACTGCTGCCTCACTATCCTTGTCTGATATATAGTAAAACCACCTCGTAAAGAGGGGAGGAATGGGAGGTGAGGGAAAGGGGGCGGGCCGGAGGTGGAGAATGTGCTCCCAAATGACGCACGTCCGTCTGCTTTTCTCTTTCACTCTTCCGTCAGTTTCCTTCATGTTCTCTATTTTTCTTCTCTTATTTTCTCTACCTCTTTTTATTTTCTCTCTCAGACAGGTGTAAAGAGAAGCGAGAATACAACCATACGCATTCCTTATGAAGGCCGGTCTCCGGCTGAAACGTTGAATAAACGCTTTCCCCATTTTGTTACCAATTCCGAGGGCCTACTACTTATCTATCTATCTATCTATCTATCTATCTATCTATCTATCTATCTATCTATCTATCTATCTATCTATCTATCTATCTATCTATCTATCTATCTATCTCTTTCTCTCTCTCTCTCTCTCTATATATATATATATATATATATATATATATATATATATATATATATATATATATATATATATATATATATATATATATATATATTGTCACGAAGGTGATCAACAAGGCTCAGCAAAAGTAGCACGTCCTGCTTTAATGATGGCGTCCAACTCGATCAGAACGCTCGCACGATCTCCGCTCTTCTTCGTCTTCGGACTGTAGGAGGGGTGGCCATAGTGGGTAGCTCGCTGCCGGCAAGAAGTAATCGTAGTGGGCACATCCCCTCGCGTCAATATATATATATATATATATATATATATATATATATATATATATATATATATATGAGGGAAATAGCAGACACGACTTCGCAGTTATCGTTTATTGCCAACAATTTATTGCCAAGAGCGAGAAAAATTCACGCGACTAACACACAGCAACACATTCTTCGCCGGTGCTTTAACATAGTGAGTTTGAAACACGTGACACCATCCTCTTAAAGGTGCAGGATGGAGAAAGGACATGGATAAAGGCCACTTGTGCGCAAGTCGCGTGATTTGTCACGTGACAAGTCACGTTACGGGGATTTGGCTGGGAATGTCACGTGACAATTCCTGCTACATGGTTCTTGGCGGTAACATGTCACATGACTAGCTGTGACGTCATGTTACGTTATTTGGGGCACGTGTCTAGGTTCAAATTGGCTTGGCGGGCAGTGCCCGGTTGTGACGTCCTCCTCCTTTCCCTCCTCATCGTCACCTCCCTTTCCCACCTTTTGCTATAATATACTGTACATGCCTAGTACGCTATGCTTCACCCTCTCCCCTCCTCCTCGTCACTTCCCTTTTCCACCCCCTTACTATTAATCATAGGGAAAATTAGCATCCACCTGTTTGTAGCGCAAAGCTACATGGGAATATATGCTTGTAGCCTCGGACAAAAGCGAATTTTTAGGCGACTAAGAAGCCTCGTTTCTGAGAAATCCGCATGAAATTCCTTGTAGCTTTCTGCTACAAACGAGTGGATGCTAATTTTCCCTTTCATAAAGGTTACTACCACCTTGCGGGTTTCCTCAGAACTCATTTTCCATGTGTATACCAGTGTGTGCACTGCTACGATGTTACGATGATGATGATGATGACTGTGGTGCGGTTAGGAAAGGACGCTAATTTCTGTAGCCCATATTACGATGCCTTTGTATAGTAGTGGGCAGAGGGCATCTGCGCAAAAGAAAGAAGTGCGCGCGCACATATTTTATGATGATGATGATGATAGTTATCAGTTCGCACGTAACACTTAACGCCCGTCTTAGAGAGCTTCGCTCTTATAAAACGAAAAAAAAAGAGAGAAAGAAGACTAAAATGTAAAAAAAATGATATCAGTAACTTAAATACGATGAAAAAACAAAGTTGCAGCGAACTAAATGTTGCGGTATTGAAAGTTCTTCCTCATAACGACGTTATGGTAACCAGTAGGGAATCGCGAATACACCACGTGGTGGTCTTTGAACTTACCGATGAATTAGACTCGCGAACTTCGCGGCCGTGTTGTGTCCAGAAAACTGATTCTAAGATAGTCGCTTTAATATTGAAAGACGGACCGGAAGGTGAACATATTTGGAAACGGGGATGGGTCAAAGAACTTGTCGCGTGTGACTTGTGGTTATTGAATCGTATCCGGAAAGGCTTCTCCGTCTGACCGATATACTGTTGATTGCATTCGGTTCACCGTCGTGGATGATGTCGCCAGTGAAGGCCGTCTTTCAGAATGGCTGGCATATGCTGAAGGACGAACCGTGGCCGCCTTCCGAGAGGACAGGGCACTCGGTGCGCACGCAAGCTGAAGCTTGCATGTGTCGATCAGCCGTCGGTGAGGCATCAAGAACGATCGAATACGTCGCAGCCAGGCCAGCGAAATCTTCTCGAGGAGCAGACAGGGATTAAGCATTGTGCCAGTGCCGCTGTACCTTGCCCACTCTTTGACATCGTTAAAGCCCTCGACAATGTTATTCGCTCAAAACTATTGCATAAACCCGACCTTATGCTGAATAACCCACTGCTTGGTGACTGGATATGTGTATACGGTTCACAACCGCCGAAATACATTTAACGCTCTTATTTCGTCCAAAGCCCACATATCTTCCGGTGTGCCGCAGAGATCAGTGCTTGGACCTTTGCTCTTTATGCCATACATTAATGACCACCAGATGTAGTTTCCACTAAAATTAGTCTTTATGCTGATTATTGCGCCCTGTACCATGGAATCAATTCATCTTATGATCATAAAAGGCTCAATGATTCATTCTCAAGCTTTTGTAGGTGGTGTCATATATACTGGGAGATGAACATTAATTTTCAAAAGGCAGCCTACATGTGCTTTAGCAGGCAGACAGCTCCATCAACGTTTAATTATTCGTTTAATAATTACATAGTGCAGCGGGTCTCAGAATATAAGTACATTGGCCTAATTTTTACCGGAAACTCACCTTGGTCTAACCGCATTAATACTACTTGCAACAAAGCTCTGAAAGAGCGTGGTTACCTTAACGGTTCATTACGTTTCGCTCCAAAAGAAACAATATTGCTTACATATAATACCATCGCAAGACCAATTCTCGAGTATGGCGTTTGGTACCCTTATAAGGTTGGTGACATCAAACGCATTGAATCAATTCAGAAAAAGGAAAAAAAAGCCATTAGCTTTATTTACCGGCGCTTTGATTTCAATTTCTCACCATCACCCAGCTCACGTACCTTGGTCTAACCTCACTCTAACCGCGGGATTGAGTCTCTAAATTGTTTTCCCTCTCTTTCTAGTTCACCGCAGTACTCCTCGCACATCAGCTAATTACGCCTCTGAAATTATCATTCTCCAGAAACAGCCACACAGTCAACGCATGCGTGTTTTATTCACGCAGACACTTTTTGTTATGTCTGCGTCACAACCGAGTTCTGCGCATGCGCAGTACGTTCCCTTTCCTTCTCCCCGCTCCCATATCCTTTCCCACTTCGGGGATAAAAAGCATTCGCACGCCTCAAATAAACTTTTTGTATGTTCGAGCTGTATGTGTCTCGAGAAGGGGGGGGGGGGGGGGGTAACTGGTCCGGCCTGCGTGCCGTGGCTATGCTACACTTTTTAAATAGCTTTTTTTTTTTCAGGACTATAGAGGCTTGGAACAATGTACCAGGCGACATTCGGTCGCTACAAAGAGGCGAATTCTTTAATGCTCTAAAATATGTGCACTCATACGCATGCGCTGGTTCTCCGTCAAAGAAAAAAATGAGAAAAAAGGAAAAGGGAGGAGGCACCTTATACTGTATTAGGTGTGCGGCTCTAATACTGTAATACTGTAATACTTTAATACTGTAATATAGTCCTACATAGAATTTGTTGTTCCTTTTTTTTTTTGTTTACGTAATGCTGTTCGTAATTTTCGTATTCATATAAGTATTACGCTGACTGTATCTAATGTGCTTACAGTGTTTCGTTCTTTATTGTACTGTAACCACTCCCGCGACTGCACTGCAAGTGGGCTGCAATATGAATGAATGAATGAATGAATGAATGAATGAATGAATGAATGAATGAATGAATGAATGAATGATGCGAAGGATATAGCGCCACCGGTCATTTTTTCACGACTTTCAGGGCCAAGTTAAAAACATTATTCTGTTTTAGGGGTTACGAGGATACTCGTTTCCGTTGTAAGAAACGACCTTCTCATTTTCAACGAAACTGAAAATAAAAAAATCCGAGCGGTAGACAGAGTTCCTTGAATTCCTTCGTCTGTTACCTTTAATATCACGTGGTTTCCCAATGAGCGCAGTGTACTTTCGTTGACAAATTATGATGATTTGTGGGCTTTTACGGTCCCAAAACCACGATATGGTTATGAGAGACGCCGTAGTGGAGGGATCCGGAAATTTCGACCATCATGGGGTTCTTTAACGTGCACTGACATCGCACAGTACCCGGGCCTCTACATTTCGCCTCCATCGAAATGGAGCCGCCGCGGCCGGGATTCGATCCCGCGACCTTCGGAGCAGCAGCCGAGTGCCATAGACACTGAACCACCTTGGCGGGGCACAAGCAAATTTTGACAGACGTACGTGTCATATAGCAGTTAAAGTTAACAAGTGCGGACACGTAAAATATCTTGCCAATATCATTGCTGACTCTTTTTCTCATCTAATAAACCTTTGATTTAAAATTGGCGCATTTTCATCTGAACTGAAAAGATCCCAAAATTGTCTTTGTATATAAAAAAGGTGACAAGGGATTGATTTCCATCTATCGCCCAATTTCAATACTGTCAGTTATAGAGAAATGCTTTGAAAAACGTCTGACTGACATTCTTTGCTCCACGCAATTTGGCTTTCGTGCAGGCCACTCTACTAATCTTGCACTTCTTTCTTCCACCGATAAAGTTAAGCAATACATTGACGCAGGTAAATATGCTGGACAGTAGCGCACCCAGGATCTCTGCCGGGGGGGGGGGGGGGGGGGGTTCAACGTTTCACGATGAGCCGGGCAAGCGATTACACAGTTGTTGCGTGTGTAAAAAAAAGTAAATAAAGCGCCAAATATTAGTTACATCCATGATTCTTATTATTTTTATTGTTTTTTTTCGGTGTTTTACAGGCATTATATATATAGCTCCACATTCTTCTAGGACCTAGGAGCAGTTACGGAGTGGGAGGGGGGTTAGGTCGGCTTCAGGGGGGAGGGGGGTTACAACCCCCCCGTCGGTGCGCCACTGATGCTGGAGCAGTATTTGTTGACCTCACGAAAGCGTTCGTTTCTATTCTCCATAATATTTTACTTGCTAAACTACACGCGTTGGGAGTAGCAGGTCCTGCCCTGCACTTTTATTCACAGTTGCTTAACCAATAGACAACAGGCTGTTAGTATTTATAACCACATTTCAAACTTCAAATTAATTGATAGGGGAGTTCCTCAGGAATCAGTAATAGCCCCACTACTCTTAACTATCTACATGAACGATCTACCCATTTTTCGTACTGTCTACCTTATACCGACGACACTACGATTCTAACGAATAGTGACTCAATTGATAGTCTTACTTCTGTGCTTAACTATGATCTAGAGAACATCATTCACTAGTGTCGTCGTAATTCATTAAAAATTAATCCAAGTAAAGCCGTGTTTATGCGTTTTGATCCCGCTCAAAAGACAACCATTGTCATTCCAAATATAACTGTCAACATTTACCCCACTGAGGCTTCCAATCACTGTCGCTTTTTCGGAGTCATCCTTGATACAGATTTGAAGTACATTTCTCATATCTCACATCTAAAACGAAACACTGCATATGACATCCGTATTCTTATAAAAGCCCGTCCATACTTTGTTCTCAATGCATTGCTTTCTCTTTATCATGCGTTCATTCGCAGTCACTTCACTTACTGCATTGCGTCTTGAGGAAACGCATATAGCTCTCATCTTGCTCCTTTACGATACGTACAAAATCAGGCCATCCACATTATCATCTCTCAGTCACCGCGGTGTAGCTTATTTGCTCTTTTGAGAGATCCCCGCATTGTCAGCATTCGTAAGCTATCTACTTTTAACGTAGCAATCGTAGTTTATAACTCTATTCACGCAAACATTCCACTGATTATTTTTGGCACAGAACAACTGTTTAATCGAAATAAAACTCGATTAGCATTGGCTAATAACTTTTTATTACCTAAAACTATAAAAAATTGGGGTAAATTCACGTTTCCCTTCACAACGATGTCATTAAGGAATAATATATCTAGCGACGTAAAGCATGTATTCTATCGTATACAACTTCAAAAAACATTTGCTGTCCCATTTTCTGACATTGTGATTTAAGCGATACATCTAATATGTTCCGCTTACTTTACTTTATTTCACCATCGATCATTATGTTTACGCAGCGTTTGATTTGACAGCATCTATATACAATTGCTAGTAGCACTAAATCTTTACTGCATTAGTATCGCGTATGCTTCGTTTCTTTATTTCTCACAGAAGGCATGTTTTGATGTCATGTTTTAGTTCTTCTTATCTCATGTTACTTATTGTTAACAACTATCTGTTATTTGTAGGCAGGTTGCTCTGACCTGATTTGTTTTGTACTTTTTAACTAGTACAGGAGGTCCCTCTGCAGCCCAGGGCTTTGGGACCTCTTCATATATGATACGCTGTTTTGTACTTTCATATTTAAATGAATAAAATTATTCTTTAAAAAATTTGTTACGTTTGATTGTGATGTTATTGCTCCGCAGGAATATACTGACGCACTTCTGTACGCATGCAGCAGTGAAGCCGAGATTTATGATGGACACACGTACGTTATGTCTTCTCTCGTCCCGTGGTGTGTGCAGCTAATGCTGCGTTCTCACTCAGCGCTCTGCGTTGGCAGTACATCTGCGCGCGAGAAATTTGGGAGCAACTTCAAATAGCTTGCTTGTTCCTGGTTTTGGAACATTCAGCCGTTACGCACCGCACCGCTGCCTTGCTTTCCGACACTTTGTACCCAACCTACTTCTATTGTAATGCACTCGTTTCCAAGTGATGCATTTATACAACTACAAATTTGTTCAGGATAAGCCATCGGAAATTTTTGGATTACTAACATGGTGAATTAAAAACGAAATTTCTGAGAAATCCGCATGGATTTCCTTGTAGCTTTGCTACTTGCTACAAACGGGCGGGCTTAAACACCGGGAAGCACAACCCGGCTACAAGCCGGCTTGCTTCAGCTTGAACCATGGCTACTTCTGGCTTGCGCTCAAGCAAGCGCTGGAGACGTATACATCTACGGCTGAAATCGGGCGTCTTCAAGATTTCACATTCAAGACACTGGCTAGGCTTCAGACCGATAGGTGCACGTGAAAACGTTCACACTTAATTGAAATTTGAAGTTCCATGTGACCAAGTACTGACAAACCAATTTTAGGAAAAGTGCTTGCAAACTGCGATAAGTCGCGCACAGCACGTGATGTGAAAATCAGATTTTATATTAAAGCACATTGATTATACTAAATCATGCTTTTGTTTAGCTCTCGCCTCCCAGTTATTCCTAAATACTTGCTCGCCTACAACGCATGCAACGGGTTCACATGTAAATAGTACCCAACCCATCTCCCACCCCCCGATTCGCCAGATTGCCACTTATGCATTCAACAGCTTCGCGAAGACAGGTTTAATTCACTTTCGTGTTGTACCGATTCCTGACAGAGAGATCAGCTCTTTTTTTTTTTTTTTTTGTCTGTAGAATGAAAATTGGGCAATATAACTTCAACATTTTATACTTTGAGTATGCGAGAGAACGACACGCGAGGACTGTTGGGCCAAGTCAGCATCTCCTGCCGCGAGCAAGCTGACCTTTTTCACGCACAGCCAAACGTGTGCGCATGGTTCTCCTTAGGCACAGACCACCGTGGGCAGGGTTCTCCATTACGATATTGGTCGTCTTCCCAAACCTCCTCCCACAGAGGCCATTTCGCTCAAAACGCAGTGCAATATATACACGGGGCAGATTTGGCGCATCCCTGAGGTGAATATAAAAGAGCCCCTCACCCCCTTCTTTTTCATCGTGCGCGGGCGTATGCTTGGAACGACAAGAAGTTAACCTAGTTGGCAGGGATGTTATGTGGGGTTTAACGTCCCAGAACCAGCTCTGATTATGAGAGACGCCGTAGTGGAGGGCTCCCGAAATTTCGACCACCTGGGGTTCTTTAACGTGCACCAACATCGCACAGCACACGGGCCTCAACATTTCGCCTCCATCGAAATGCAGCCGCCGCAGCCGGGATTCGATCCCGCGACCCTCGGATCAGCAGCCGAGTACTAGACCAAAACTTCTTACGCGTGCCGTCTCTGAGACGTCGTTAACGTCTCGGATATCCGTCTCGAAGACGTCTTAAATCCTTTGTGTGCTAGCTGGGGTACCATACCACCGTGGCAGGGCCTAGTTGGCAAGGATGCACCGCGAGAGGAAGTAAGGCATGCGCAGACATAAGGGAAGAGAATTATGCGACACGAACGCCGACTAACAATTGAATGAACTCGCAGTGCATGTGGCGAAAAAGAAGGCACATATAAGATATCTACGCATGGTCAGGAATGACAGCACCACTGGTCAAACAACCGCGCATGAGGGTCTACGCGAGAGATATACTTCTGTTCAAGTATTCCATTTCTTCGTTATGCAAGTTAGTCGAATGCGTCTTGCGCTTACACTTCCGCTACTGTTGATCATGCAGAACCTCAGCAATCGCAGACATTTCTTCGTTCTTATCTCTGTGTGAAACTGCACATTCAATTAAATTTTGGTCGTCTAAGCCACAGTGCTGCACAATTCTTGAATATCTTAATAACATTCTAGGCAGTTGAAAGAACGCATTCGAAAGAAAGATTCTGGAAGCATTTTTATCAAGGATTAAGGCACGTGTATAAGTGACGCCTCTGTACCGCTCAGTGCGGAAGGGTCTTTTTAGGGGCGAAGCTCCTCAACCTTGTCCTGCGTCAGGCGTCAGGCGTAACCGGCGTGCCGGGAGGCACACGCCGAGGGCGAGCGCGTGCCTCCCGGCTCGTGCCTCTCTCTCTCTCTCCTGGCGCGTGCCTCTCTCTCTCTCTCACTCTTCCATCTGCTGTCTTGTGAGAGAGAGAGACAGAGAGAAAGAGAGAGAGAGAGCGAAAGGCGCGCGTTGACTATGGAAACGCTCTTTCTTAGATGAACGCTCTACCAGCTCGCAAAGAAGGAGAACGCGCCCTCACCCGCGAGAGACAACGTTGGCACAGGCAGCGTCTCCTAGCGAGTTTCTTGATTGAGAAATACCGACTGCTCGCGTTGGAGAACCGTTCACCGGCCACCCATATATATATATATATATATATATATATATATATATATATATATATATATATATATATATATATATGCACTGGATCTTGGACTTGCAATGAAGTGCCGGTGGGAGATTTCACTTAATTGTGCATAGTTGAACCATAAGGATTCGTAGCGTGCGCGTTAACTAAATTAATCCGGAACTCGGCACGATCTACGATGAACCTCCCGATCTTCGCCCACTCATCATCATTCACTCCGTGGATATGCTGTGAATTTTTTTGACTAATGCCGTGCTTTAGCACATGATTTGCTTGTACACGCCTGCGCTGCTGTTTTTCCCGGTAATTCTACATTTTGTAACGCTTTGGTCCTAATAAATCAGTTGGTTGGTGTGCGCTCGATCTGTACGTGTCTTTTCTTTTATGGTGTCCGTTTCCTGTTGTCGCGCGCTTAATAGAGCGAACTTCCAGGTCGCGAGGGTTTCAAGCTCGGGAATGTCGCTTGCGATACAGGTCTTGATTTTATAACCATGTCCAGTTCATCATGCGCAGTTGGACGTTTCTCGACCGCTCCTGCCTTGTGACTGGTGATGTCTCCGCGAATGTGCATCGCGTGCCTGCTATTTTGCTTGCACAACTCACTGGCTGTGTGTTCTGCCGCTGAAGTAACCGTGGAACATTCCGACTGAAACTGTGCTGTGATGACGTGTGTCGTGCATCGTATGAAAGTGTTAATGAAGTGATGTGTTGCTCATTGTGGCGGCACTTGCATTCGCCAAGAACACAACATATTTACATGCTATTATAATGAGATGTAAATATGTTATGGCTAGATAGTTACCAATTCAATGCGGTAAATTCATGGTGTTGAAAACTATACAGGCATCGCGACTTGTACATCGTCCAGGAGATTCCGTCATGGGGCTTCGCCTATATACTATTTTGTTATAGGAATGAAAGTACCCGGCCCAGACACGTTATTGTTCTTGCTGGCTCATACTCACAAGGGTGATTGGATACACAGTAGGTGGTGACCATGAGTAAAGTTGTAAATAAAAGGAAGACTCACAAGTTACTAACCACCAAAAAAAAAAAAGAAGGAAGGAAGGAAAACCGCTAATGTTAACGAATCAGGGCTAGTAAAGTCTCATTCAAAAGAAACACATGAAGTTACTTAAAAATGAAGTTGTTCCTCGTGGTCGGAAGCACCATAGAGTGTATTTTTCCGGGCGGCTTGTATGAATTTGTGCAGAGTGGTTCAAATATCATTGCGGCTTGTACAAAACTGACACGCCCCAAATGACAAAAGGTTTGCTGTCGTGAAGGTTAGGCCCGGCTTACCAGTATACCCATTATGAGAAACATTCTGCGGAGAGAGAACTAACGGCGACATAACAAAAGAAGATGGTCGTTTGTTGCTGGCACTTTTCAAACTCAACGTATAGAGATCACTTAATGATAATGAGATTTATAAACGCAAAAAGTGAGACGGGGAACTCTACGCCGAAATATTAACCTCGCACTGTCGTGAAAGGATCGTGTGAAAAGATCGTGAAAGGATCGCGAAAGGATGGAAGATGTCTCGGTGCATTTAAGGAGTAGGAAAATATCGTTCCTGTAACAAAAGATAAATTGAGCAATACATTATTTAGGGCTGGACCGATCGTGAAAGGATGGAAGATGTCTCGGTTCATTTAAGGAGTAGGAAAATATCGCTCCTGTAATAAAAGATAAATCGAGCAATACATTATTTGGGGCTGGGCCATCTAAAGCCGGCGTCGCGAGGCAGTCGGCTGATTCATTCCGGAAAATTTCAGTATTGATAGGCTGCGCGGTACAAAAATTGAAGATATCCTTAGCAGATGTGATTGCTTTGTAGACGTTAAATGAGCACAGACAGGCAAATCACCCGTAAAAATGATTATACTTAAGACTGCCGATCGAGGACTCAGTTCTCTGACAGCCAATGTGACTGCGAGGAATATATATGGGTGAAATCGGACAAATGGATAGTAAACGACCAGTTAAGTTAACTGGAAAAGATGCCAAATCCTGCCTTATATGAAGATATTGAGGTGCATCCATGCAAGTAACAGAGTGATCAGAAAATTGCGCGAGATGATCCTGAAGTATAAGTCCAGGAAAATACGCGTAGGAATATATCATCTCTCTTTTTTAAATGGAACCGGAAATTAAATTAATCTGTAATGAATTCGGTCAAGAGGAAATTAAGTTCGGCAGAACAACTTGAGGCTCGAGTAACAGAGACGGTGCAAAGATGACTTGAAAACTTCGATAACGGTGCCATCGAATTTCGAAAAAAAAGATGGAACGGGAGATGTGTTAAAAACTGATTGGGAACGAGAGAGGTGCCTCGTATACAGAGCCTTAAAAAAGTCTGCACATGAAGCCGCTTAAATCTTAAAGCGAGGGGAATAATTCGAGGTTACAAATAAAATACACAACTGGCAACACGGCTCGGCGGCCCAAGACACAAACACAGCGCCTGCCTTTCCAGCCAGTACGCTCGAGGAGGCCGCATCGGAAGCGAACTTTGACTTTTGTGTAAATGTGTAAATAGTTCCGCTCTGTTATGTCGCTCTATCCCTATCTTTATCCTTTAATATCCCTCACCCCCTATTTCACTTACTGGAGGCCGCGGTTCAGGATTCTGCTGACCCTGAAGCCTGAACCACGGCAGTTACTGTGGTCTCCGGCACTTACTTTCCTTTTCCTCCCACATTTCGTGTATATGTTTGCTCCAATAAAGAACAAATACGACCGGGCAGCACATCCGGAAAAAAATAAAACAGCCGAATTCCGGGATGGCGCGCACATAACGTTTGTACATCATGAGTAACATTGCAGTGCGCATTCCTGTAGTTTTATGGCTAACCCGTTCCAGTAACCCCATGGCACGCTCACCGTTGCGAGTATACTGCTTCGGATTTGTTTTTTGCCAATTTAAACTACCGTCATATATGATATACTTAAATAATGTTAGTTGCAGTATCTGTTCATTTCGACAGTGACGGGAAACAAAAACAGGACTTGACAAAAACGTGCGCGACTACACATATATAGCTAGGTGGGCCTATCTTCTTTTTCCTTGACACGCGCTCGTGATCCGGCGCAATCTGGCGATTGGGGCGCATTCTCGGGCGTATTCTCGCGGTGCTGGCCACGGTGCGCGAGCGGCGTTGTTCGAGGATGCTGAAAGGCCCGTAGCGCCCCATGGCCGAAAAGAAGGAGGACAGGCCCAAGGGCTTTGAGCTCTTCTATGTGGCGGCCGCCTCCGCCTGGCTCGGCTCGGTGGCCATGGGCACCAACTTGGGATACTCGTCGCCAGCCATACCGAGCCTCCAAAGAAACGTTACCGACGGAGGCCTGGAAATCAACGAGAGCGAAG
This sequence comes from Hyalomma asiaticum, assembly GCA_013339685.2. Taxonomy (NCBI): domain Eukaryota; kingdom Metazoa; phylum Arthropoda; class Arachnida; order Ixodida; family Ixodidae; genus Hyalomma; species Hyalomma asiaticum. The sequence goes on from CM023481.1 coordinate 337,737,584, forward strand.
AGAGCTGGTTCGGCTCGCTGATGACGCTTGGCGCGCTCACTGGAGGACTGGTAGCCGGATTTTTGGTGGACAGCTTAGGCCGTAAGTTGTCCATCATTTTCTCCTCGCTCGGATTCATAGCTGGCTGGGTACTTATCGCCACCGCGAGCACCGTGGTCGTGCTCTGCCTCGGCCGCGTCATCACCGGCTTCTTCACGGGCCTCATATCGCTCGCCGTACCCGTGTACGTGTCCGAGATCAGCCGGCCTCAGGTGCGTGGCACGCTCGGTACTGGCATCCAGCTGTCCGTCACCATCGGCATCCTCGGCGTGTTCTTCTTTGGCAAGTACCTCAGCTGGAGTTCTTTAGCCATCCTCTGCCTCACTGTGCCGGCTGCCATGGCCGTTCTCATGATCTTCATGTCCGAGTCGCCGCGCTGGCTACTGCAGAAAGGCAAGCGCGAGGAGGCGCTCAAAGCGCTGCAGTTCCTCTACGGCCCGGGCACCGACTACGAAGGAGAGCGAAACAACATCGAGACGAATCTCAAGATGAACCCTTCTGAGAGCTTCCACGTCAAGGAACTGCAGCAGCCGTTCATCTACAAGCCGATCCTCATCAGTCTTTTCCTCATGTTCGCGCAACAGATGTCGGGGATCAACGCTGTCATGTTTTACGCTGTGTCCATCTTTCAATCGGCAGGGACAACCATTCCACCTGAAGACTGTATGGTGATCATCGGAATAGTGCAAGTGATTGCCACGCTGGGCGCCACCATGGTGATGGACAAGGGCGGCCGGCGCGTGCTACTCCTCACATCGGCTGCGCTACTGGCACTCAGCCTGGGCGTGCTGGGTGGTTACCATTACGTCAAGGCCACCAAGGGTGACGAGGCCGTCGAGTCGATCGGGTGGCTGCCGCTCGTCTGCTTGTCGCTCTTCATCATCGGTTTCTCCTGTGGCATGGGCCCCATCCCATGGCTCATGATGGGCGAGCTTCTGCCGCTGCGTGTGCGTGGCTTTGCCACGGGAATGTGCACCGGTTTTAATTGGACCATGGCCTTTGTGGTGACTAAGACGTTCAACGACATGCTGGACCTGCTAAAGCCGCACGGCACCTACTGGTTCTTTTGCATCATCATGATCATCTCCTTCTTCGTGGTCGTGCTCACACTTCCGGAGACCAAGGGAAAAACGCTCGAGGAGATTGAGGCCGCCTTCCGCGGAGGCTCACATGAGCCGCCTAAGAAGCCTTCTGAGCCAGTTGCTGCTGAAGTAACTGCTTCGGTCGCAGTTCCCGCGCCTCCTCCGGCTACATCATCATCCCCAGGGCCCGGTGGTGCCGCAACCGCAGGTTCCGATATGCCGTCACCCAAGAGGCCTTCAGTGCCCTCTACACATTCTAAGCTCACGTCACCTGATAAGACCGTGTCACCCAACCGCAAGGCCTCCAAAAGCACCGTTTCCGAGGCGGTACCCACGGAATCCGCGCCGAAAAGTCCAAACACGAACCACCAGGACAAAGAAGGAGGCAATGACGGCGGCGGCGGCGGCGGCAACTAGCCCCTGCCCACTTGCTACAATAAAATGCCCTCTTTGTGTCACGCTGCTCGCAGCCTGATTCATGTGTACACACAGCGCTGTGCGCTCACTGTATAATGTAGATCTTGCGCAAGGAAGAGCGCTGGTCTAGCGCATGGCATGAACGCTTTGCTTTTTGGCAAATTTGAGCTCAAATTCAGACAATGACGTAAATAAGAGCCGCACACACCACGTGCGCTCCTTCCAAAACAATGCATTAACCATGCAACTAGCGCGTGTGGTGTGCGTCTCATTCTATACGTCAGTGTCTCTTTTAGCGCTTTAATTTCCAGAGAAGTGCAGTATACCACTTGCCGTGACTTGCCGTGCGTTATTCAGAGCACACTAACAATTTTAATACCCCTATAAGGGTGTAACTGACTTATCCCATGGGCGACAGCCGTTTTTAGCTAATTCGAGATTGTGATCTCCCTGTGAGTCGTACAGCATTTTATGACATCAACATTTATTATTACATGCTACAGGCTGGCGCGACATCGCGGGAACATTACAGATGAACACACAAACTTACACTCAGCATACCGAACTAATTCAGAATATGGAACGATCGCCTATCACATTTGTAGGGCTCTACCCTAACAATCCCGCATGTATAATCCGGATGTCCTGACCTGCCATGTAGTTCCAGTAGAAAAATTACAGTTCTGCATCCGCAATTACAAAATAAAAGTTCATAGAAAACCTGCCGGTTTATGATGCGCTAACTGGTGGCCATGCGTCACACAGATCTGTTAACCTAAACCCGCCTAATATTCAATGCCTTTTTAATTTACCGAATTGTAGTTATCAGCATAAGCGTGCTCAGGGTTCTCGATTAAAGAATGGGAATGGAAAGGGGGCGGAGGCGGGATGGCGATTGGCGAAGGTTCAGTGCAGCGCCCCTTCCTCTTTTCAACCCTTCCCAATGAGGCCATTTCGGTCAAAGCGCGATCGATGGAATGGAAAGGTATGGGTTGGACCCGAAGGTTGTGGGTTCGGTTCCCACCGAAGGCAGGTTTGTCTTTTCGTCCCCTTTGATTACTTACTACTTACTCCACAATTACAATACTACAATGAACTTCCCCTATGCTTTCCTAGGCTTTTTTTTATTGATGTGAAGATAAATTAAGGAGTTGTCGCCATTTTTGGTGACGGCTACCCCTTTTCGCTTAAATGATGCAACATCATCGTAATAAAACATAAATAAAAATATAATCATAAACTAGTCCTAAAGAAGTCCGCTCGCGTCTCACACACACCAACACTGTAAAACCGGTCCAGTCAGTAATTGTCACTGATTTTCGTTTCTTCAAAGAAGCGTTGAAGGGCTTTTAAGGCCTTCTGGTGTATCTTTGGTGGCCATGGACATAATATTTTCTCAAGCGAAAAAGTGCACGCTCGATCTAATAAACGTATATCTTGTTCGAGTCGCTGTCTCTACGTAGTGTACTTGGGGCAATCAATCAACAGGTGATAGATATCTTCGTCGTCGTGGCCGCATGCACATGTTGAAGACGAAGCCCTTTGAATTTTGGTAAAAAAAATGTTTTGTGTAGGCAGTTCCAAGCCGGATACGATGAATGAGGTCGCGGGAGCTGATGGTCTAGTTGATACTCAAGATTAGGGTCGACTGCGTACAAAATGGATTCTTTTGTTCTCTCTGTGAACCAATTGAGCAAGCACAATTCCCGTTTTTGTCCTCGTAAGATGCGGCGTATATAGGATTGAGATATGGGAATGAGACGAATTTCTGAAGAATCATGAGCAATTTTCGCCTACTCATCAGCCAGTTCATTTCCTACGATTCCGCAATGACTTGGTACCCATTGGAAGACAATATGATGTTGTATAGTTCCATAGCTTGTGCAAGTCTTTTTTTTTTTTTTAGAATAGCGTATATGACACGTATATCTATATGTTTTGGAGTAGCACTTTCAATACATTTGAGAGCCGCCAATGAATCAGTAAGGACTGCCCACTTTCGAGGCGGTTTTGATAATTTAATAAAGCTGACTGCTAATAAAATGGCCACAGCTTCGATGTTGTTGAAGACGACGGATGACCTAGTCGGCATGCGTATTCCTCATGCAATTCGGGTACCATAAATGCTGATGTCGATGTCTCTTTGGTGACCGAACCATCCGTGTACACGTGGACGTAGTCGATGTACCTTTCAAACAGATGGTGTGAGACCAACTGCAACACTGCAAAGGGTGGTACATCGTGCTTACTGCGAAGGCCTTCAACTGATGTTTCGATACGTGGTGTCTCCAGAATCCAAGGTGGGTAGCTTAAATCTGATTGCCAATATGTTGAAAGAGGAAGCCGCGGAATAGATCATCAAACCGCCAAATAAGATATACATCTGTAACTTTCTCCTTTTAAAATGTAGCGCAAAAAAACAGGGACAGACAAAGAGCACAGGGCGGGCGCTAACTTCCAACTGTGTTTATTGAAAAAACGTACGTACATATATACAAGTCACAAGGGGCGGTAAGGTCATGACACTCGCGTTAATCAGGAAACTACTAGGGATATCATATCTTGAAGCAATGTGGCGTGAAATCGTATCACATTGCATGCTCCATGACTTATGTGCAGTTGCACGCCAATCCATCAGATTACAAATGTGACGCTGCTGGAGGAAGGAAACAAGGCCAAAGAAAGCAATAAGAATTGCTAGCGGAAAGTTTATAAGATTGGGTCGTATATAGCGAACACCAACGGCTCTGCAGAACACACACACACTGGAGGACAGTCAACAATACTTAGAGGGCCAATGGGGTGCGTCACAAACAATAAAAACCGGCAAAACGACAGCAATACTTAAGGCCAATGGGGTGCGTCACAATCAATAAAAGCCGGTTTTTATTGAACAGTCCTCCACGGTGGTTACGGCGTTTGGCTGCTGGCCCGAAGGACGCGAGCTCGATCTGGACTGCGGATGTCGCGTTTTCGATGGAGGCGAAAATGTGACATCCTGGGTTTCCAGTGAACGTTACAGGGCCCTGCAATACTTCTCCAAGTAATCCTCGAGCGACATCATTTAAGGGGCTTATTTCCTCACGAATCGCCTGCTGGAAATTTATTTCTTTTTAATTCGTTAGGAGCGTCGTTACAGCTTCAAGTTTGAGGGAAATTCTACCGTCCAAACTCGTCTCTCCTTTCGTCGAGACGAGCGCGCTTGAAGCTTCACTGAGGGGATGAAAAAGTTGTTGCTGTTGTGGTCAACGTTTATATGTATCTATAAACGTTGGTTGTGGTCTCTATAATTGCCGCGGTGATTTTATTGGTTATGGCGCTCGACTGCCACCCAAAAAACGCGGGTTCGATTCCGGTCTCCACGGTCGCATTTTCGATGGAAGCGAAAATGCCAGAGGCGCGTGCACTGTGCGTTGTCAGTGAACCACAGGTGGTCAAAATTTCCGAAGCCCTCCACTACGGCTTTTCTCTCCTTACTGTCTCTTTAAGCCCCTTTTACCTATACCTCCATGGACGTTTAGCTGTGCTCCCGACATGGGGCTGCAGAAATTAGCGTCCCTTCCTTACCGAACTACAATCATCATCATCAAGACACGATAGCGCGTCATGACTACGGTGGTAGTGTGGTGGCTAGAATTGTCACGACTTTGAACATTTTCTCTTTTTCTTTCAACGTATTCGCGCTTCCGCAGCGACGAAAAGCTTGTATGGCCAAGTGTTGTGGCCAGAGTCACTGCGGGGACACGGCACCACTCCACGGAATCCGTGGTAACTGCAGCTGCGAACCAGCCAATGGTAGTTCTGAAAATTATTTCGTAGTCCGCGAGAGTTATGTACGTGTTTTAGTGAAAGAAGAGCGGGTGCTTTCCGCATGTATTTTGAAACCAAGTTGCGAATTCACGCTGCATGTAGTGCAATAACATTCGTCTGGCTTGTTCACAAGAGTTTCTATATGACTAATCGGCAACGTTTTCGGGCCACGTTCGAGAAGTGTTGCAGGGCTCCTTTTTGCCCAGGTGGTCAAAATTTCCGGAGCCCTCCATTACGGCGTACCTTATCGTGGTCTCTTTCGGCACGTAAAACCTCAGCAATTATTACTAAGCGCAGTGAACGCGTCGTGTCTGAAATCCTTGGACAGGTCTACAAGAATATTTCAGGTATATATTCAGCAATTTGTCTGAAGTAGAGCACTGCACGGGCCGTGATTTTCGGCCCGGGCCCGGCCCGAGCCCGCCACTTGCTAAAGTTTACCCGCCCGAGCCCGGCCCGGTGAATAAAAATGAGGCCCGTACCCGGCCCGAGCCCGGAAAAAAACTTAACCTACCCGACCCGGCCCGGCCCGACCGCAAATCAGGCCCGACCGAGGCCCGAGCATGAAATTTCGAGCAAGAAGTTTTAAGCAGCTATAGTAGGCGTTTCGTTGTCGCATGCTTAGTTAGGAAGTACATTCCAACCTTCAGTTATTCAGTCGAAAAACGACTTAATTCGGAAATATTTTGAGCAACGATAATGGATGCAAAGAAGATTTATTGATCAGAGGTATACTGTACCTATTTCTTCGCATATTCGGATAGAAATCATCAAGAGAGTTTTGTAACACATTGTGACATCCAAACTGATTTGTAGCATGACTTTAGCTTTAATAAAAAGCACAATAAAAACGGAGGTGTTTTATCCTTCTTGTTTTTATTGCACCCTCTATCAAAAAGCTTGTCTACCAACAAACAGTCACACACCCTTCTAGATATTTAACACCACTTCTCAGTATAGTAGTAGCTTGCCTTAACATGAAGAAGATGAAATTCAAATCGATGAACGGTGTTTTAAATGCACGAATCTCGATTATAACTATAACAAACTGAGTTTTTTTTATAGTCATCAGTCCACCTGTCGACTGCCATTGAACAACGGCCATCCTCCATCGCTGCCTTCATTACTGGCTTCAGCGTTTCTCGCAAAGCACCGGCCACTTCGGCTGCCTTGTGGCAGTAATTATTTTGGCGGATAGTGTTCCGTACCGGGCACCGCCGGCGACAAACTCATCAGCAATTTTCAAAAATCCTTCATCTCGCACAACATCGAAGGGTCTCGTATCTTTAGCGCACCATCGGACGCACGAAGTCTCCAAGCTTTCCTTTAAACCGGAAGGAACCGCGGGCTTCTTTTCAGAACAGAAAGAAGTCAGGACAGCAGATCCTCACGTTGACCTGCACCTGTGCCTGTTCAGGTGAGGCGGCGTTCCCGTCTTACCGGTATCAAAGCCCAGAAAGGTTTTGCAGTCTTTGCATTGCACGCGTCCTGCTGGAGACAAAGTGCTAGAATCAACTACCAAAAGAAACTTCTTCGAAACGTCGCTTTTTGGGGAGTGCTTTGACACAAGCTTCAGTTTCCCGGAAGAAATGTCATCTTTCAAGCCTGCTCTCATTGTCCCCTGCATGCATGTAAAATTGCCCATTGCTCTTACACTCTCCTAATGATCATGTAGTTCTGGTTCCGAGGCAAGAAAATTGCTAAAGTGGTGCAGTTCGTTTATTTAGCACCTACCACGTGAGGTCCAACAATCCCCCCTCCCCCTTCTAATACGCTATGCAGTTTCTTGCCGCGCTCTTTTCTTTCTCCTATAATAGTGTATGTCTTCCTAATGTGGTTATCGCTAGGAGGTGGCCATTCATCCACAGTGGTAGCTCAGCAGGTACCCGAGGACATGATTTCGATTCCACGGCCCCATCGCCGCGCGTTTTGATGGGCGCAATTTGCAAGAACTCCTGTGCACGTGGATTTAAGTGCACGGCAAAGAACCCCATGTGGTCGAAATTAATTCTCGATGCCCCACTATGTTTGACTTATGGCCATATTGTAGTTTCGGCACTTAAAAACCCAGTAATTATCAGCGGGTAGCCTATGAGTTTACGCGGAAAGGAGTATATTAGCATGAGATGAACGAAAATATATCAGTCTATTTTTCGGCTTCGTTCCAGTTTGGTGATTACGGCGCCGCAAAGCTCTCTGCACTTAACGATTAGGTGCGTGTTGTTCAAGGCAACGGGACTTTCTTGACACGCAAATTGTAACCACTTTTTTCAAGCCAGAGATCTGACCAAGGGAATATACTTTGGCCTACGCTTATCTTAATAACAGTATACTATTTCTGTACGTTGCAACACTGTTACGGCGATAACATGGTGCTCTCACAACATGTATATTGCGGAATAAGACCGCAGCACATAGGCTGGCAAACCTTTTTCTTTTTTTTTCCTTTCGAATTGCATGAAACATAACAGTGGTGTTTAGCTTCTCACAGATTTTTCGTGTGCTAACCACTTCTTTCCGTCTTCTCATTCCTTAATCACCTGATTTGCTTTCCTGCCTTTCCTCCTTCTTCTATGGGCCTACATGGTAGCTAGCCGCGCGCGTTCAACCCGCACCACTACAGAAATAGAAGCCGCGATTGACCAACGGGAAAAAAGCTTTTTCCCGTTGTTATTTCTGTGTATTGAGACTGCGTAGATCTTTTGTTTTTGGGAATGGGCTAGAAATTTCACCATCTTCCCCCTTTTGCAGTTCTGTCATTGCTCTTACGAGGATGAATTGTAAATATAACTCTATTTTATTGTTGTTTTGTGGTGTTTAACGTCCCAAAACCAGCTCTGATTATGAGAGACGCCGTAGTGGAGGTCTCCGGAAATTTCGACCACCTGGGGTTCTTTAACGTGCACTGACATCGCACAGTACACGGGCCTCAACATTTCGCCTCCATCGAAATGATAACTCTATTTTATTAATCTCATTACTGCGATTATGAGATAACATTTGGAATATAATATAACTAATGCAAATAAAATCACGGAATTAATCGTGAGATGTTATCTATACAAGTACCTGATCCATTTACTTCTAGGCAGAGTTGCCAGATGCTACTGAGCTAACAGGCAAATAACCATCGCAAAATAAGCCCCCACCCAAAAAAAAAAATAAAGCGGCGTGGCTTCCGTGAAAAAACCCAAAGGAAATGAAAATTTAAACAATTTTCCCTATCTTGAAAACGTTTCTTTTTTTTATTTCATAAGAAATGTCACGCAAGTACGAAGGGGAGTTGAAAAATTCGCTAATTATATTGTGCAGCAAAAATGTGCGCAACTGTAAACGAAAATACGTATTTACTTTTTTACATTGCCTCCATTCGGCTGAATGCACATGTGCCAGTGCATGATTAATGTTACTTGTTCGTTCTCCCAGCGTATGTTTGACTTCATCACTCAACCACTCAGTCATCGACAAACGCGCTATTCGTTAACGTGATGATCACTAAATTGACCATATTTGTTCGGAAAATGAAAAACCCGCCCCCCCCCCCCCCAAAAAAAAAGGGGGGGGGGGGGGCAACAAGTGACTGGAACATTATACAAGCGACACATCGAAAAAAGAAACCCAAATCCACTTATTGTAAGCAGAACTGGCAACTCTGCTTCTAGGTCACTCGATCCTCATAAATCAAGTACCCACAAGAAGCAAAAAAAAGATCCAGTATTTCAGATAAACCTTCACAGAGATGGTTTTACATAAAAGCAATAAAGTTCAAAACACGTGGAAAGTATATGTGTACACAAAGCATGTGGAACCAATGCACCAAAGAGCAAGCCCGGCCCGACCCGAACCCGTAACCTCATACCCGGGCCCGACCCTAAGCCCGGAGCTCCAGGCCCGAGCCCCGCCCGGGCCCGTCGGGAAAACTGCTTTACCCGGCCCGGCCCGGGTTTCCGGGCAGGCCCGAGCCCGTGAACTGCTCTAGTCTGAAGCTTGCCTCGTTCTCCGCCAGCAGTTCTTGCAAGCTGCAGCAGCAATCTGCGTTCGCAATCGCTTGGAGATACGAAACGCGTTTAATGCGTCGAAACCCCGAGAATAGTGGTTTAACGCTACTTCGCGTTGTTACTGTACTCTTGGGTGATGTGTGGTAGAGCACTCCACGGGCCCGGGCCGGCCCGAAAGCCCGGGCCCGGGCCGGCCCGTCTGAAGCGTTTTCGGGCGGGCCCGGGCCGGGGCCGGGCTTGAAGCCACGGGCCTGGGCCGGGCCCGGGCTTGAAGCTACGGGCCGGGGCCGGGGCTGGGGTTCAGGCTGCGGGAGCAATAAAGATTTCGGTTTTTTTATTTGTGGTTGACACATACGGTACAATCTGTAAGTAAACAAAGATATTTGTTGCTCGCGTCCTTCGTTGCGCCTATAAAGGTGTAGGCCGAATTGTATGTGGCTATCCTTCTGGTCAAATTGTAAGCCGTAAATCACCTTCAAGGCGTCATATTAATTTTCGCTTGGGCAGTGAGGGAATTAAGGGGATATAACTTGTCACAGACATCGCAAGCTCGTAACTGTCTTGACGAGGCGCGTGTAATTCGCGCCATCCGGAAAATGAAGGCCCTACCGCCTTGCAGCGACCACTGCGAGATTTGATAACTCCTCATGCGTGAGCAGAAATAAGAGGCACGCGTGGGAAGAAGCGCGTAAGAATAAGAGAGTAAAGACGGCCTCCGTTGCTAGGCGACACCCGGCTAGGCGGAGCATGCGCAGACCGCAGCCCACCCATAAGGAACCTCATGCAAGGAACTGCTGCGTGTGTAGCGTGGGGCCCATGTCGCCATCTACTGAAAAAGAGAGAAAAAAAAAGAGAAAGCTTTGGATGTTGTGTCGTAGCTCGGCAGAGCGCGCTGATGCTTTTATTGTGTTGGTTACTGGCGTTCTATAGTTCGTAATTTGTCTCCTCTACACGTGCCCCGCCACGGTGGTCTAGTGGTTATGGCACTCGGCTGCAGATCCGAAGGTCGCGGGATCGAATCCCGGCCGCGGCGGCTGCATTTCGATGGAGGCGAAATGTTGAGGCCCGTGTGCTGTGCGATGTCAGTGCACGTTAAAGAACCCCAGGTGGTCGAAATTTCCGGAGCCCTCCACTACGGCGTCTCTCATAATCAGAACTGGTTTTGGGACGTTAAACCCCACAAATCAATCAATCAATCCTCTACACGTGGCGCTATGAATGCAGCTGTATTGCGAGACAAGCTCGCTGCCGGCGAGCTTAAGCTCGTCTCCAAGCAAGCTAAGAAAAGCCAGGTTTGGAAACAATTCCTGCAAGTTGTCGACGTGCACACCTTATCAGCAGTAGGACATGTGCAGTGCAAAAGCTGCAAAGCTTTCTTCGCATATGATAGTGGGAAGACAGGAACGTCGCATCTGAACCGCCACAAGTGCAAGGCTGCTGGTGACACCACTGCCATTTCTTCGTTCTTCACTGAGAAGAAACCCCAGGTTTCATCTACCGTTAAGGGGAATCTGACGACTGCTTGCGTGAAGTGGTGCGCTAAAGATATGCGGCCATTTGACGTTGTTTGCGATGATGGATTCCTAAATGTTGCCGACGAACTGATTGCTATCGGTGCCAAGTACGGGAGCATATCCGCGAGGACCGTGATTCCGCATCCTATGACGGTGTCTCGCAGGGTGTCCGAAGTTGCAAACGAACTCCGAGAAGTGGTGATGCCTGAGATTCAGTCAGCGATGAAGGAAGGTCGCTGCTCGATGACACTTGACATGTGGACCGACGACCACAAGAAAATTGCCTATATCACTGCAACGGCGCATTACGTAAGTGTGAAATGGGAACTGAGGAGCCTTGTTCTGTTCACTAGTGACTTTCCCCCCGAGAGAAAAACGGGAGAGAACATCCGTAAGGAGATTGTACGCAGGAGCGCTAAGTTGGGGATTGATGAAGGCATGTTGAGCAATGTGGTGTTCGTGACAGACCAGGGTGCCAACATAATTAGCGCGCTGCGTCCGTATGCGGGGATGAACTGCTGTGCGCACGTCCTGAACACCGTTCTTCGGAACGCGTTTGATGACAGGTACCTCGCTCAGGAACTTCCCGACCTTTTGGAACAACTGCAAAAAGTGAAAGCTGTCGTGACTTTTTTTAAAACAGAGCGGACTGACGAGCCAGCTACCACACGGTGTGTGCCAGGAGATATGCACGCGGTGGAATTCAAAGCTCGCCATGATCAAGTCCGTGCTAAGTCAGTACGATGCGATAGAGAACCTCCTAGATTCAAGGGGAAATCTGCTCTTGGAAGACGTCAATAAGACTTTGTTGACGGAGGTCGCCGAATTCTTGGAGCCCTTCAAAGAGGCCAGCGAAAAGCTTGAGCAGGATAAAGTGGTAACGCTGCCCATTGTACTGATGTACTACACAAAACTGAAGAAGCACCTTACTGCTGATTCGACAGACTCACCAGAAGTGTGCCAGCTGAAGTCGAGGACACTAGAATTCCTTCAAATAAAACTGCCCATAGAAGAGCTTCACAAAGTGGCAACGTTCTTGTGGCCGCCTTTCCGCCATCTCCGCGTTCTTGATGAGCAGGAGAGGAAAAGTGTTCATGACAGAGTACGCGAATTGTTAATCGATGTACATCTGCGTTTTCCACAAGGAGAAACGAGCACAGATCATCCTGATTATGAACCCCCAGCGAAGCGTACGTCCCTTGACGAATTTAAGGAGTGGCGCGATGCTGCGGAAACTCAACCAGCCGACAGTGAGCTTGACAGTTACCTTCGGGACAGTGACTCGTGTGAGGACATTGAAAAACTGCTTGAATGGTGGGAAGCCCATCGTAGGAAATACCGTGGGCTTTCATTTCTTGCAAAAAAAGTACTTTGCATCCCATCCACGAGCGCCAGCAGCGAACGCAATTTTAGTGCAGCTGGGTACGTACTCCAAGACAGGAGGACCTGCTTGAAGCCGGAGAGCCTGGACAACTTGCTGTTTTTGCACAAGAACATGTAGATTTTTGCCTTTTTCTGGCCTTTTCGCACTCGTATTCCTGTGGCATCGTTTTCAAGTGCGGTCTTTTTGTGTCATTGAGTGTTATTTTAAGCGTATTTTCTATCTTTATTTTACAAAGAAGGGTGAAACCTTTTATCTGAAATAGCATCAAGCATGGTGTGTAGCAGCTTGATTATATAATTATATTGTAAATGGCGATTACGTTTCCGTGACGGCGTTAGAATACGAAAAATATATATTTCATCTGCTTTTGGTGGCTGTTCACAATATATAACGTTAAAGTTTTTTTATCTTGCTGCAAGAAATTATTAATCAGGATCCTCTTAAAAAATTGTGTAAATAATGTTTCTAACGCGAGTGTAGAAAAGAGAATCAACGAAGATGTCCCGGGTTTGATTCTATCCGCTTTTTCATGTTAGTTGTACACTTTTCAATAAATTTTGTTGCTATGTTTTATTTTCCCTATACTGCTATTTTAATGACTTGCCATGTGACATATAGGCAACATTTCATCTATATTCCTTGCTCCCAAACCACGATATGATTACGAGGCACGCTGTAGTGGAGACCGGATTAATTCCGACCACCTGGAGTTCTTTAACGTGCACCTAAAGATAAGTACACGGGTGTTCTTGCCTTTCGCCCCGTCAAAATGCGGCCGCCGTGGCCGCGGTAATCGCACCCACGTCCTACTACTTAACAGCAAGACAGCTTAACCACTGAGTTATCACCGCGGGCAAAGCAACATTTCAACGCATGTGCACACTGAATTTTCCCTCTGATTCCCCGCTGCAAAGCGCAAAGCATCATTAATAATCATAGTCAACAACTAATATTCTCTAGTGGGCCCGGGCCGGGCCTAATCATGAGTTTAGCAAGTTTAGCAATGAACACCCGAGCCTGGGCCGGGCCCGGGCTTGGAACCTCGGGCCCGGGCCGGGCCCGGGCTTAGAACCGCGGGTCCGGGCTGGGCTCGGGCCGAAAAATCTGGCCCGTGCAGTGCTCTAATGTGTGGTACAACCTCAACTATCTGTGCTCAAGGTGCCAAGTTCGAGTTTTTGTCCAGGCCACCATAATTTTCAGGCTTGTAGCGACGCCCGAGATCGGCAAAACACACGGCGCCGGCAGACGTGAAGTGGGGCCACACCAACCACACCAGGAAGCCCCACTGAGCTGCAACGAGACGCTCCCACACGAGAAGAATTGGCTTCCCTCACACAGTGCTTGATTCCTGATGACGTTTGCCCCAGCGGCTGACGCAGCAGATGGCGGGCCACCACAAGAAATTTAACCTGGAAACGTAGCACGAAAACTCCACGCCTGTCTTTTTTGCACTTTCGCTTAGGGGTCGCTCATGGCTACTGCATACCGATGTTGGCACCTTCCGAATTTTTAATGTAACATTCTCATAGAACTGTTCTACTTTTATTTCGTCATGATATTGGACGTTGGGGTATCTCTACTCCATCTATACTGAGGCTTCCAGGGGAAGGAATTATCGGGCATTTACTGCGATATCATTCGCTTTAGTGGGGTATCAAGGGCTTCATGTTGAGGCTTGTACGTGCTGCTGACTAATGACATTTTCCTCCGCTAAATAGATTTCGCAAATAATAACATGGAACACGGGGAAGGATGTAAAAGGACATATGCTGGGTTACACTGACAGTGAACTCTACTGAGCATTAATGAATATGTAGTATGTCGTCGTAATGGAACTATGTAGCAAATGTATAAGCTCTAATTTTCACGAGCCAATATCATGATGAAGTAGAAATAGAAGAGTTCTAGGAATATTTTATATTAAAAATTCGAAAGGTGCCAACTCGGTATGCAGTAGTCATGAGCGACCTCTAAGCGAAAGTGGACAAGACAGGCATGGAAGCAGGCTATGATAAGTAATGGTAAAAGATCTATATACAGAACGCAAGGACGAAAGGAGCACATATACGATGACATGGGCATTGCGTATATCTTTCATACCTGTGTTTTGTGTGCGTCTCTTTAGCGGAAAATGTGTCTCGCAGCAAGCTCCAACTAGGCCAAGATTAGTTGAAAGCGGGCATTCGACAGCTACATCGATTCTAGGAGTAGCGGAGATGTGTCGGGAGATTCGTCGATTAATGGAATCGGCTCGTTATAATGTGACTTAAGAAGGCGTTGAGGCTAGCTCGTTGGTAAACTCAGTGAGGAAACACACACGGGCAACAACGCGGATGAGCGCTGACTTGCATGTCATCTTCTTTTGGGAGCGCCACAAAAGAAAATGAGGAAGCTTTGACGGGGAAGCAAGAAATAAAATGTATTTCATACTCTGTGCCGTGTACATGATATAGTAATATTGTATTAGGTAAAACACTAGCGGGGTCTAAGATTTCAATACGCAGAAAAGAGTTGAATTAACGAGAGGAAATGGGTCAAGCTAGACGCGCGGTCAAGATAAATGCAGATGAATTCGGGCGTGTATGCAAGTACGCAGCTTTAATTGTAACGGGAAGATGATAACATAGAAGTAACCAAACTATCATGATAATGTCAGAACGCTAACGCGCAGCTCAGTTTGAGCATGAAGTAAAGAGATGATAGCAAAGAAGCAAATAACAGGCAACAGGATGAGCGGTAACTTCCAACTTGTGTTTATTCCATCACCCTACAGCACATTATATAGCTCACTTAAAGAACGCGTGACGCCGCACACATGACCAATCAACAACCGCAAACGTGTGGCGCAGCACACATTAAAAAAAAAAAACGCAGTGTAAGCGAATATCATGTTTACAGGTCTACACCAGCTCTTCACCGAGCACGTGCCGTCCACCCAAGAAAATCGAGGTCTTTTTGAGATAAAGCTGCAGATGGCGTACTCACGCAAAACTTGACACATTTTGCAATAGCACTCGCTTCAATAACTAATCTCATGCGTTAACTGACTACGGCCCAAAATGACACAACGGTCAAACACCGGGGTGTATCCACGCGTCTTACAATAGATCGCCAGGAAATTGCCAGAAGAAACCTTGTTTTTTACATTGCAACAACGCTCACGCAGGCCATAATTGACACACGTGCCTCCCAGTCTGTCCTATATAGACCGCGTCGCGCGGGAACATATATACGACAGCCGGGAACACTCAACATACCTAATCACGTGCCTCTTCCCACAGACGGGATGCAACTCCTTCCTAGGATTAGCAAGCTTGCATAGCCGACTTAATTTCTCTGAAGCAGAGAACACTACACGGGCATTTTCCCTCTGCGCAATCTATTTCAAATGGTGCGAAACTTTACGCACATTTGAAATCACACTCGTTCTTCTAACGACGGACACTCCATTATTCTGCTGTTGTCCCCGCCTACGTAAACCATGCAACAAGCACTCAGCCACAGATACCCGCAGAAACATAGGATAACATAGGGATAATCGCTTGCTTTGTGCTGCAAAACTGTCACTCACAGCGTGATGCCATTATAATTCACCAACTTGCCCAATCTGCAGTACTTGTTATAACGAGACAGAAGCAGCAATTGGACTGGCAGTAAGACAGCATGACGTAAGAATTATTGGAAATCGTTAGGAGAGGCCTTCATCCTGCAGTGGACCTAAACAGGCTGATGATGATGATGATGATGATGATGATGATGATGATGATGATGATGATGATGATGATGATGATGAAGCGGTAGTTAGGTAACAACTAACAAAGTAGTCTCCACGTATGAAGGAATCGATGACCGAACGGCAACTCATTAGTGTTCTCAACAGATCTGACAGAACTTTCTGAAAAGTCAGAGGTTATAAAAACGAATAAAGTAAGTAATATTCGAAATAACGACGTCGGGAAAGAAAAAGTAAGGATTAGTAAGAAATGGGAACGGCATGAAATCGGTGAGAAGGAAGCTCAGTAAGAAAGAGCAAGATCTGAATAGAGTTAAGCAGGACAGTGACATTAGTCATTTTGATTATATGGTGACGCTAGCACAGGGCTTCCGAACTCAACAGTGAGCCATCACGCATCCACGATTGTAACTGTTGACGAAGCAGATACAGAAGATTCGTATGTGTGGCTGATGGAAAGACATACAAACTCAGATCCTGCTGTCCTGTATATCCTGCGCCGAAAGCCCAGCCGATGGTCAGTTTTTACCGACTCTAAAGGAGCACTGCAAGCATAGTACAACCGCCTAAAGAAAGCTAATCATCAGCCGTTTCGGCCGACATTGCCTATTTACATCACCTGGCTATTACCGCAGGACGCTGCGTTACATTTCAGTGGATACCAGCTCACTGCGGCATTTTTCCCAACGAAAAAGCAGACGAAGGAGCACGAAACGGTCTTCGATGTCAGAACTATAAGCGAATCTATTTCACCAATCTGATGTTTCCCAGATGGCTAAATGATTTGCTTACGAAGAAAGGAACCGGCTGTGGAAGTTACCGACACATCATCACCCTTTCCTATACTCAGTTGACTCAGATCTCAAATCAGAAAACTACAATCTAACATTCCTCGACCCATCTCGAAATTTTGTATCATCGACTTCGGCTGAAAATCGCATATGCAAACGACTTACGGTACCGTTTCCATCAAGATACAAGCCCACACTGCAACGATTGTGGCTCTATTGAAACCGCAGAGCATATTTTGTTTGAGTGCCGAGCGTACGCCGATGAGCGTGCGCTCTATGAACATTGCATGCAATCAGTCACACAGATCCCTTTGTCACCTCACTGTGTTTTAGGTCCTCTAGCTTGCCCCACGGAACAAAGACGTGCGATGGACTTTTTATTTGCACATTTACGCAGTAAAGGCCAACTCGACAGGCTTTAATTTTATCTCCATCGTCACCGTCACTCACCCATCATGCAACGCATCCTATCACCTCATTGCAGGATGATGCAAACTTGAAATATAATATCGTTGGATACAGTTAGTCACTATAGCCAGAAACACAAAGCCCAGCTTTTTTCTTTTTTTTTTCGTTTTCCCTGTTTTTTGCACTTCTTTCTACTCGTCTGTCTCTCCCCAGCCCCCTACCCACGCAGAGTAGCGTGTCAGCGATGCTTCAACGCCGGCTAAATTCTCTGCCTTTCAATAAAGAGCTCTCTCTCTCCCTCAGATCCTGCGAGGTGACGCAGTGACCTAAAAACAATGCTAGAGATTCTGCACTCCAAGAAAAGAGCAAGCTTTTTGGGAAAATAATTCTGCCATTCTTGCTCGTGCTTCCTTTCTTGTAAACCTCGGCGCTTGCCTCTTTCCTACCAAGAACGATATGTCACGGGCACGTGTGGTCGCCGAGATCGTCTTAGGGACCCCGGATTAGGGTTCCCTCCAGCATGCTCACTGTTTATTATGAAATAAAAATGTTTATTCTCTCTCGCACGCTGATGCCGCATGCCGTTCGTTGGCGGGACGTACCGGGCGCGCGTCGATAACGATAGGAAAGGGCATGAGATAGACGACGACGGTAGTTGCGCGGCATAATGATTCCCCAAATACTCGAATAGGCCACCGAGCGTTACCTTTGTTTTCCACACATACGGGTGTGCGAATATCACATTTTTCGAGTACGAATAGAATACCAATACATATAACTTCTAATATCGAATATCAAAACACAAATGCACCTTAATAATTCTTAACACATAATTGTGTTTAGAAAATATACAGTGATGTGGTATCAACGCAGAATATGCATTAGAATCGGGAACACGCCATCTAGACTAGCTTGTCATGTTATAAATGTATCGGTAAAAATATCACAGCATAAAGCAGGTGTTAAATACTAAAGACTGGCATGAAGGAATCTATCGTCGTTCCACATGGCCAGGCCGCTGCAATGCATTCCGAGATAATCTTGCACAAGGATGCGGTTGCGAATAGCACGGCTATGTGGCTAGGTCAGCACGTTTTCATTTTCTGTTAAATGAGTATAGTATACAACAGCGTGGTTATATGAGCTTCAACAGTGCTGCCGAACATGCAGTCCACAACGCATGTTGGCAGCGACAAGTCGTTTGTACACGTACTGGCACGCAGTCACGTCTCCGCGAACTATACCGATGCTTACCTGCACAGGCATTACCGGTCTCGGCACCTTGCGTATAAACACAGGGAAGATGGTTCACTTTTCACAAAGACGAGTGGAGCGCATATTCTATCTTTCGATATATTCGAATTGCCTCGAATATCCGTAAATTTCCAGTACTTCATTTTCGAATCAAACATGAATATTGAAAATTTAATATCCGATGATTGAATATTCGAACACTCGCACACCCCTTACACATTAATCTTAATCTTCGTTCTCTATTCGCTTCATTCGCTTAGCCCAGAAGCGTTCAACTGTCTTAAGTGAGAAGGTGACCAGAAGTGAGGATCATCGGCACATATTTCGGCAACCTGCACAATTTATTGATGACATTGCTCAAGAATGCTGAGGATGATTTGCATCATGCGATTCAGAACCGCGGTCCGAAGAGTGTCGCCGATGATCCTCGCTGTATGTGCCTGTTTTTACAGCGGAGAAATAATGTAGCTGTGGAGTATTTAAAATATTTGCTGGGGTATTCACATATTCTTTTTATAGGCGCATTAACCGGTAGTTGTCTGCGGTCTCCCCCCCCCCCCCCCTTCTCACATTTACAGCGAAGCTCTGATGAGACGAATGGGAAACGTGTGCACTCCCGAAGAGCAACGCGCCAGTCAAGACAAGTACTCACCACTGGTCAAGAGCGCGCGCGCGCGCGCATGTGTGTGTGTGTGTGTGTGTGTTTGTGTGTGTGTGTGTGCGCGCGCGCCAGGAATGTGCCACTTCCCTTGTGAGAAAACATGTGCCTCGGTGTGTTTTGTGACTGAATACAGGAGTTTTTTTTGTTTTTGTTTTTGTTTTTGTGGGGTTTAACGTCCCAAAACCAGTTCTGATTATGAGAGACGCCGTAGTGGAGGGCTCCGGAAATTTCGACCACCTGGGGTTCTTTAAAGGGACCCTGAAACGGTTTTGACGATTTTGTGCAAACATGGTGATCCGGTAGAGCGGGTCACTAGGACCATTACAGGACAGATTTTAGCGCTGTGCGTAAAGTGTGTAATTTACAATAAGGTTTTGAACACGCGTATCGCAAAAGGTCGCAGCGGCTCGCCAAAAAGCGTTTTCAAACGCCCCCGCCATTGAGCGATCGAATGGGAGGTCGCTGATTGGCCCCGACCCAAGTGACGTGCGCGTAATTTTCAAAACCTAGCTGCGAACAACGTGCTTCTACAACGTACTCCTTCGTTTCAGCCAACGGTATCATCGCGGCATCTGGCGGCGTCACACGAGTCGCCAGCGCTCTATTACAGAGGGCTAGCACTGCCGAGGCGGGCGACCTCAGTGAGGATATCGGGGCGCTATGTCACTACGGGAGGCTCGGCAGAGCGGCTGACGCGGGAGGCGCTGTCGTCGCTAGCGCGCACTCCGCAGCAGATCGAGTTGAGGAGGAACAGCAGTGGTAAGGAGGAAGGCGACAGAAATAAGCCCATAGCTGCCTTAGCGCATTGTGCTTCGCTTTATTTATGGTGTGAATGATTTCGCAATTGTGTTGCCTAATCAGTGACGCAATGTCAAAAAAACGTTTCAGGGACCCTTTAACGTGCACTGACATCGTGCAGCACACGGGCCTCAACATTTCGCCTCCATCGAAATGCAGCCGCTGCGGCCGGGATTCGATCCCGCGACCCTCGGATCAGCAGCCGAGTACCTTAGCCATTAGACCACCGTGGCGGGGCAAGAAAAAACTTAAGCTGCCTGCTGTGAGGCCAGCACTTTAATCTAAGCGCTGCAAGAAACAAAATGAAGGCGAAAATGAAAACGATGCGCCAGATTATTCTTCTTACCATGGTGAACAGGTGTATTCAACAGACGACGTGGATGTCATCGAAAGCCCTGCATCGTTCTTCGGAGAGCTTTCGACCATTGCTAGGGCATGCAGGCGAAAGAGTGCAAGGCTGGTGGATAGAAGCAGCTGGTGATACGGCCGTGCTGTTCAAACTTGTACTGGAAAATGCTATACCTCACATTGAAAAAAAAAAAAAAAGTCGTTGCAATATCGAGATAGGTAACTATTAGTGCAAATGGCCAAACTTTGTGCTCGTCGGCATCAACGCCATATTCAAGCAGACCAGAGGAGTTTGCAAGTCAAAACAAAATAGCTTTCGCAGTACCATTGAGGCGTCATTAATAAGTTGTCTGGAGCCTAGCAGTACATCAGAAGATGCTTGCAATGAGCACACTGATGCTAGAGGGAAAGTAGAGGATAGTGTTGTTTATTATCTGTGTGGATACGTCATTCACAAAGTCACAAAGGGCATACCACGTGAACTATTCATGCCTAGCGGACATCAGCTCTGAAATGCCAGGAGTTGCATGCGACAGTTACTTAATTAAGTGAGTATAGAAATTTCAATCGCCATTAAAGTACCCTACGCTAATGGTGCTCGGCTTTACGAAGACTGCTAACATAAGCGTGCCGCAGGCTACCTGGATGAGGCAGGCCTTTGCGAAGACATATATATTCTGTAAAGTTTTAAATGATCTAAATAGTGCTGCCTCCCTCTTTTTGGTTGCGCACAGCCTATGTTCGCCTTCACGTGCGAAATTTTGAATTTCTCCATTGTTATGCGGGTGCATTTTCACTCGAGAGATATAAACTGTCGCCTATGAAAGCAGTTACAAGGCAGCAACTAAGAAAGCGCATCTTTTGTGAATACTGATGCCACATTTTAGCTACATCAATCCGTGCATTGTACCGGGTTTTTATTTATTTATTTATTTATTTATTTATTTATTTATTTATTTATTTATTTATTTATTTTTCATACGTACAGTCCTCGGCGAGTCAGGCGCGATACTCCGAGACGCACGACTACCGTTGCTTTCTGCGCCACCGCTTGCGCTGGGGACACTGAGCTCGTTGTGGCCCTCAATGAAAGTGAGATACTTTTCGATGTATTGCGATTCACTTTGGTCCCCCTGTGTGATCACCCAATGCACTCCAGTAGAAAGAAATGCGCTGGGCAGCGCACGGTCCGGGTATCGCGTTTCAATCGCTGACCACTGTACATAAAACAATATGCGAAGTCTTTAGTAGATTGGGACAACTTCTTTATATCTTGCTTCGTTGTTTTACCCCTGACTTCTATCGCTGTTTCGAAGATTGTTTTCGTTATGGTTCTGTTTACTTCTAAATCTTCGTCGTTTTGGTCTAAGGCCTCGATCTTGATTTTTTAGGGCGAGTTTAAATTCTTCGTTCTTTGCTTTGGTTACCTCTAGATTTGCGTTTTTTTTTCCTAGTAACTAATTTAGTTATTGTTTTCTTTAGGTTAAGTACAATCTTCGCCCTTACTAATCTGTGATCGCTACATTTGACCTTCCCTACTACTTCCGTCTCTTGAATCAGGCACGTAGGCAAGGGGGGGCCCGGGGGGCCCGGCCCCCCCCCCCCCGAAATTCGTCAAGTCAGGCATCAATGCAGGGGTACATAGGCACAAGTACAAGTAGCGCCGTGCGCATTTAAACAAATGAAAAACAAACGATACTCAAGGAACTCACTAAGAACAGCTACACAAGAGCCTTTATTCCGAAAGCACTTCAATTCCGAAAGCACGGCTATGCTTGCCGAGAATTCAGCGTCCTCCGGCTCCTGAATCAACACCACAACAGAAACACCACACTCTCCCATATGTCCGAGGCGTTAGCGAAACTATCGCCCGTATTCTCAGAAAAGAAGGCATCCGATTGACTCACAAGCCCACGAGCGCATGTTCTCTACATATTGCCGAAGGCCATTCACCGAAAGAGAGAGCCTAAGCCACTGTATACAAATATGTGATGCGAGCTACATCGGCGAAACGAAAAACCTCAAAGAAACATTTCGACAGCACAAGAATGGCGCCTGCAATTTTGCAACAGATCGCAAGCCGATAGCCAAACATTCCCAAGATAGCGACCACCGTATCAATCTTCCTGACACAACGGTCATACCAACTGAAACCAATTATCGGAAACAGTTACTGCTTTGTGACTGCGGAAAAAAGCAGAAAACTTCGCAACGCAGACATTTTAATATATGTAAGACAAGCTTGTTGGAAACGAAATTACCAGAACGAACAAAATGTTGCCATACGGCTTTGAAACCAGAGAAAACACGTTATCTGCCCCTACTTCGTGTGACTTTTCTTCGTCGCATCAGTTATGTTTAGGAAGGTGGTTCGTTGGTTGTGTCGGGTTTTTTGGAGCAAAAGTGACCATGTCTATATTGCCCCAAACGAGGATTCTCATCTACGGTCAGGGCGCTCGGTAGTTGGATTGCTTCAAAGAACTGTGCAAAGAATGACAGGACATGCAGAAAAGGATAGCGTTGACTCCATCGGTGGATTCCCTGAGGAAATGTCTTTCTTAATGAGAGGAGCGGTGTCTTTGTTGCTGCAGAGCAAGCAGGCGGTATAATGCGGGCATCATTTATACAGTCGCGTAGTGGCGGCAACTTAGGGAACATTCAGGTGCTTTCTTTAACTGGCAGCTGCGCGGCGTGGGAGAACGCATGTGCACGGCTTGGCTTTGCCGCAGACGCAGAATTTTTCCACGAACGGACGGCGGAAGCTAACCGAAGGCTTGGAAAAGGGGGCTTCTGTATGGAATGCTACGGATTCGACAACCCATTAACCCGTTCAATCCCCCTGGCACCTTTGCGAACCCCACCACCCTTTTTCCGCCACCTGTGTCGTGGGGGCAGGTGCCCGCGTGGCGGAAGGAGTAAACAAGGTAAACAAACTGGGTAAACTGCGCTTGTAGTTCTGCGGAAGGGTACTACAGGCGAGCCACGTTCATTCCATAGATAGATGACCTGAAAGCTTCCCTCCAAACGGCGCTCCAAACGGCGCTCCAAAAGGGCAAATTTGAATCTGGTCAGCCGCCCTTCGATTTTTACGTCAGTGATATGACAACAGCACATATCGTTACGCTAAGAGATGGATGGGAAATCTGGAAAACTAAATGGCAAGCCATGCAAGAGGAGGAACCTCCCCGCTCTGCGACAGACGCTTTAACTGAATGCGACAAAGCCCTCTCGCCGAACGTTCACACACTCAAGATATTGGCGACAATCCCAGTGAGTACAGCTGCTGCAGAACGCAGCTTCTCGACAATGAAAAGAGTAAAAACATATTTGAGGCACCGAACGGCTGAAGAGGGGCTTAATGGCCTGGCTGTTATGTCCATTTACCGGATGCAAGTCAGTGTCGACGAAATTATCACTGTGTTTATAGAGAAACCGCGACGCATGAAAATTGCAGCGTGAACCACTCTTTTCGGCCAAGCTGCTTGCTCGTTTTCTTTTCTTTTGCATTGGCTTTTGCTATAATGTAAAACCACTCGCAATGTCATTTTTTAATATTGCTTCCTAAAACGACTTTTAGCTTTCTGCATCTTTTGTGTCATGAAAGCATCCGTGTTTTGGCTCTTTATGGTTCAATAAAGTTGTTTTCGCGAATATGTCTGTTTTTTTTTCTTTTAAGTATTGCTGTCATAAAGTGGCTCACGGTTTTCTCGAAGGCCTGTAGTTGAGACAAAGTGTGAGAAATTCCGTAGAGAAAGCGTCCAACGAATATTTTTTTTTATTTCCTGAACATCCGAAAGTGAGCGCCTGATTCCTTCGCATTGCTTTTTTTTTTCTTTTTCTCGCCCTCGTTCCGTCACTGGCTCTGTATGGCCCTTCTTCGTCCAGATTACTTGGTTACAAAGTATTCTTTCTCGTGCACACGCACTAGCTTTACTACAGAGTCAAAAAGCTTGCTTTCCATCTTGGATGAACTCGCTTCTGGGGCGCATTCCACTCTGTTCTCTTTCTCGGTCTTATCATTAAGCGCCTTCATATTCCCGAGCAAGTTTTTTGAAGCATTGTATAATAATGACCATACTGTTATTGATGCTTTTGTCCCCCCTTTATGTAATACCCTGAGAAGGGCCTTTAAGAGTGAATAAATTATGATGATGATGATGATGATGATGATGATGATGATGATGATGATGATGAAGCTTTTGGGCCCACCCCGAAAAAAAATCCTGGCTACGTGCCTGTCTTGAATTATGCCTGATGGTTGTTCGCACATTATAAAGTCAATTTCGTCCTTTGTTTCCCTGTTAGGGCTTTCCCACGTCCACTTCCTATCCTTGCGTTTCTTAAAAAACGCATTCATCATTCGAAGTCAATCGCCTTCTGCAAATTGTACAAGCATTTCTCCACGGTTATTCCTATCTCCGACACCGTAGTTACCAATGGATTGTTCTCCGCTTTGTTTTGTTGTTACTTTTGCGTTAAAATCCCTCATGACTATTGTGTATTGTGTCCGTATTCTTTTCATTGCTAATTCGATATCTTCGTAGAACTGTTCTACTTGCTCGTCGTCGTAGCTCGTTGCTGGCGCATATCCCTGAATTACCTTAAGTATATATCGCTTATTTAGAGGCTCAGATATAGAAATAGTGACGTCAGTGAAAGTACTTGGGGTACATTTCTCCAGTTCTTTGCAATGGGATGACCACGTCAATTATATTCAATTAAAATTAAGCCGGATAACTGGAATATTCAGCCGTATCCGGTACCTCATCCCAAACTCGGTGAAGTTATTGATATACAAATCACTGTTTAGTTCTTATCTTAGTTATTGCTATTTGGTTTGGGGAACAACTACAGAAACAAACTTAACAAAATTACTGAGAATACAGAAGAAAATACTGAGGCTGATAGACAACGCTATAGTTACAGCACCTAGCGACCCACTGTTTAAAAAATATAAGATAATCAAAGTGAATGACCTATATCAATACAGACTACTACGAGAGTACTGTCTCAGCTGCAAACGCTCAAACTCTTTGTTACAGATATGGCGAATCTTTGCTTAAAGGAAAAGACTTATGAAACTAGAAATACAGAAATGTGGAACGTTCCTTACTTTCGTACTAATTATGGTTTTCAGATGCTTCGATGTACTCTTCCGCGAATTTTAAATAATTACATTAGCAAAGGTATAGATGTGCCTCATTTAAGTGTCGCTGAATTAACGGCTCTTTTTGTTGTATAAACAATGTAGTAATTATTTGGGTTCAGAAGATTGCAGCAGGTTTCTTTGTTGTATAAGCTATGTATAAAAAGTGTATGATATTGTGATGTCCTTTCAGCTGCTGCCATTGTTCACAAAGGGGGCGGAGGATCCCTCAAGCCGTCATTACGGCTTTTCCCTCCGCCTCCTGTTACACTGTACTGTGACGAAATAAAGCAATCAATCAATCAATTTAGTTGTATTACGGCCCATGCTACCTTTTCGTTAATGCTGTAGAATTCGTCCACGTCGCGAGATCGAACACAGTCGGCGCCTAGCGGCGAGTGGAGGAAGCTCCGAACTGTGGACGTGGCCTCCGCGATCGGCTGCGGCGGCGCAGCGTTGCTCCGGCCGTCCCATTCGAACGGAGAGGGTGTAATTGCGGAAAGGGGGCGTGGCCGCTCTTCTCGCCGCACCGTGGCGCGCGCAACCAGTAAGCTGCTCTGCCTGACGCTGGCATTGTTTTTCGGTAATTTGTTACTGCGCTGTGGCTGCGATAATCGACTTTTCGTCTGCAGCACCCGCCCGCGCCATGGAAAACGAGCCATACGATGGATGGATAGATGGATGTATCAAGCTGTACCCTTTATATCGGGCGGCGGCTCACGCCACCTAGCTGTATAATGTCTCGTATTATATATGTCTAACTGTCACTCCTGCCTTGATTTTAGCCACCAATCCGACAACCTCCTCTTGGTCTTTTCTACCCTCTTAAAGTCTATCCTGCCTTCACTATCCCTGGACCCCAGTGCTTTAAAAAATCCTGCCTCATTGCCTTGGACTACAGGGTGTGTCGATACAAAATGGAGGAAGCGAACGAGAAAACTGTCAAGCAAATATTTAGACAACAGCAGGATACCAAGCAAAAAGGAGTCATCGCGGTGAAGGAAAAAAGGTTAAAGAAACGGAGCGGACATGTGGAAATTAGGGATGCTTACAGAATCAGCACTGGAACCTACAGAACGTTCAAGCAGGACATTGCCAAAGAAAAAGATTTATGATAATTCTCGGGGTAGCTCGCTGCTGTTTGAAGCCAGGACGGGAGTATACTGAGGACTAAGGTGTACCGAGCAAGGTACAAGGGGATCGACACGTTGTGCGTGTGGAGAGCAGGAGGAAACGGCCGAGCACTTGATACTTTTCTGTAGAGGACTCCAAAAGCGCCCTTTTGGAAAGGTCGCATGACTACGATTTCGTTTGTTTCTGTGATTGGCCAACTGCTGTTAAATGTATCATGGTCCCTGGACCACGGTCGTTGGATTAGCAACGCACCACGTGCGGTTTTATCGAGGGGCCGTGCCTCAACTTTGAGGCACTATGGTTGGCCGATAATGCAGTAGTCCTATCATTGGTTCACTATATACTGTAGGGGTTGTTCTACTAACTACTACTAGCAGCGGCATCGCCGCTAGCAACCCCGTGCCGTGGATTCGAGCACTCGACGAGCAGAGAATGTGGCAGTTGCGTCCGCGCTCACTCATCTCAGCCATGCATCGCCGTGCTGCCGCGCGCGTCAGCCCGCGGCCCTTCTCGAGGCAGGGCAGCGCGAACCACCGCACGCGGCGAAAGAGGAGAACATTAGGCGTCACTCTCTGTGCATGGTAATTTAATAAACACTTTAAATGAAACACAAACAAAACAGGGCCGAATGAATCGAATTAAGTATAAACAAAGGGGTAACAATAACGATTAATAACAACAACAATAACGAACACAATAACACAAACTAAGGACAATAACACTGAACAACACGCGAACACACAAAAACCATGCAAGGGGAAGAGCCTAACCCCGGCCAGCGCACCCGTGACCGCGCGCCCCTAGAAAAGCAAAACAGAAGGAAAAGAACATACAGAGGTGGGTGTCGGTCGCAGGTCGCCGCCGTGGTCGCCGGGGCTCGCAAAGGCGCGCCATCCGACCGATGGCCTGTGGGAAGAGCAGGCGACGGCGGCCTAGCGCATGGCTTTTCCCGTAGAAACGTCGTGGTATGCACTCTGTACGCAGTAGAAGTGGCGGCTATTTCCCATGATGTAATGCCATATATGATGTGACTATGTATGAAAGCAAAGTATAAAGACAATAAGGCATCAAGCGAAAAAATGGTCGAGATTTTATTAGTGATCTTATGCCAAATGCTGTTTTTTGTTTAACATAGAGAATATGATTAGTAAACTTCAAATAAGGGTCTAATTTTATGCCCAGAAAACACACACAGTCAGATGCAGGAATGAGATGATGGTCAATGGACACTTGTGGAGTGAAAGTTAGCATTTTTTTAGAAGTTTTAAAAACCATGACTGAGTTTTAAGTGGGTTTAGAATTAAGTTGTTTAAACGACACCATTTAACAACATTGGTCAGTTCCTTGTTCAACATACTGATCAGAGTAGTTAATGATTTATGTGAGATCGAAATAGTCGTATCATCAGCGTAAAGAATAACTTTAGAATCATCAAGGTAGTCAGGCAAATCATTAATATAGATACAAAACAGTAGGGGCCCAAGAATAGAACCCTGTGGTACCCCTTGGTTAATTATTTTAACATTGGAGTTGACACCCCTTATGCACACTGATTGTTCCCGATCAAGCAGGTAATTTTTGATGAAGGTTAAGGATGGACCAGTGATACCCAAGGATTCTAATTTGCACCCTCATATGGTTTATATTCTTTAAATCTGACTGCTTCCGAGGAAGAAGGTCGTCAGTAGTTTGCGTTACGCACTCATTGTCTCAATAGACTGCTGCAGTTCACCGATTGCATTTTGTGCACTTGCTTCCTTACCTCCAACCACCAGATTATCTTCAGACATAAATGTCGCCACGCGTATAGCAGAAGCCTCTGATGGGTGGCTTTCGCTGCAGCCTGCACCTTCAGCACTTGTTGCTTCATGTCCCTCCAAGGGTAAATGAAGGCAGCTAGCTGTCTTCAAACACTACGTGCAACAGAGAGCAGAAGTTGACAAATTGTGGACGTAAGTAGTGGCCATAAGATATAAGTGGACTAAGAATGGTGGACATAAGATAGATAAGTGGGTATAAATATATAGTATGATGATGATGATTATTATTATTATTATGATGATGATGATGGAAAGGATAACTCTTTATTGAGCTGAGGTCAAGCGCTTGCAATGCGAAAGCCCGCGCGCCGCTAGCGCCGTTACCCGGTTTTTCAACTCAGTTCAATGAAGTTTCACGAGTTAAAAGCGAAATGTTCTACACCGCGACCTTTTGCAGATTGAAACGTTGACACTACACACAATTTTGTCCATGCTTCTCGAGCGCATCATGGCTTATTATACCGATGAAAGAACTTCAGAACAGCAGACTCCGCTGGTATAGCCACCCTACCGCTGGTACCAAAGGCATTAACACAGCGCCCTTTTGGAAAGGTCGCATGACTACGATTTCGTTTGTTTCTGTGATTGGCCAACTGCTGTTAAATGTATCATGGTCCCTGGACCACGGTCGTTGGATTAGCAACGCACCACGTGCGTTTTTATCGAGATGCCGTGCCTCAACTTTGAGGTACTCTGGTTGGCCGATATTGCAGTAGTCCTATCATTGGTTCACTATATACTGTAGGGGTTGTTCTACTAACTACTACTAGCAGCGGCATCGCCGCTAGGAACCCCGTGCCGTGGATTCGAGCACTCGACGAGCAGAGAATGTGGCAGTTGCGTCCGCGCTCGCTCATCTCAGCCATGCATCGCCGCGCTGCCGCGCGCGTCAGCCCGCGGCCCGTCCCGAGGCAGGGCAGCGCGAACCGCCGCACGCGGCGAAAGAGCAGAACATAATAAACACTTTAAATGAAACAAACAAAACAGGGCCGAATGAATCGAATTAAGTATAAACAAAGGTAACAATAACGATTAATAACAATAACAATAACGAACACAATAACACAAACGAAGGACAATAACACTGAACAACACGCGAACACACAAAACCATGCAAGGGGAAGAGCCTAACCCCGGCCAGCGCACCCGTGACCGCGCGCCCCTAGAAAGCAAAACAGAAGGAGAAGAACATACAGAGGTGGGTGTCGGTCGCAGGTCGCCGCCGTGGTCGCCGGGGCTCGCAAAGGCGCGCCATCCGACCGATGGCCTGGTCGGCCGGAGGGCCACAAAAGTCCGTGCGCACCCGGCCCTTCGAGTCCCAGCGAGTTCTGTCAAGCATCGCCAAACCAGAAATGGGCGAACGTTCGAAATTGGTAGCTGACCAATGGAAAACTTTAAGACCACATGGGGCAAAGCGGGCCGCCCCTCGCACTGCTGGACCGCCGCTCTGTCCAGCTGGGAGAGGGGGATGCGAGGACATTCCGGCAAAACATGGCGTACGAGTCGACAGGTCACACGATCTCGCTTTGACCAATCAGGTATTCGTGTAAGTTCACCGATTGCATTTTGTGCACTTGCTTCCTTACCTCCAACCACCAGATTATCTTCAGACATAAATGTCGCCACGCGTATAGCAGAAGCCTCTGATGGGTGGCTTTCGCTGCAGCCTGCACCTTCAGCACTTGTTGCTTCATGTCCCTCCAAGGGTAAATGAAGGCAGCTAGCTGTCTTCAAACACTACGTGCAACAGAGAGCAGAAGTTGACAAATTGTGGACGTAAGTAGTGGCCATAAGATATAAGTGGACTAAGAATGGTGGACATAAGATAGATAAGTGGGTATAAATATATAGTATGATGATGATGATTATTATTATTATGATGATGATGATGATGGAAAGGATAACTCTTTATTGAGCTGAGGTCAAGCGCTTGCAATGCGAAAGCCCGGCGCGCCGCTAGCGCCGTTACCCGGGTTTTTCAACTCAGTTCAATGAAGTTTCACGAGTTAAAAGCGAAATGTTCTACACCGCGACCTTTTGCAGATTGAAACGTTGACACTACACACAATTTTGTCCATGCTTCTCGAGCGCATCATGGCTTATTATACCGATGAAAGAACTTCAGAACAGCAGACTCCGCTGGTATAGCCACCCTACCGCTGGTACCAAAGGCATTAACACAGCGCCCTTTTGGAAAGGTCGCATGACTACGATTTCGTTTGTTTCTGTGATTGGCCAACTGCTGTTAAATGTATCATGGTCCCTGGACCACGGTCGTTGGATTAGCAACGCACCACGTGCGTTTTTATCGAGATGCCGTGCCTCAACTTTGAGGTACTCTGGTTGGCCGATATTGCAGTAGTCCTATCATTGGTTCACTATATACTGTAGGGGTTGTTCTACTAACTACTACTAGCAGCGGCATCGCCGCTAGGAACCCCGTGCCGTGGATTCGAGCACTCGACGAGCAGAGAATGTGGCAGTTGCGTCCGCGCTCGCTCATCTCAGCCATGCATCGCCGCGCTGCCGCGCGCGTCAGCCCGCGGCCCGTCCCGAGGCAGGGCAGCGCGAACCGCCGCACGCGGCGAAAGAGCAGAACATAATAAACACTTTAAATGAAACAAACAAAACAGGGCCGAATGAATCGAATTAAGTATAAACAAAGGGTAACAATAACGATTAATAACAATAACAATAACGAACACAATAACACAAACGAAGGACAATAACACTGAACAACACGCGAACACACAAAAACCATGCAAGGGGAAGAGCCTAACCCCGGCCAGCGCACCCGTGACCGCGCGCCCCTAGAAAAGCAAAACAGAAGGAGAAGAACATACAGAGGTGGGTGTCGGTCGCAGGTCGCCGCCGTGGTCGCCGGGGCTCGCAAAGGCGTGCCATCCGACCGATGGCCTGGTCGGCCGGAGGGCCACAAAAGTCCGTGCGCACCCGGCCCTTCGAGTCCCAGCGAGTTCTGTCAAGCATCGCCAAAACCAGAAATGGGCGAACGTTCGAAATTGGTAGCTGACCAATGGAAAACTTTAAGACCACATGGGGCAAAGCGGGCCGCCCCTCGCACTGCTGGACCGCCGCTCTGTCCAGCTGGGAGAGGGGGATGCGAGGACATTCCGGCAAAACATGGCGTACGAGTCGACAGGTCACACGATCTCGCTTTGACCAATCAGGTATTCGTGTAAGTTCGCGTGTTTCGAATCAAGTGACAGGCTCCGCGGATCCATTTCACGTACCATATGTGAACGCCTTCTACCGAAAAAAGAAGGAAGACAAAGGAACGCTGGTGCCGGACTTCAAACCAGGGCCGCCAAACTCCGAAGTCAAATGTCTTATACACACCCACGCCGGCGATATTTGCATTGCTGCTTCTGGTGTTGCTTCACATAACGCGAATGTTTCTTTGGATGGGGGACACCTACCGTGTGTGTCCTTAGAGAGAGAGAGAAAACTTTATTGAAAAAAAAATTCATGCAAGCGTGGTTGGGCCCTCAGTCCAGGGCTCCACTGGCGCGAGCGGCTCGCTGGGCTTGGTCGAGGAGAGCTGATGGGCTCTTCCTTTCTCTCGTCCGCAAGCCATGCCTCCTACTGCCTATGTAACAATGAGGGGTTGGGCCATAATACACTGGCTCGTAATTTCTGGAGGCCTTGCCGGGCACTCCCACGTCACATGCTGAATCGTTGGTTTATGCGGGCACAGACGTCCGGATATCTAGATGGGCTTGTTTTATTTAGAAGATGCAAATTGTGGAAGCTGTTTGTCTGAATGCGTCGCCAGTCCCTGCCCTGCTGCCTAGTAAGCGCTTTGTGCGGACGACCGTATAGAGTGCGTTCTTCCCGCTGTTGTAGAAAAATGTCACGAGCGCTTGAAAGTAGTTCTGCGTTCGGCCCAGCCGCAGCTCGGTTGTTGAATCGCCGAGCTATATGGTCTGCCGAAACGTTACCCTCCAAGCCCTCCTGAGCTGGGCACCAGATAATGTCGTGGTGTTCTGTCAAGGTTTGTCCACGAATACTACGAACCATTTCGGGTACCGTCCCATTGAGAAACAGGCGACATGCCGTCTGCGAGTCGGACAGTATGACTGCCGGCTCGTTTCTGTGTTCCGTGTCTGTAATGGCCATGTCTATTGCAGCCGCTTCGGCCACGCACGTGGATCGAGTTAAGGTGAACATTTCATCCCTGATCCGCCCGTGAAAGCCAGTATTTTGTTTACCGCTCTTTGGAGTGTGTCCTGTTTCATCGCATACGACCCTCTTCGTGTCCAAAGAGTTATGTCGTCCGCGTAAATAGCGACGCTTAAATCTGGGTCCTCCTGTGTTTGAATGGCGAGCTTACGCATGCCCAAATTGAAGAGAATGGGGGAAAGGATAGCTCCCTGTGGAGTGCCTCTGTTCGGGAGGTCGAAAATGTCAGACGTAGTCGATCCCAAACATGTATTGTCGCTGTTCGGTGCGTGAGGAATGACCCAACGCACGCATATACACGGTGCCCACAGTTTACGGACTCTAGACCTTCCATGATAGAGTCATGGGAGATCGTATCAAAAGCATTTTCGATATCGAGCACCAGTATAAAATTGTCGCTCGAGCCTCTGATCGGGTGCATACATCGTGTTTCAGAAGCAGGAATACGTCCTCAGCTGATACGTGCGGCCATGAAGCCGAACATGTTACTGGGTGGGAGATTTGCCATCTCTAGATAGTTGGGTAGTCTTGTCAAGATCACTTTTTCAAATAGATTGCCTACGCCTGATGTCAGTGATATCGGTCTTAAGTTCTGGATATCCCTGCGTTTACCCGACTTGGTAATTAGGGTGACATGAGATTCTTTCCATTCTGTTGGGAGTTCTCCACCCTCACACCAGACTTCCTCGTTAAAGAAATCCATGATTTGTATTAGTGCTGCATCACTCAGGTTTCTGAGCATTGAATTGGTAATCTCGTCTTTTCTTGGAGCCGTGTTCCTTCGAAACGATTGAGCCGCCGCGTGATGGGTGCGTCTAAGTTGGGCTGCTGTATACCTTTGTATTCTTTATGCAGCAGCTGCGTGGGAAGGCTCTGCCCTATATATATCTCCTTGATCATATTTATTAAAGCGATGTCTTCCCCTTTCAACTCGTTCTCTATGATCCCAGCTCGTCACTGTTTTTGTACCTCCGGGGTCAATAATGCTTCGCAAGATGTGCCACGTCCTCTTAGTGCTCAGTGTTCCCCTGAGCGAATCAGTAAACTCTCTCCAGTTGGCGTAATTCAAACGTTGCGCATACTCATTTGCTTGTTGTGCTATAGCTGGGCTATGCGTATTTTCAGTTTTCGGTTAAGATTCTGTTTCCGCCAACATTTGGTGAGGCTTCTTCTGGCATCCCATAAATGAAGCAGGTGTTTATCGACCGCCGGAGTTTCAGCGCTTATTTCGACTTCCTTCGTTACACTATAGCGTGTGCCCTTTTAATTTACGCAGTCCATGTGCTGACGGCGGTCACTTCCCCATGGATGTCTAGCCTTTCGCGGAATTAAACCCAGTCCGAAATTTCGGCTTTCCCAATGACCCTTCTTATCATGGCCGTGCTGATCGATATGCTCAAAATGTAATGGTCGCTACCAAGATTCTCTCCTAGATTCGTCCATGTGATGTTCCTTGCAATGTTCGTAAATGATAGATCCGGTGACGTGTCTTTTGAGACGATATTACCTATACGTGTGGGAAAATCTGGTTGTGTAGGTTGGTAAAGGTCGTAACTTTCCACTAGGTCCGCTAGCATTTTGCCCTTGGGGTTATGTTTAATATATATCGCCACTTAGCGTGCCGTGCATTAGTCACTCAAAAATATGTTTGTCCGCCTCTCAGAAGGCCCATTGAGTGCGCCAGTATATTCTCGAAGTCGGTATGTTTCTCACAAGGGAAAGGGGTGGGTGGGGGGGGGGGGCTATACACATTGATTATCACCGCGTTTTAGGTCGGCAGCATTTGCGAGGCCAGACTGTGATTACTTGGTGCTGGATTGACTCATTCTTTACGTAGCTGATGCTCAGCGCCACATCCTTCTTTGCGAAAATCGATACTGCAGGGTACTGCGGGTTCTTGCACATGTAGCCCTTCAGATTTCCCTGGTGTTTACCCACCTGCTGTACACATATAATATCGAGAGGGACTGGAGACGATTCAATGAACTGTGTGAAATTAGCAAGCATTTTCCACAATTATCAGTAGTTCCACTGCCAAATTTCAACTTGTTCTGTCTGTTTGCTATTACAGTGCCTAGCCATATGAGTGCTCTCGTGATCTGTTCCTGCTTCTTTTGTTGTCTCGTGGGGGCACCAGGGCTCTGGCTGGTTCTGCGTCTGACTGATGTCACTGATATTGTGTTCCATCTGTCCTAATTT
This sequence comes from Hyalomma asiaticum, assembly GCA_013339685.2. Taxonomy (NCBI): domain Eukaryota; kingdom Metazoa; phylum Arthropoda; class Arachnida; order Ixodida; family Ixodidae; genus Hyalomma; species Hyalomma asiaticum. The sequence goes on from CM023481.1 coordinate 337,772,320, forward strand.
GGCAGAAAAGCTGCACCTGCTGTACTATAGGTACGCTATTGGTTCCGTTTGTGGTTGTGGCGATGGCTTGGGCTGCACAACGGATGCGTTCTCCGGACCTGGCGTGTTACTCGACTGATTTAAAAGCAGAGCCTCTAGGCGTGCCATCCTAGACTTAAAGGTAACTCCGTTTTTTGTTGTCTATTCTCGTCCTACTACCCTTCTGTATTCAGGGTGTTGCGTAATCGGTAGTGACGTAACTTGTGTGTGTTGGCAGCACGGTGTTAGAATAGGTTAGGTGTACCGACGCTCGGCCTCCGCCGCGCAGCCTCCCCGCCGAACACGGAGACGCGTTTCGCATTTTTTCCGACAGGCAGCGCTGGGTGTATCGAGGCTTCAGGTCAGCCGCTTCAACGGGGGCAGCGTCGCTTACAAAGCTGCATTTGCGAGAATTCTTCAACTGCTGGCCGTTCGTTTTTTATCAGGGTAACCACACATATCACTCTGATTTGAAAGTAAATGCACAACATCAAGAAAATTCAGTGGCGGTAGCCAACAGATGGAAACGCATAGGAAATATAGCTTCTGCGAACAGCGATAATGAGTGTGCAGGTGAACACGAATTTCAAAAATATTTTAGCTCGTGCACAAATAATTCCACCGTGGCAAATAGGGTGAGGCCGCCGTGACGAACTGGCTTAGTAATCACCGGGTTAGCAGCCGAGTACCTTAGCAACTGATCCACCGTGGCGGACCCGAACTGGGTTAGTCAAATAGAAAAAGATATTCACTGAAAAAGAAAGCGCTGTTGTGTGTGGGTGTGTGTGTGTGTGTGGGGGGGGGGGGGGGGGGTTGACGTTTCACTAAATGATGGTTGTCAGAAGGAAGGAACACTCTTGACAATGGTAGGTTAGAAATTCCTCTCATGGGTTGTCGTTGTGCATGCCCCATATCGGATTATGCTTGGCACGTGCAAACTTAAGTTTACACGCGCTGGCTGGCGCGTGGTAATGAAGGTTGACGTACGTTTAACGACCAATCCATCATGGCTCACCATGTGCCATTCTGATTGTGCCTTTCGTTATTCGTCACAGACATGCTGTTTAGATCTTTGTGCCCTGCTGTGGGCGCACAAACGTGAAATGGCCGTGCTCGTTTGGCACGACCATTTCACGTTTGTGACCACGTTTCACGACCATGACAATAGACTATGTAGTAGAAAATTCCATGTTATCATTTCCCTGTCGTGAGCACAAGGTGGATGTTATGTCGAAAGTGCTTCATTATTATGTTGGAGTCGGGATGAGGCAATACTGTAAGCAACTGCGGAAGGTTGAAGCAGACAAGACGCAGAAGCTACGAAAGCTTTCGAAGCTTGTCTAGTGTGTTGTGGCTTTTATCCTGTCAATGCATGTTGTGCTGGTACAGATGACGCACTGTCGAATGAATAAAGTGTTTTTTTTTTCTTTTTACTACCACCTTGAGCACCATCCTACATTCTTTCGTATCATTTAGCCGCACCACACAGTACTCGAGCTAAAGCCGCTTTTTCAGGCAAAAATATGTAAAATTCGTAGATCGTGCCAATACTGTGATAAAATTCTTGGCGCACCGTAACCTATATATCTTGCAGTCTGTTTATTTTGAATATATCAAAGAGCGGCCATCGGTCACAAGCTGTCGCCCACTTTATTGCATTCGCTTTCAATCCTGCATTTTCGATCTGGGAGCGGCGCGTCACGTGCTACTGCCCGCCTTGAAAGACCTAAATAGAGTTATTCTATTCCATTGCATTAAAGCATTCGTTTTCTCGCAGATGTTTACGGAATTCGCAAATAATCGGTTCGTAATAAAAGATTCTGTAGGGTCACTTGATCTCATATGCGAAATGCCCCTTACGCATGATACCTGCTCTTTATATGATGCTGACCGCAAATACACCAATTATTCTTTCGAGGGCAAATGAAGGGTGAATTCAACACGCGCCACGCAACTGCATATTTACTTTTGTAGACAAAATGCGGGAACGATCGCCTAGGCCACGGTGTTGCCGAGGCCGAAAGTGGTGTTTATGAGCTTCACGCCGCATGCCGAACCGTCATGCGTAAAACACTACGAAGTCTTTATATTTAACATATGATATTACACTGCCACATAATCCTCACAGGGCCTTGCGATATCGCTAAACACGCTAAAACACCGAATGTTAGAAGCGTCAGGTATGCGCTGGGTATAGCCAGGCGGCCTCCGTCCCGCGCGCGCCTCCTTCCGGCAAGAAAGGGAAAGAGGTCCCCGATTTCTCCTCATTCCAATGCGCCGTCGCTCCACCTAAACTATTCTAACACCGTGGTTGGCAGTGAGAGATACGATTTACGTCCAGCTCACCTGATTGACCTGCGGCTCGCTCTGTGCCAGAATACCCCGGGCTGCCCCGGGTGACTTGCTTCTTGCTTCTCGGACGGACTTCCGGCTTCGTGTTCTCGTGTGTGGTTGGGCTCGGCCTGGACGTGGACCTTCGACGTTGCTGTCCCGGTTGTCCGGACGCCATGCGGTTGTGCGATGGCGTGCAGGCCCCTGGGCGGCTCCTGTGGCCCACAGCTCGTCCGTACTCCCTTTCCGATTCTTCGTCCTCCGAGGAGAACCACACACGAGGGGCTCACTTGAGTGTTTTCGCTGCCTGGTATCGTGCAGGGTTGAGGCGTTTTGGGCAACTGCGGTCTCCAGTTAGGTGGTCCCCAGCGCAAATTGCGCATTTCGGTGTACATTTGTGGGTTGTGTCGGGGTTGTGCACTCCGCAGGTAAAGCATACGTGGGCAAATCTGGCTGCTGGCATACGTCGGTGCGGTGACCAGCTTACCAGTGTTGCGGAATGGGCGCCTCCATTCCATTCCAATTCCATTCCGGGGAATTAGAACTTGCCGCAATTCCATTCCTTTCAATTCCTCGGAATGAAAAAAACTTAGCCCATTCCCACTCCGGGAATGGCCGAGCAGTTCAATTCCATTCCTGTAATTCCTCAACGTAGGAAAGGCATCTTGATACTTTTATCGACTTAAGAATGAACGCTCCATAAAGCTGATGTCATCACATACATTAAGAACTGCAAAAGTACTCAAAACACGTTACCAAGGTCGAGAGATAGTAGCTTGGTAACACATCTCGTGCAGTACGACCGCCCTACTAATTTACATAGGGGCAGTTCTCCCGCTATCTGTAGTATTTGCATGGTCAGCGTGTTGGAACGAATGGTGATGTTTTAGTACTGTTTAAGCTTAAATGTCTTAATGCTAATATGGCGACATAGCGTATTTTTATGCTGACAAAAGTAGTGTTCAGGAAGACTAAGCAGTTTTGCCACGCGTCTGGAGCGGTCGTGAATATGGAGAAAACTAAGAACTGCTTCGCCCGGCTTCCCGAACCAATGCTTTCAAAAATTTATTCTCTCTCTCTCTCTCTCTGTAAGGAGGGGGAGGGTAAACAGTTCATCGTGTACGACTGTGTGCTGCGCTGACCTAGAGACAGGGTGCAAGCTCAGCAGCCGAAGGGAGAAGACACGTTTTTCGAAGCTCTTTCTTCCTCGCGTCAGGAGCGCCGCTGATTCCGCTGGTTCGGCTGGCTTCTGTCGAGCAACGCGCTTTTGGACTGCACGGTGCGCGTCGGTGGGTGCTCGTTATCGCCACCCACCATGGAGTTCGCCTCGCCCACGGGCAGGCCGCCTCGTCTACGCCATCGCCGGACTCCTAGCATGCCGACCGTACTAGGCCCTCCCCCACCGGAGCTGATGAAGCTGACGGAGGAACGCCTCCGCCAGCACTACGCGGTTGGCGGTAATCCGTTGTGCATTGTTGACTGGTGGAGGGACACCCAGGCAGCCGCAGCGACTCCCGCCTTCACCTCGGCAGACGCACCGGAGTTAACTGCTCCTGTCGAGACCCAGCTGAGCCCGGTCACTGCCGAGACATCCACCAGTGCCTCGAAGGCACCCCCACCACTTCTGGGTGCCATGACTGCACCTTCGGTAGGGCCCCTGGATTTGCCGCTGCCCACGTCAGACGCTGAGGAGGACGGCATGGACATGGCGACCTGCCGGAAACGTGGCCGCGACGACGTGAGCGATGACGACGACGCACCTTGCCCGCCAAGGAAGACGGCTGCATCTGAGGACGACCCTGCTGGGGAGGGCCCCCCGGGCCACCCGGAAGCCTGCGACGACATCGTGGGTTCTATCGAGGCTGCTGACGACATGGCGGAGCTGCCCGCGGACGAGCCGGCACCTACAGAACCGGCGCCCAGGTGCCCGTCGCCTAGGCCTTTGGCACCGAGGGAGCCTCTGCAGGCTGCAGACTTCCTCCGCGATGCCCCGGCCACCCCCCCCCCCCCCCGGCTCCTAAGTCCCAAAAGAAGGCGAAAAAGAACCAGAAGCGCAAGCGTGCCCCGGCCCCTGCTGTGCCATCGCCGGACACCACCGCAGAACCTCCGGCCGTCCCTGCGGCACCGGCGATCGTCCGACAGCCTGACAATTACACAGCCGCTGCACCGACGTACCTGCCCGCGGCTGCCGAGGAGGGGGACTTCATCGAGGTCCTCTCGAAGACTGCCCGACGCCGCGCCAAAGCCGCGGTGACGATCCCGAAGGACGCGGCTGTTGTAGGGACTGCCCTGTTCCGACCCTCCGCACCCGGAGGCTCCTTTAAGCAGGCGTCAAGACTGGCGTTTGCTGCCGCCCTCTCGGAATGGGAGGGAGTCTCCGCGGTGCGGGTAAACACCCACCGCAACTTCATCGCGGCTGACGTGCGAACGGCGGCCTGCCTGCAGGAGCTATTGGCCGTCACTGAGCAGAGGGGCATCCCGGTGGCTGCGCGAGTCACGGCGGACAAGACCACGAGCACCGGATTCCTCCACGGCATCCGTGACGACATCACTGATGCGGAGCTCCTGCGAGCGGTGAGATCTCCTGTGCCCGTCGTCTCGGCGAAGCGGGAGGCCTCCAGGGTCACCCTGCGCTTCGACGGGCCCGTTCCACCGGAGGCAGTCACCATTTACTGCCTCTCCTTTAAGGTGAGAGCGGCACGTCCACGCCCGATGCAGTGCCGGAAGTGCGGGCGTTTCGGGCATGTCGGGGAGACGTGCCCCCGTCCTGGGAGCTGTGTCCGCTGCGGCCGACAACACGAGGTCACGGCTACCTGCCAGCAGAAGCCCCGCTGCGTCAACTGCGGTGTAGCCCACCCTGCAGATAACCCCTCCTGCCCCCGTTGGCAGGAGGAACGGCGGGTAGCCACCATCATGGCCTCGTCAACAACGGACCTGTCGAGGCGAGTGGTGAGGGCAGCCGTACGTGAGGAAAGCCAGCGGACTCACTCGTATGCGGCTGCCCTCAGGAGCGCTCCAGCACCACCAGCCCCACGCACTAGAGGTCTGCCCCCGGCCCGCCGTAGCCTGCCGCCTCCTGCAGTCCTCCCTGGTCGTGCTGCTGCGCCCCTCCCGGCTCCTGCCCCGGTGCCCTCAGCTAACCAGCGCCCGAGGATCACAGCTCCTCCTGCTGCAACCAAGGACCTGGCAGCTGCCACCTCCGTTCCTCAGCCAGCCGCCAACGTCACTCCAGCGCCGGGACCGGCAGCTCCAGCCCCTGGTGTCCTGCCCGCTGCTTCCTCGGCCCTGCCTGGAATGGACCAGCTGGTGGCATCACTCCTGATGACCGTCCAGGTTGCCGGTGCCATGCTACCCGCTGAGCACCCCGCACGAGCCCTCCTCCTGCAGGCGGGGGCACTGCTGCAGTCGCCCACCCACCATGGCTAGTCCTTCAGCGAGGACGAGTCGTCGCCGCCGCCCAAGCATCTCCAATGGAATGTCAATTCGCTGAGGCGGCGGAGAGACGACCTGGCTCAGCACCTCCTGCAGAGCGACTACGACGTCCTCGCACTCCAGGAGGTGTACGTCCAGGCTGAGGACCTTCGTCTGCCAGGATACGTGGGCTACAGCAGCCGGACAGGGTGCACCTCAGCGACCTGCGCTGCTGCCCCCTGCCTGGACGACAACCACCAGCAAGGACCGGCCCGCTGCGCCGTCTACGTGAAGCGGGAACTCCAGCACGCCGAGGTGTCCGTGGCCGACCTGGTCGGTGGCCCCTTCGAGTGCTGTGCCGTGCGCGTGCGCATGGAGGGGGGAGACACCACCGTGGCCAGCGTCTATATCCGGCCACGCCAGCCTTGGGACCCCAGGTGCCTCAGGCAGATCTCGCATCGCCTGGGGAAAGAGTTCCTGCTTTGCGGCGACTTCAATGCTCACCACACAGCCTGGGGCAGTCGCCGGTCCTGCCCACGCGGGAAGGAGCTCGGAGACGCCATACAGCAGCTCGGTCTGGTGATCCTTAACACCGGGACCAACACTTTCCTCCGCCGCGGAGGCCGGGCGTCCTGCTCAGCCATCGACCTCACCGTGGCCACGGAGGGATGCCGCTATGTGTGGGCACCCTGTCCGGACACCTGGGGCTCGGACCATCTGCCCATCCTGCTGTCCCCCTTCCGAGGCAAGGCCCCCCGGGACCGGGAGTACCGCGTGGTGGACTGGAGGCTGTTCCGTCAGCTGTTTGGGGAACACAAGGGCAGCAAGGACCTGTTGCAACTGGTGGCCGACAGTGCAAGGGCAGCGACTGTCGTCACCAAGGTCCAGCAGGGGCAACCTGTGCCAGACATCCAACACCTGGCCTTGAGGGCAGCGCGGCGTCGGGCAGAGCGGCAGGCCTTGAGGAAAGGCCAACCGGAACTCTGGACCGAGTTCCGGCGAGTCGTCTGCCGGCGCAACGCACGTAGACGCAGGAACCAGGGTTGGTCGAGCGTCTGCGCCTCAATCAACCGCTCCCCCAATGGGACTCGAGCCTGGCGCTTGCTGGGGTGCCTCCTAACGATGCCCCGGGCACTCAACCAGGTGCAGTCCGTGGCAGTCCAAATGAACATCCAGGCAGCGAACCTCGCAGAGCTCCTTGCTGACCGGTTCACCATCAGGGATGCAGTTCGGCTGGCCTCACCACCACCACCTGCTGCTCTCCCGTGCCCCGTTTCCTGCCATCATCCCGGGTGGGTCATTGCGCAGGTCCAGGAACTGTGCAATGAGCCCATCGCTATGCATGAACTTGTGGCAGCCCTCGAGGTGCCCAAGCGACGCAGTGCTCCAGCGGCCGACGGCATCACCTTCCAGATGCTCCGTAATCTGCACGGATCCGGTCGCCAGCGACTCCTCGAGTACTACAATGATGTCTGGAGCACCGGAGCCCTACCGCAATCCTGGCGTTTAGCGGTAGTAGCACCTATCCTGAAGCCCCGGAAGCAATCCACGGCTCTCACCTCCTACAGGCCAGTCTCTCTTACCTAGGCCGCCTGCAAGGTGATGGAGAAGGTGGCCCTGGAGAGACTTGATTGGATCGCTGACCAACTGGGCTATTTCCCGGAGCAGCAGACGGGCTTCAGGCGACACCGGTGCACAGCAGACTCCATTTCAGATGTCGTGGCCACCCTCGAGGACGCCAAGAGTTGCGGTGACGTGGCCATGCTCCTGCTGCTGGATGTCGAGAGTGCCTTCGACGGGCTCCCGCACGCAGTCATCGAGGCGGGCCTGGACCGGCTTGGCATCAGTGGTCATCTCCGAGGCTTCGTGACCGGCTTCCTGTCCGGGAGAACCTTCTGCGTTCGTGTTGGAAGGGAGACCAGCCAACCCAGGAACATCACAGCTGGAGTTCCACAGGGCTCTGTGCTGAGCCCCTTCCTTTTCAACATGGCGCTAGCAGGACTTCCAGCTTCCCTCCCGACAGGCACCAGGTTCCCGGTTCGCTGCTCCGTCTATGCAGACGATGTGGCCCTCTGGGCCCAGGGACCACGGCGGTCCATCTCGCCATCAGGAGGTCGCTGCAGTCTGCCCTTGATGCAGTGGTCGCCTACCTCGGAGGGATCGGCCTCAAGGTCTCCGCCACTAAGACCGAGTCCCTGCTGATCCACCCGACGGCAGCAGCGCGGGTCTACGTGAAACAGCTCCGGGTCAACAACCGCCGCCTACCCTGGAGCTTGACGGTGAAATACCTGGGGCTCATCATTGACCACCGACTCACGTGGATACCTGCTGCCAAAACCGCTGCCGCTAAGGTACGTCGAGTCCAGGGGGCCATCAGCAAGCTGCAGCAACGAGGCCGTGGCTGCTCCACAAAGTGGGCGCTGCGACTAAACCAAGCCGCAGCGACCTCGGTGCTGCTCTATGCCCTACCGATATGGTAACCCTGACGCCGGCCCGGAGGTGCCTGTTCGAGGGACTCCACAGGGGAGCGGTGAGGGCCAATTCCTGGGGCTCCCCAAGTGCTCCCCTGTGGCAGCGACACTCGCGGAAGCAGGAGAGTGGCCCCTGTCGCTACGCATGCTCCAGCGTGCGCTGGGCCACATCGACCGACTCCATCGTGCAGCCGATGGAGGCGCCCTCCTGGGGCGACTTCGCAGCCAACCCGGATCTCGGATGGGCGGCCTCTGCCTGCTCTACCATCAGATGGTCCCGGACCCACCTGTTCCCGTTGCCCCACCCCCGCCACACCATCGGCCACCAGAGGTCCACCTCCACCTGGACGGGGCAACAAAGCGACGAACGCCTGCGGCCGCGCTTCAGCAGGCAGCCATCGGCAAGCTTCAGGAGCAGCTCCAGGGGCGGCTGCAGGTGTTCACGGACGGATCCGTCATGCAGGACGGGTCCGCAGCGGCAGCGTGTGTCATCCCATCCAGGTCCAGAAGCAGGCAGTGCCGGCTGCCCTTCCCAGCGAGCTCCACGTACGGCAGCGGAGCTGGCAGGACTGCACCTGGCGGCGAACCTCCTCGCAGAGGACATCCCAACGGAGCCAGTTGCCGTTCTATGTGACAGCAGGGCGGCACTGCAGACACTGGCCAACCCCCGCCGCGCTGGGCTTACAGGGAACCTCCTGGCGTGCAAGTTCCAGGCTCTCTGCACGTCAGGAGCGTCCGTCTCCTTCCATTGGCTGCCCTCACATGTGGGCATAGCCGGCAATGAGGAGGCGGACACATTGGCCAAGGCAGCTCATCAGCCAGGCACCCCTTTCACTCGAGCCGTGGCGGCTAGGGACCATACGCAGGCTCGTCTCGGGAACCTTCTCGTCACTGTCCATCCAGACCAAAGGGTGGCCAAGGGGCGAGGACCAAGACTTCTTCCAGAGGCGGGACTCACAAGAAGGGAACGGGCTGCCCTGCTGCGCCTGCGGACTGGCTGCGTCTGGACCGCAGCCCGCCGCCATGCCAAAGGACGCTGCGCCTCCCCGGCCTGCAGCCGCTGTGGCGACCCCGAGACCCTCGACCATCTCCTCTGTGAGTGTCCTGGACTGGTGGAGGAACGCTCAAGGGTCATCACAGCCTACCGGAGACAGGGTCTCCCTGCCACCAAGATGCAACACCTCCTCTTCCCGTCTCACCCCCATCTACCAGCACTCCGGAGCCTGGTGGAGTTCCTGGACGAGACGGGTATTGAAGCCTACCCCTGAGTATGGGACCCTCGCCGCTTCTACCCCTACCGACAGCCTGCTGACCGCAATGCAACGTCCGGGTTTCTGCACTTTTTAAAACTTATATCTATCTTCTCTTTTCCTCCCATTTCTCCCTTCCCCTAAGGCGCTTAGCCGTGTCCCCAGTATGGGAGACAGAAATTAGCGTCTCTTCCTTCCCAATAAACCACTACTACTACTAGAGACATTCGCCGACAGAGTTTCGGGCAAAGGCGCTCATGTGTCTAGACAGGGGAGGGCAGTATTGCAAATAGGTGGGAAGTGTGTGTGTGGGGGGGGAGGAGTATGAGGTGAGACGGCGCGCAAGCTGTTATAAGAAAGCTTGCAGTGAACACAAGCATCCAGCCAGCGTCAATACGCGTCAAAACGCGTCAAAACTTAGAGAAGCGCTTTTGGAATATGCGTCGGTCGCCGAAGGCGACAGAAGCAAAAACAAAAAATTCAAGCATGGGGAGTCAAAAGGCGCCAGGGGCGCCGATGAGGAAAAAAAATCGCAAGGCGTAAGGGGGGGGGGGGGGGGGTAAGCTGCCGCCGTAGTTCCTCACGAAGGTTACGCCAAGAATAGAGACAAACGTCGGAGCAACACAGTCTATATAAGGACAGAATTGTAGTGGGCGCGTTGCTTATAAATGCACTGTGCTTGTAATCAGCCAAGCCATTTTAAAAATACTGCTTTATTGTTAAATTAGAGGCTCTGACTTACTAATGTTTGAAGTTTGAAAAACAGCGCGTAGACGAAAACGTGCTCTATTTTCGGAAAAAAAACGTAATTCCATTCCCATTCCATTCCGAGCAAAAGGCGCTTAATTCCATTCCCATTCCATTCCATTCCATTCCCATTCCATTCCGGGGTCGCGAAAATGTGGAATGATTCCGAAATCATTCCAATTCCGGAGTGGCAACTCCGCAACACTGCAGCTTACCCACATGCTCGGCAGAACTGGACCGTGTTACGAAAACGAAGACACGCCTTCTCACCTCCTCTGTATACTAAATGTATCTCGGTAGAGCGTCCCCGAAAAAAGTTAGGGTGGCACTCGCGAGTGTTTCCCAACATTCGGGCCTCCACCAGTTCCACTCCTTGGGTGCGAAAACGGATGCTCGCTTTGATAGTCTCAGGCAGTGTGCGGGACTCTGTACCGTGGATAACACCTTTCCTGGTTTCCTTCACCTGGCGTGACGTAGTCCTTAGGTCCACAACTTTTCCGTCTGGCGAATTTCACGATATGGAACTAGCGCGCTGCTTTTTTTTTTTTTTTTTAGCCGGTCACTACATGTTAGCAACACACTATAGCCACTCCAACTCATGCGAAGTTTGCCTTAACCATAGCAGTCACATCAGTAATGAGTTTTTATTACGCGGGCCTCGTTCAGTAGGTTTCGTCTTCTGTGCTCCACTACGTCGTGCGGTGCCATGTCGTCCACGGTGCGAGCCGCCTGCGCGACGCTTTCCTTAAATGCCTGCACGGGAGGCTATCGCTGAGATCTTGCCAAAGCAAGTCTAATGAAATCTGGCTTGTAGGGCCGAAAAATACATATGCAGAGAAAAAATTATTATAAAACAAATTTGGATGACAGCGCAGCTGAAAGAAATTTGCATGGGTGTTTTTATCTATAGCCGCTTTTGATCCAGAAAACTGTATGTATGCGCACGCTGTAAAAAGTGGATGCACCTTAACAAAATAAAAGAACGATGATCACTTTAAGAGCGAAGCTGCTTAATTAAGCTGGCAGAAAGTGCTCAGGCGTGCGCAGAAAATGATCATCATGAAATAAGCGCGCGCGCACTTCTATGAAATACCCGCAGAGCATTTGCGCGCGCATTTCTTCTCTTGCGCCCATGCCTTCAGCCCACTGCTACGAAAGGCGGGAGCATCAGACGATGTAGCTAGAATTACTGTATATGTTCCCCTTGGGGGGGCATATACAGTAACTCTAGATGTGGCAAGATAGCAGCGCCACCTCTGTGGTCTGGCTCTGCCTAGCTTCGCCGACTCACGACGCCGACTGTCGCGCGTAGCGGAAGTGACGCCACCGCGCCATCCACGTAATAAAGGCCGTAGTTCCGCTGGCTCCGCGTCGCCGGCACGGCGACAGAAGGCCCCCCCCCCCCCCCTTCCCCACAGAACACTTATATATGGCCCCGCTTCTACGCGCTGAGCACATCGTCGTGAAGATGGAGCGACCGAGGTGCGTCACTCCCAAAGGTAGCGCGGCACGAAAGCTGCCGCGCCACTACTCGAGCTTGTGACGCCATTTCAAACCGACCCCCGAGTATCGCGCCGGTGAAGCTGCGGCGAAACGTCGGCGATGCGCAGATCCGGAGTTACGAGCCCATAAAAACGAGAAAAACCGTTTGTACATGCAGAGGTGTCGCCAGAACGATCCAGGCCTGCGAGTCGCAGCGGGTATATAGGTGTTCTCTGGTCGCACCACCGAACGACTAAGAAGGGGATGATGGACTGGCAATGAAAAAACGAGCATTGGACAAACTTTAATGTCCGAGTGTTCTTTGCGGTTGCTGGTGATGCCACGCAAAAACCTCGCGAAAACCTAGGTTGGGCCGCCAGCTTCGCTCTTTTGCAGTCTTCGCACCTCAGAGTCGCTGCCGCTGAATTTTATTGGGCCGTGCATTTCTGGCAGCCGTTATGCGCATGCACCGCCTGCAGTGCATAAACAATTGACCAATCATGCACTCTTTACCAATCATGCTGCACTATGCCATTTCACAAGACCTGCAAGAAATTAACCCTGTTTGCCGAATGCTTCAGTGCATAACAACTTTCTCATTTATAGGACTTAACAGCCAGCAAACCATTCAAACACTGCACACACACAAAAGGAAGAGTCACAGTTCAATGCTCTCATCAGTATTATGAGTACTAATAACATGACACTTAAAACCTGTTAAAAACCTGTCACCCACAACGTTCCCGAGTCAGCTTACTAAGCTGCGCTGGTAGCAGCTTGTGCACTTTGCGATTTCACGTCATTACATTGAGTGATGTATACATGACATAAATGAGTGAAACTAGAATGGTTGATTGAAAATATTCTGTGGAATTTAGATTTGTACAATGTCATGAGCAATATATGGGGACCGGGGTGGAGGGAGATTTGTTTTAAAACCATGTCAAGTACCACAAAGCTATGGCTGAAGAGCTGTAACCAAGAGTTCCTTACAATACCTACTGGAAAATCTGGCACTGGAAGCTTTTATGCTTAGGAATACTGGGATTTGACAGTTTCGGATTGGCATAAACTCGGATAGCCTTGGCACCTAAAAGGCACATTTGAGCAGCATTATGCCATTTGTCACAACGATTCAGTTTGTATTGAAACAGCATGCTAGAGAACTGTAATTTTTAATACATGCAAATAAGTTGTGCTTATTTTAAGGAGTACTGAACTGGGATCGTTGGTACACAACAAATGTGGCTGGCATTAACCATGTTTTATTGGGTTTCATCTGCAATTACATGTGTGTGTACGCATGTGAAATGTAGCTAAGATAGCCTATAGTCAGCAGTGGCTCACTCTAAAATGGCCTTTTTGTAGCTATCCTATATATTGCATGTGATAATGCAATAAAGAATGGTTGTTAGCCAGCCTTGTGTCTGCACTGCACTGTTTGCTCCATTTCATTACATATCAAGAACTTCTCACTGGATGTACAATTTTATAAAGTGTAAACATCACATAAGGAAAGCTTTGCACTGCCATGATAATGTTGATAATGGCAGCTCTACCATTTAGAGACCACCAAAAATTAACTTTGATATATAGCCTTCACACCTGCTAAATATTAACTTTTCATGCACATGATGCAGTTTTTACAACTTTGAAAACATGTCATTACTCCATTAATGTGGAAGTTGCCCTCTCCCTCAAGAGCTCAGCTATGTGCTCGACCGGTGCCACATACGTGGACAAAAGATCTATCTGGTGTACCATGGACAATTGAAAGCAAGAGTCTGTTCTACAAGAAGGCCTAAACGTCATGGAAGGTGGGCAGCTAGACAACCCTCTCGTCAAACAGACATGCCATGAACTTTCTTGTTTGCTATTGGTAACCAGATAGAGGCAGTGGATAATGGGAAAAGTGCATTATTATTCAACAGATACATCAGCTGTTACAAATATATGGAATATTACCAAATGGCAAACTATCATGGACATTTTCCAGGTATGTCTTCTGTGCACGCGTGGCCGAACATAGCGCCTAGAATTGAAGGAAGGGTAGCAACACAGTTACTGTTGAGAGTGGCACTGCAAGACAGCAACAAAAGCATGAGTGGCATGCTGCACCTGAATATGCGAAAGAACATTCAGGAGACCAAGCATGTACATTTCCAGCTGCCAATGTGGAGTTCCCACACAAACGAAGTGGGTGCTATAAGATGCATCAATACATTGAGCATGGGCTCACGATATTGCCAGTGATGCACATGGCATAGAATATTACAATAATAAAAAGCACTGAAAGCATTATCCGTGGCCCAATCTCCCTTCTTATCCTGTTTATTGTGCACCACTTAGACTAAACCAAGGAGACAATATGCACCTATACTGTCCTTTCTCGAGGTTCAAAAACAAACTCTTGTGGCACTCCCCTTTCCCAAGTTGCTGCACTGTCTTCTGTGTGGCGGTTCCCAAGAGCATGCATCTGCCCCTGTATCGGTATTTTTGTGAATTTCATTCACTCAGCATCAGTCAGTCAATGCAGAAGCTTTGGTGGGGCTCTCTCTTTATGCTTTGCTTCTGTGGCAAGTTTTTTGCTTGGCATGGCACACACTAGTATTAGCAAGTTAATGTGATGGTTTTCTTCTCTCATTTTTTTTTTTTTTTTTTGTTAATGCTTATCACTGGCCTCCAGGGCCATAACCTGGATCTTATGTTGAAGCGAAGGAAGGAGGTCAGAAAAGGGACTTTAATATTTCCATATGTGTAAGTTACACACACAGACAAGTGCACAAAAACGGGGGAAGAGAGCGGGCTTGATACCCTTTAACATCTGATCCTTCATACCAACTTCTGTCTAGGTTTACGGTGACCATGCGCTATCTACGCAGTATCCCATTCCTGCTCACAGTGCATCATTCTGCTTAGCCTATTTTGGTGTTATGATTGGACCCACTTGATGAAGAGAACAGTATAGTCCATTAGTTTTAAAGGTGCCAATGTGTTGATTCCATTCCCCACACTCCACCATGCTGTCATTGCTCAAACATAGGGCAATCTGTGACCACAGAGAGACCTATTTGCAGATGAAAATGAGAAAAAAAAAGTGCGCTGAACTGATACGTACATACATCTCTGTGTATAGTGAATTCAGTATTACAAAAGGTACCCTTCCGCCAAAGAATGCGAGTGCACACAATTTTGGCAGCTTAAGGAAGCAAACTGGAATTTGATTGTTAAGCTGAATTAGATGCACAAGTTCATGCATTGGTCTTGTTCCAAACAGGATTGTATGAGTGCATGCAAGCATGCACTGTGACAACTCACAGGAGCTCATACAGCCAAACAGGAAGCATGAAAGTTGCACTAGCCTATTTGAACGCTTGACACAACTGAAAGAATCCACACGTCTGAGTCAGCAAGCCCAGTTGCTTACAGCACTAGCCACCGGAGCTGCTTTTCCAACATGGAAGTGGTTCATCATGTATGGATACCCTCACCTCCATTTTACAAGGTTTCAAGAGGAGTAACCAGAGATCATAATCTGCTGATGTCACAAGATTAAAGCTCAATGTTCCAACTCATGCCAAGTTCTCCTGACTTGCAAGAGATCTACAACACACTACAAGATTCACATGCACTGCACGGAGATAATATCTTGAAAAGCCCGAGATATGCGCATTGTATCCAGCAAGTATTACCGCCTACAGGACACTTATCTTAATCGGAAAAAATTGCGGGCATACATCTAAGACGATAGGCAAGTGTTAGATCACCATATCACACTGACCATACGCACCATGTTGACACTACTTATGTAGGAGGAAACTACTACAGCAGCTGTGGGAGCAGAGCAAGAAGCCAGGCCAAACACAATTACAAAGGATTACCGTCTCCACAGATGCAGAGTTGGGCCATTATGGAAGCCTGTGCTGCACCACACATGAAGCTCCAACACTATGTACACAAAGATTAAGGTAGCATGATGTATCCTTACATTATATATTCACATTCTCAGTGATATCCATGCTATATGGCTGTTGTGCTAGTGGCTGTTGTGGCACATGAGTTCTGCAGAAACCCACAAGGTGGAGTAACGTTTATGAAAGGGAAAATTAGCATCCACCCGTTTTGTAGAACAAGGCTCAATTGGTTAGTTCAATTGGCAGAGTGAGCGCCCCAGACAGGCGTTGGTCTTGTGTTCGAACCCCGGAACAGGACAAATTTTTCGGCAACTAGGAAGCTTTCATTTCTGAGAAATCCATATAGATTTCCTTGTAGCCTTGTGCTACAAAATGGGTGGACATATATTCACGCCCACGTGCTTCGAAGTTGTCAATGGATTCGCCCTCGTGCTGTCAGTCGCTAGCCTCCTGGTTAGCTCAATTGGCAGAGCAAGCGGCCCGGACAGGCGTTGGTCCTGGGTTCGAACCCCAGACCAGGACAAATTTTTCGGCAACTAGGAAGCTTTTGTTTCTGAGAAATCCGTATGGATTTTCTTGTAGCCTTGTGCTACAAAATGGGCGGATGCTAATTTTCCCTTTCATATATTATGTTGTGCACCACCAAGCCACTTTCTACTTTTGGCAAAAGAGTGAACAAATGCACACAAATAAGATTCGCACAAGGTGGGCTTTAAGCTTGCCAAAAGCAGTTTTCTTCTACCTGAAAAATCTAATCTAACCATTCCAACTGGTGTACCCATGTTCTCTTAGCTTCAACTTCAGTAAGAATTTACATCCTGTTGGACCAGCACCCACATGACAAAGCCAAAATAAGTGTCTCACCACAGACTCACCAAACACTACATGAGATAAGTCTTTGGGCCAACAGGGATTAAAAAGCAATGAGTGCACTCATAGCTTAGCTCACAATCTCAAAAACTCTGAGCAACTCCATGAAGTGCTTAAAGCATCATGCAGGATACAAAGTTATACTTGTTCTGCTCCGCTTAACACATCTACACCTTTGTACAAAAGAAACTGAAGCCAATAGAGGCCCATGACAAGGTAGATGAGATGTTAAACTAGCCTTGAGATCGACATGTAGGTGGCAACACCGTCACCACTTGAGTGTGGATAGGTGTTCACAGGTGCACATTGAAATGTACATAGCGGCACTCTATTTGTGAGCTGTTTGAGGCAGTTGTTAGCTAAATAAAAGCATTTATTGCAGTCAAACTGTAATAAATGCATCCTTCAATCTCATTTCAGTGCAGGAAGCATGCAAAAAGTTTTTATTGCGCGTAAAGGAAGCATGGTATGCCATGCAGTTACCATCACCCAGCCTCAAGGTTTGACTTCCTCGGCGGTTCTCTCAGTCTATTTTTCCTTCGCCATACTTGTTTTGTTCTGTCTACAATGATAGCATTCCTGTTACACGACTGAAAGAGTTCAGTGTTGTGTTCTCGGTCATTTTTAACTACATTATTGGCTAAAAAGAAAGGCGGGAAGGGGGGGGGG
Source organism: Hyalomma asiaticum (assembly GCA_013339685.2). Classification (NCBI taxonomy): domain Eukaryota; kingdom Metazoa; phylum Arthropoda; class Arachnida; order Ixodida; family Ixodidae; genus Hyalomma; species Hyalomma asiaticum. Next base: position 337,789,483 of record CM023481.1, read on the forward strand.
GGGGGGGGGACTGTTGCTGTGCATTGAGTTGGAGTAGCAGCCTGTGTACTCCACTGTATCACTTATACGCATACTTGCATTGAAATGCTTGCATGTCATGTTCCATGAAATGCCAGGCAGTTAAGTGGCTCAGTTAGTCAAGCTACGTGACCGTATATATGCCACTTGAGTACTATCATGATATTTGACACATGCCTATATTAAGTAAACGTTTTGATACTCATACGCGTCACTTTCTTGGGATGATTACTTAAGTGACCGTGACAAGAAAATGTTTATTTTGTATGAACATAAAAAAAGAATGTTTTCTTCAAGCGTGTCTACTATATTCCATCATGCTTACAATCACATATCACGAGACGATATCGTTGTAGCACTGCATTTACACATTGATGTTTCCCACTAAACTTGTTCAGAAGGACGCTAAGCTTACTTTCCATATACATGAAATGCACAGCAACAGCCAAACTGAAATAACTGTCCTGAGCCAGAGGTGTGACGATGACATAGCACGCTCACGACACAGGTGCTCAGTGATTTTAAGAAAGAGTAAAGACTGCAGCGCAAAGCCAAATAACACTATATAACTAATACTTTTGTGCTTGGATAAGAATGCATGAAAGCATTCAACACTGCTGCGGCTCAGGGAGCAAATATATTGGAGGATATGTGTGCCGTGCGCATCCATGTAGAAGCGCAGTGGCTAGCAGATGATGATCCACACTTGGGAGCTTCATCCACTCGCCGCTAGGCGCCGAGTGTGTTCAACCTCGAGGCCAATAGCCAAGGACATAGGACTGATCACCAGACATGAGAAATTGCACTCCATAGCAGTGTGTACAGTACGTAGCAAATACCCCATTACTTACCGGAAATTTTGCCATTACTCTCTCTCCAACAGAACGACTCATTAATACATCCCACCCTTAATTTCCCACGACTTAAGAGCAGTTGCACCATAAGGCACCACCATAGGCCCAAGGGCTATAGCAGAAGGCCCACATAAAACAGGAACAAGTCTAGACAACTAGATGTTGCGTCACAATCGGGGGCAGAGCGACACATAAACACCAAGAGATGAAAAGCTGTTCAGAATATAACTGCATCTTAGAGGTGCTCCTTTCGTTATCGGCTTGCTTTACTCATACTATTCTACCATAGCATGGTGTTTGTGATAGTATGTAGTTTTGCATTTTTCAGTTGCAAATCACAAGATGGTAACAATTAAAATGCATTTTAATAACAAGACAAAGAGAAAAATATGACTTGTAGCAGTCTTAAAAGAAAATATTCAGGGTTTTCAAGGACTTCCAAGGCTCTAACACAATAACTTCAAGGGCCTCATGAGATGTGGTTCGTAGCTTGGACAAAAATGGCAACAATGATCTTTTTTTTTTTTTCAAAGAAAAAAATGAACAAGAAGGAATAGGCATACACTGATTTGAAACACTCATAATTTTCCTTGAATCACACACAGTGCCTTAACACACACACAACGAAGTATTCTAAGGAAGCACTTAGAGCAGTCAGTTGCTTGAACCTCCTGGCTCTTTTCTATTGCAGTTTTTCTAAACTGTTCGATCTAACAACGTAGGTGATGTCATTTGTTGCCTCAGCTTCCTCAGCATAAATGTCTCCAGCTGCCAGTAGGTCAGCAATAGTCTCTTCGAGTTGTTTTTTTTTTTTCTTATGTCTGTTGCTTTCGTTTTCATCCTCGAATCCCACACTTCCTGCTTCTTCAGCTCCTCCAAGTACACTTAGTACAAGTTACATGCAGCTAAAAAACGATGTCTGAAGCTCTTTTGCAATTTCAGTTTTAGCATCTGCCTTATGTGTCCGAGAGAAGCGTTTATGATGCGGTAAAGACAGCATCATAAGTAATTCTCTCAGGCACACGAGAGAGTCCCTTTATGTTTTCAATGGAGATTTGGCAATTTACATTAAATACTGTCAACGTTAGCTTGCCCATGCAATCTAAAGTTCTGCTTAAAACAAGCAGAACTTCGATGACACCCTATAGGTTTGAGCATGAAGTAGGGAATTTTAAAAAGATTGCAATCAGATGGAAGATTGCAAAGAAAAAGAAGAAAGATGATCTGCAAGATCCACTAAGCCTAGCCAAGTGCACAAATTGAAGGACCTTCTAGGACTTCTAATTTTAGAGAGTTTTCAAGGCCTTTAAAATGGCATTTTGGAAACAAAGTGTTTTCAAAGTTTTAAAGGGACCGACAACTGGCCGGGAATAAAGTGTTTTCAATTTCAAAGGGACAGAGAACTGGCCAGAACATGTGAACAGACCTTTGTGTATTTGGAAAGAACCTGAATTATGGTGATGGAATCAAGCACCCTTCTGCAATTTGAAGAGGATATTTATTTTTAAATTGAGCTTGAAAATCGCAGCAACTGAAACGTGCTACAGCCTGGTGGTAGAGCCTTGGTACTGTATTCTGGAGTTTTTAAACTGCTGTACTCCACCTGCGACTGTTCATACGACCACAACACTGTAAAACAGGCCAACACTGAGAAGTAGCACCACCTTTGCAGCTACCGAAACCCACTTTTAACTGCGGCGCATGCATTCTGTCGCGGCAGAACCTGGTGCAAATACACCCGACGGCTGTCGGCCACTGTTTGCAAGATGTACTGCGCATAAGGCCCTATTGGCAAAAAGTACTGATGTTTCACAGCATCTCCCCCGTTGCCATTGCATGATTGGACACTCTGACCAGTAAGCTTCTGTGGAAATAAAGAAAACAGGACCTTAAAAATTGGTTGTCGATCCTTTTAAAGGACCGCTGCAGACCCTGGAAAAGGCACAAGTCGTCGGTTTCAAAATAGAGATGTAATTTTCAACAGTTCGGCTTGTGTTATGTTGCACCTCTGTAACATTTGAAAGCAAAAGCCTGCCGCATATTTGGTAAGGTACTAAGTCATACATTAAAGGAGTCATGAAAAGAAAACAGAACTGTCGAGTTGCAATTTTCACTGGTGCAATAAGCATTTGACATGCTTATTTCAGTGCAATATTCAGTGTGCATTTAATAACGCCTGCTTGAAATCCTAGAATTCTTGCACTCCCGACACGACCATGCAATACCACAGGGTGGCACAGGCACTATTCAGTGATGTCAACTGAAGACGTTTAAAAATATTAACACATTGTTACTTTCGTTTGCTCTAAAACAACAGATTTACATGAAAGCTAAGAAGTAAGAAAGGGGATAGACCCCGTGTGATGCCGCCATATGGAAGAGAAGCTGGAGCACGGTTTGTTTTCCCATGGCCTCCAAGGGTGTGCCAATCTCGGTGGCCATGATGGTGGCTAAGACGACGTCAGCTGCAGAGTTGAAGAGAATGAGCGCTGGGAAATCTGAACAGTGTTTTTATCGCTTTAAGTCAGCCCACACGATGCCATGAAACAATGTATATTATAAATTGGAGGGCCAGGATTCCAAATACACATATCACACAAAATTTTCAGAAAACATTTCATGACCCCATTAACCTTAAAGTCACACTCAGTAAATCTCAGCAACATATGCTTTTTTAATGCATTTCCAAATGTGCAGCACGCATTTGCTCCACATAGAATCACGTCTGGCGCATGCCCACATATCCCAGTCTGGGATACGCAGGAACACGGTGCCACATGTTCCCAAAATAACTTTCATGCAAGTTTTCACATGTGATCGAGTATATGCATTTCCATAAGGCTTCTGCTTCAGTCATGTGGCTCGCTGGGGTTTTTTTCCAAGGTCTGTGCATTATGCAATGCCTTCAGCTTTAAAACAGAGGCAGGTATACCTAGTGCACAAGGCACACTACATTTACATCCCCCACCACCTTTCTTGTAGTTCTCTCGCAATAACAGCATAAAAAAATTTTTCAGGCCATTAATATTTTATCCCAAGGCTACCTATGTCACCTATATCTAAAGTCTGGATACTCTTGCCCAATTATACCATATCATGTGCAAGCAAACTGCACAGTAGCACTTTGTGCAAGCCTCAAACTATGTTTTCAGAGGCATCGCATTTTGGCAATAACAGCAATTCTTGTTGCACTCAATTAAAAGATTTTTAAATGTGAAGAATTTCTAGGTGAACTTAAGTAACTTTGACTGTTTCTGTTTATCTGTCTGTCTATCTAGCCGCCTACGTGTCAGTGCTCTCCTGGTCATCTCGTTCACTTGGAACGCACCAAAATTAGCTCAGTTGGGTGTCAATGTATAACAAAATGAATTGATTTTCACATCACTAACATGATTTACTTGTCAAGTACATCGTGATTAACAATACTGCAATCACGTGTGGCTCACACCCATAGTGCTCAGCATGTGGTATGCAGGTTATTCGCCACAGATGTACGAACTTTATAGAGCATATTATATCAATCAAGGGCCAAATAAAATAGGCATCTAGCACATCATGCACACTTATATATACAAAAGGTATACCATTTATCATACCTTGCAATTAAAATGTGGACATAAGCACACGCAACCTATTAAGCAGTAGGGGGGTATCAATCCTACTAGCCCCCCCTTTGATTTTCCAAGCACGCATGCCACCCACTAGGCTACGGCGGCTCCTCCCACACGGTGGATAGAGTAAATAAACTTATTGCACCAGCAGTTGTAATTATGGTGCTTGTGCAACATAAATTGTGCTTCTAATGCGTGATAAGCGCAATCATAGCAATACGTATGTTCTGCTACCATTCAGTATGCTTTTGTGCAGCTTTGCTCGATGCCACAGAAATATGCCAACGAACGATCCTTATGATAGCACACCAATGCACTGCATAATGCATTTTTCTTCAACAAACCCAAGTGTCATGGCCGGTTTTCGACACGTTCGTTGCTCTATCGACAACGTTGTTGACCTCGTAACTTACGTCCAGCACCAGAAATTGAGCAGGCGATTAACCACGGCACTATTTTTGGACATAAAAGGAGCTTACGACACGTTTCTCACGAGGCCATACTCGACGCCCTTGAGTCCGTCGGTCTTGGTGGCCGAGCATACCGCTGGATTCGTGCCTACCTACAGATGAGATCCTTCTTTGTGCAAACCGACGATGGGCCGACCTCTCAGCACTGCACACACCGTGGAATTCCTCAAGGGGGTGTCTTGATCCCCACATTATTCAATTTGGTTATGATTGGTCTCGTGGAACGCATACCAGGTTGTGTACAGATATCGATTTATGCTGACGACATCTGTGTTTGGACGTCAGGCATAACACGTCCTCAGATACGCGCGAGGCTCCAAAAAGCCGCGACTTCGATGTCGGCATACCTTAATGAACAAGGCCTTGAAATTTCGCCTGAAAAATCAGCGCTCGTCGCTTTCACGCAAAAGCCAATGACAGCATATGCCATATCTATCAAGGGGCAAAATATTTGTTACGCTAGGACGCACAGGTTCCTGGGAGTAACCATCGATCGGGACCTCTGCTGGAGTCCCCATGTGGCCGGTCTCAAGAAGCGCCTAACGGCCACCTCACAAGTTTTCCACTTCCTCGGAGGGAAAACGTGGAGTACGTCAGTGAACACCATGTTGCTCCTATACAAGACGCTCTTTCTCGGACACTTGAGATACAGCTTACCGGTGCTGACCGACACCTGTAAAGGCAACCTACGCACACTCGAGAGCGCTCAGGGCCAGGCACTCAAAATCTGCCTCGGATTGCCACGCTGCACCTCAACAGCGGAAACTATAGCGATTGCCAAAGACCTTCCTGCCACCACTCACATCACTTTGGAGGTGCTTAGGACGCACATTCGACACCTTGCTCGTGCTCCTGCCCACCACCTCGCCTCGCTTCCAGAAGACCGGCCCGGTGCCTCTTTTTGTAAGAGGCTATCGGCATACCGCGAGTGCCTCCCAAAGAATTATACTCCTGCTGAGAGACTTCCGACGCCTCCTTGGTGTTTAGCCCCCCGTCCAAAGGTCCGGCTGACAGTGCCAGGGATTCGGACGAAAGCGGAACTCTCACCGCCGGCTTTAAAGCAGCTGTCTCTGCTAATGCTACATGAGGACTACAAGAATCACCTTCAGCTTTACACTGATGGCTCAACAGTAGCAGGCAGATCTGCAGGAGCTGTGACCTTCCCTCCCCAAAGCAGTAGTTGTACTGTTCAAGACATCTCATGGCACAACATCGACTGCCGTGGAGCTTGAGGCACTATGCACCGCACTTAGCGTGATCGATGGGGAGCCACCACAGAAATGGGCCATCTTTACAGATTCTAAGTCAGCCCTTCAGTGCCTTTTATCGGCCTTACGTAGCGGGCCGCAAGACAATTAGTGCTTCAAACACGGCAGCTCTATCACCAATTAACCGACAAAGGCCATGACATCACGTTTCAGTGGCTACCAGGCCACTCTGGAATAACCGGCAACGAGCACGCAGATAATGCTGCGAAACATGCTCACGAAATTGGAGTGCTGCAAATCCCACTGTCAAGAATGGATGCAGTAAGAAAACTTCGCTCGCTTGCGCGTGATACGACTATAGCGCAGTGGAACACTCCTGGTCTTCTACATACCCGTCTACACCGCCTCGACCCATCACTACAACCTCGAGTTCCGCGTGGGCTTACCCGCTGTGAAACGATCGTACTTTGCCACCTGTGGCTAGGCACGTCATTCAAAAGAAGTTTCGGCTATCGCATTGGACTGGAAGACAGTGCTGCCTGTGTTCACTGCGGCAGCGAGGAAACGATTGTGCACGTCCTCTGCGATTGCCCTGGGTACTGTTCCCAGCGACAGTCTCTCGCCGCAGAATTATCACGCCTTGATGGTCAACCGCTGTCTGAGCAAACCATATTGGAATGCCGGAACGATAGTGTCTTGCAGCAGAAAGCCACGAAGGCTGTGCTCAAGTTTTTGCACACTACGGGTCTCATGAACCGTCTCCGACACATGCCGTGCTTGTGTGTGTGCGCGATGCGACCTCTCTCTTTCTCCCTTTATTCTTCCATCCCTTTCTGTCTCCCTTCACCCCTTCCCCAGTGCAGGGTAGCAAACTGGATAACTTCCTTCCGGTTAACCTCCCTGCCTTCCGCCCATCATCTCTCTCTCTCTTCAACAAAACAGACATCTGTGCTTCGGACTAATGCGAGTACGACGGGGCTTTCGACGTTCCTATTAGCCCATGTTAAAGGGCAACTCCAGTGATTTTTCATTGTCCACGGATCTCAACGAAATTTTCAGTATATGTTCTCCTCAGTAGTGCAATAATTTATGTCAAGCCAGGCAGTTGTAAGTCATTTAGTTTTCCTGAAAATGAATTTTAAAAATTTTTAGCGGATTCCCACAAGAGCCACCGTGTTTTTGACGTCATTACCTGCAACACTGCCTACCCAAGCAGGTGGGCCGTCTAAAGCACAACGGCGATACTTCATCGCTAAAATCACCACTCCCAAGTTCAGAAGTACTCAATGCATCACAGGATGACATTGCCACTTTCATTTCTTTTGACATGAGCTTCATATTTCTGATGGCGGGGAGGCTGTGACGTCGTCACATATGCCACACGAAGCATCCAACTGTTTCGGTTTTAGTATTCACACACTATTCATTTGGTTATTTATAATTATTGGCAAGTTTCTGAGCAAACTGACTGACCCTGGCTGCTTCAGCGCTATCAGTGCCATCGGAACACAGTGATATCAGAATATGGTGGAAAAACCTCTAGAGTTCCCCTTTAAAGGCCAACTCCAGCAATTTTCAAGGTCAACAGATCTCAATAACGTTCGCTGGGTACAACCCTTGGCACACTTCCATCATTTGTGCAAAATTACAGGCTCGAGAGATGTGCAGACTGCTTGCAATTCAATTTTTACCAATTATCTCAAACCGCCAACCTGGCTTCCTACAGTTGTTGGTCACACTGTGTGTTGACATCATGATCGGCAAAGCCACAGTAGCGCACCGGTACCACACCATGGCCTAAGACATCTACATGCACCGCCAACCTTCCCAATGTTACCGCAAAGGGAAGGGCACATGCACTGTCGCACCATGCAAAAGGCTAGTTGAATGACTTGACGTCACTGCTGGGTTGAATTTTGGTTTGGTTCTTGCACTTTTTTGCAATTTAAAAATTATTTTCGCATTTGCTTAGCATTTCTACGATCGGGATTGTGACAGGAGAGCCTCAGGAACATAGAATCGCCATTACATTAACATGCCCAAACAATCGCCGCAGTTGGCTTTTAAAGGGACTGACAACCAATCTTTGAAGTGCCCAAGTTACCTGGCTTTTTTATTTGAACGGAAAGCTTACCGGTCAGATTGTCCAATCATGCAATGTCAATGGGGAAATCGCCGTAAATCATTTTTTTATCGATTTCTTGCTTATGGAGTCTTAACGCAATACATGTTGCAAACAGTGGCTGACAGCTGTCGTGTGTGTTTGAATCAGGTTCTGCCCCGACAGAGCGCATGCGCGCAACGCCTTGGAGACGCTGACCACATGTGCCGCAGTTAAAAGCAGATTTTGGTTGCCGTGAGGGCAGCGACACTTGTCAGCGTCAACTCCTTTTGCTGCATAGAAAGCGAATAATAAGACGGGGATGCGTTTTTATGTACTGACTGCAATTTTAAGACCGAGTTATGGTCGCATGAACAGCGGCAGGCGATGTGCAGCAATTCATAGACTCCAGAAAGCAGTACCAAGGCTTCACCGCTAGGCTACGCCACGTTTCATTTAACCGCCATTTCAGTTGTCGGACCCTTTAAACATACACTCTCACGCGGTTTGCACAAAGACCTTGACCCTACTCGTACACTTGGCTGAACACCCAACAATTCGTCACAGGCAATTTCCTCACAGACTGCTTCGCATGACGCCAATTCCCACAACGCATGGGATTTGCTGAAATTTATTTTTTAAAAGCCAGTTAGAAGTTCAATTACACACTGCAGCCGCCAAGAACCAAAACTACCACCTATGCACTCAGCAGCAAAATGCCACCACAGCTGGCTAGTTTGTTTCTTCACTTGTGAAGATGCAATAGATTTCGAAATTGTTGCAGGGACGGTAGCAGGAACATACCATTTAACATCCAGATTTTACAGGCCAAAATCTAATTTGATGACTGCCGAAGCATCAAGAAATGCAACTGATGCTGAAAAGTGCAAACATAAGCTTAGTACAAGCAAAATTCTATTAATACAGAAATGATAAGGCCCATTTCCATAACAGACATCCCCCCATTTGTGCAATAAGGCCTATTCAATACTAAACATGTTATAGTTTGTTTTTTCTTTGACATACAGAAGCTAATCTGCAAAACTACTACAGTACATGTTGCAGCAGATGGATTCCCTGCACTTTAAAAATGGCCCCGATTAGTAGCAGTCAAAGTAGTAAAGGTAATTTCTCCGCAACCGTCATGTCCATACCTTTTTGGGTACTTATTGGAAGACAGCTGAAACCCTGCAAGACCATCAGCTCAAATGATTTGAGCAAAATGTGCTATTTTCAGTCCTCCTCCTGGCAGCAATCGTTGGCTGCTGGCAAGAGAGGTACAAAATGGCACACAAACAAAACAGATCAGTGGAACAGTTACTGTGCCTATAAACGTAACTCTCAGTCATTGAATAAGCTGATTTCTGAACTACAATGGAGTTTCAACCTATAAAGCAGCACCTAACATAGCTTACGCAAAAAGAAAACAAATTAGTCATCCGATATGTCACATTATTTCAAGGAAAAGCTCGTATTGTTTAATCACACTTGAAACTTTCACTTGTGTGTCACATAACATCTTACTGGAGCAAGAAATAATCATTACTAACTTGGTCAGTGAGCACCTACTAAATATAATGCCAACAGTTTTAACTGAGTACACTGCTTAAAAAGGGTATGCAGAGGCATAGGTCAGAAATAAGTGCTGACAGCTGCTGCTAAAACACAGATATCTCAACATAGTGCAAAATACCAATACCATAGTTCACAGGAAGCACATTTACATCCCTCAGGAGACTGTCCAGTGGTTCTTAGCACCATGATTATCCTCACAAATGTGTTTACACAGAACTCCTTTCTCTTTTAGGAGATACAGTGCAGCCTGCTAATGACTTTTCAGAATAAGGCATATATGAATGGTTCACGTCTCAAAAAAGGGTGTGAACCTTCAAAACTGCCAAAAGGTTTCAAGGCTCACACCAACCAGGCAAGCATATTCTCAAAACAGTGCGATGGCACACATACATAGAAGCCTACATGGTGTAGACCCTGCCACAACATATTCGCCAGCAGATGACACTTCTTCGCCTGGGACAAACTGTTCCAAGTGAATACAGTCTTTATTTTCAAGCAATTTTACCTCCTGTACATATTTTTACACTGAGATTACCTCTAAGACCACGCACACACACGGCCTGTACACACCGGAAAGGTCAAACATCCCTGCAGTCCAAATTGTCACAAAATTAACCATGGCAACCCTCGCAGTCAGTGCAAGGCAAGAAACACACAGCTTGAGTGATTTACATCAGTCGAGGTCAACATGGTCATCACAGTAGGGGCCATCACACTATGCACGAGTCTGCAGTGGTCCAGCTCTGTTGCACATGAGGACCAGTGCCTATTTGCATGCAGTCCACGGACACGCTGCTCCAAAATGTCCACCTTAACACCACTTTTCAAAATGCACAACAGTAACGCTTCGACACATGCCAAAGGGACCGGCCACCCTGATGTCATTATGCACAATGAAGGGTAGCTGGCACCAACAGATGGCACTCAATGGGTACTTGGCATGCCAGTCTCTTTGAAAGAAACTGTTCCACAAATAACTGAAGCAATCCTTTTGAACTAGCAGGTGAACAGTTTTGCTATGAGCAGCAGCTGCTACCACCAACAGGTAAATGTATTTTCTAATAATCGGTTTTGGAAGCTGATGGTGTCAAAAGACAAACATGCAAGCAGCACTTTAGGGAAAAAGCTTGCTTCAGCACAGACAAGGACAGCCTTGATAAATTTCACTGCAGCTGCATACAAGATCGTCTGTGGAAATAAAGATTACTACCAAGTCGGTATGAGTCCTCATCCATTTACAGCACTTGTACAACTAATTAGGCATAAACGCCTGTAGTACCTGATCGACAGCTTCAAAGTGAAAAGCACAAGATAAACACGGAATGCACTACCATGGCCGATGCCACAACACCAACCCAAATTGATGGCAGTAGTGCATTTTTAGAGCACTCCCAACACTTTCTGCTAGCTGTCTCTAAGCTCTTTCGTGAGGTGTTCCAGACAGCTGCAAGATCGGCTGCTTTGGTTGTACTATTGCAGAAAAAATGCATACTTCAGGATACGCTGAACATGTTTTCTATAAAATCTAATGCACAACCTTTATTTACCTTAGTGGTGACAGGTGGTTCTGGTGACAGACAATGACACTAGTTTGAGCACTGGGTTGCAAGTTACCATGTGATCATTAGGAGTATAGTACACCAAAAGCAGTGATTCACAGAACTCAACTCTACTATGAATGCACAAATGGCACAGAAAGAAGCTTCTACAGCACAATGTATTCAAGAATACAAAGAGAATGTCAAACACACAGGTATAAACATGGCAGTCAAGAAGGGGTGTAAAGAAAGTATATGACAATATGCTACTTGTAGAAAAGTAGAGTACAGCACACAATAGTACTCGATAAACAGTTTTACATTTGCCCCTGGAAAAGGCGTTGAAAGAAAATGAAGTGAAAATGAATGAAGTGTAACAAAAGCAAATCACTGCCCAAAACTATGACTTAAACTGGGGCGTCTTCACCCAGAGAAAGCTTGAGAGAGATGAAAAGGCACTCGACATCCTCGCTTTGGGGAATGGCTGCAAGTGACAAGTTCCGCAGCAAGATTACAACTGCTCGGACCAGCGGGCCCACCGGAGAAAGACAGCATCTGTGTATGCTGCCCATGAATGGCATATGCCCTCGTGACTAGAAACCACGGAACCTGCCCAGAGCCAGTGGTGCACTGTAGCAAACGCTACTCCTCCGGCAAACAAAAATAGAGCCTATGTACATATATATATGTGTAACACATTTATATATATATGTATACTGCAATGATTCAAGATTACCCTTGAATCACATTCATACCCTGTTATGCAGCGGACTTGAAAAAGAGAAAATCAGCATTGATTGCAGCCAGGTAGAAACGGGACGGGGGTGGTGTGAAGATATTTCCAACCCTCAATGGCCCAGCAATGAGGTTTAAATTAGAGCCAACTCGGGTGGAAGTTCCTGGCAGGCAGCAGCCTCCAGAGTAGCCTGCCGAATGGCTTCCTTGTATGGACCCCGCTTTTTCTTGTTGTAGCGGGCCTTGAAGTCATCAAGAAACGGGCTCAGCTGGTGGCACGGCATGTAGGACGAGGTGGATGAGCCAAACCAGGCAACATGGGCCTGCTGGTTGATCGCGGCTCCATTGTCACGCTGTGACACACTCAGGGCAAGCACCTTGCCAGGCCACCATGGGAAGCCATGGATCTTGCCCCAAACTATGTCACCCACAGCCATTTCACGGCCCCCATCAAGGGTGCAGCGCTTGACGTTGTGTGTGCTGATACGCATCATGAGCGGCTTCACCTTGTCCATTTCGCGTAATGGATCCAGTTTGGGGAACTCTGGTACATCACCACATTCACTGCCTGAACCACTACTTGCTAGAATGTCATCGTACTTTGGGCTACACCTCATGTATGCTTTAGCACCCAAGCGCCGTAGGCTGATGGATAGCTTGTGTGAACGCCCTTCCTCCAGTAGGCCTTCAGCTGGTGCCACTACCTCATTACCTTCTAGTCCATAGGTGGGGCTGTTCTCTACATCATTCCGTGGCTCATCTGGTGGGGGCTCACGATGCCTCCGCTTGCGCTTCAGTTTGTGCTTGTGATGCTTGACCTTGTGCTTAGCTAGGCTAGGAGAAGCTGGAGCAAGAACAGGACCTTTGTGGTGGTCCCTGCGAGCCTTCTTCAGGGCCTTCTTGGCTGCCCGGGCACTACTTGTGTCTCTGGGTCTCACAGGCGAGCACTCTATGCTGCTATCTCCATCTGTGTCACTGGCACCTGTGGACTGAAGCTTGGCTGGAATTTTGACAACTGTGCCTTTTCCTTGGGGGTTTGCAAATGAGATCTTAATCACAGGACTGGTTTTTGTCAGGGCTGCTCGAACAGGAACAAGCTTGTTGTGTGGTGTCGCCAGCTCCATAGGGTCAGTGCTGCTTCGTGGAAGATCTTCAGCATCGTTCCACTTGCGCTTGCGCAATATCATTCTGTTAATTGCAGGAGGCATCAGAGCGACAGCCTGATATTCACTTTTGGATTGGAATTCTTCTGCTCCTGCCTGGGTTGGCAGTTGGGCATTCTTTAAGTCGAGGCTTTCAGCAACACTGGCATACACAGCATGCTTTGGCCTTGGAGACTCCTCAGTACGAGGAGAAGGAGATGTCTGTATGATCATGGTGTCCTCATCATTTGCAACTCCAGTTTTCGAAGGAATACGTGCTGGAACATCTGGTTCACATTTGGAAACGGGCAAGCAGCCGACTGCGCTAAGTACAGGAGGTGACTCCTTTTTAACACTGGAAAGCTGCACATTCTCAGAATTTTCATTGCAGATTGCCCGGCAATGAGAGCAAAGGACCTGTCGTGGGCGCAGCCGCCGCATGCGCACACTTTGGTCGCGGCTGTTACGGCCTGTTGATTTGCGCGATTTCGCCCAGGATCGGCTTGGCACAGGAAGTTCATCATTGGGCTTCTCTTGGAAGTAAGTGTGTCTCTGTTTTAATGCATGAAACTTGTCACTTCTCTCTGCCACAGCTTCGGCAAGGGTCTGTGTGCTGCTGCCCCTTTGATCTTGATCTAGCCCACCCCAAGGGCTGATGCCAAAGGGTATATTCCTGAAACGATCACAAAGCGCTTCTTTTTAAAACTAGCAAACAGACAGGCAAGATACTTATCTTATTTTGCACTAAATGTTGGACCCCAAGCCTATCAGCTGGGATTACGTCGCTTTCATTGTCAATTCCCGACATTTTTAAATCACGCCTTTCTTCACTGACGAACCGATATGTGGCATGTTTCGTGCATACAGGGCAAGCAGTAAATGGTAATGGAACGCATGTAAGGTCGCGTAAGCACGCTAAAGTGTACGTTCAAAATACTAGCCAACCGCTGTCCAATTCCCCCAGCAAAAGCCAACACATTTATGCCGACGCACGTCTGAAAACACCACCTGCGTCGTAAGAGACTGCGAAGTGGAGGGCACTGATTAAGTTTCATTACGTGCAATTTGATTAAAACGTAAACCACCAACGATCCACTTAATCGCAACGCACGATAATGGGTTACGTCTGAACGCTTCGCAGTAGACACATTACTCGGCACACTGTATATTGAGGGAAAGAGACCAACCTCGAGCAAGGGGCAGAGACGCTAAGGCTACTTTGTTCAATAAACCACTGGCCAGCACAGATGCATATTGAAATATTTAACATTAACGCAGAACTATTACTTCGCAGGTGAGAACTGCTAATTGCGAGCCTAAAAAGATTATTTCCACAACAAAGACAAGTGATTCAGTGTGCAAACACCTTGCAAAGGCGAACAGGGCATAGAGCCCATGCATTGTGCATGCACAAACTCAAAATGGTCAAATCCATAAATAATACGCGCACACCCATAAAATTATTACCAGTAGGTTCACAATGACACAAAGAAATACTTTCCGGCAACCGATAGCTTGTGAAATCGCGCAGAGTCGCTAAATTAAAGGCAACAGGCAGTTACCAGCTAGGCCTATCTGGCGTCGTCGCTTAGAAGGAAAGCCCCCCAAAGGGTTTCTTCGAAGGAAAATTTACTCACTTTTTCGTGACGTCGAGCAATGCGCCTTGGAATACCTTGCCGCCATAGTTAAAAGATACTATAATGACGTCTATTAGAGCCTCCTCTACCATTACTGATATTTTAGATCCCTTTAAAAGTTTGTCGCCGTCTTGCACCGAACCCGCCATAGCGATCAGTGAGCCGTTCGTTCCATGGGACTCAACACAGCCGACCACGCATGCGCACACGCCTAACTCGCGTGCGGTTCTTTGCATGACAGCAAGGAATCTGCACGAGAGAGATCTCTTTTCGCGTCAGTTTTCGTCGCCGAATCAAATGTGCGGGCGGCCTTCGAGCTTCACCAGAGCGTCCCGGATGCCTCGCGTAGCTTTGCAGCTCGTACGAGTCACTTGAGTTGGGGTGATCGGATGTCACCCCTCGCTGTGTATATTTGATATATTTGCTCGAGGAGGAGGCATTGCTGGGATGCCAGCAGTCGCATGTTTTTACAATTTGCATGATTTTTGCTGATGCTCCTGTACTCTATGTCCGTGTATTTGTTTTGCATGCTTTTTGCACCATTTCTCTCTATCCGAGACAATCTGAGTGCGTGCACGACAGCTGACGGCGCAGAGCAGCAAGCAGGTTAGTAGTGGGAGACATGTTGGCTTCCCCGCGTCGTCCGTGAAACGATGCACAGCGCATAGGTAAAAATCTCTAGTGCGAGTTGTGTTCGATTAACTGTGCATCCATCTGGCTTCTGAGAGTGTTTCTTTTCATTAGCATAAGGGGGGGGGGGGGGGGCACTTGAGCTTTTTCTGCGTATTGAATATATATGGTGATATTGTTAGATCACAAAGCTACAACCAGTGCCGTGAGAAGATATCGACGAACTAAGTTGCCTCATTGCGTGAAGCCAGCAGAGACTGAAGCCAAGAAAAGCATTCGGGAAATAAACGAGTTGTTCATTTTCAGTGTGAGTTTCTTGGCTTCACCCTGTTTGAAGCATATGTCGTCAAACAATTTTGCCTGCTGTGTGACAAAAAAGAAAAAAAAAAACTGGCGCATCAATCTGTGATATTTATCATTACGTGTAAACAGCAATTTACATCACTCTGGTCGAGCTAAACGTTTACGAGCGGGTGTATGTCCTGTCCTACAGGATCTCATATTTCGCGTAACACCGCTAAGCACAATGGAATGCTCGTTTAACCGCGTTCCGAGAAGCTGCTAGCTGTAGTATTAGTTTCTTAATTGCTCAGAACGCGACAACAACCGTTTTCGATTTCCGCTGGATGCACGAAGAGCAAATTTCTCAGAACCCGTGCCTAAATGGTCGAGTATATTTTTGAAATACGAGCCACAGTGAGCTTTCTGGAAGCTTGGGAGTGACATCCAACCGGCAGCTGTCGGAATGCAAAACATGATCAGTTTATGAAGCACATCGCTTCAGCAATCTCCTTGATTTCTATGCTCTCTTGGATCGGTGGAACTCGAAAAATAAAAATTATTCTTTCTGCCATGCGCTGCGTGATCGCTCCTTCCCTGCTGCCCTCAACTGTTTTCCTTCCCCTCGTTTTTCGTGCACTGCTGTGAGTGGCTACGAATAAGCGTCGGGTGAGGGCAGCGCTCCGCCCACTGTAACCTGGCCGGGTACTCGTTATAAATATTTTGTTTCATTGCTTCTTTCACGTCCTATGCAGCGCGCTGTTCGGCGCGCTGCTCTCCCGAAATCTGCTAAAACAATGCTAATCCGAAACACAGCTTAATTGCGTACAGCGAACGTGGTGCCGTAACGCACTCGCGATAGGGTGCGTCCCTAGAGAATTGTTCTTTTCCATTTCATTTATTTATTTATTTACTTATTCATTCATTTTAGTTCATTGTACATCGGTCGTTTCTAACGGTGCTGGTAGCGTGTCATATAGCTGTCAGAAATTGGTACGTTTTTTTGTGAACATGCAGTGTGTGCTTAGCGACGGATCGCCAGAGTCAATCATATGTGTCACGCGATATACGCTGCTGAAAGCGCCGGCTGAAGGTGTTCATCGAAAAATGTCATGTAAGCGATTGTGGGAACAGTTACGCGTAACTGGATGTCAGTCCTCTCAAGACTGTGGCTGTTCACTTCGGCCAGCTCAGCTTAATTCTACCAGTTCACTTCTGCAGCTGTTCGTTTTCAACAAAAAAATATAAATGCCTGCACATGTATGCTCGGCTTTTCGTGATCGTCTTCAGCCAAACTATAAGAACCTGACATTGTGGGGTATGTTAGTTGCAATGAACATGATCCTCTATCTTCAGCCGTGACGTCACATCGTAGCATTCGAGACATACTTGAATGCCTCCTTTCGTCGTTGAATCACATCGAATTGGGCTTTTACGTGCCAAAACCACGATATGATTGTGATCTACGCCATATTGGGGGAGTGTGGATGAATTCTGACCTCCTGGGCTTTTTTAACACGCGCCTACAGGCTCTTCTATCATTTCGTCCTGTTCCAAACGCGGCAAAGCCGCCGCTGCGGGTGCTTTTTCCTCGGTCCGTAAAGGCACCGACGTTCCTGCGAACAGTTTAGGCAATTGTTCTCGTAATTTAATGGAAATATAATTAGAACGCATGCATATATATTTTTGCCGTGTCCAAGCCGCTAAACTTGAAAGTTTGGGAGCCATCAGTCACACTAGGGTGTGCGAACCTTCGAGAAATTTCGAATATCAAAACTAACTGCCGTTATTCGTAAACACAAATATTTTTCGGATAGTTTAAGAATAACTCAAAACGTTAAATAAACACAAACTGGCGCAAAAGTAACGATAAATTTCATCCGCGCTGGCATAAGCATAAAACATGGGATACAGCGCGTATGTATATGCGCGACAACACGGTAGCACGGTGTCACCTCGCACATTTATACGATACCGTACTCGACGTAGTTTATTAGCCCACATAATTTAAGCTTTGACCTGAAAGCCTGGCGCAACCCACAACGGGAGATCGGCCATGAATCGCGCGGTGGGAGGATAGGAGAAAAACATAAGAAGGAAAAGAGAGAGGTGAACAAGGAGAAAACTAACCTGATATTTCGGAAACAAATCAAGAAAGAGCTGGTTATTTTGATTTTTTTTTTTTGTATGAGGTAGTTATAAAAAGAGTCAAATTGCGTTTTGGTTAAGAATCGCAAAAAAAAATATTGAAAAATAAAGAAAAACCATGACATTTTTGTCTAAACTCTCCTGGAATCAGCAGAGAAGTCTCCTGGATTCGACTAGAAAGTTAAATATGGCATCACATACAGCTTTGTTGCAATGAACCAGTGCCGACGCCCCCAGGGAGATATATGTGGTTACGGCAAACTACAAGTTTTCAAGGCTTGGTGCACAAAGTGCAGATATTCCTCCTTCTCTTTGTTAGCTGCGTTCATTGGAAGAGCTTCGATGGAAATTTTCATCAGCTCGTCGACATGGGCCGGCGCCCTGCGACATATATCTGCTGTTATATGATACTATAGCGGAAAAGTTTATTTCAACGGCATGCACTCCCTATGGTAATCGAAGCCGTAGCTTCATGGCAGCTGATAACATTGTTTTCAAGCGAGTATTGCCACACAAGCGTCGACGCCGTTGGCGTTAATGTTGAGTATCCATGCGAGAAAACAATCATCGCGAATTGAAAGCAGTGCGCTCGCACTTTCTTCTCTTGCGCTTTGGGCATTCAAGCGCCCGCCCATAGCACGTACGTGCACGCTCGGCAGACGAACAATAAGTTGTGAACATACCTGAGCCATATGAATTTATTTATTTATTTATTTATTTATTTATTTATTTATTTATTTATTATCATACCCTCAGGGCCCAATGGGCATTACAGAGGGGGTGGGTACATGGGTTACAAATAATAATAATAAAAAAGAAACATTCGAGCCCATAAGGACAAGGATAAGATAAACAGACAGTAACAGCAGCAAAAACAAAACAAAGCAAAAAACAAAACAAATAAAGACAGCAAGATTCGATTCATTTTAAAAGATGATCTGTTACTGCGGTCTTGAATGACGATGCATCTGTTAAGGTGGCAATAGAAGAGGGAAGGTGGTTCCACTCCGAACAGGTTTTCGGCATAAAAGAATATAGGAACATGTCAGTGCGACATAGAGGAACGGCTACCTTGTTGCTGTGATCGATACATCCTAGGTATCGATACATCCAAGGTATGATCGATACATCCAAGGTATGAAATCCCTCGGATTTCATACCAAAGACGGAAAGAAAAGAAAGAGAGAATATATAGGAAACGAATTAAAGGAACGACAGAAAGAAAGAAATAGGAAAATTAAAGAAAAAAAAAGCGAGAAAGAAAAATGCACCCACACGCCAAACTTAGGGGAAGGGTTCCTTCATTTTTTCTCTCTGCCTCGAGGGCAAGCGTTAGCGTGCATTTGATGTGAAGCCAGCTCTCCAGAACACCGCCCGCGTAAACTAAATACTCGGTCACCATGTTTGCCTCCGATGTATCGCGCGATTGGCGATTCTCCTGCGCTGAATGAAATATGCCGTGGAATGCATCCATGACCTTCCATGCATGTTCTTCAAGACATTATCTTTGTAACTTGAACGGAACGTCCCTGTCGTTGATGGTTTAGTCATCGTCCGCTCTGACTTAGTCAAGTGGACGTATGCGACAAATTTCTCTTTCGCCATCCTCGCATTTTCTACACGGATTTTTCGAGGGGCCACATGTACTGCACGCAGTATAGTTTTACAGCCTCAATTAGGTCACCATTCGACAACCTCCAACGTATTTCGGAACAGCAGTTCCGATGCTGTTCCGAAAGAACAGAACAAGATGCCATCGCTGGATGGCTAGAGGGTTCGAGGTTGCTCTAGCAGATATAGCCGGATACAACTCAAGGCTGCAGCGAAGCCCCTCCTACACCCCCGCGATACTTCGAACTTTCCATATCACGAAAATAAAGCGACAGTGGCAAAAAATAAAGTATGCGCACGAATTCGGATGTTTTCATTTGTTTATTAGAGTGGAATGTGGAAATACCAAGTGTTTGTTGAGCTGAAGAATTGAAACGTGTGCAACGCAAAAACCCGGCGCGTGCCAAAACGCTGGCGCGGGAGTTCCTCAACTCAGTTCGCAGTGAAGTTGCATGGCTCGGGAGCGAAAGGAACTGTACCGCGGCCTTTGGAAGAGGAAAGCGCTCAGGAACTCCTGCGCTCCCGCCAGTGGCGCACCGACGGGGGAACGGGTAGGAACGGGGAGACGTTGGGAGGTTGTAACCCCTCTCCCCTGAGGCCGACCTAACCCCTCCTCCCCCTCCGTAACTGCTGCTACGTCCTTGCACCGAGTGCCCAACGTACACCTTCAAGGGCCCTGTTGACGTTGTAATTTCATTTCACGATATGGCTTGAGGTCGATTTTAAATGCATTGTATTCAGTCATGTAGTTATAAACTGAGAGAGCGCAAACCACAAGCTGAGCTGGCGCAGAAGTAACAACAGGAAGACTCTCTTTCAGGGTCGGCAGCGTGCATGGACGGGCGGCTCACGGCGGGGTCCGTGCGTGCGTACACGATTCCGCGGGTCGGGCGCATGGGCCCTCGTGGTGAGTTGGACGTCGGCGACGCCGCATTTAATGTACTGTGTGTGTGTTGTACGTTGTTTTATGTATTGTATTGGCATTGTATAAAGTTATTTAGCGTATCACCAATGATGTATTAGATTCGGCTGGCGATATATCGTCGTTTGTAAAAGGAGTAATAAATGTACACGCGTTTGGTTGCCCAACAGCGTGACCGTCCGCGTGTTCAAAGAGCGTGGCGAGAATTACGAGACCCCACAACTTATGGGCGCTGTCTTCTGAATCGAGTGGTTTTACTCCAGCTTCCACAACATGCGTATGCCTATAGCTGTCGGTTTAAAATTTTTATTCGTTTGGTTTGGCTCTTTCACTTGTGCTTAATCATACAGATTACTACTTTCGGGCTCTGTCCACACTATATTAGCTCGCTCTTCGCTCACTTCATCGGTTCATTATCAATTTATTCAAAATGTTAATGTAGGACTCTAGGTCAAATCGTTTGGCTCGCGTATTCTCTTCGTTGTTCCTACTGACTTAACTTGCGCAATCCTAGAGTTCGTGCACCCCATCAGTCATTAGCAACCTTCTAAAATGCTTACAAAACTCACCGTTGCCACGACTGTCTAAGAGCTTGAACGTACGACCAACACTTCTATGCAACTTGCTGTTTTTTGTAATGTAACCATAGGCGCCGCTATAGTGTCTGTCGCAAGCGCGACTTGCGTGCTTTCCCTGCGTGTGAAGTTTCATCAGACTTTGTCTCTGACCCTAACCCCCTTTCTACCATAAGAAGCGAGGCGTTTTTTTTTTTTTTTTTTGTGCCCGTGCTGTTGACCTATATAATGTATATTATTTACTTCTCTCTGGGTTCTCTTGCTCAGGTTGCCAATATCAGCAGCAATACAAGAGAGCAGGCGCACGAACTGCACCAAACCCACACGCCTATGATGACGCAGCTGCTTTGACAGAGGTAAAACCTTCTGTCAAAATGTCGGCCAGCACGACTGAGACACTTAAGCGGTCCCACCTTAATCTTGCCAACCATTTTATGATAATGCGCGTCAACGGCCAACTGATCTTCCTAGCCTACAAAATGGATTTTCAGACGTATTTTTCATGATGTCAGCTTGACTTTGAGATTTCAACCGTACGAGATGACCTGTTAAATTTATCGATATATTGATACTTTGTGCCTATTGTAAAACTAAAACGAGTCCGCTTGTCCAAACTTCCCTCTTACAAACTTCTCATACGGAAAATCATTACACCGATGTTTTGGTGAGATGCAATCACGTGGTGTAATTTTGGGTGTGGAGCCTCCTTTCGCGCCACTACCTCGTGAGAAACATTCTTGTAGCGTTAACCGCAGAGGATAATTGAAAGAGGACCACAAATTGGTGGAACTTGTTACCGTAATCATAATGCGGGAAAAAGGGGTCCGAAAGATAGTAATTTAATACCTTTATTGTTAGTCTGGTAATACTAATAAATAAGCGGACTTCCAGTAACAGCCTGAAACTAAGCTCTGCTTCAGCAAGACAATGGGAGTTACTTCTCAGCTCTTCAGTAAGGTGTTATATACTTGAATAAAGAATTTCTTAGTGTCTTTGAGTCTGTGTCGCGTCATTGCTCTATATTTTTGACCCTAGCCACATTGTTTCTATATAACGAATTATTTCATTGCTTTAATTACTTTTTTATGAACTATTAATTGTCATCGATTTAATGTATCGATTTAGACTATGTCGTTCGTATACAAATGCAGCTACAGGCAGACATTTCCCTTTCAGATATAGTTTGACGGGCTCAAAGGAAACATAATATGTTATGAGAGCAATGATATGCTCTCATAATTTAGAACATGCTGACCTGCAGAGTTTTTCTAAACAGCATCGCACGACCGCCAACCGGTCAGCATGCCGATACCCTTATGACTGCACGGAGCGGCGAACTATAGCACGTGCCAGACAACGTTGTCTGGAACTATGTTATTGTTATGCGTTGCCTTATTCAATTTTCCGTTCATTTTCCACGTGTACTGCTTTGCTGAATGGCTTCATGGCCCTGTCAAGCTCTTGCAAGATGTCTCTGCAAAGCGCCGAACGAATAATAAAAATGCTCATCATCATTGATGTTACTATTATTTCGCATTTGATCTGCTTTACGATTCCTCCAGCTGAAGCAAGGAAATGACGTATTGCGCAAGGTGCCCCCCTCCCTTGCTTGCAGACACGCGCCGCACTCTACGCCTATGTCAGACCCTCAATATTGGCAATGACGGAGATGGGAACAAGGAACTAAAGGAGGGAGGAAAGAAAGAAAAAGAAAAAAATCTCCTTATTGCCCATAGGAGCCACCCCGAGGACGACCCCAACAAAGCAGCACGGCCACCTTTTGTCGGTGCCCTCAGCTAGGAATTCTCAGTATCACCCAAACTACAGTTTTGCCCCCCACTGTGCACTGCTTGCCGCCAATCCGTGTCGCTAGCTGCCCTCCTTGTTCTCCCTCCCGCACAGCCTTCTCTCAAGCACCCATAACGCTCACCTGCAGAATGAATTGTGTACCTCTAGTACCACTCTCTCCCTTTTCTTCTTCCGACCAGTTTGACAGCGATATCACTTCACTTCTCTCTATGCCTTGAAAAAGACCGGACCCGCGGTCGAAACTGTTGGCAATAAACGATAACTGCGAAGTCGTGTCTGCTATTTCACTATATATATATATATATATATATATATATATATATATATATATAATAAACGATAACTGCGAAGTCGTGTCTGCTATTTCACTATATATATATATATATATATATATATATATATATATATATATATCATTAGAGCGTACGCATCGGAGGCAGACGCTCCAGTGATTAGAAAAACCACCCACCGGTTTATCTAACCCACGGCGGCAGTGGGAATCGAACCCAGTACCTCACGCATGAATGTGCGGAGGCTCTAGCGGTTAGAAAAACCACTCACCGGTTTCTCTAACCCGTTAAGGGCGTACTGGGTTCGATTCCCACTGCCGCCTCGCAACCACCGGTTTTTCTAATGGGGATAGAGGTACCCTGTCTTGTCGCTTGGTGCTGTGGGTCGTCTCGGGAAGGCGGCGCCTCTTTCCACTCTCCTCCTCTTTGTGTACCTCACTCGAGAGACAGTTAATTACCGTGCACTCCGAACCGAATTTCCTTTCCAAAGAATCTCTGTCTGAACTAGGGCTGCGCAATATAGCGTAAGAGGGGCGTTCAATAAAGATTTCCCCTGACCCACTTCCTCTGGACGGAAAGCAGCGGAACTTTGCAGATTTATTAGTCCTTCTCTACATAGGTGCCACCCAGGGACACACACCTCTTCTATCTTTTTATGCAACTGTAAACACCTCGCTTGTAGAAGTCGACAAGTTGCTCCGAAACCCATGTTGTCACTTCAGAAGTCGGAGTCGCGTCATCTGGAAAGTGCTTGCCCTTCAAGTATGTCTTCACTGTTCGAAAGAGATGGAAGTCCGATTGTGCGAAGTCGGGTGAATAAGGGGTTTGCGGTAGAATTTCAAAGCCACAGCAACGTGCTTCCATCTGGGCAACATGTGAGTTGTGAACTGGGGCATCATCTTGCAGAAGGCGGACACCTTTGGTAAGCATGCCACGTATCTCTTTTTTGATGGACTCTCGCAATTTCCACAGCAGTGCTAGCGTAGTATGCCCCAGTAATTGTGGCACCCTTTGCTAGCAAATCCATCGAGACTACTCCCTGCTGGTCCCAAAAGACTGCGAGCATGACCTTGCTCACCGCGGGCTGGGCGCGTGCCTTCTTTGGAGGCGGTGAGTCCAAGTGCTTCCACTGCATCGTCTGGACTTTAGTCTACAGATCATAGGGATGGACCCAGCTTTCTTCCTGTGTAGTCAGTCTGTTGAAAAAGTCCTCCTGGTTTCCATTGCATATGGTCAAGAGAGCCTGGGAGCACTCGACACGTTCCTGCTTTTGGAAAGGTGCGAGCAGCCGGAGAACCCAGAGAGTAGATACCTTACACATATGAAGATGGTCTTGAATGATTTTTTACACGGACCCCACACTAATTTTGATATTTTGGGCGAGGTCTTGAACGGTTACGCGGCGGTTTTCCAAAATGGCGGCCTCCACTTGCTGGATGGTGTGCTCATCGATAGCGGAGTGGGGTCGCCTTGCAATCGGTGCCAGTTTCTACCAAAGTCCGACTGCATTTGAATTGACGATGCCAGTTCGCCACTACGTCATATGATGGTGAATCCTCTCCGTAAACCTCTTTTGTCTCATCGAACGTCTCCCTTGGAATGCCGCCTTTCAAGTACAGGAACTTGACTACTGCTCTCTGTTCCACTGCATCCATTACCACACCTCACACCACTTCAGCACTGGTATAAGAAAAACCGTCATTAGTTCAGAGTTGCACATTGGCACATGACCTATAGTGACTTACGTCATTACACATGCGCAGTTTCAGCACCATGCAATAAATAGAAGTCAGTCAGGGGAAATCTTTATTGAACGCCCCTCGTATGTCGTCACCCGTCTTTCTGGTGGACAACGCAGTAGGCGGATGCCCACCGGGCTGACCTAAACTCCCCGTTTTGGACTTTAGGTAGGCCCAGCGCGTCTTCGCCTTTGCGCGTGTCGCGCACTATGTGCCAAACAATGCTTACAAAGACAAGATAACATCAATCCCCTTAAATTCGGCTTTTATACACAAAGGCACCGGCGATAATATTCTTTTTTTCAGGCGAATTTTTCAGACATTTGTCAGCCGTAGATACGAGGCGTATATTTTGCGTTGTAATAATAATAATAATAATAATAATAATAATAATAATAATAATAATACTTTATTAACATTTTTAGAGAGCAACAGATACAAAAATTGGCCTGCCAAAGCCTCATTGGGCTTGAAGGGCAGAGCCGACAGATAGCGGACAACTGGAAATAATCTATCCGAGACCACACAGATGTAGACATTTCTTTATACAAGCAATATATACGCGCGTGTACAGCAGTGAAGAAATAAAACCGATGTTATACCTATAACGTCGCCTAGCCTTACATTCCCTTATGCAGTAGCGGTCACAGCTCCCCCATCTCTCTCTCCCCTTCTTTTTTTAATTACACATGTGGGC
Source organism: Hyalomma asiaticum (assembly GCA_013339685.2). Lineage (NCBI taxonomy): Eukaryota > Metazoa > Arthropoda > Arachnida > Ixodida > Ixodidae > Hyalomma > Hyalomma asiaticum. The sequence continues at coordinate 337,815,072 of CM023481.1, forward strand.
TAATCGATGAAGCTAGTCCCTATATTTGTGGCTTTCAATAGATAATAATGTACGTTCAACGAATATCAAACGAGTGCCGCGAGCTATATTGCAGCAACTCCGTGGTATATGTGAGCTTGGTTAATATCAACGTTAAGCTGCTGAAACCTGTCACAATTCGAATGCGTATGTACAAATAGGCGAACGATACCGCTAATATTGCGACATTGTGGTCGGGATAGAACACTGTAGTCGGGATGAAATGCAATATCGAATTACAGAAAAAAGAAAAAGGAGAATAAAAAAATAAAGCAACTTCGTCAGGTCGGTAAATTTAAACTTGGCTTAATTCTAACAATGTTAACGAAAGTCATTTTGCGTGAATTTATTTGTAACAATAAAACCTAACCTAACCGAACAGAGAACCACCGCCCTTTGCATACTTTGCACAGTCACGCGCCGCGCGGCCGCGCGCGCGTGCCAGTCCATGAATCACAGTAGGCGCGGGCGGAGTTTCGACGATTTCGCTCGACCACCGTGTGGAGTCGCGGCGGTAGTTGTCTCTCCTCGTTGCTGCTCCTGCTGCTGCTGCTGCGGTGTGTGATGCTTGGTGCGCGTTTTGCTTTATGTGGGAACGACGACGCTCTCGACGGGGAGCGCAGCAGCAAGATGGCAGCGATGGCGACATCTTCGAGAGATGCGTACTTCAAACATCGGTCTCGAACCCGCACCACAAACTGGGGCGATGTGGAGACGTACCAGCTAATCGAACTGTGGCAGTCGTTTCGCTATGACCTGCAGCAGACGAAAAAGCGCCGGCCCATCTTCGAGCAGATGAGCCGACTAATGCACGGGCTGGGCTTCAAGAGAGACGCTAACGAGATTCAGGGGAGAATTACAAACCTCGCCTATTTGTACAGGTCAGTCACTCATGATACGCTGGGTCGGGCCCCTGATCACGGCGTCGATTTACAGACCGGCCGCGCGCGCCGAGCATTCCTCGACCTGACCCGTCCCTCTTTCCCCTGAATGTCACCTGTCATATTCTTGGCTCGGTTTCAAAGAATCTCATCTTCAGCAGCGTTTCAGTTTTCTCAGTTCATTGTGCACTTCTGGCCCTTGCCCGGAATTTATACGTTATTGTAATGCGCAGCAACTACTAATATCGAGTCAGTTTTGGCGAAATAAAACACAGGCGAAGGCGCAGTTTTATGTGATCCGTGCCCTTGTTTTCTTTCTTGCGATTCGCACCAATTTGAGTCGTTCCATTTTTGACGCGTTCGATCCGTGGCGGATATTCAAGTGAAACTTGCGCGCTTCGCAGCGCGGTCTGACTGACTTTTGTGAGAACGCGTGCAGCCGATTGTGAAATTGTTTGGCTTCTCCGCCCGTCTGCTGTCATTTGCATACCACGGCAGGCTCGTGTACAAGTAGCATCGCGACGGGAGGTGCATCTCGATCGTTTCGCGCTGTTTACGGTCGTAATCGTGATGGCAATAGTGATGTAATTGCGTGTCTCGTACTGTTTATAGACCGCCGCAGCTGAAGGGTAGCTTAGCTTGCAAAGTTTTTGTTAACGTAGCCGAAGCAGCTTGCACGTTCCTGAGAGCCCGTACTGCCGCTTCTTCGAGTACGTGCGACTACGTAAAGGGTTTGAATTTTTATGCCAATGAATTCGGCTGTTTGAAGTATTCGGTTCGTTGGAGAATGTTTGTGACTAAGGGCAACGATTTGCCGTGAACCATTCTGGTATTGCAAACTGCTGATATTTAATGCGAATCGTTGTTGGACGGGCACAGTATACTAACAACGCCGTTATATCGAATTTTCGCATGCATGCACTGCTCGCCACTTATTGTGCTGTTTTTCCATCTATAGGCATTGTGTTGGTGTGCCGCCGCTGCAAATCATAACATGGAATTTATTTCTAGTGTAGAGGTAGAGTGTACTAGAAAGGTTCTAGTACACTCTAGTAGAGGTTTGTTCGCCCCCATGTTTCTCCTGCTAGGTTGTCCAGCGCGCGCACGGTCGGTAAATCCTGGCGACGATACTGGCAGAGCACCTCTTGAGCCACTGAAGACGCCCAAAGGCTCGTAAATAATTGGAGCAAAACCGTGGCATTACACCAGCCCAGTACTTCCAGATGAGCTGCCCCAGCTGCCACAACACTGCCCTAATTATGATGAAGACTATCATCATCAGCCACTTTTGTGCTGCCTTGTACGAGCTGAACTGCTGTGTAGTACCTTGCAGAGTATGTGTTCATTTCACACTTATGGGCAACGTGGCTGAAAATATGACAAAAAGGAGCGTAATAATAAGTAAAAGGTGTGCAGCACTCTGTGGCGTTGCTACAATTTTCACTCTTTTTGTAAGAAAAAAGCCTGAGGTTACATTTCTAACTCATATGCTATGGCAGCTAGCTTAGTATGGTCAGTTCACATTTTGTCTGCTTGGTGCTGTGTGGTAGAAGAACATTTGCAGCACCACACTGGGTGTCTTAGCACTGAAATGCTTCATAATACCCTTGTAATGTTGATGCTGCGATCCCTGTCTCCACAAAGAGCCGCACCACTCAGCTAAGCAATTCCTGGTGATAGTGCTTCCTGGCTTCCTGCCAAGGATTTACATATGCTACCTTTGAAAATGCCAGTTTGTGCAGACTACTCATTGTAAGAATTACAATGAAGCTATTCAAGGCCTACAAGAACTTTTGAACATCGTTCGAGCCCATCTCATGGTAGTCATTGTGATGGCATTCTTGAGGCTGGAATGAGATATAGTTGAAAGCCACTTGCAGTCATGTTCTACCAAAGAGTGCAGGAAGCTCTGCACGGTATAAGTGAGATTAATATCTTGTAAGCTTTTCTTCAGTTGCTCAAAAAGAAATGTCAGAAACAAAGTACCAACACAGCTCATTCACTTCGATCATGTGAAAAAGATGTGTCTGCACAGCATGGGTGCATCCATGCCAGACATACTCCTGGTGCACTTTATAGCAACTAATACATTTGCTTTTTTTCTGTATCCTTCTTTTTTGAGCAGGGTAGCAGGCACAAACATCTATGGTTAATCTTTGTCTTTCCTATAAAAACTTTTTCATGCTGAACACCAGCCAGGCCCTTTGGACGTGATCTCTTTGTTTTCATATGGTTGGACTAAGCAATACCTTTATTGTGCAATTATTAAGCAGCTCGTGTGCTTGATGGCTTGTGTGAAATAATGGAATGTGCACAAAAAGTTGCATCATAGGTGCAACCAGGAGGGGATTGGAGCTGTTCACCCCCCTTCCCCATCACCTGCCTTTCAAATTATTAGTTTGTATGTGTATACATAAATATAGGAGGATCTCTGGCAGACTCCCCTGGCCCTTCTCTTTCCCCTCGAAATACAATTATATCCTTAAATGCGCTGTGGCTTACAAGTTTTATTCATGTGAGGTATATGATTTTACCATGTTGCATTATGCCCAGGCAACAGCAGGACCATCTATTTGTCCTACCCTCCACATTTTCACTTTTTTTTCCTCCTTGTGTGTGCACACCTCATTAGTAATCAAGTGATTGAAGTCATTTGGACCAGGCATCAAAAGCTACAGACTACAGTGCTTGTATAATAAATACTTGCCTATCATGCTATGGTCTGGTGCCAGACTGATGTATCTATAAATAAAACAGTAACAGTAATTATTTTATATCAGGTCACTTTCTTTACTTCTGATAAAGCATAATAAATTTTACAATTTTATCTGAATGATTAGCAGTAAGGTCATTTTCCATGGTATACATCTTGCTAGAAAATGAACCCATGTGCAGCTTTTGCAATATTGTAGTATTAGCCGATTGTACTCTTCTGCTCATATAGCATGAACATGAACTTCGAAATTTTTTTTGCTTCATGCACTTTTAAGTTCAGAAGGGTACTGTGCGGTTCAGCTGTTGTTCCATAACTGATGCAGGAATTTATTGGGACACACCCAATAGGGTTGCCACCTTTCCTCGAAAAGAAAACTGGCCTTTCAGAAAGAGGGTGGGGGGGGATGCAGGGGTGGGCAGGAGGAACTTTATTACTGGAAGTTGAACTTATGTTGACATATATTTACATGTTAATTTATTTTAACATTGATTTCCTAGCTATAAATCAATATTATGTACAGTGCTCATCAACTGAAACTCAATACTCGGAGTGCAAGGCTGCCAATGGTTTCTGTGTCACCGCTTCACGCGTGCGATACAGACCTGATTTATTGTGGTAATAAATGAATGACAAAGCCTTTTGACACATTGTGTTTCAGTTTGGTCCTTTGGTGATCGCACAGTGCACTCCAGTGGCACAAGATGCACTGGCTATCATGCAGTCCGAGTATCGCATTTCAATCACTGAGCACTGTACTTGTGTGCAGAACCACAACACTGAGTTAACTACTCCCTTGGTTGGCTTAAAAATACTAATGAGTTGAATAATGTTTGTGCACATTTACTGAGGTTTTCTTAGTGTCCTGAATGTGCTGTGCTGAAACGTAAACACACACACTTCATCCCTGAAGAGGTACTTTTTGCATTTAGATCTATGGGCCATGTGACATAATAGGGAGTTTTCTAATCATCATCATCATCCTATTTTAGGTCCACTGCAGGACATGGGCCTCTCCCAACAATTTCTAATCCACCCTATCCTGATCGAGTTGGTTCCACTTTATGCCCACAAACTTTTTAATTGCATTGCTCCATCTAGCCTTTTGCCTGCCTCTGTTACGTTTTCCCTCTCTTGGTATCCATTCTGTCACTCTTACTGTCTATCTGTTATCTTTCCTCCTCATGATATGACCTGCCCAGGTCCACTCCTTTCTTTTAATTGATATAATAATATCAGCTACTCCTGTCTGTTCCCCGATGCATTCCGCTCGGTTTTTATCGCTTAGGGTTACACTTATCATTTTTCCTTCCATTGCACGTTGCGTGCTCCTTAGTTTTAGTTTCATTTCTAGTTTTTTCATTATCCTCCATGTTTCTGCATCGTATGTTAGTACCAGGAGAATGCAGCAATACGTGGCGTTTTAGTAACAGTGGCAAGTTTCCAGTCATGATTTGGAAATGTCTCCCGAATGCGCTGCAGCCTACCCTTATTCTACGGAGAATTTCCTTTTCATGGGTAGGTGTCCATGTTAGTACCTAACTGCCCCAGGTATACGTATTCGTTCGCACATTCTAAGGGTTCATCACTAATTTTAAATTCCTGTTCTTTAGCTAGACTGCTGAGCATAATTTTGGTAATTTGCCTATTCATTTTTAGTCCTATTTTAAGGCATTCCCGGTTTAGGTCGTCAATCATGTTTTGTAGTTTGTCACCATCATTGCTAAAGAGCACAATGTCGTCTGCAAACCTTGAATTGCTGAGATATTCCCCGTCTATTCTAATTCCATTTTCTTCCCAGTCTAGATGTTTGAACACTTCTAAACATGCAGTGAATAACATTGAGGAGACCGTATCTCCTTGTCTGACCCCTATCTTGATCAGAATTTTTCTGCTCTTCTCATGAAGGAATAGTGTGGCTATGCAGTCTTTGTAGATGTTATTTATGGTTTGCACATATACGTCAGGTGTCCCTTGCCGACATAAAGCTTCTATAGCTGCTTGTATTTCTATGGAATCAAATGATCTCTCACAGTCTATAAAGGCCATATAAAGAGGTTTGTTATATTCAGCATACTTCTCAATTACTAGGTTGACAGCATGGCTGTGGTCCACTGTTGAGTGACCTTTCCTAAAACAAGCTTGTTCTCTTGGTTGGTTAAAGTCGAGTGTTTCTCTTATCCTAGGAGAAATTACCTTCGTAAATAGCTTGTATATTACTGGGAGTAGGCTAATTGGTCTGTAATTCTTTAACTCCGTTATGTTACCTTTCTTGTGGATTAGGATTATATTAGCATTTTTCAAAATGCGCAGTTTTGAATAGGGGCCCCATAGAAATATCGTCGACACCACTGTGCGCGTGTGAGATGCTAACTGCCTTTGGGTCTTGTGTTCGGCATGCTATTTGTGGAATTTAGCAGGAGCCACAATGGGGCTTGCACCCAAAAGTAAGCATAAACAAACATGGCGGTGCCCATCGAAGCAATGGCTCTCGCCTCGGACCAAACTGACCTGATTTCAGGTTCGGTGATGACTTTATCAATAAATGTATGGTGGCGTGGGCCATCGATTTCTTCTATCTCACGCATATGACAAAGATTGGCAGTGATATAGCCTACGTTTTTAAGATCGGTTGTAAAAACTGAGAGCTTGTAGGCAGGCTTAACGTGGCCGGTGGCTTAAAGTTAGATTTCCAAGGGCTCATAATGGTAAATTGTTTAAACTCTCAGAATTGATGGGGATTACAAGCAAATTCGTTGCCACTGCATGCTTTAAATAATTGTTTCGAAGTGCACGCATATGAAAGAAAAAACTTTCATTAACCTTCAATTTCTACTTATCGTAGCTTGCCTGTATGGCCACCTTGGCGCTACATGCGCAACATGCAAACAGCAAACACAAAACCCAATTTGAAAACTCGTACTTTCTTCGTGACTCAAAGTTAGCACACGCAAAGCACTTTGGGGCCCCTATTTTAGAACTCCCTGATATACATAGATGAATGTTAAAAATGTACAAATCATGAAACGATGGCTGAAAAACTAGCCACTGATGGCTGGTCTTGGGTGCGGACCGGCAACTGGCTCAATGTTTAAAAAACAGCCAAGAGGTTTAGAAACAGGGCAGTTAGCAAACCTGCACATAAGAGAAAAAATAAAAAGAAAGAAAGAAAAAAAAACAACGCATCCAAAAAGACGGAATAGCACTAATGTATAGTACTACCATTAGTGATATCCACTGACTTTGTGTGTGTTGTTTCCTTTGTTTTATGCTTTGCGTTGATTCGTGCCATACTTTTCAGTGTTAGGTGTTTTTTTTTCTATTTTTTCTAAATTGCGGGCTGTAGGTTTTGATTATGTTCTATGAAAAGTTTTTATGCATATGGCCAGATTACTTTTTAGATCTATACACCTGCTCAGCAGCACAAACTTTTTGCTTTGCAGGCGTGAAGGCAAGCTTCGACTTGAGAACCCATTGCGATCTCCATGGAAGTTCTGGGACAATGTGCACAAAGTACTTCGTGGTGAACCACCGCGTCGTACACCTATTCAAGCACGCCAGATATTACCAAGTATGTCACTGTTAAGTGTCTTTTCATGTAGCTCTGTGTGAGCTGTCCTTTATTTACTTACTTTTGGCTAACTACTTCTAGGAGCATGAAAGCCTTTGATGGTGCAGGGCAAAAAAAAAAAAAAAAAGAAGGATGGCTGCATTTCATACTTGTTGAAACGTTAAATATTTAATGCATATGAAAAATGATTTCATTAAAGATGTAGGCTAGTGGTCCTGCACCTGTGTAGAGCAAGCTTTGAGATTGAGGTATGTTTTGATCTTTTATGCTGGAACTTGAAATTTCATTGGTTGGTGTACCAGAATACTCTTCTAGCTTTGATTATGACTATCTTTGGTGTTGTCTTCATTGAGGCATGCATCTTGAGTCATGCTAAATGTGCTATGTCTATCATTTAATGATATTGAGTGCCAAATGCTGGAACCTGAAATTTCATTGGTTGGTGTACTAAAATACTCTTCTAGCTTTGATTATGACTATCTTTGGTGTTGTCTTCATTGAGGCACGCATCTTGAGTCATAGTAACCGTGCTATATCCATCATTTAATGATATTGAGTGCCAAAAAAGAAGTACGTTGTCTAGGACTGGTCTGTTTATGTGATGACAAGTATGAGAGATAGAGCCAAACAAAGTCCATGAATGCTAGAGTCCAAAATGTGCAGCCTCTTATCTCTATGTACAGACCTTTTCCTATTGGTGGGCAGCAGGCACGCACATATTCATATATTTGATCTTGACAACTGTACAACATCTGCAAATAGAAGTGGCCTGGGTGCAGGAGAGTTCAAGTTATTCATTAAAGCTTCATCCGTTGACCGATGCAACTTTTCCAGGGCACTATGCACCTTAAAGAAGAGCTTTTGTGTGATTACCAGATATATTGGGCTTCCAGTATAGTATACAAGAAAACTTCCATCATAATTTAATGATGTCATCATGACAAGAAGTAAGTCGTGGTATAAGTGGCATTGTCTTAAATGCAGAGGGTCATTATTGCACAAAGTCATTACTACACAATAATGTGCAGACCAACAGCACAGGTACTTGAGAAAATCATGTACATGATGATGTAGACACAGTTCACAATGGCAATAGAGTTTTAGTATAGCGGAAAGCAGCAAACACAAGGATGTAGTATTAGCATTGCGTTAATACCATTGCACTTGTACACTATGTAAATACAGCAGGTCTTGCACACACACACACTATCTTCAAAATATAACATTAACTGTTAACATGCGCAGGGAGCCATACATTTGGCAATGTGACGGCACCAGTTCACGTGATAGCCGCTCGCTTCGCATGTGTTGAGTCATCGGCTGCTATAGTTACTCATCCATTTCCCTCTAATGCTCATGTTTGCTTTAGATATAGGTAGGTAATGGTTCTTTGCCAGCAGTGTATTGGTGACAAAATAGCTCCGTTTTCGAGATAAGCTCTCAATTAGCCAAATTCCTTTTGGCTGTAGGCCCATCAAGTTGGTAGCACTGCACATATCTAATTTCACATTTATTTGCTCATTTCAACGGCTATGGCCACAACTCAGCTGAGATTTTACCTGCTCTCTTATTTCGCAGTGGTGCACGATGTATTTGCATTAGCTCTAGTGTTCCACACTAATAAAAAAACTGTGCTGCACAGTGCACCCTGTCATAACATAACCATTGAGTAGCATGCTAATGTTCTCACAAACATTGTACGCTATCTAAAGCTATTTAATATGGCCGAAGCGATATCATGCCAATGCGTGGGAGGAGTTACCTCATCTGCTGGTTATCATTGTATGGTAGGCTGTTCTAAAGAGCTGTTTTCATGTGGCAAGATGACCTTTACAGTGCTGTCTAACATAAACATATTACCGTATTTGCACGAATCTAACGCGCACCTTTTTTCTGATAAAATGGGTCCTAAAATCGTGTGCGCATTAGAATCGAGTGCAAACGAACGGCACCGTTACCATATCGCCGTCGGCATCGAAATGGCCGCCTCCTAATGCGCTTTGGGCGCTTTCGAACGGTCACTGCCGAAAAAATGAGCTAGCGGCGCGGCGCTCTTTGGAGCGCAGTTTTTGTAGTTTCTGTGTTGCCGCCGGTCCCCCACATTATGACGCCACGACACACATGGTGCATAGGCCGATGATACTCGCCGCACCAGCTTGGCCGTCTTGCGGCCAACCAAAGTCGCTACGTCACTGATGCAATCTCCCAGACGCCCAGCCACACGAGCTTTCGATAGCGTTCGAGGGTGGCCGTAACGGGAAAATAGGTGTTTGTTTTCCATCACTGCATGCAAAATGGCTCATCATCGCATTTCTCCCTCATATCCGTGCTGAGCCCGAGCTTCTCAGTCGCGCGCGATGCTTGACGTCCGAGATTGCATAGTGACAGTCACGGAGAGCACGCAACCACGCCACGACCATGCTTATGCTTAGCTGCGCCACCCTGCGCAGCACGCGGCAGCGGGCGTGGGGGAACTGCGATAGCACGGTGTAGCGTCGAGCGTGGGCCGTTCGTGTCGGTGATCAAGTTTGGCTTACTGATGGAGGCACGACTCCGAGTAGTTGAAAATGAAAACTTAACATTTATTTACATTTCAACTATCGGCACAGCGAACTCGGGCACTGAGACCCTGGCTATCCGATCTCCGTCTCTCGTCTCCTCTCGTTTCATCCCTCGCAGCCTTCTACTCCATCTCCCAGGGCCATTCCAAGACAGGAGGGGCGGCCGGGCGGAGGCGAGGCTCCCTCGGAGCCGCAGCACAGCAGGGGTCGAAGCGTGCGTGCCAGGTTGTCCTCCCCCAAGTCGACAACAGGTATCTTTTCGGTGGGCCAGAAAGTCGACTCATCCTCGTTACGCGCCGTCTCCTAACGACACCAAGGTGGTTTCGGGGCCAGAGAGTCGACTCATCCTCGTTACGCGCCGTCTCCTAACGACACCAAGGTGGTTTCGGGCTGGGTGGTCGCGACCTTGGGCGAGAAAGGAACACGTGCTCCCCATAAGGTCATCTCGCAGCCCCGATGCCCGCGGCTATGGCCCGCTTCACCGACGCCCTATCTTGAAACGCAACAAACTCCTCCGCCGCCGGGAGATCCGACCTAAGGGTGGCCAGCTGTCTGGTCGCCCGAAGCGTCGAGGTGCTTTCTTGGTGCGATGAATGAGAACACTGCAGCTGGAAGCTGTCTCAGCACAAAACACAAGCACAACACATTCACCGCGGTAGGCGTGCCCAAGCGACACGTCCGCCGGACACTAAAGTTCCCACAACGCTTTACACAATTCTACCTCTTTCTCTGCTACTTTTTTTCTTATCACTGTCGTGGCCAGCTCTCGCAAGGTTGGAAAACAAATACCATATGACGTTTTCCTGCACAGCGGACCGAATAGAACAAGTTTTCTTAAAGCAACAAGAAAGAAAAATGGAAACCTCTGTTGGGTTACTAAAATCCGCGACTAAGTCTGCCCGCGTTCTTCCTCTGGCTCCCTTTTCAATACTTCACCTCAAATTTATATTCCTGCAAAATGTGGCTCAATCTTAGCAGCCTCCCGTTTTTGCTCGACATTCGGTTCAGCCATGAAAGAGGGCAATGGTCGCTCTCGACCGTGAATTTTGTGCCTTGAATAGAGCATCCTAATTTTTTGAATAGCCCACACTATGCACAAACACTCATTTTCTGATGTGCTGAAGGCTTCTTCCCGTGTGGTCAATTTCCTGCTGAGATAGACCACGGGATGCTCTTCACCACTATCATTTATTTGGGCCAGGACTACACCCAGAACACGGTTGCTGGCGTCGCACTGGAGAACAAATTCTCTCCCACAGTCTGAAATCACTGTGGCCTTGCTTAAGAGCTCGACCCTCTCCTCTATATTAGGCAAGGGGTACACTGGGTCCTTTGTTACGGCATTCAGCGTTTGATAGTGCACGCACGGCGGTGGATCTTTCCCGGGTACTTCAACGAGCATTAAGGGTGAGCAATAGTCACTGCATCCTTCCTTAATTACACCCAGGCGAAGCGTCCTTTTCACTTCTGGCTTCATTATGCCTAGCCGCCGTGGGGACATGCGGTAAGCCTTCGAACTAAAAGGAACCGCTGTTGTCTGCTCGATTTGACGCTGTACCAAATGAGTCCTTCCGAGGCAAACCGCTCTCAAAACTTTCTTGAGTGCGGCGTGCCACCTCTCCACGCTGTTACTTTGAGGGCGATATATCGAGCTATGCAAAATCCTGACCCCGCACTTCTCGAGAAACGTTGTCGTGAGTGCGCTCGTGAACACCGTTCCTCGATCGGATTGCATCTCTGCCGGGAAACCAAGGCGCGAAAAAATGGAAAGCAGTGCATCGACTACCTCTACCGAAGTTGCCTCTTTCAAGCGTACCGCCTCAGGAAACTTGGTCGCCGGACACAACAACGTTAGAATGTACCTGTTTCCCGCCGTTGTTTTCGGCAGCGGTCCCACCAAATCCACAACCACTCTGCGAAAGGGCTCGGAAATAATTGGCACTTTTACCATCGGTGCTTTCCATCGGTCGTTAGACTTGCCTGCTCTCTGACAAGTATCACAAGTGCGCACGAAATTCTCCACCTCTCTGAAGCACCCTGGCCAATAAAATTCCTGCAGCAGCCTTTTCTTCGTTTTATTTGTACCTAGGTGTCCTGCCCACGCGTGATCATGACAAAGGCTCAGTATGTCACTGCGATACGGTGCCGGCACCACCAGTTGATCGTAAGATCGCCCTCGCCTATCTCGGTACTTACGGTACAGGACGCCCTTTCTCACTTCGAAAGAAATGTTTTTCGACGACACCCCCTCACTGCTTCCGCTGTTCAGAACTCCTAACGTCGGATCGTTCTTTTGTGCCTCTCGTAGTGTTTTTCGATCAACACCCAGCAAGCGCTCGTAGCTAGGCGCAGTCGGTGCTAACACCGTTCCCTGAAAACTGTCATCTTTTCCTTTAGACTTTCTTTTCTTTTTCTCAACTGGCCCCTGCTTATCGCGAGAATCCTCCAGATTTTCGGGGTTCTCCTCCTCCTGCGCAACTACGCTTTCGGAGCTGGATACTTCATCTTTTGATTGGACGCTTTCGTTATCGTCGTAACGCAGCTGTTGAGCGAGTGCGCGCGCTTTTGACCTTGTCAAAGCCATAACCTGAGCTTCAGCAAATGTGCATCCCCTTTTATTTAGCAGCGACTCTGAGTTGTTCGAGAAAAGGTAAGGGTAGCCCTCGGGTAGCCCTTTGGACACTGCTGCCACTGTCTCGATAGCTCCGAAAGGTCCCTCAATCTGTACCTTTGCCATAGGTAAGCACACTGAGTCTTCGCTGACGGCCTGCCTTATCCACGCGCATTCGGATAAGTAGTCGTCAGGTTTTACATAGCTCGGATGAATGACATCCATGGTCGCCGCGGAGTCCCTCAGCACTTTACATTCTTTCCCATTTACCATGAGGTCTGTCATGTATGGCTTCAGTAGATCAGTGTTACTTGGATGATTGCTTACGCAAGCGAATACGGGCCTTTTCTTTGAACAGTTTCGAGCGAAATGACCTGTTTCCTTGCAGTTAAAACACGTCACCTGAACTCTGGCTTCGAGCTCTTCCGAGTGATTTGCGGGTTTATTACTACCCCTTTCAGGTGCTTTCACTATGCCCTCAGAGCGAGCTGAACTCTGATTAGCGTCGTCTCGTCTAGCTGCTGTTTGCTGTCCTCGAGGGTACGCTTGTGGCCATGGGGAAGGCTTTTGATAATTGTGCGCGCTATTGACCTGAGTCCTAAGGCCTCGACTTGCGACATACTCATCAGCAAGCTGTGCGGAACGCTTTACTGACACACCTTCCTGTCGATCCTTAACCCAAAGGCGCACGTTATCGGGCAAAGTCTCATAGAACTGCTCTAAGCAGATTAAATCTCCCAATTTAGTGAAGTTATCCGCCCCTGTTCCTTTCACCCACTCCGAAAAATTGTCCCTCAGGCTACACGCAAACTCCACGAAGCTCTCGTTAGACTTTTTCCTTTCCTGGCGAAATCTCCTCCGAAATTCCTCCGTTGAAAGCCTGTATTTTGCGAGCACGCTCGATTTCACTGAGCTGTATTCGCCTGCCTCGGCTGCGCTAAGTCGGGCCACGACTTGCGAGGCTTCTCCCGGCAACAACGCAAGCAACCGCTCTGGCCATGTGTCTCGGTGAAATGAATACTTCTCACAAATCCGTTCAAAGTTAACCAGGTAGAGACCGATGTCATCGCCTGTCTTGTACGGCTGAAGCAAGTTTGTCATTTTCACACTTTCCGCTGGAGGCGGTGGCGCCGCATCCGCACTGCGCGCCAATCTCGCCTGCTCTAGCTTTATTCTTTCGAGCTCAATTTCTGCCTGCCTTTGTTCCCTCTTTTCCTGCTTCTCTTTCTCTTCCGCCCTTTCATTTCGCTCGCGACATATCTTTTCCCAAGCATCTGTGAGCTCGTCCTCCTCGAAACCCACTTCTTCGATTGCAGCGCGAATTTCGGGCTTCCTCAACCTACTGTTTATATCCATTCCGAGCTCTGCTGCCAACAGCAGAAGCTCTTCCTTTCTTAACACGGTGATATCCATGCCTTCGAGAGCCGGCTACGAGTTTCCCTGAATTAACCACGCACCCAGTGGCGGTTAGTCAGACCTAATTGCCCGATACAGAACCCTGTCCTTATCGTCCAGCAAAACGTAGTCGCTCAAGCACTCACCGAACTGCGAGCTTGCAAAGGTCGTGTCTCCCGGAGCCACGTTGCCAGGTCCGCCGATCCCAGATCGTGTGGACTGCGCCTTCTGCTGCTCTTCCTCCGAGTCGTTCCAGCCTCCACGCTGTTACTGCGACGGTTGTGTCTCCCGGAGCCACGAAGAGGAGCTCTGATGATCCCTGATCCACAGATGTCGCTCTTCCGTCGACAGTCTTCCGCCAGCCTCTTCTTGATCTCGCCGCTGCCTACCAGTTTGTAGCGTCGAGCGTGGGCCGTTCGTGTCGGTGATCAAGTTTGGCTTACTGATGGAGGCACGACTCCGAGTAGTTGAAAATGAAAACTTAACATTTATTTACATTTCAACTATCGGCACAGCGAACTCGGGCACTGAGACCCTGGCTATCCGATCTCCGTCTCTCGTCTCCTCTCGTTTCATCCCTCGCAGCCTTCTACTCCATCTCCCAGGGCCATTCCAAGACAGGAGGGGCGGCCGGGCGGAGGCGAGGCTCCCTCGGAGCCGCAGCACAGCAGGGGTCGAAGCGTGCGTGCCAGGTTGTCCTCCCCCAAGTCGACAACAGGTATCTTTTCGGTGGGCCAGAAAGTCGACTCATCCTCGTTACGCGCCGTCTCCTAACGACACCAAGGTGGTTTCGGGGCCAGAGAGTCGACTCATCCTCGTTACGCGCCGTCTCCTAACGACACCAAGGTGGTTTCGGGCTGGGTGGTCGCGACCTTGGGCGAGAAAGGAACACGTGCTCCCCATAAGCCCCGATGCCCGCGGCTATGGCCCGCTTCACCGACGCCCTATCTTGAAACGCAACAACGGAGGAATGCAGCACTGCGAGCAAATGATGTTATCGCCGCCTGCACGCGGCTATGCCCGACAACGTGCGGAAGCTTTATCGGGACGCAGGGACTTATGAATTGGTGCGCCGAACATCTTCGAAACACCGCGGATCAAGTGAAGCGGGACTGCAGGGGTACAAAGTTAGCGGTGCGTTTATTATGCGAGTGCGTTCATTACGCGAGTACGGCATTTGGTTTTATGAATGTAAGAAGGTTGATTACTAAGGACATTTTTTTTTTCGTGTCACGAAAAATGGGCGCACGTTACAATCGATGTTTAAGTTTTTTTGTTTTTTTTTGTCACGGGAGACGGGTGCGCGTTACAATCGAGGGCGCGGTAGAATCGAGCAAATACGGTATATGCCCCATGAAGCAGAAAGTCTGGTGTCTGTCAGTGTTAACATTCGATGGCCCGAAAACTCACACAATGAAGAGATGACGTCACATGGGTTCTGGTGCCCATTTGACCAAATTTGAGCACATGACCTAGTGATCATGCATGTGGCTGAGTCGCGTGACCATGTAAGAACTTCAAGTTGCATAGTCACAATACCAAGTGATGACATCATGTAACAATGTTATGTGACATTCACAAAGTGAGTTCACCTAATTCAAGCACATGGCCGAAGTGATCACGTCTTGTGACATAGTCATGTGACCACATAAGAATCATAAAGGGACACTAAAGAGGAAAACTACTTTTCGCCCATTACTAAATTACCTTTTCACAATGCCAACAGCACCACTCTCCCAAAAGAGGATTCTTAGTTAGTCAGAAAACGCAAAAAAAGAAAATACAGGTGGCGATGTTGCATTCACGTTCCTATGCCAACTCGCTGTGACGTCATAGATTTTGAAGGCGCCTGCTGTGGCGCACGAAATTAATTTCCGCTAAACATAATAAAGTTGTGTTGTAGGGTGGCCAGAAAGTTAATGTAGCAAGTTTCACCAAATTTCATTGAGCTAATGTGGCCAAAATACGAAGAAAATATACTTTAAGATCCGTGACGTCAAGCTTACGTTCAGGAGCCCTGGTTCGGGCACGAAATTCAAAACCGAAACTCTAACCTTCATTCTCTCTTCTAATAATGAACCTATGGCGGAGAAATCGGTGACAACAGAGTTCTTAAATAATCATCAATCGGCTTAAACTGATTCTTTCTCTTTAGGGTCCCTTTAAAGGGACACTAAAGTGAAAAAGTGAAGCGGTTTAGAATGATAACTTATATTGAGAGAACTCGAATGTCGTTAATTTCAACATTTTATGTTCACTATTAAAGGAGAAGATGAATGTTATAGCTTTAGTTTTGAAATTCGTGTGAGAACTTCGAAACTTAATGACGTCAGAAGGCAGATTTCCTTTTTTTTATATTCCCATCTAATTTGTTCTGTCAAATGTTCTGAAACTCCATATGTTAAGTCTCTGGCTTCCTTGGAACACAATGTGTGTCTTTCTTACTGATAAATAGTTATGTAGGCCTTAGCAGTTGCCGTCAAATAATTTTCTGAGACATCACGCATTTTAGTGCTGGAATGTCAAAGCAGTGTCGCCACCATATTTTCTTTTTGCACGCTTCCTAGCGTACTGATGGTCTTCTCCTCTCAAGATTGGTGTTTTTGGTATTTTGTGAAAAGCTAACCTACTAATCAAGAAAAATTGTTGTTCCCTTTAGTGTCCTTTAAGTTGCGAGGTCACATGACAGGTGATGAGATCATGTGATGCTGTGAGTGACATTCGAAAAGCAAGTTGACGCAATTTCAGCTCATGACCATGACCAGAGTTTTGACTTATGGTCAACTTAAGCCTCAAGGTCAAATGACCTTGGTGGTACAGGCAAATTACCCTTAAATTGTGATAATGTGACATGACATGAGTGTCAGCATTAGTTTACACAACCAGACACACCATGATTTTGTCTTAAAATGCAAGTAAGGAGACTTAAGTGCCTCTGTAGCTTTTGGCCTTTACAAATTAGCATAAAAAGGGCCACCATGTGCTTTACTGAACAGCCTTTTTGTGTACTTCCCACTTTACACTTTGCCTAATGAGTTGAACCTGATACTCATTTTGTAATGACCTTTACTCTGACATCCCTGTCAACTGCATGGGATAAATTAGTGTAACATTGAGCAACGTTCACAATGTGTGGTTATCAGTCAAAGGCTGCAAAGCTCACCACTGTTCATTGCATAGTCCACTTGATGGCAAATGCATTAAGGGAACTCACTATACTTAGTTTAGGCCTCTTGGGGTGTGCAGACTCTAAAACAGTAGTTGCAAGAGTAGACAAAACAGCTAAAAAGGAAGAATATTATTTCACTTTCTACATCCAGTGCTCTATATTAGTGACCAGTGCCATCATGTTTTGCTGGATATTGTGTGGAAGGTCAGGAATGCTGGTAATCATGTGTGGCAAAATGAGCACAGAAGTACAGGTAGATAATGACACCTGTGTTCCAGTCTTTCTTGTTATCCTTGTTTTGCCATGTTTTGCCATGCATGGGAGCATGATGGTGCTATTGTAACTGCCACTTATTATTTGTGTTTCATATTAATAAAAGCAGCATCAATAAATACTTTCCAAATTCTAATTTTCACCCCACTTTTTATATCTGTTAATAGTAACTACCCCACATTCTGAATAAGGAATGTCACTGGAAGCAACATTTCGGCAAAAGGATTTGTCTGTCAATGTATCAACAGCCCTGACAGTTGCCACCTATGAAGGCAAGCCTATGTGTCAAAACATTGCCTCCAGCAACATTCCCTGTTCAGTGATTTTGTCACTTCAAGCCTCTGTCTTCCTCTTAACTTCTGTCTTGCATATATCCCGAATGACATTTTGTTTTGATGCTTAGCACCAGACAGCCAGGTTGGTGCTCCTTGCAGTAAGAGGTACTTCCTGAAACTGAAACTAAACTTCCCAGTCTTACGAAGTACCTGGAATGTACCTGGAAGTACCTGGAATGTAGTTGGAATAAAGTACCTGGAATGTAGTTGGAAACACAAAAGGCTTTGAACAAGTCTATTTATCATACAGAGCAATGTCATTATATATTGAGGGTCTTTTGAAGCCTTGCTATTTGGAAATCTTTAGTTAAAGAGAATTTTTTCCATGTTGCAATGAATGCCATAGTCCATGTGGCTGAATTTGTCCTTTACAACTTAAATTGCATGTCAATTACACTTAGACTTTCTAATGCCTGTAAAGTTTGCTAGTTCCCTCAGCTGTAAAATTATTCATTCATTGTGCCTTTAGTAGCACTTCCATGTTGGAGTGGACTTGTGTGAAACAGGAGAGCTATTGTGCAGTTTGGTCTTTTCCTCTTGCTTCTAGAGCCAGTGTCCTTGCCAAATACAGAGGCACGGATGATTCCTCCTGACACCACATTGACAGTAGTCAACGTTCCTCTACCTGACGTGTCCGTTGTCAAAGTAGAAAATCCAAGTGTGCCTGAGAGCACCTCAGCTGGAGATGGCCGGAAAAGTCCTCCAGATGAATCGACTGCAGCCACTGAAGCCTGGACAGACCAGTCTGCAGCCTGTAAGGAAATGCAGTCTTCATCATGATTTTACTTGCTTGATCCTGTCTGGACCTCTACATTCTGTAACAGGGTTGCAACACAAACAGTTAAATTATTTGGGGAAAATTGAGCATTTCAGAGGTGAACACATTGTTTCGTTGATGTTTCATTAAAAATATTAAAATTAAAACAAATTAAAACAATGTTTAATTGATTCTGGCTTCTGTCTTGTATACTGTTGTTTTCACTGTGAATGTTTACCATCTGCTTTATGTGTCACCTGCAAGTGCGTCTGATATTGTACCTGTATTTTGCTTTCTGTTATATATTTTTGACGTCAGGTATAGTACTATATAACCTTATAGTATAGTGTACAACCTTAATAGAAATAGAGTCAGAGGAGGACACTGAAATTCCATGTATAACCACTGACGAAGTGAAAAAAGCTGTCAACGGCATGTCCTGCGGTAAAGGAGGTGAAGACGGCATAACAGCCAACTTGATCAAAGACGGAGGATACATTATACTTGAAAAACTTGCATCGCTCTTCATGAAATGTATCAAGACATCTAGTGTACCACGCATTTGGAAAAATGCTAATATAATCCTAATCCACAAGAAAGGTGACATAACGGAGTTAAAGAATTACAGACCAGTTAGCCTACTCCCAGTAATATACAAGCTGTTTATAAAAGTAATTTCTACTAGGATAAGAGAAACACTCGACTTTAACCGACCAAGAGAACAAGCTAGTTTTAGGAAAGGTTACTCACCAATGGACCACAGCCATGCTGTCAACCTAGTAATTGAGAAGTATGCTGAATATAACAAACCTCTTTATATGGCATGTATAGACTGCGATAAAGCATTTGATTCCATAGAAGTGCAAGCAGTTCTAGAAGCTTTGCGTCAACAAGGGGTACCTGACGTATACGTGAAAACCATAAACAACATATATACAAAGATTGCACAGCCACACTACTCCTACATGAGAGAAGCAGAGAAATCCTGATCAGGAGAGGTGTCAGACAAGGAGATACGGTCTCCTCAATGTTATTCACTGCATGTTTAGAAGTGTTCAAACGTCTAGACTTGGAAGAAAAGCGAATTTGAATAGATGGAGAATATCTCGGCAATTTAAGATTTGCAGACGACATTGTGCTCTTTAGCAATGATGTAGATGACCTACAAAACATGATTGATGACCTAAACCGGGAAAGTATTAAAATTGGACTCAAGATGAATAGGCAAAAGACCAAAGTTATGCTCAATAGCCTAGCTAAAGAACAGGAATTTAAAATTAACAGTGAACTGTTAGAATGTGTGAATGAATACGTATACCTGGGACAGTTAGATACTAACAGGGACACCTAACCATGAAAAGGAAATTCTCTGTAGAATAAGGATAGGCTGGAGCGCATTCGGGAGACATTTCTAAATCATGACTGGGAACTTGCCACTGTTACTAATTCGCCATGTATTTAATTGCTGCATTCTCCCGGTACTAACATACGATGCAGAAACATGAAGGATAATGAAAAAACTTGAGATCAAACTAAGGAGCACACAACGTGCAATGGAAGGAAAAACGATAGGTGTAACCCTAACAGATAAAAACCAAGTGGAATGTATCATGGAACAGACAGGAGTAGCTGATATTATTATATCAATTAAAAGAAAGGAGTGGACCTGGGCAGGACATGTCATGAGGACGAAAGATAACAGATGGTCAGTAAGAGCGACGGAATGGATACCAAGAGAGGGAAAACGCAACAGAGGCAGGCAAAAGGTTAGATGGAGCGATGAAATTAAAAAGTTTGCGGGCATAAAGTGGAACCAACTTGCTCAGGATAGGGTGGATTGGAAATCGTTGGGAGAGGACTTTGACCTGCAGTGGACCTAAAATGGGCTGCTGCTGCTGATGATGATAGTATATAAAGGGGAGTGGAGGCCTTGATCAGGCATTTCAGCCCTTGGTGCCCGAACTTTCTCTTTTGTATGAAAAAAATGAAAGAAATACACTGCACATCAAAGTCACATAATGAAAAAGATCTCACAATGTTGCTGTCGCATACTGGCCAACATCAGCAGATGCTATATAATGGAAGCATACCTCAATATTAAAGCCAAATTCAGTTATTTATTGAGATTAAAGATGGGTTATTTAAGTCCTAAGCCACAACTGTAAAAGAATCAAGGTAAAGAATTGGAAAGCAGGATATTGAATCATGGTTTAGATATTCTTACAATTTTTGTAAGAATATCTAAAGCAAGATTCAGTATCCTGCTTTCTGATTCTTTACCTTGATTCTTTTACAGTTGTGTCTTAGGAGTTAAACAATGTATCTTTAACTGAATTTGGCTTTAATTTGGCAAAGTTGTTGTCTGTTATGTAGAAAAGTACAATTTCTCCTGAAAGAGCTGCGGTGACCTCTGCGAGGTACTTAGGGAATATTGCCGTTCCTATACATTAGCCTAGACAGCACTTGTGCATCTTTAATGCTCTGTTAACCTTTTATAGGTGAACACTGACGTCCTTCGCTTTTCATTCCTTGCCATTGATGCTCATAATATTTTTGTACATTGTTGAAAAGTAGACTCGCTAGATTTTGTATTGTGGATTTATGAAATCCAGAACACATGCCGAGTGATACTTCTCGTTGAATCTAAATGAGCACTGACTACAAACAGAAAAAAAAAAAAAAAGAAGGGTGGGACTGCTAATGTTTCAGTAGTACTTCGAGTTGTGGAATTCTCACAAGCGCAGTAATTTTTGTCAGCTTGCAGAATGCACATGCCTAGCAGCTGTCATTTCAGCCATTCGATTGGAGAATGGTGCAAGTGGACTATATAATGTTTCTTCTACTTCCCTTATTTTCTTCCCACCCTCCTTACATGATGCAGCCATAGTGAATGGGGAGCATTCAGAAGAAGATGAAGAAGGCAGTGACAGCTATCCCTATGCCTCCCTGCGCTTCCCATCCGAGTGTCCATGTGACATTCTCAAAACTGTGGCTGAGCAACAGCGCCTTATGGCACTGCAGATTCTCAACGAGGAGGAGATTCGTCATGAGGAGAGAGTCCGCATTGTACTTGAAATGGAGAACCGGCTGAAGCAGGAGCACAACAATTTCAAGCTAGCACTCATTGACAGACTCAACAAAGGCTTCACTCAGATCCTAATGGCACTGAAATCTTCCACTACGTCATAGGGGCCCTGGTGGTCGCATTGTTGGGATAGGCGCTGCCTTTTTTGAGTGCAGCCACGGAGGCTGGCCTGCTTTAGCAGTGCTACCTTTGCAAAGCAACTGCCTGGAAGCAGTTGGGTGTTGCATTATTATGCAGTTTTACCATATTATGCAATTTATAAGCCTTTAAGCAACTAGTTCTATTCTAATACCATAGATACTCTAAGCCTGAAGCAGGCTTAATGCAGTGCTACAGACACACTTGTTTTTGCCCGGATCAAAGTGTGGTGCGGTGTTAGCAAGCTTAGGCGCAGCTGAAGATGCGAGACTTGTGTAGGCGTTCAAGAATCCAGGGCTGGCTTGGTAGGATCAAACAGGATTGCTTCATTTTCAAAACTGTGATAAAGAGTATTGTTGGTTTCAAACAACACTGCTGACAAGAACTCAACTTTCTTGCTCTCTTCAGAGCAACATGAGCTCAGACATGACTGTTCACTCCAAGATTAGGGGTCTGGGCCATGGAATGTCGAACAATCGAACAGAACCATCTCTCTAGGTGGGATGTAGAACTTTCTTGTTTGTGTCTCCGAGCCTGCCCAGGTAGCATTTGGTCAAGTATATTTCTTAACTGTATAGGTTAGGCTAGGTTATACGAATAGGATGTGTAGTAAATAGTACTGCTGTGTTTAGGGCCCGAAAATCTGTTGAATTCCATGGGAGTTTTCATTGCCATACTTGGAACCTTTGAAAGCCTTATTTCTTACAATGGAATTCATGTTGACAAGGGTCAGTGCAGTAATGACATGTGTGATCACTGTGTATGTCCTTTGTTTAAGTCTGTACTGTGTGCAGCACATGTGTAAATCTTCCTACTATATGTCATCAAGGGGGAGGGGGGAATCATGTTTTGTTTTATGTGCTTGTTATAACATAATTTTTCTTTAAAAAACTTTTATGTTTTATTTGTAGGCAGCTGAACCTTAAAAGGCATCATTGCACTCATTTTGAGCTTCACAACATGTTATGTGTGGTTAGAAGTTCTTGTCATATAATATGCAGTGGTTTTAAAATTTTCTGGGTTTCACTTCTGTGGTTGCTGAGCCTCCATAAAAATGTGGTTTTCCGAAATTATGTATTAGAATGCCATTGTTATGAATTTGTAGACATTGTCATTACAAACAGGGATGCCTACCCATGAAAAAGAAATTCTCCATAGAATAAGGGTGGGCTTTGGGACGTTCGGGAGGCATTATCAAATCATGACTGGAAACTTGCACTGTCACTAAAGGGTCATTCCATGCCAAATCATCCAACGTTTTTCCGACTATCATAAATATGGCTAAAAAATTTCCACATTTTTACGGAAGCTTAAAACTGATTCTGCCCGCTTGTTCTCATTGGGAAAAATTTTGCTGCTTATTTGTGACAGTTCATAGCTTTGCACTGATTGAGCTGGAGGGCATCAAACAACAGTTTTTTGCAATTCTCTATCATGTGATGCAGCCAATGAAGTCATGTTTATGGCAAGCTAATGAAATGACATGACTAAAAAAATTATGCATTTTTCAAGTATATCAATATTTATAGCCTTTATTGCACAAGCAAATATGATTGAAATTGCTGATTTCGATATTTGTTTTCCAGAAACATGCCAGTTAAAAGAGAATAAATGAAACAGGAAGTAGTGGTTTGTGTAACATGCCACAAGAGAAAAATATTTTGGGTGATCAAGCTTTTAAAGTTTGTCTGGTCAGAAAATGGGTCTGAACACATCTTCGATGCGCATAGTGTGACGGACTTCTTAACGAAGATGTGATAACGGTGCGCACAAACAGTTTCAAATTCGTCCTTGTCAATTCCGGAACGCCACACCAGAAGATGTCGTTCATGCTCGCTCAGGGCTTTGTTCCTCATTATGAATGTGTCCTTTACTTGGGTAGTCTTGTGGCAGTCCTTTGGTCCCAGGGAGCAGGGCACTAGTTATCCGGAAAGTAGGAAAAAGTTCAGCACTTATACTACAAATGTTTTTTCCAATGTACTGCATCAATCATGCTAGTGCTCTTTCTCACTTATTTACTACATATGTAAAATAATTTCTACTTATGAACTGTATATAACATACCTTGCGCAGTGCCAGAATTCCCTGATGAAGTTAACATGCTGTGAGTGTTCATCACTGACGGCTCCATGGCTCAACTGTAGCACATGAGGCTCTCGAAACATTGCTTGTACCGTACGTCCATTCACAATGAAACGCAGACTTCTTTTTTTCATCTGCTTTGAAGATGATGCAAAGTATGCCGTCTGCATCACTGGTCAGTGCGCGTCTGCTGTAGACACGCTGTCGCAGTTGCCGAGTGCAGCTGATGTTGCGACGGACGAAGGCTGCTGCAGATACTATATTTCAAAAAAAGATTTCTCCTGTTAAAAAAATAATACCCTTTTGTAACTTCACACATGTTTAAATAAGATGCAGAGCTATCTAATGACTTATCATGCATAATTTTATTCCGACCAACAAGGTGATTTTTTTGACGTTGAAACTAAAGCTTTTTCTAAAAAATGTCAACTTTGTAATTTTTTTTCCAGACAAACGTTTAAAGCTTGATCACCCTAAATATTCTTCTCTTGTGGCGTCATACACAGACCACTACTTCCTGTTTCATTTATTCTCTTTTAACTGTCGTGTTTCTGGAAAACAAATATCGAAATCAGCAATTTCAATCATTTTTGCTTGTGCAATAAAGGCTATAAATATTGATATACTTGAAAAATGCATAATTTTTTTTAGTCACATTGCTTCATTGGCTGCATCACATAATGGTGAATTGCAAAAAATTGTTGTTCAGTGCCCTCCAGCTCAATCAGTGCAAAGCTATGAACTGTCACAAATAAGCAGCAAAATTTTTCTCAACGAGAGCAAGCGGGCAGAATGAGTTTTAAGCTTCCGTGAAAACACGGAAATTTTTTTAGCCATATTTATGATTGTCTAAAAAACGTTGGATGATTTTGGCATGGAATGACCCTAAAGCGAAAAGTATTTGATCACCGCATTCTCCCTGTACTAATGTATGCTGCAGAAACATGGAGGATAATGAAAAACCAGAGATGAAATTAAGGGGCATGCAGCGTGCAGTGGAAAGAAAAATGACAGGTGTAATACTAGAGATAAACGAGTGGAGTGGATCAGGGAACAGACACGAGTAGGTGATATTATGATATCAATTAAAAGAAAGAAAGAAGTGGACCTGGGCAGGACATGTCATGAGGAGGACAGATAAAAGATGGACAGTAAGAGCTACGGAATGGATACCATGAGAAGGAAAACACAGCAGAGGCAGGCAAAAGGTTAGACGGAGCGATGAAATTAAGAAGTTCGTGGGCATAAGGTGGAACCAGCTCGGTCAGGACATGGCATACTGGAAATTGTTGGGAGAGGCCTTCGTCCTACAGTGGACTTAAAATAGGTGGATCATGATGATGATGTTATGCATTTGCATACCTTGTGAAATTATGTTTGTTATTTCTGATATTATTAAGCACTTGTTTTTTGTCCTAATATTAGCAAGACAGTGCTGAAATTTATTTCACTGTATCTGATATTTTGTTATGTCCATGTCACATTAAGGTTCAGCTGTAATGCTTAGCAGTCTGTGAAGCTGTGAGTCTGCGTTTGAACTGCTGAACATTTTTGAGCTCTTTACACTTGCAGCAGTATGGAAGCGCCTGCTGTTCTATTAATTTTTGCAGTTTGTTCTTGATGGCTTTTATAATGTGTACCATTTAAAATGTCAATCAAATCTCTACTTTTTATGTTGGTTTGTGATGTGTGCTTTTAACTCAAACAAAGCCTCCCAGTTCATCTGCCCTGATGCCTCTTTGGTACTGGTTGTTGGTGTAGTTGATAATGCTTGCATTTATCCCTGCAATTCATAACCTAAGATTTCGGGCCCTAGTCATGTACGGCTTTGTTAATGCATATTCTGCCTCTTGTGTTGCAGATGCCTGGCAAGAGCAGTGTATTTAGTATATCATATATGCACGATATTTTTTTATGTCCTTTTAGATTTATGTATGTTTATTTATATTAATCTGTCAACTTATAATGGCAAAACATTGGCACCATTACCATGGTAGGATGTGAAAAACTGAAGTTCAAATTATGGATGGCATTTGAGACTTTTGTTGAATAACTGAGCTATTTATTTACTAGTGATGGTTTGATTTGGTTGTCTCTATCTTGCTAGTGAGTGCTATACAAATAATGTTACAAGACCAATATATTGTATGTGCAGGTAAGGAACTGGTCTGCAAGGTGAAATGTTTGTTGGTCTTTAATTTTGCTACGAAGCTTTTTCCTTTTAGTCATGACTGCTGATGCTGTCTGAACGACCCACATGCAAATGATGCAGGTACCATCTTCAAAGGCTAGTGGCTATGGGTGTGCGAATACAGTTTCTTTGAAAATGAAATTCTTGCGGTGAAATGTCACTTCAGGCAAAAAAAAAAAACATTTTTTTTTCTTAAGTGTTGGAGAAAATGGAGGCTATATGACTAAGTGCACTGTCTTATTGCCTTCAGTTCCTTTAGCGCACCAGGAAAGGTGTTTCCTTGTCTGACGATGCAAATTCAAATAAAAAGGTATATGACTGAATTTAATATGACTTGACAGATTTGTGAGTAATATTCAACTATGTAATACATTGTGCTGGGCCTCTGAAAAGGGCTAATCAGGAGTATCTTAGAAAAATGGGAGTACTAGTGGGCAGTGGAAGTTTGCAAAACAAAGTAATTCTGTGGCCTCTTCTTCCCTTGCGATTTTCTTTTAATTAAATTGTCTATTTTTCTGCAGTAAACTTCAAATTTTGTTAGAAAAATAACCTAAAGAATAAAATGATCTAATGTTTACCTTCACTGCTCCTATAAGATGTCTCTCCAAAATGATTGCAATGTTAACTTTAAGGTCTGCGTTTTTACAACCATCAGTTACTCAGCTTACAACCATGTGCTTTAAGTGTAGTTAGGGTGTCATATCTACCAGTGTAGAGGTCAAGGGCATGAAATTTTAAGGGGTAAGAAATTGAAGGAAAGGTTGAAGAGACTTTTTAATTTGTAATGATTGTGTTATTACAGATATCAAAGCGATTTAATATAACTGCATGAGTGTCTCATCATCGTGCACAAGCATCAAAATTTCAGGGTCTCGTTGACAAAAATTTGTTGCTTACCTTTCAGAACTTTTTATAAATGTTGCTGTTGTGAAATTGAAAACACTCTTGTTGAAAAACAATTTTGTTTTATTCTTCTATGGCACTTTTCTTTCGAGATATTTGTTAGAAAATTTAACACTAAATTAATTTCTAATCTAAAAGCAGGAGCCTTGTGATAGCAGTATCCACAATGGAAGTGAATGATGTGTACCCATTGCCTTTGGCAGGAATTTTTTTTAAGGGGAACGTTACTCCAACCTGGCCATACTCCTGTATATAGCAGTGTAGAAGACAGGCGTGGCCGTTTAGTTTCATTCCTGCTTTCGGCTGGCAAAAACAAAAGGCTGACTTCCTCTTTTGCTCAGAATAAGCTGCGTCACATAACCCTGCTTGTGTTTGTGCAGAGAGTGCCACCCTGCACTGTGAATAAATGGTGAAATGGTTGAGCATATACTGCCATACTAACGCTGCCACTGGGCACCTACCAGTAAATTAGATACAAAAATGTGCACTCCTGGCCTGCTGCTCAGCAGGAAGGGAAGTGTGCCCACATGGGAAAATTGCCAGCATGAGACTACGAACAATCCTCACTCAAACACCCTTCAACTTGGCCAAGATATTGAAGACAAAGAAATCAGCTTTCCTCAACTCCTGTTACTTCCATTCTTGTATCTTTGTAAAGCACAGATCTAAAACCAAGATTGACACCGGTGCATTCAGGTCATTGTGTCAACTCACCAGTCAAAAGATGACCATGAAATTCGTTTCAAGTACTGCAGGTCGACTTGAAAATCTGGGATGTGGCTGGTATGTTGTGCATCGTTCGTGCAGAACACATAAACCAAATGTGCAATATTTCACCTTTCATTTCAGTGTTTTTATTTTAAGAAAGATGGTTTCTGTGACAGTTAACATGCGGACACTACTTCTGTGTACTTGGAAATACTGCCTTCTATACCCTAACTGGGACATTTAAGCAAGGAATAACTTTTTTTTTTACATGCGCAACGTACTACCCACTAATGAGAAGCGACTTGAAAAATAATTGTCTCCATGAGCTGTATTCATGTTTGGGAAGAATATATGTATGTGTGTGCACTCTCATTCATGTAGCATGCCCATATTTGGAGTCTTCTGAAAATCAAATAGTGCCTATTCATTTTAAATAACATACGGAACACACTGTTTATTCAAGAAGCATTTGTATTCGCACACCCTTGGTCAACACACTTCTCTGCTTATGCCTGTGTTTTCAGGTAAACTGTGGATGATAATGCCATTGGGCCTTTCATGTCAGCACTGTTTCTCTATGCTGTAGAAATGAACTTCCTAAAGCAGTTGCTGACATTTGTAGCTTGACAGTGCTTCCACTCTCTTTCTAGCATGGTCACTGCTTTTAGCATAACCAGTAGCAGTTGCAGTTATACTGCCAAGGATACTTTTGGGTTTAGGCTGTCTGATATTTGCCGTGTCAAGTATTTAATCAGATTTTTCATTCATAAAGATACATGAGCACATTTTACAGTGCTGTTAAGTGTTAAATTTTAACTGCTAGCAAATGAACAGAAGTCCATTCTTGGTGAGTTAGCCTTGGTTTTACAAGAAGGCACATCTTATTTTTATGTTTGAGAGCATCTAATGGCATGGACTTTTACAAGGTTGACAAGGATACATCTTCTTAGCATTTACAGAGCGAGTTTGAAGTATTTGTTCATGTGAAGGTAACAGTGTTGGACGACAGGTATACATATGCATAGATTTTTAGTTCCTGCGCCTGTGAGTGCTTTCATAGTTTTTAACATGCAAACCATGCACCAGTGAAATATTGCATGGACGTTTCCTGTATCACCATAACAGGACTCTGAAAAATACATATCATGCTTATTACAACCTGGCGTGTGTACTTGGCCATCAATTTCTTCACTCCTTTTCCATGAGGTTTGCAGCTTTAACAATATGTCAAGGGTGGCAGCAGTACTGCTGCTTCAGCTTAGCCACTGCAATACAAATCTTTCAGTGCAGCATGGAAGCACATTGTATGTAAATACTAGGTTGCCTCATCAACTGCAACCACTTATCTGCCTTGCTATGTGATCTTGCTATGACGATGAGGCGTCCTTGAATTCCCAGAATAGTGAGGCTTAAATATTAACTTCTCTGCTATAAGTCAATCTTGTCTTACTTTTAAAATGGTGGTGCATAACTGGCTAATCACAAACGCTGTTGTATAGAAATTCCAAAAAGATGCCTTCCTATATGCAAGCTCGCTGATCTCGCTTTGAGATTCAGGACATTTTCTTGCTGTCATTTGGAATTTTTATTTGAATGTGATCATAATATTACTTACCAATTTGAAGTTCACAGGTCTTGGAATTTTGAGGTGCATGACATGTTTCAACAGTGTTGAATGACTGCTAGCCTTTAGTTTTCTTCAGTATGAGGGGGAGTTTTCCAAAACGTAAGTGTTCTCTATCATGTTGTGAGATTTTAACAAACTGGTATGTAAGGGAGAAAATGGAAAGAAGTTGACCAGATATGTGGGTGCTTGGAATGATACAGCCCTTGGAAAAATTTTAGGGTCTGTGGGATTGAATGCCATTGGGATCTCATTAGGACTAACAACAGCAATAATTGAAGTTATAATGATGATTACAACCATAAATATTTAATTATATCTCTAAAAATTAAATTAAATTAAAGTCTTGTGTGCCAAAGCTACAACCTGGTGGGACTCTGAATGTAGTGAAAAACTCTGGATCTGATAACGTGGGTTATTTAACATCTGCCAAAATATATACAGCGGTGTTTTTAAATGCGAAGCATTTCTGGCTCTCATAAATTGTGTGGTGTATCACAAAACTATCATAGTCATTAGTTAAGGTTCCCCAGAATGTGCGTGCACTTATATGCAATGCCCAATGTGGAGCGTTTCTTTTTAACTTCTTTCTTCTCTTGTGCACATAAACTTGGCCCACTACTACACTGGCAAAACTGCAGTTGGTGGGTGCACATGTTCATGCAGAAGAAAAATAAGACAAAGTCGGTGTGTATTGATCTGTCCGGTGCACAGTGTCTCACAAAGCTATGCTTTTGTGCATAGCTTTGCTCCACAAGAGTATGCATCCTCTCATAGTGCAAAGCCATGCACAAACGCATAGTGTAGTACAGCAAAGGGGTAGGATGGTGTCAAGCTAAGGACACGCGTGCAGCGTTTGCCACCGTCTGTGATTCGACGCGAATGCTTTTACGCTGAGCTCGGTGCGAAACTTTAGAAGTGTTTACTGAGCTTTGTGAGGCATTTCCCGAAGCCTCGGACCAGAACAAAATGTGGCTTTGCAGGAGACAAACCTGGACCAGCCAAGCACCCATCTGCTTTGCTAGCCTTGTGCCACTAGTGGAAGCTTCACTCATTTTTTTTTCTTTCATTTTACGCTCATTTGACTAGTAGACACAGTTAACAGAACCTGTGACCTTGTGCTCAGCACCTTTCTGCAATATTCACTTAGTTAACGTGGCAGGTTTTTCAAGTGTTTTTATAATTATTCTTATGGAAATTCTTTTTAAAAATGGAGTGATTGGCAAGGCTTACTTATGACTACCTTCTAGCACACAACAGAAGACAAGGACTGCATGAATAAGACGAACACGGATTTGCTCCTTTGTATATTGTTTTGTGCTAGAAGGTACTCTTGAAATACTGACACACCCAAGCTTGTGTTATTTAAAGCTCTTGTGGTTGCAATATGTTGACTTGATTGTAAAACACGTTCCAGTAAAAATTCTGAGTACTAAAAGACAACACGGGACAGAGAAAGTAAAACACGCACCACGAGTGTGTGTTTTTCCTTTTCTGTCCTGCACTTCTTGTGCTCAAAATTTTTATTTGAACATGTGATTCCGACTAGTCCAAGTAGCTATCGGGTTGTAAAACACAGCTGCCTAGCACTAAATTTGTAGTACACTCTTGCATAGATTCACAGTTACAGTTCATGAAGTTTGATTATTATCCCTGCTTAGGTCACACTTCATGAAATGTAATTTAAGCCATGTTGAAAAGAAAGCTATTCCTACATTTCCTTTTGTGATAAATTCGTCATACAGACAGAATGGCAGCCTGCCTACATACAATCACTAGGACATGCTGGATGCTTATGGTCAGTGGATAACAAAAATCATGTATTAGCCACAAAAATTTGGGTCATGGAACTGTAAATTTCAGTATCTTGAAGCCAACTTATGCTGTGCATCATTGATCGTACCAAACTACAAAGATCTGTTATTTGAGAAATTGTGCCATTATTTTAAGCGCAAAGTGTTATGGGCTTGTTACAGTGGCCAATTTTTGTTGATTGTGTCTGCCACCACTTCTGGTGGTGTTTGTAACCTCTATTGGTCACATTGAGAAAAAGAAACTTGACTGTGCAGATTTGAACCCAGCTCATAGCAGTAGTACCATGCACCCCTGACTGTACGCCGCCACGGTGGTCTAGTGGCTATGGTACTCGGCTGCTGATCCGAGGGTCGCGGGATCGAATCCCGGCCGCGGCGGCTACATTTCGATGGAGGCGAAATGTTGAGGCCCGTGTGCTGTGCGATGTCAGTGCACGTTAAAGAACCCCAGATGGTCGAAATTTCCGGAGCCCTCCACTATGGCGTCTCTCATAATCAGAGCTGGTTTTCGGACGTTAAACCCCACAAATGAATCAATCCACCCCTGACTGTCGCCATATGATTGGGCACTTTGTATTCTCAGTAACAGCTCTGATATAGTAGGAGTAATGTTTCAGGACATTGTATGTTGTCAACCGTCAGCTGTGGTTTTTATTGACGAAGGCAAGGAAAAAGGAGGAGGAGGAGGAGGAGGAGGAAGAACTGGAGAGGAGTGACGGCAGTGGTGATTAAGAGGAACAAGAAAGGAGGAGGATGATGAATAAGAAAACAAAAAGGAAGAAGGTGATAACAGTGAAGAAAAAGAGGAAGCAGACAAAGAAGAGGAGGAAGTCAATGTAAGAAGAAATAGGAGAGGTGGAGGAGAAGCAGAATGAAAGACCAAAAGGGAAGAAAGAGAGAAGATGCAGTAAAGTATAGTTTGCTGTCAGTGTACTGCACTATCTGCACAGGCCTGGGAAATTTTAGCGGCAAAGCTGTCCTAAGTCTACCCTTCGCTGTGCAATAATGTAATGCAGGAAGGAAAAGTGGAGTCACTCTTGCCCTCGACTTACTACTATACATGGTGGTGGTTATGTAAAGCCCGATGTGTTACATTTACACATGCACTTCTTTCATTTCTTGCACTCGCCACACTGCTACATGATAGTAGTAATTATGCAAAGGCGAATGTGCAGTAAAGCTTAGAAAAGCTTTAGCTTGATGTTAGTTCGATCCCCACATCCGCGGCTGCATTTCCATAGCCTGATTTGCAAAGAAAGAAAGATGTGCTAGGTAAAGGATCAGGGGTGGTTAGTAGATAATGATGAAAGGTGGAGTATTGAGTACAAATGTATGCCTCATGTAGGTGATAAGTCATGACATCGATAACTTGACATCTTTGCCAGTTATGCCACAATTAACGATAACAGCTTTGCTGTTCTGACTGTTTTTGCAGCGTGGAACTGGCTTGAGTTTTTCGATTCAAGAAATTTCTGAATAACCATTTGCCCAGCATGGATTTGAGGGCAATATATGAGCCCATAGAAAAGAGCAATGTCCAGTTTGATCCATCTTAAACACCTGCTGAATGCACAATGATGTTTGCCCTTTTAACGGGTTTTGGCAAATAACTTTTCTTGCAACATCAACGTTGATAAAAAAATTTATTATGAGGGCATGCATCATAATCATACCTCTTGTTTACATTTAAAACCTCATCAGTTATCATTTCTTCTGTGTTTAATTGCACCAACTACTATTGGTCAAGCTTTCACTGCAGGTGTACATGCAATAGGTAGTGCACATGAATGTGCTATTAATTTTTATTCTGTCAATGTAAGTATCTAAAATGCATCTTGTAGTGTAGCTTTGCATGTTTGTATGTAAACATTTGGGCATAAAAGGATTCAGGACACCAACTAACTTCATATTAACATAGGCATTATGCACTTCCTTAGAAGTTACAGTGGTGGGCATATGTCACACACGCTACCATTTCAAATTTCCCTCTGCCCCCAGCAGCAAACTCTAGAGACATAAAAATGCACATATCCTGTAATGGAGAAGCACGCATAAGAAACTTTTTTTTCTGCTTCTGGTGTGGCTTCGTTGACAGCGAGTTCCTGAACGTTGACAACTCAAACAAACCATGAAAAAATGTCTTGCTTCATGAAGTGTAATGTCATAACATGACAGCCCATAATATCATACTGCAATGTGTGGTGTATTCAGAAATTTTGATTCCCTCATCCTGTTTGCATATGCAGCAGTGAGGCTGCTTGATCCCGTAAAAGCATTGGTTTCGTCCTTTGGTAGCCATGCTATACCTTGCGATGGTTATTTTGGCACTTTATGCAGTTTCCTTGCTTGCATCCTTAGTTGATACGCCATATGAAATAAATTATGTGTTTGAACTGCGCCATGGTATGGCAGCTAGCTACGACACATAACCTGTAAAGAACACTAAAGTGAAGCAGTTAAGCGGTTAATAGACTGAAATGTTATATTTCCAGAACTCTATTGTCGTTAATTTCTCCACTTCATGTTTAATATGAGAAGGGAAAACAAAGACCAATGTTTCATTTTTGAATTTTGCGCCGAAACTTGTCTCGACGTCACAATCCCTATTCCTTCGTAAATTAATTGGCCCAATGAAATTTCCTGAAACACGCTCTGTTAAGTCTCTGGCGTATTTGGAAGATAAACTGTATTAGGTAAATAATTATCTAAGCCTTAGCAGACGCAATGAAATGTCTATCGTGCCATGCTTAATAGTGGGGGAACCTCAGAGCGGCTTCGCCACCTCCTCCGCAGCGAAGGCTTCTAAAAAGATATTTGCTTTGCGTGGCCGGATCTCCCGGGAAGCGGCCCGCATCCTCCAAATTCACGAAGGCAAATTTGCTGCAAAAATGACAGTTTCCTCCTATGGACCCCCTCCCACACGGACCCACCGCTTGCGGGCAATGAGGCGGCCGACGGCGCGGCTCGAGAACTTAATTACACGCCGAGCCGCGACGACCGCGGACAGCCAGTGGGACAGCCCTGACGCCCCGCCCAACACGTGGGCGATGCGGGAGTGGACGTGGGGGGATCGTATGACCACTCTCAGAGACATCACACAACACTACAGATTGAACAGATGTAAGTACTAAACAAGAAACAGGCGGTTGCCTGGAGACAACTACAGACACACACACATCCAAACCCGGTGATCCTTTACGTCCGACACTTGTAAAGTGTGCGGAGCCAGAGCGACGTTGCAGCACATGCTGTGGGCACGCACAGGTAGCGCACAGCAGGATCCCTTTATTAGGAACGGGGCAGTCTGTGACCGTGGGGCGCGATGGGAGGCGTGCCTGCTCAGCCACAACCTCGCCGATCAACTCTGGGCCGTCCGGCACGCCGAGGAAGCCGCCCGTGTCAAAGGGCTCGAGGCCGTCACCTAGGCTGGCGTGCTTGTGGCCCTACCCCAACCAAATCGCCGGACCTACTTGTTAAATAAAGTTCTCTCTCTCTCTCTCTTTGTGTAACCTTTTACAACGAAGTGACCCGTACAACGAAGTATGCAGGATGTCCCGAGCACTTCGTAATAAATCCGTTTCACTGTATTTCCTTTTTGTGCGTTTTCTAGCTTACCGAATGCGTCTTCACAAGAGCGCTGTTTTTAATACTGTGAATAGATACTACTATGAAAACTAAAGCGTAGAAAAATTGTTTTTCACTTCAGAGCTTTCATGTCACTCGCAGCATCAGCGTGACAGGAGAGTGCTTGCATTCAAATAACATTATTTTTTGCTAATTTATTTATTAAACGATAACGATTATGTTTAATGTACTCTACTTTAAGATTTCATTTTTTAGTCGCCTACTCAAACCCGACGTTTTTAGTCGCATTCGCCTGTATGGTGTCGGATAGCCACCCTGTGTGTCAAACGTGGCGACCGGTTTGTTGCTTATCTAACGTGTACTACGGGCGCTTCGGTCCGCATCACTTCACAGGACCGCTCTATCGCCTGAACAATGTTTCCCACGAAGTATTACGCTGTCTTGTGTTTAATTTTGTCATTCATCCATTATTCAGTGGGCCTTTACTTTCACATATCTGAAACAGAGCGAAAGTGTTTCATCGAAGAAGTGCCGGAGGAAACGCTTGTCGTTGGTGAGCTTGTGTGCTTCTTTCGTGACTGTGGTGCTGTTTATTTTTTATGAATGTAACGCATACTTATTTCACGCTGCGCTTCTTTTTATTTGGTGTCATCGCATACTATGTTAGTCTGAGCTTCACAACGTATGGTTTTTACTGTCAGCGTGAATCTGTTAAACGACGCACTACATATGTGCAGTTTAGCACTTGGCATGCCTTCTGATCTTTAGTGATCTGCATCAGTAATGGTTAGTATCTTCTCGTCGCGTCATGTGAATTGGCTTGGTGATTCGCAGCGACGTCTGACTGAGCCGTCACTATGACTTTCCGAGCAACATACGGGTACCGAGACGCGCGGTGCTGCTGTTAAGGGTTCCATAATGATGCAGGGTGTCGTAATAGCTCACTCCAAATAAGAAGCGGATGGTTCACTATGAACGTACAAATCAGGGCCTTGGCTTCGCAGCGCTTGGTGTCATTGATTGGCCCATGTCCCGAGGCACCCTTAACACGGGCTAGCCGCTTCGCAGTGCGGCTTTGGCGTCCTCGCTATTCTCCCAGTCCTACAACTGCTAGAGCTAGGGCCGTCAGCGACAAACGTAAACGCTCCCGCCGTTGACACCGACATCATTATCTTTAATGAAAAAAAAAAAAAACTGCGGCTCCTTTGGAGATACGAGCCTTACTCCTACTCAGCGCGCCACGAAATCCCGAACCATAGTGAATGGGGTACTCAAAGCTTTGCGTATCGTATCGTTTGGGTTCGCTGCCACTGCGCATGCGTCGTATCCATCCAAAGCATAGTTTGGGTTGTCGTACCGGCCCCTGTATTTCGGAAAAGAGCATATCGTACCGAAAGCCCCCAAAGCCGCTTTGCTTTGATGATCTCGTTGAGATCCCGCACGGCGCGATAAATCATAACAGCTTCCTTTAGGTTAGCGTTTGCGCAGTGCAAACACTTCTAAAACTCTTTTTGCACCCTTATGATAACCCGAAGAACGCTCACGCTACGCACCCTATTCTAAAGCTTCCTAATGTGGGAAGCCCACACTCATTATGGTACGCTAACAATAGCGCAGCTGTTGTGAGACCTGTCAGTGTTGCTGACAAGCTGGTGTCATTACTCTGTATTCTAGGAAACTACAAGTGCCAACTGCACGACCCAAAGACTGGCGGTTTCATGCAGTCCAGTCCCGGGATCGGTATGCATGTGGAGATTCGTGATCCTGAGGACAAGACTATTTTGTCGAAGGTGTACAGCTCCGAAGGGCGCTTTAGTTTCACCTCACATTCGCCCGGTGAACACGTCATTTGCCTTTACTCCAATTCTTCAAGCTGGTTCAGTGGAAGTCAACTGGTAAGTGCCGCTACAATAGTACTGAGTGCCTTCCAAACTTGAGAGTGGTGTTTAGCTCTTCGATCTTGTAATGGTATTAGTTGTGTTAACCATGGACATCACCAACTTGTCAAGCAGCACAAGTGGCTGCTTGACAGTGGTGTCAGGTTTTTGAACTTTGACTGATCAATAATATATCAGCCATAACATGAACTGGTGCATGTTATGTCATTTACTGGCTTATAGACCTATTCCATGTTGGTAAACAGTGGTAGGCACCGGCGATATAACCAGGGCTTGTGTCGACGTCGCGGCGCGGAGGCCCCGCCCACCGCTTGCCGCGGCCCCGCACGGTCGCGCCACCGCCGCCGGCGAAGCGCGTGCGAAAGCTGCCTCCGAGCACGGGGCGTCGGAGCGCCGACGGGTGTTTACAACAGTTTTCGAGGGGCAGTCGCGTGAGATGAAGTCGCGTTAGCTCTGTAGGAAGCATTCGATGAATGTAGAAAAGAATGTGCTGACGACCAGCTATGACAAGATGTGAGAAATTGATTGAAAGGATAAGCACCTTGCAACATGATGCGAACGATCGCGAGCTATCATGTCGGCATCGCTTCATGCGTATGCTTTAATTCGGTAACTGGCGCAAGGATGAACCACTTGCAACAGTGAGACTTGTTTAAATACGACTTGAAGATGCCTCAGCTAAAATACTGTTTCGGACTAAAGCCTCTCATCCCTACACGAAATCCTTGCGCAAAAACAAATGTAACTCAAGCATGCGATATTGGTGACGCTAGAACCTATGTAAATGCGGCTGTGACAACGCACACACACAAAAATGCAATGACGAGCCAAGGACAAGGCTCTCAAATAACTGACAGCAAGGCGCATAACCGCGGCTT
This sequence comes from Hyalomma asiaticum, assembly GCA_013339685.2. Taxonomy (NCBI): domain Eukaryota; kingdom Metazoa; phylum Arthropoda; class Arachnida; order Ixodida; family Ixodidae; genus Hyalomma; species Hyalomma asiaticum. Next base: position 337,852,262 of record CM023481.1, read on the forward strand.
GCGGCTCTGCCCATACGCTGAGTTCCGATCGTGACGGCGTGATCGAAGTCCTGTGACGACGCGGCACATTTCAAGCGTGTAGTTCATTCGAGCAGTCTGACAATCGAAAAAAAAAAAATAAAGCGCATCGTAACCACTACAGCATTGCCAAAGACACTTCTCGTGTGTATGCTATCGCAGCCACAAGCAATTTGCAAAAGCGTCGCTGTAATCGGCCTTTCGCTCACGGCTACGTGAATTAAGCTCTTATATATTTGTTTCATTTGAGTGATTGAAATTCGTATGACGTATGTATAGCTTCCCCACTTCAATAATACACGGCGACCGCGATTACTTCTACACATCGAGCTAAGCTAACGTCGTGCGCGCTTTGCGGTAAGCGTCATCGCTCTGTGTCCGCACTTTGTTTATGCCAAGAAATTTGGTGTCGAGCATTACACTTGCCAAACTTGTGATTCTCTCAAATGAAACAAGCCGCACTAATGCCAAATAATTACCCATACGCTTAACCGTGACGAAAATGTTTGGCGCATAACCGATGCGCCAAACAACCGGCATTACAGGTTCACAGACATAAGCAGGAAACCGATAAAAACCTATCGCACATATCTTGTGCGTTGCTGAGCAACCAACCCACGGCGCAGGTCATCGGTAAACACTTTTTTCTTCATTTCACGGCGGTGAGAAGCGCACGCACCAGCGAAAACACAGCGGCTGCTACGGTAGGCGCGCCGGCGGTTGCCTACCATGCGAAACCAAAACTCCCGACGACAGCGCCACCGCATCTTCGTGACGTAGGCCGGGTGGAATAGGTCTATAGAAAAGATCATGCAGGTGTGGTTTTGCCACATCTGCATGATGGAAGTCTCAGAAGTCACTTTATAGTGCCATGATGTCTTGTAGCAACTGCAACAAGGTCTGGCTATTGAAAACCTCAACAAAATAATTGTATTCATGCATTTAATGTGTGAGCTAAGAGGTCACCTGAGTATCCTTCTGAATAACCTTTAAAAAATTATTTCAGTGAGCAGTTGCCTTTATCTCATCCGCAAAGTATTGTTTCAGTGGATATATTCATTAACGCTCAGACAGTCTTGCTGTGGTAAGGACTGTTAGAAACCTGACCACTTGTCCCACTGAAGGGCCACACACATGGGCAGCTTTTGTTCCAACTTGTGAAAGATATGCTCAAGTGTGATGCCTTATCTTGAATTCCAGTCGTAGATTCAGAGCAGCCAATCATCTCCGTGAATGAACACTCGACTCTGGCATAATGCAATGTTCTTTTAATAGTACATGATTGGAACATAACCACAGCTGCTGGAGCGAGTTGGTGGTGGCAGGGTGGAGCATCATGTTGAATGCTTGCTTGTAAGTGGCAGTTTAACTGTCACTGTCAGTATCCATTTCATGGCTCATAGAAATGGTTCATACTGGAACTTGAGCACTATGACTAGGAACTAATGCAGTCTAGTAGCAGAAGCGATGCCGCGTCCTGGGCTGAGCCATCGCTGTTGTCTGCCATTGCCACAAGCACTCAAAACTACTTTAATGCCCTCAAGTAGGTGAACATGTAAAAGGAAACGTGCTACACAGAGTTCAGTCTGCTCTACCTATTTTCCTGCTCCACGATGTTACTCCACCTCTGAACCCACTCCGACTCTCTTCATTGGAACAAATGACTTGCGGCCTTGCTTTGCCAATGGAACGAACCTGCTTCAAAACGAGCAGAAAAGTCGTCGTATGACTCTGCCATTGCAAGTCAATGTTACTTCATAACATTGTAGTTTAGGGGGAGGGGGGAGAGAGAGAGAGCGCACGTAGCGTGACAGTGCCCCCCCCTTCTCCCCCCTTCTTTTTGCCACCCGTCCAAAAGAGATCTTACTTGCACACACTGCATCAATTATTTTCAGTGAAACATATGGCGTTTTTCACTGGCGGATCCGGAGCAGTCACCGAAATCCCGGAGGGAGCGCTCGGATTTCACGAATCCGAATCTGCCAGCGGAGTACGAGAATGCTCCGCGAGCGAGTATACAGGAAGTCAATGAGCACGTCATACAAACCCAACTTCCGCTCCGTGCGTTTCCGTGGCAACCAAAGACGCCTTCCCCGGGCACATTTTGACTGCAGCAGTTTCCGGGTTGTTTACATTCAATTCACGGATTCTGTGCTCAAGCTTTATTACTCAGAGAGGGCACTAAGCGCTAAATAGACGGTACGATTCTGCGTTCGGTGCCGTAAGCTCCGGCATGAAGCGTACGATGGATGGGGAGGGGAACGATGAGCACGTAGGGACGCAGGCTCGGCCGCATTTTGCACCTTGGCATACGCGCTCGTAAGAGTTCGTGCTTTCATCAACAAATAGAAAATAAAGAGTGTTGCACATCTCCGCTCTATAACACCATTGAAGAACAATCTCAATAAAGCTGTGCCTTCGCGAGCGACAAGAACATCCAAACAGCAATGACGACTCCGAGGGTAGGCTTAGCTAGAACCACACCGCTTCTATCCCGTCGTCGTTCGCGACGAACGGTGAACTCCAAATGAAGCGCTTACTTTTGCCAACACGAGAAACGTTTGTACTCACATGTCATGCGTTAACACATCCAATCGGTTTTGAAACACCGGTGTGGAGCGCGGCGATGGAAACGAAGCAAGCCACATCGGTGAAACAGCCAGTGCCACTGTTTACCTTTCGTCCGCGGCTTCAGATCTATCGAATGTTTTGAAAGCAGGTGCTGCTTTCCACTTTATTCATACTTACACTCATTTGTAAGCTATTTCATTTCACAGCGCAATCACGGTCAATATATTACACGCCATACCGGCAAATACAGCCTACATCACACCTATTCGAGCGTCGGGGAGAACGGCGCGACGCCACACGTACGGCGCACGTCGTAATCACTGTCTAATCACAGCACGTCGCAATAATCACAGCACGTCGTAATCACTGTCTTCTGAGCTGGAAAAGCTTCTGCTTGTCCTGCTGTCGTCGCTACACGGAAGCTACACTTCCTTGTACACTCCAGCTAGAGTGTACTAGAATACACTCAAGACACTTGAAGCGCAAACAGACAAGGACTAGGACGAGTAGACACACACAGCGCTGTCTACTCGTCCTAGTCCTTGTCTGTTTGCGCTTCAAGTGTCTTGATATGAACCAACAAGCCCAACTTCACACGCTTCTAGAATACACTCTACTCCAGCTCCACATGCGCAGCGAACGCAGCCATTTTGACAGGCAAGACGGAAGTGACGCGAGGACGCGGCCCGCTTCCGCCCGAATCTGTCTGAATCCGTGCCTCGGCGCCGGAGCAAGTCGGAGCGCTCTGGCGCGGTTTGAGTTGCTCCGAATCTGCCAGTGAAACGCACCAACCCGCTCCCGCTCGACCAGTGAAACACGGATTCGTCGCGGCGGAGCAAAAAAACCTGCTCCGAATCTGCCAGTGAAAAACGCCAATAGATTTTATCTTGCATATTTTGCTGCATTTGAAATGTGTAAAATGGGAACAGCAGCTAGACACCTTCCTTAGCTTTAAACTGTTTCATGTAAACCAGCCAACATGTGCGTTTTCAACTCAGCAACAGTTGCATGATTTATTTTGAACGTTTGTCATTTCAACTGGGATATATCAGCTTCCTTGTGCTGTTTACACAATAAGTAAAGTTAAGAAACTTTTTCCGCAGAACTCATTTGCCAATAAGTAAAGTTGCATGACTGAATTTATGTTCCTCCACCTCCCCTCCTTTCGATGTACTAAGGATGCCATGGCCATTATGGGGGCCTATAGCATGACGGAGATGATAAAGTTTCATTGAAGTGTATAAGGAGATGAAAGTGAGGGTTATTTTCAAATGCTGCTGCACGAAAGGTGCCGCTGTTGTACAAAAGCCTCAAGCCAAGAAAATTCATGGGGCGGTTAACTTCTGCCCAGTAATCTTCAGTCATGCACTAGAATAGCTTTCATTTGGGCAACTTATATGCAAATTTGTTGTCTTAAACAAATCCCTTGACAATGCTCATAGTGCTTGCATCTAATTAAAACAATATGCAGCACTGTAGTATCTACTTATCTTTTTCACTGAACAGAACACACTCTGTGGAGCTGCTGATGTGCTGTTTTCTGGTCTAATAATTTTTTTATTGTCATGGGACATCAGACAGCTGAAAGTACTTTCATTTACAAGCTCCGAGTGAACGAGATCTCTAGTAAAGCTGTGAACAGCATTAAATAACTGTGTCATATACCATATTTACTCGCATAATGATCGCACTCGCGTAATGATCGCACCCCTAAATTTTGTCGTCAAAATTCGATTTTTGTTTTCCCCCGCGTAATGATCGCACCTCGAACTTGGCGCGGCAATATGTCGTGTGCCAAGTCTAGCTGACTATCATCATGTTTACCATCAGTCGAACGTTACGTAAATAACTCTTCAATACCCACCAAGTGAACTGCACGCACCAAGCAGATGCCTAATTTTTGCCCACCCTTGGCGGAAACTTCCGTATTAGGATAGCAGTAAATACAGATGCCGTAGTTTTCACCACGCCAACAGCTTCAAGAAGACAGGCATATTTAACGCGCTCGACGGAACGGAAGATAACCTTCTGTGGGACTGCGATGACACTGCCGGTTCTGACAGGGAATCGAGCGGTGACGCCAGTGACGCTTCAGAGAGAAATAAGGAAGGGAAGGCAGGGATGTTAACCAGTCATAAGTCCGGTTTGCTACCCTACACTGGGGGATGGGAAAAGGGGAATAAAAGTAAAGAGAAGGAGAGAGGGGGAATGCCTACAGGGCAGTCCTATACAATATCTTAGGCGCTCGGCTAGGCCAGATGCTTTTAGAAAGGCCAAAAGCGCTTTCATTGCTTTCTGAGCCGTTGGACCGTGAGGACGGTATTCTAAGATTGTCTGTTCACAAAGTGGACGATCGCCGAGCTTTGTGAAGGACTCGGTCATAGGCAGTCGATGTTCCTCAAATTGTGGGCAGTGGCACAACAAGTGATCTATGGTCTCTGCGCATCCGCAGACAGCACACGCAGGACTATCAGCCATTCCAATCAACGCAGAGTAAGCGTTCGTAAAGGCCACTCCCAACCACAATCGGCAAAGAAGCGAAGCCTCACGTCGGTGCAAACCAGCCGGAGGTCCGAGTTGCAGCGATGGGTTTAGCCGGTGCAGTCTGGTGCGCCTCGTGTATGGGGTATTCCACTCAGTTAAGGACATGGTTCGCGCAAGAGTGCGAAGTTGTCTTGCAGCGTCGGTCCTTGAGAGCGGAATGGGAACACAGCGGTCTTCATCGCCTGATGTCCGAGCTGCCTTATCTGCGGAGTCATTTCCACTGATACCGCAATGGCCTGGTATCCATTGAAAATATATCTCATGTCCTTGTTCTTGTAAATTTTGCACAAGTACCGCGATTTCGTATGTAAGGTGGTTTTGCTCCACGTGTCGAAGAAACGACTGTATACTTTGTAGAGCTGATCTTGAATCACAGAAGATTGCCCACTTTCCAGGACTCTCAGCGTGTATAATATGAAGCGCTCCGCGGAGAGCCGCGAGCTCTGCAGCTGTAGATGTGGTGACGTGGGAAGTTTTGAAGTGCTGGGTGACTCCCATTCTTGGGATAACTATAGCACCACCGGAACTGGTTGATGTGGTTGAGCCATCGGTATAAACTTCTGTGCAGCCCCTGTACTTCGCATACATGTGTAACATGCTTAGTTGTTTGAGTGCACATGGTGGTAAGTCCGACTTTCTCAGAATACCAGGGATGTTGAGGCAAACTTGAGGATGGTTCACACACCATGGAGGAATTGAAGCCTTTGTTGTAGGTGCATACCCTGACGAAAGAGAGGCACGGTGGGCGAGGACCTTTGAACTGAACGTTGTGCGGGGTCGTTCCACTGGAAGACCTGCGAGGTGGTGATTAGGGGTCCGGGCACAGTGTCTTATGTGCACACGCATTGTTTCAATGGTTACATGCGTTCTGACATTGTGATCGCGAGCGATTGCTATAACGTCTGTCGACGACGCGCTCTTTGGCAGACCAAGGCATATTTTCAGGGCTTGGGCTTGGATGCCTTGGAGTGTATTCAAGTTAGTTTTGCAGGTGTTCGCGATCACTGGTAGGCTGTACCGCAGGAATCCAATGAAAAGGACTCGGTACAGCTGTAGCATAGATGTAATTGACACTCCCCAGGTCTTTCCTGCTAGGAATCTAAACATGTGACAGATTCCTGTCAACCGTTTCCTCACATAGTTCACATGGGGTGTCCAGGACAGATTTCTGTCAACAATCACTCCCAAAAATCGGTGACTTTTGCTATAGGGGATCACCTGCCCGTCGAGGGTTATGACGTATGGCGACATTAGTTTCCTGGTAAATGCCACCACAGCACACTTTTCACAGGCTAGCTGCAGACCTTGCTCACGGAGGTAGGATGATGTCAAGGAACCTGCCTTCTGAAGCCGCGCACGAAGCTGAAGTCGTGTCACAGCCGATGCCCATATGCAAATGTCGTCGGCATAGATGGAGAGCCGAACGGTGCCAGGAAGGATGCCGGCGAGTCCAATGAGCGTTAGATTGAAGAGAGTTGGGCTCAGTACTCCGCCCTGGGGAACTCCACGGCTACTGTAATGTTGAGAGGTTGGGCCATCCTCTGTAAGTATGTAAAATGATCGCTGCTCTAGGTAGCTACTGATCCACAAATAGGTCTTGCCACCAAGTCCAACTGCTTCTAACGTGCTCAAAATTGCTTCGTGTGTTACGCTGTCGTATGCTCCTTTAACATCTAGAAACATGGCAGCAGATAATCGTTTGCGGGACTTCTCGTGCTCCACATATGTCACCAGGTCAATCACGTTGTCTATGGAGGAGCGACCACGCCTGAACCCGGACATCGCGTCTGGGTATATCTGGTAGTGTTCAAGGTACCATTCCAGCCGTGCTAGAATCATTCTCTCCATTAGTTTTCCAACGCAGCTTGCAAGTGCAATTGGTCGATATGATGCAATGTCTAAAGGCGACTTCCCAGGCTTAAGCAATGGAATTATGCGACTCGTCTTCCATTCCTTGGGAACCATGCCCGTCTCCCACGAGCTGTTGTATAAGAGGAGCAGCACCTTCCGAGCCTCTTCCCCTAGGTTACGTAAGGCACGGTAGGTTATATCGTCTGGTCCTGGCGATGACGAACGCTTGCACAAAGCAAGTGCAGCTTCGAGTTCACCCATAGTAAAAGGGCAGTCCATGCGGGGGTCGCGTGATGTGGGTAGGTGGTCGGGCATCAGAGTCCCAGCGGAGCTTGTAAAGGTTCCAGCGATCCCCCTGCAGAAACTGTCTGCGATGTCTATCTCGCTGCACTGTTGGTGAAGGGACAAAGACCTGAAAGGGTGACGCTGCTGAGGGGTCCCACGGAGGCCGCGAACAGTTCTCCATATCAGAGACAGAGGTTTTCTTGGGTCCAAAGATTCGCAAAAAGATCTCCACCTTTGCGATGCGAGTTTGTCTAAACGACGATGAATTTTCTTTTGAGTCCTTCTGGCCAACCTCAAGTCATGTACAGACTTTGTACGCCTGTACCTACGCTCTGCGCGGCGACGAATTGCACGGAGCTTTTCCAGCTCGATGTCATATTGAGCGCGTGTAGGTGTTTTTGAAAGGGAGTGTGTAGCAGCCTGCAAGGCTCCCTTTATAGTGTCCTCAAGACTAGAGGTCAAGCCGTCACGGCAGTTGTCTTCCATAATTGATTTGAAGGTCGGCCAGTCGATATGGTGAGAGCTGCTAGCAGGCTTGAAGTCCATTAGCCCTTCAATCCTAAGATAAGTGGGGAGATGGTCACTTCCCCGCGTTTCAATGTCTGAGAACCACCTAACTTTTCTCATGAAGGAGCGTGAAACAAAGGTGAGATCCAAGCAGCTACTATATGAAGTTCCACGCAGAAAGGTGGGGCTGCCGTCATTCAACAAACATAATTCTTGTTCGGAAGCAAATGTCACTAATCTTCGGCCCCGCAAATTTGTGTTAGAGCTTCCCCAGAGATGGTGGTGAGCATTAAAATCTCCGGTCATCACCCATGGCTGAGGAGTCGCTGTCAGGATTCGGCGTAACCGCTCGCAGTCTAGTCGACTGGAGGGCGATATGTAGGCTCCGACAACTGTGAAAGTGAGCTTGCGTCTCTTCACTGTTACACACACATATTCGTTTCCATAGTCGGGTGGCACCGGATGATGAACATACGTAAGGTCATGACGCATGAAAACGATGACCTTGCTGCATTCTCCATGCGTGGCGGATACGAAACACTCATACCCTGACAGCCTGATATGAGTTGTCAGGGGCTCGCAGATGACGATAATGGGGAAGTGATTCGTAAAAACAAACTGTCGAAAGTCCGACATACGCGACTTTAGACCTCTGGCGTTCCACTGAAATATCGACGCGTTCCGGACATCGTCACGGAACGACGACGCCTGGCGAGCCATGATTTCAACGAAGAGCTGCAAGTACTGGGCTCAGTGTGTCCAGTACCTGTAGCGCGCTTTGCGCAGACGAAGATTTCATGTTGCTCAGAATAATACGAATGGCACTCATAAGGGATCGTAAAATGTTGATGACCTGGGCATCATTAGTCAATGCCTCTTCATTAGTTGCCGACGTCTTCGAGGTTGGTGAGCTTTGAGGTACTTCTGTAGCGCGTTGTACCCTCGGTGGCTGAGACAGTCTGTCCGGACGGGCAACTCGGTCCACTTTGCTCGTTGTCTCTGTATCTTTCTTGTCGGTGCTATGCGTTGATCTGGCAACCTTTTTGACCAACGATGTCGCGTCACTATCTACTTCTGCGGTTTTCTGTGAGCGTTTTCGGTGGCGACGCCGACGTCGCCGAAGAGTGGCAGCAGCCTCTCGATGTGTTGAGTTGTCTCGCACCATTTGTTTGAGAATGGCAGCTTCCTTGCGCATCTTCGGGCAATCCTTTGATGAGGCCTTGTGAGAACCACTGCAGTTAGGGCACTTGAAAACATCAGCGCTGCAGGCGTCTTCTGAGTGGGACTCTGAACACCGCGGGCACACGGTGTTGTTCACACAGACACCCTTCACATGGCCAATCTTGCAACACTTGAAGCACTGGAGGGGCTTGGGCACGAATGGTCGTACCGGGTGGCGAACATGTCCTACTTTGACGTGGGAAGGAAGGCTATCTCCTTCAAAGACAACCTTCACACAGCGTGAGCTCCCCAATCTGGTGACCTTCGTAATGCAAGTGGTCACCTCAGGAAAAGTTTGCAAACAGCATCATTTTTTATGCTGGAACTACAAAAAACAATGCCATTACCACTGACCAGAGGTGATGCTGATCCAAATCCTACTGACTGACGCAGGTGAATCAGTCGTCTGCTCTATACTCTGCTAATACCATGCTTGCCAACTCTTGAAATTTTCTATGAAATGTACTAATTTGGACCTGCCTTGCAGTGTTAAGAATTGTGACTCGGTGTTCACGGAACCTCATGTTCTAATCATAGAAAAATGTTGAACTTCCTATATTAAACCATACTGTTGCTTCGATGCAGTGCGTTACTGCCATGCAGTGAGGCGCATTGACAATGGAAAGGGGCCACCGGCTTTTATGGGGCCCAACATATTTGTACCTTCATGAGACAAGCGCACATGCACAGTATAATTTCCTTCTATGACTTTGATGGAGTTGTGGGAAGCAGTAAATAAATATGTGCTCTAGTTTCCTTTCCTCACTTCTGCCCTTCCACCTCCCCTTCTTTCTGCCTGTTTTGAGTGTACGAATTTTAATGTCGCCAAGTTGGTGAGTATGCAATACATTCATTGTGGCTGCACCCTGGAGGTTTTTTTAGATGCTGTTGTTAAAAGACTATGTGAACATGCATTGTGAAGGCAACACAGAGGCATGCTCTTAAAGCTTGAAAGCTGGTTGAAGTGTCTAAGCTGGTCACAGCCATGGCAATAATCAGAACTGGTTTTGGGATGTTAAACCCCACAAATCATCATCATCACAGCCATGGCAGGAAGTGTTTGTTTGGGTGTGCAAGCCAAACTAATCCGCATAGTGTAGTTCAGAATGTGATGGTTGGTTGCTGATGTTTGAGCAGCCACACCTCGTTGGCATCGCACTACAAAAGTGTGCCACTTGCCTGCTAAATCTATCAGTGCTTGCAGGGGCATCATGCACAAAAGCAAGGAAAGCAGCTGCGAGAAGTTGTACTCATGAGCAGCGGCTGTGGTGGCAACCTGGGATCTCTGTCATTTCTGGTTGCGTTTTCATTTGTCGAATAATGCACGGGCATGCCGGCTAGAGCTACATGTTGTCTCCTAGCTAGCAATTAAACCATCACTGTCACCGACGTACGGATATGTTCTTGCGTTTGTCCCCTGCACTCTCTGACGTACCAGTACGTTCTCCATTGTCCATTCAAAATTCAGGCTAAAGTGCAAAGCTGGCCTGCTTGGACTGGTCGTGCCATGTGTAGAATATTTATAGAAGCTCATATTTGCTGTTTTTATACGTGTTTGTTGAAGAGTACAATGCAACCATGCCTTCCATTGTTTGCTGGTGGTCCCGGTCACTTCATGTGCGCTACTCTCTCAGGCTCTGACCATGCGGCACTTGTGACTATGAGTACAAGGGTTGTCCTGCCATACGCTGCAGGCTTGAATATTTTCTTGTTATTCTGCTGGCATGTCTACTACAGTGTGTCAAATTCAGGAGCACATGCAGTTGCCCTCTCCGGTAGACCAAAACTTGATCACTGTTCTTGCTTGCTCGCCACACTGTCCTCTTACTATCTCATTTATTGCAATTGTAATAAAATAAACAGTTGTGCTCGTCCCCTGATATTCCAGAAACCAAGCTGACACTGGGGGTGCATCGTGGCCTGCATCGTGGTCAGACGCACCCAACAGTGAAAGCACCGATTATAAATTAAATACGCAACTGGAAGCCTTTTTCACTGTCTCATAATTAGTTACTCAGTATATACTCCATACTGCTAGCCGATTGTGCCCAAGTAACATTTCATTGCAGTTGGCCTTTAAATGTTCGTGGTGAAGCCTCACTACTTCAACATCCGTATACTTTAGGGACCGACAATGAATTTTTTTTATGGCACCTTCTCTTTTTTTTTTTTTTTTTTTGTGCAACAGAAAAATTGCCAGTCAGAGTGTCTAGTCATACCTGTATGTGGGAAATGCCGTGGAACACTTTCAATATGAGTTTTTTCAGTCTACTTGAGATTAAACTAGAAGAATATGCCAGTAAGGCTGTTCATGTACTGCTGGCACACATTTAAGACAGAATTAATGACTGTTGTAGTCCACAGGGAGGCCACAGAACTAGGCATACTCACTCCCAAAAACATGTAACACATACAAAAGCACTTAAGTACATTGCCATGTAATGAGGGACACCATGGCTCATCACAAGTCTGCCATTCCTCTCATTGCTCTAGAAATGCTTCATGATTGAGAAAACAGTGCAGCACACAAAAACGAGACACTGAAGGCGCTCGTCTTAATCTTCAGAGTCTCATTCTTGTGTGCTGCGCCGTTTTCTTAATCATGAACACGTACCAACCAACCCACTTATCAGCGCTACTAAAAGTACTTAAACTTAAAAATAGTAATGTTGCTCTGTGAAAAACATTCAAGGTGAGGGATATACAAAGATGATGTCAGCAAGTCCAACTGCCCACTTCATGTAGCACACTCTTTATCTTCATCATCTTAGCCATCATTATCATTAGGCAGCTGAAAAGTCCATAGTCTAGGCCTCAAAAATGTCTTTAATTTGGCACTGCTTGCCACCCTACTACTGCCAGTCGAATGTAGTAGAGCTTGTATGGGGTAATGTCAGATGTTTTGTGGCCAGGGTAAACAAGACATTCAGGACTCGACACCAAGTTGCCAGTATGGAAGGGGATGCAGCAAGCACAGAGTAGTGGAAAAACTATTTACAGCATGTTCTAGACGAGGATGCAATGCAAGAACAGGTCGATGTTGATGACATCGTTACATGATGGCACTGGTTAGAACCAGTGGTAGTGAACCTGAGAGGGCACAACGAGCAGTGATGACCCGACCTTTCTTGATGAAGACAACTTTGGGTGTGAGCCTTTGTGATGGCTGTCAGTGATATAGGCTGTGCATTGTAAATGTTTTTGGTGCATTTTGTGCAGATTAAAAAATACTTGGACGTGCTCACCTTCCCGATATATTTAAACGTGGCAAGCTTTCACAGTTCCGCTGCCAACTTGGCCATCAGCCAGAGCCCAATCACTTGCCCAGCCATACGTTGCATTCACCTGTTTGTAGAGCAGTGTTTAGTGCTCTCAAGTACAGAATGGTAGCAGTGATGGTTGGAGAGGTTGCAACCCTCGCTGTAGCCGCTTCGTTTCTGAAGGTGACTTGTGTGCAACTTTTCTACCGTGGCTTTTCCGAGATATTTTTCTGATCATGGAAGGGTTGCCCAATGAGCCAGGTAATGTTCTTGCATTTATAGCATCCATCTATGTACAGTATTTTGATTTGATTTCCTGTCTTGCACATTATCAAGGCTTCTTGGTGTAACAGACAGTTTCTGATGTTTTCCTGCCGTAATTTAAACTTGTCATTTTTTTTTTCAAGAGAGACAGGTATATTTCTGGTGCATTGCTTTCATATCTGAGGCAAGCATTCTTGCCTTCTCTTGATGTACTGTGTGTTTGCAGAGGGTCCACCTTGACATCCAAGTTGGTGAGCATGCTGTCGACTATGGCAGTGTGGCACGGAAGGAAAAACTTACAGAGCTACAACTGCGTGTACGGCAGCTGTTGGACCAGGTTGACCAGATCACCAAAGAGCAGAATTATCAAAGGGTGAGATGATAGGAAACCTTTTCATTACTTTTTAATCACCCTTACAACAGTGAACGCTAATCGATCAATCAAATGTAGTGGAAGGTATTTATAACTGAGGCAAAATTTACAAGTTTTGTTTGGGTGTGCAAGCCAAACTAATCTGCACAGTGTAGATCAGAAAGTGATGGTTGGTTGCTGATGTTTTAGTTGAAGAAGAGAATTCGGTTTGTTCAGATGTAGGGCCGTTAACCATTGGGTAATTATGTGCATGCTAGTAATATAATGTGCCAAAGGAAGGAAAATGGAGTACAGAGTGGCACAGGAGTGGCAGAGGAAATTTGCAGACTACAGTATTTTCCGGTGTATAAGACGCACCTTTGTATAAGATGCACCCCCCAGTTTTCGCAAGTTTTCATGCAAAAATTAATATATAAGATGCACCGGTGGATAAGACGCACCTGCATTCACTCACTTTCCGCAAAGAAACTTCATAACGTGGGGCTGAGCGAGCATTGTAAAATGCCGTACTTACGTTTCTGAGTGCTAGTCCGTAAGAAAACTTACACACCAAATTTGCTGAGAAAAAATAATGCACACCCACTGAAACGTTCCGCATTACTGCAACAAAAGCATTTTATTCACCGAAGCCCTCAAAGTCCTCGTCCTCCGACGCGCTTTGAAATAGTTCAGCGAGCTCTGGCGGCTGCGACGCTGGGACTTCCTCTTCGGAATCGCTGCTGCTGCTGCTGTCGTCGTCATCGAGGTCAGGGGCTGAGGATGCTAGCACGCCTGCCTTATGGAATCCCGCAGTTACGGTGGCCTGTGACGCCGCACACCAGGCTTCGCGCACCCACTTTGCGACTTCGCAGAACGAAGCACGCCTCATGCGTCTGGTGGCAGTATAGCTATGCTCGCCGTCGGACATCCACGACTCTCACAGGCGCTGCAGAATAGCCTTGAAACTGCGGTTCACTGAGATGTCCAACGGCTGAAGCATTTTTGTCATCCCGCCTGGGATAACCGCAGCGGTGCAGTTTTTTGCCTTGATGCGCTTTAAAGTGAGCTCCGTTATATGCGCCCGCATGCTATCCAAGACCACGAGGCCCTTCTTCGCATGAAAGAAACCATCCGGTTGCTTAGAAAAGCACTTTTCGAGCCACTTGCCCATCATATCTTCGTCCATCCAGCCTTTCACGTTCATTTCTATGACGACGCCAGGTGGGAAGGGCTCTTTCGGCATCGTCTTCCGCTTGAATATTATCATTGGCGGAAGTTTTTGCCCGTCGGCGCAACATGCGAGCACAACCGTGAAGTGCGCTTTTTCGTGGCCGGTAGTTTTGATGGTGACGGACTTGTCACCTTTCGGTGCCACACGCCTTTCCATCGGAATGTTAAACGTAAGTGGCACCTCGTCCATATTTATTATATGGCTGCTGCCGATGTCATCGTCTTCAATGGCTTTCTTAACGAAAGTCTGGAACCTTTAAAGCTTGTCCTTGAAGTCTGCTGCCAGATTCTGGCACATGCTTGTGCGGGCCCTCATTGCCAGCGCTTTGCGGCGCATAAATCTGGAGCACCAGGACGGCCCGCCAACAAAATCAACGGCGCCCATCTCCTTAGCTAGCGCCTGCGCTTTGAGACGCAGCTGCACCGTTGACATCGCCCTACCTTGGGCACGTTGCTCCAGTATCCATGAATGCAGACGTCCCTCAAGGACTGGCCATCATGATTTCTTGCTGCGGTCAGCTTTCTTGTCACTCTTCATGGCCTGAAGCTTAGCAGTTGACTGTTGCGATGTGCGGATCATCTTCTCGGTGACGTCGAAATGACGGCCCGCTGCCCGGTTCCCGTGGTCCTCTGCATACTTCATAGCAGCAAGCTTAAACTTCGCCATGTAACTTTTCCGTTTAGCCGGCATACTGCAGGTGAAGATAACAAAGACGCGGACTTCTAGAACACTGTAGCGCGGACCAACCGAACAGATGAAGTTGCAAATGGCGACTAGCTGAACAACAGCGTGGCCAGCGTGGCGGCTGAAGCCGAACCTGTCGCGCACCTATCGCCATCTTACGCCGATTTCACTAACTGAGCACAGCTCTCTATGGTACAGCCTCCGAAACTCGCGCAGCTTCAGTGAGCTGAGAACTCGCACGACGACATTTTTTTTTTATTTATTCCGTTTTATGTACCGTGGTTTTGTTGTGGAACTGTAGTACCAGCACGTTGAGCCTTCGTTATTATAATTATGACGCATCATGCGCATCGGACTGCTCTAGTCGTTTAAAAAAAAAAAAGACTCGTCAGCATCAACACGAGTGTCTCCCAAAAGAACTACAAAAAAAAGTACGTATAAGATGCACCGTTATATAAGACGCACCTCCGAAAATTTTGAAAAAAAAAAAAAAAAAAAACGGCACCTTATACACTGGAAAATACGGTAGTGCTACTCAGGAGTACATTTACTATTGGGTCAGGGAGAGCAGAAATTGGCCTTGATTCTGCAGTGTGTATCAAGTTTACGATAATCTTATGTTTTACTGCTAAAGGGACTGACAACCGGCATGTCTGTGTCACTGGATCCTAGTGCGCATGGAAAGGCTGCGAATTATAGTTCCAGATCATTCTTTTCGCAGTTTGAATAGGACTTGTGATATTAATTGCATTTGGATATCACAAGAAGCAATACATCATTCTGCCTGGTGGTAAAGCCTTGGCATTGTGTGATGTATCCATTAGGATTGCTTTGCATATTCTGCTGATGTCTAGGCATGCCATAATTTGTGCTTAAAATTACAGGCTATATAAAAAGGTATTCTCACCTTACTCTACGCTTATTACGAGGTAAAAGGAATTGATGCTGAGAAGTGGTGCTGCCTTTATGGCAACTCATGCAGCTGCAAATGTGTGCCAAGCCATGGTGTATGCATGCCTGCATCTTTAAGCTGCCATGCACATGTGCTACAGCTCAGCAGAACCTCGTACAAACACACTATACGGCTGTATTCTTCACAATGCAGTTTTTTGCTTCTGCTTATGGCCAAAGTGCTTGCATAAGAAGCCGTGAAAACATGCAGTAGTTATTGTAAATACAATTCAACATGCCAGAAAACATGGATCACAGCAAAACAGGTACAATGTTACTCTTATAATATAGGGCCTCCCTTGTTTGCTTTCTTCTAGGATTGGCATATAATTGCTGCCGTGCTATTTCACCACTGCTTGCAGCATGTATTGAGTGCGCATTGGCACTACAGTGTCACTTTAAATTGAAACATTCTACTAAAAGAAGTTTCACGCGTTTTGTACATTACCATTCCATCATTACACACTTTGACCAGTAAGCTTTTTATTGCACTACAGGAAATATGAATGTATCGTAAAATTCAAAATAAGTCCCTTTAAGTTCTATTGTTTAAAAGGATGAAAAGACCCGCAAAATACTGATTTAGGAACAGGGAATGTCACAGGAGCCAGGCTCCTGCGACATTCCCCTGTCTTAAATCGTATTTTGCGATCTTTTCATCGATTCAAGCATCCATCTTCCCCTGAGCTTCTCTTCTAGTTTGGATTGTTTAGAAGGATTCGATGACGGTTTTGGCCTCCTGAAGTCTGGTTTGCTGGAATTGGTGCTGCATGCATTGTAGTGGTACTGTATCATGAGCTCACAATGTAAGCTGCATGTAACATGCACCTCACATTCAATGGATCCCGAGGGGTATTAAAAGTACAGTCTGCCTCAGCTGCACTTATCATCCCTCGGTCTCCATTTCATTGCTCTGTCTATCATCGTTAAAGGAGTTAGCAACCAGTCAGAGTGCTCCACATTAGTGGAAACAAACATAATTTTATCCTATAAAAATATTCTAGAACCAACATGGAAAGTTGTGGAATGAGAGATACTGTGTATTGAACTATTGTAACGTAGAACTCATCGTACTTGCAACTGTAAGTAGCTAGAACAGGTATTAAACTCATTCACAAAAGAGAGTGCATAGGATGCGTTGCCTACAGTTCCATGTAAATTATCCCGCGTATCCTACATGACACCTAAGAAATTACGTGCCACCACTCTTGAAATGTACTACTATGCTTTTCACCAAAATCTTATACCTATAGTATGTTGTTTTGTTGCCATTTAGTCTATTGAACCTTCAGATTTGTGTTTCTTTGTGGACTAAAGTTTTTTTTTTTTTACTGTGCTGCTGTTCATGCTATATAAATTATCACATAGCTTGTTATACACAGGCTCACTTTGCATTCCTTTATACAGTCAAACCTCGTTAATACGTAGTTGGCCGGGAATGACGTTTGGGTACGCACTAAGCGATGTACGAATTAACCGTCAGTGCCGGTTTAGCGGCTACTAACCAGCCAAAAATGAACGTCACGAACCCCATAAACACACTCACGCACACACAGGCACGCAAGCTTTATTCAAGGGCAGGCAGCAAAAAAATCTGTTATTTTCACTTGCCACCGTGGTGGCCTCGCCGCGACGACGGCATCTCAACTCAACTGAATTGCACAGGTTTTGCGACGGCATCAAAACCTGTGCAATTCAGTTGAGCTGCGAAAGTTAGCGCTTTCTCAGTAAGAAGCGGTCCAGTGACAGGCAGGTTCATGCTCCGCGCCTTCTTTAACCAAAGAAGCAGCGCCTTTTCCACTTCGGGAAACGCAGAGTCTCTGATGCGGCACCTCTTCAGATTGCTGCCTGTGCTGCCCCTCAACTTTTCGCGAGCGTTCCATATCCCGCACACAGTCGTCAGAGGCAAGTCGTTTTCACGGGCTACCGCAGATTTCTTCGCTCCATTTGCAATGGTGCGAATGATTTCCAGTTTTTCCTCAACACTCAAAACGTGATACTTCGGCATAGCAGTCCTCACGTGCGAATTAAATCGCACAACACGCGCACCAAACAATAAAAAAAAAAATACGCCATGCAAAAGACCGTTGTTAAAGAACACACCACTGCGTAAAACACCACCGGCGGACACGGGAGAATGAAAGAAAAGAAAAAAAAAGGAAACGTAGCGGATTCCAAAGTGACAGCGAATTCCCCTACCGTCAGCCGCTGCGGACTAACAAAAACCAATCTCGTAGGCCATACAAACAAAAAATACGTCAACGTGGCGATCTCAAAGGCCATGCTTTTGCACGCTTTGATAAGCAACAGCCGTACGAACAGAAAATACGTCAACGTGGCCATGTTTTGACGTCATTATCGCTGCAGTTTACCAATCTCGAAGGCCATACTTTTGCGCGCTTCGATCGGCAACAGCCGTACGAACAGAAAATACGTCAACGTGGCCATGTTTTGACGTCACTGTCGCTGCAGTTTACCAATCTCAAAGGCCATACTTTTGCGCGCTTCGATCGGCAACAGCCGTACGAACAGAAAATACGTCAACGTGGCCATGTTTTGACGTCACTATTGCTGACAATTTTAGTCCGGTCGTCGCCGCTCGTGAATCGAACGTCTGCGTAAGTGAAATTTTGCCGATTTTCTGCCTGTGAACATATAAAAACAAGAAAATGGTATGTACTAACCGTATGTAATGCAACAAGCGACTACGGCTTAAGCGGTCAGCCAATACGGTTCAATGGGGACTGGGTGGGGGAATCTTCGCGACTACGTTTAAACCGGAGTTACACATTAAGCGGGTACGTATTAACGAGGTTTGACTGTACCTGAAAGTTCATCATACCTATTGTTTTTTCTATGCTGCTGTCTCCCTAAACAGTCACCTTAACAATTTGCTCCTCTTGATTTCTGTGAGCATCAGTTAACATGCAGTGAGCAACCACACCCTAATGTACTAGAAGACACAGGAATGTTTCACAAAAGAACTTGCATATTTGCATCACATGTGTCTGCCATGTGTTAAGGTCCTATTTGCATATTTCAACAAAAATTGCTTTCTTTCCTGTGGAAGCCATCCTCCCTGTCAAGGCCACATTTGTCACCATGTACCTGCAAAGATTTATGACTTTTGTCATTTTTAAATCTTTGTTATTATTGTCAGGATTAAACAAATAATTTTACTATCTTCAAGTTTCCAGGTAATGCAAAACTGATTTGAACAGGTACTGATACCATAAAACCATGTTTTTTTATAAAAGCCTTCATGATTATATGACCTTGCCTGCAGCAATACCGCATACTCCATAGAAACAATTGTGTGTTGATATATATACCCTAACCTTTTTTTTTCTAATTTTTTTTATTCTGCAGCTAGGGTGACTGAACCTAATTCCTGACCCCTAATTCTTGACCACAGCCATGCTATCAACCTAATAACTGAGAAGTTCACTGAATATAACAAGCCTCTTTATATGGCCTTTATATATAGACTGTGAGAAAGCATTTGATTCCATAGAAATACAAGCAGCTCTAGAAGCTTTACGTCGACAAGGGGTACCTGACGTGTATATGCAAACCATAAATAACATCTACAAAGATTGCGTAGCCACACTACTCCTACATGAGAGGAGCAGAAAAATTCCAGTCAAGAGAGGGGTCCGACAAGGAGATACGGTCTCCCTGATGTTATTCACTGCATGTTTAAAAGAAGTGTTCAAACGTCTAGACTGGGAAGAAAATGGAATTAGAATAGATGGGGAATATCTCAGCAATTCAAGATTTGCAGACGACATTGTGCTCTTTAGCAATGATGGTGACAAACTACAAAACATGATTGACGACCTAAACCGGGAATGTCTCAAACTAGGACTAAAGATGAATAAGCAAATGACCAAAATTATGCTCAGCAGTCAAGCTAAACAACAGGAATTTAAAATTAGCGATGAACCCTTAGAATGTATGAACGAATACATATACCTGGGGCAGTTAGGTACTAACAGGGACACTTACCCATAAAAAGGAAATTCTCTGTAGAATAAGGCTAGGCTAGACTGCGTTCGGTAGACATTTCCGAGTCATGACTAGAAACGTGTCAATATTACTAAACTCCACGTATTTAATTGCTGCATTCTCCTGGTGATAACGTATGATGCAGAAACATGGAGGATAGTGAAAAAACTAGAGATGAAATTAAGGAGCACACTGCTTGCAATGGAAAGAAAAACGATACATCTAACGCTAAGAGATAAAAAACAAGTGGAGTGGATCAGGGAACAGACGACAGAGGTAGCTGAACTTACTTTATCAATTAAAAGAAAGAAGTGGACTTGGGCAGGGCATGTCATGAGGTGGACAGATAACAGATGGACAGTAAGTGTGACTGGAATGGATACCAAGAGAGGGAAAACGCAGCAGAGGCGGGCAAAAGGTTAGATGGAGCGTTGAAATGAAGTTCGCAGGCATAAAGTGGAACCAGCTTGCTCAGGATAGGGCGGATTGGAAATCATTTGGAGAGGCCTTTGTCCTGCAGTGGACCTAAAATAGGCTGGTGATGATGATGATGAACAGCATGACCACAATAGCGGCTGCTGTGACCTTGTGACGACGAAGCTGATGAAAAAGCCATACACAAGTGCACACTGCTTTAGCTTAAGGCTCAGACTAGCCAAAATCAATCTCAGTATGGCTTTCTTTGGCTCAGGCTTAGTGATATTGATCAAATCACTGGCTTTGTCAGAGTTGTAGAATTGTCTACTCAAACAGCATACTGCAGGAATTTGGGGAAGGGTGGTCATACTCTTAAACTTGTTTGACTCAATTTTGCAGGCTCATAGCTTGGAACTCTAGATGGGTGGGTGTAGAGAGGTCATGGTTGCCATTGGTCACTACTTCACAAATGGCTGCTCTCAGACCCCGTTTGGCCATGAAAATTTCTTGTTAGCTCCATGGCTACCTTTGACCACATTGAATTTCGATTTTGGTGCATTTAGCAGCCATTTTGTCTCGGTATTTGTAGATGGAATGGCGAGAAAGCCTAAGGGCTGCCCATTGTTTCCAAGATATTTTGGCCGATATGCACTCGTGTTTCCCCTGCCATTGAGCTGGTGCACATTGATGCGTGATGTGACTGCAGAGTCTGAGTGAAGAAGTTGTGCGCATGTAGGCAGACATGTGACTGTAGTACGTTGCTGGTGCTGCCCTCAATATATGCTGTATTCGCCAGTTTCTAATGTTGCTGGCCCTGTGCACGTTAACCTCGCAAAGCATAGACCCACAACAAAATGAAGCCAGACAGCACATCTTCAGCCAAGTTTCACTACTTGAAGTTGAACTATTGCGCTAGCCCTGCTAATTGACTTCGTTTAATGGCTACAAGGTAGAATGAATTCGATGTTTAATGTTTGTACTGATTTGTTGCCTAGAATGTTGCAAAATTACCATGGCAATAACACTATGTTGGATGAAGCATGTGCAAGCATGCTGAAATGACAGTTGATATATTAATTAGCTCATGATGGCGAGTTTCACAGTGCACGAACATAGGAATTTTTTTTTTTTCCTATGTTCGCACATTGTGAAACTCGCCATCATGAACATAAACCAACTAGCCCAAGCTTCTGCACCTGTATATTTCCTTGTTGTCAATTCCTTCAACACCAGCAAGAGGAAAATGCTTTCCTCTTTATTCTGTTATTGCTCATTCAGCATGACATTTAGTGTTCAATAATAACAATTATTCATGGTACCATTTCTATATGGTTAATAAATTTGGTGCTAAGCTAAAATGGCGTGGCTACTTACGGCTTCCTTTAGTTTGAGTTTGAGTCTTTTCAAGACCACTCAAAGGCAACGCTGAGAAGGGTGGTTTGGATGGTGGATGCTATGAGCCACCCGAAAAGATGCATATAGGTAGTATTAATGCACCACTTCTTATCCAGAATGGCGAGGATTTTGTACGTGTGCACAAAAGAGCTCACACAATTTGTGGACATTATAGCTGGGTACCTCCCAAACATAAAAGTTGATTTTAATGACAGCGCCCCATAGTTTTGTTTACATGACCTCAGTCCAGCTTAGAGAATAGCACAGACCTCACTTTTTTTTTATAAGAACTACGATGTTATAGATTCCTCACAGTTGGTGATGTTCCAGTGGGAATAATGATTATGCTTATGTAGAGGAGGTGTAAGGTCGTAACTGTGAGCTGTAATTTAGTTTTTCCATTTGAGACTGAAATTTGATTGATTTCTGGGATTTAACATCCCAAAACCACGATACGATTACGAGAGACTCCATAGTGGAGGGCTCCAGAAATTTCGAGCACTTGGGGTTGTTTAACATGCACAGACAGGATTCAATCCCGCAACCTTTGGATCAGCAGCCGATTGCCTTAGCCACTATACCACCATGTCAGGGCCGAGACTGATAGTCTAAGCAAGAAATTCCGAGTGCATTGGAACAGTGTCAAGAATGGCTGTATGGTTCCAATTGATCTTGTGGAAAGTATAACTAGGTCCACTGCAGATGTGATCTTGTTACATAATGCAAAGGGTGCGACGTCTTGGCCAGGCACTACAAGTTCCTGTAGTGCTGTTGTCATTTTCTTCTGCAGTGATATTGCAATGTGTCAGCATAATACAATGTATGCCTCGTGATTCTAAGTGGGCTCAAAATAAATTTTTTGCAATGGCTATGGCTAGTCTTTTTCTAGGAAAAGCCTTGAAGACAATATTACGGAGCTTGCTTAATTAAAAGAAAATAAACCCTATGCTTGCTCAACATTTTGTTCAAATATCTGGTGTTGTAGAGTGCTGATATTGCTGCTTTGGTGCAATGTACAATGCAAAAGAAAAAAAAAATTGCGTTACAACACAGTACCCTGGGTACCCACTTTGTGAAACATCTCATGCTGCACTAACCTTTCCTCCTTTCATAGCACAGATGTGTTTAATGTTTTGAAATGAGCTTGACTTACTTGTACTGCCAGATTTTATTACTATGGCACCTGACCTTCTCATTTATCCAGACTTTCTTTGATTTGACCAGACTCCACAGTTGCATAAACTTCCTGCACTTGTAAGCATGTATTTTAATTGCGACTGACATTTGTATGTTCCGGGGTAGTAATTGGAAGTGATAGTAAAGGTTGACCTGAACTGTACTGCTCTTACTGTCTGTAATCATGGCTGGGTGATCTTTGTTGCATGCTATTTTGAAAACCACTCCTTGTGAATGCCCTTGTTCTCTGAATCATTCTGTGTGTCATAGTTTGGCAATGTTCTAGGTTTTTGTTAGCTGCGCAGCATTAATCATTGTTGTGTCACTTTTCAGTTTCGTGAAGAACGCTTCCGGCAGACAAGTGAGAGTACTAACTCCAGGGTCCTATGGTGGTCAGCTGGACAAACAATCATCCTTCTGCTCATGGGATTCTGGCAGATGAGACACCTGAAAAGCTTTTTTGAAGCCAAGAAGCTTGTGTAAAACTGGATGCCATGTGCACCCCGGAGCGACATCCCTCCATGTGTGGAATGCTTTCCCTTGTTTGGTGTCCCATGGACTTTTAGCTGTACATCTGACAATATTTTGAAATTGGCAACTCACTCGTGTTTCTTCACAAAAGACAAAGTGTACGGAAAGCATTTTAACATTTTGGTGACACCATTTGCAATAAATGTTCTTTTCAAGCATGGAAAGAACTTTCTTTGCAGAAGACATGTGGTTGCCCCAGTTGCTTTTGCTATCTGGCTTAGGCAAATGAAAGTGTTTCACTATTTAAGATCTTTGATGTCCTAAAACAAGTCTTTCATGTTGATGTGAAAGTGGATGAAAATGAAACCACTATACATTGTATTGACCCATGTTGTTTGAATGGTTTTGCTACACATCATGCATTGTCCGTTTTATCAGGTGGCACTGCTTTATATGCAGTGGGATTTGAAAGATGCTGCAACTGTCACTGTTATGCCTGCATCAAATCCTAGAACACCATTTCTGGGTTTGTAAAACTGCAGCATCTTGGTTGTACTTGATAACTCTAATAGGCCTCTGTGATGTACAGAAAGAAATAAAGAAAAAGAGCATGGAGATATCATCATTCTATAAAGTTTCATGTAACCACTGTATACATGTTACAAAAAGAATTCAGTGTCATTTGACTCGCATCAGTTTGAAAAATCAAATACAGTCCACACCTGTTACAACGAATCCATATGTGACAGACTTTAGGCTGCGGAATTGTAGTAAGTGATGCAACAGATCCCACTTTTAATGGAACTGGCTATAACAGACAAAACATTGGGCAAATAATTGCCCAAGTAAGGTATATACAACATGCTTTGCTATGGTGACGTAACAGTTTATACAAGTTTTTCCACCTACCTGCAGAAAGTGTGAGAATAAGAGTATCCTTATCAAATGAGTGCACTAAAGGCAAGTTTCCAGCACTGGTGTCCTGCATAATGCCCTGCAGGTTAATATAAGGTTTTTGGGAAAACAGCAAAAGTGGCTTACCACCACCAAGCGCTCAGTACCGAGTACCGCTGGTTTGTTTTTTGGAGTGGTTTATGCATAAATGCATTTTTTTCGTTTTCTTTAAACAGTTATGCGGGAACTTCAGTGTCGTTTCTACTGTTGTTGTCATACTCTCAGCAGTGCATTTGTGGCCCCTGCATGGAGGGCTAGGTCTTCAGAGATAGCTGCAGAAATGACGACACGTTGGAGGAACCATTTTGCTCTGCTCACTTGACCTTGTGCTTTCTGCTTTCCACTAGCTACAATGAGCATTCAAACGGAAACAGTCTTCCTGCTGACCACTCCAATCCATGTACAATGGTCCATGCACATTGGACAGTAAGCCTCCTGGCTACAAACATTGATGGTTTTTCTTTGTTCTCATCCTATGTATTGTCTAAATCCAATGTTGCTAACAGCATGCCTTGTACCAGCAATATCTGATACCTGCTAGCTCCTGGGTGCTGTTTTGGAGTGCTGTTAGGAGCTTGCACATAATGCTGATCCTTGGAATTTTTATCCTTGAGGAGAAAATAAATGTTTTAATTCATTTCACTTTAGCACTATTGTTATTGTCATCACCTACAGATTACATTAAGTAAACACGAGGTAGTGGTGTATGGGAGGTTCTGTCATTCTGCAAAAGGTGCAGGATGGAACTTGGATACCACTGACCTTTTGTGCCAGATTACTATGGTCCATTGTAACAGGCATAGACTGTATTTGTTATCGTGTTTGTTTATTGCACTAAGGATCTATTACATTTTCTTTTGTGTGTTATCACTAGCTCGGGAAGATCATTGTGCGATGTTCATGTAAAAGTTCAAGTGTGGCTGCCCAGTGCTGCTTTTCGCAGTGCTAGAAGAATGGCTGTGAAAAAGAAATGGGCCTGATAGAAAACTGCACTTGAGATATGTGGGTAGGCAAATAATTAGTCACTTTATGCTGATTGTGTGCACATAGATACTGTTGACCAGGGCACACCAGATCTTGCTTCCAGTCATTGTTGAACGCGGAAAAAGCACTGGCACAACTTCAGCATTGATGTCATCAGGTCTGTATGCTGGTAATCCACCTAATTTTTTTATTATATAGCTACAAACTGCTTTGCACCATTGTCTTAGGTGTGACAGCGGTTTGAGGATTTTGAGTTGGTTATGCAGGAGATATTTTGAAGCCCTGGCAACTTGTTTTGGCTGATCTTGGATGAAGGCAAGAAATATGTCTGCTGCCTTGTTCTGGTTCATGTTGGTGTATGCTGGAATCGAATGAGTTTGTAATAAAATGGTCTCCAGAAATAAGCTCTCTATTATGGCGTAGTTGAGCTGGTTATGAAACCACCTCAGCAGCAGCACGTCATATGCAACAGGTATGAACAAACCGTTGGGGTGCCTAGTTACTATTGCTCAACATTAAGGTCCACTTGTAAATGCTAAAAAGTACTGCTCTTGTAGTTATACAGCTAAAATCATTTTTCAAATGACATAAAACAAATTAAACTGTCCTTTTGTCATTTATCACAAGGCCTTCTTTCAAGTTGAACATGAGGCTAACAAACTACTGAACACTTACTGAATAAAAGTTGCCATAACTGATAGGTGGTTACCTGAATGTTAACTCAGTTTTAATGGGCCACGAAATTTAAAATGAAATTGCAAGATTGCAAAATGGCCCATCAAAAATTTTCTTTTTTGTGTTTCAGCTTTACATAGCCACCATTGTTACACACCATGGTTATGTTGTCAATACTGCAAATTGAGTTCTCATTTTTAGGTTGGTCATCAATTCGCGACAACTGGTACTTTAAGACATTAGAAAATTTCAATGCAACAATAAAGAAGACTTGTCACCGACAAACACTTGTTTCACAACCCTGAAATAAATTGGCATATTTGGCTGAGCTGCACTCCGTGATGGTGGAGCGGAAGTTATGTCAAACCCCGCCAGAGTTTTATGTTCCACTATGGGCCAGATGAACGTGTCAACCACTTAACTCGAATCTGCGACTGAAGCGCCTTAACATTGAAGCCAAAATTTACGGTAGTAGACAATTTCCAGCAGCCAGTGTGTACTGGAAAAAACAATGCTAAAGATGAAAAACCAGACAGGGAAAGATGCATGAAAAAACCGTGCTG
This sequence comes from Hyalomma asiaticum, assembly GCA_013339685.2. Lineage (NCBI taxonomy): Eukaryota > Metazoa > Arthropoda > Arachnida > Ixodida > Ixodidae > Hyalomma > Hyalomma asiaticum. Next base: position 337,878,644 of record CM023481.1, read on the forward strand.
GTAGCAAGGTGCATGAGCACTGCACCTATGATGGCAAAGAGTGGCTTTCCCACACAACCCTTGAACTTGTTCAGTTGCCTTGGCGCAACTCTGCACTTTGTGGGAGCACATACAGTAAATTTAGTCTGCCATTGTGTGGGAGCTGTGCCAAGCTACACATCTCCTCCTCACTCGGAGTGACATTATCATGACTAGCACTCGCGCTGGTGTAGGCCTGGAGTTTCTACCTCCTATATTGTTTCTCCGTGCACTCGCTCAAGTATAGCGCCACACCACGCGAGGCGTGCAGTGCAGCAAGATAGCTTCACTACTGTGTAACCTGAGAAAGTGTGTTGCACGGACAATCCAGCAATTCCAGTTGTGCATCAGAGAAGTGCTGTTGGGAGAAATTGTGCGCTCAACGCCCTCGGCAACCTCTCTTGCATATAGCGGGCATCAGCAGGACATTTCAGAAGCATTTCCTGAGAGTTTGAGCTTGTTAATGCGGTTAATTATGGGTTCTTGCTGTTATTTTATACTTTGTTGGTTTATTTTGCCCAGGTTTTGTACTCTTCTATTCTTGTTTTAGACCTTGCTTTTTGCAACTTTTATTGAACATGATTGCACGAGAGGAGGATGCAACAGAAAACGGTCATCGACATGGTGGGCCCTTCAGGTGATACACATTTAGAAAGCTGCGTTTGGCTTGTATTCGACCGTTCTGCAGTTGCTCATGCCATCGGTTTTACGCCAACTTGGCCTACACCATGCTAATTATTGTATCGCATTTGTTGTTGCTGAGATTTTGGCAGAAAGAGTAGCTGTGTGCGAGCACTGTCGGACTATACAAAGATCTTGCACAAGTTTTCACTCTAGTCGAGGCATGGTGCAATAGTGGAATCTTGTAATTGTAGATGTTCTGCAGCTTCCCTAGCTGCTAGTGTGCGCTGTGCAACGGGATTGCACCATGCACCACCGTCGAGTTCCATAGTGGCACGGTGACATGCACTCATGCTGTGGCAGGCTCAGCTGAACGCACAGCACCACAAGCGTGGGGCCCAGATGAATGTACAGAAATGCACGAGTGGACAGAAATCACCACCAGTGCCATTAGACAGATTTTAAGCACAGAACTCTTGGACAGGCACCAATGACAGCATGTCACCTTCAAGGGGTTGTGGAAAGAACATGGAACCGCCCAGTTGTAATTTTCAGTGCTTCAATAAGCATTTGACAAGCCGATTCCGAAATATTTCGGCAAAATGTTCAGTGCACATTTAATAACGCCTGTCTGAAATTCCAGCATTCCTGCACTCCCGAAATGACTAAGCGACACTGCAAGCTGGCTAGGTACCATTCGGTGACGTTTCGATGTAAGGGTATAGTGAACTCATGTTTGCTCTAAAATAACAGATTTACTTGAAAGCTAGAAAATAAGGAAATAGTTGGAAACCATGTGGTGCCGCCGTTCGGAAGCAAGGCCGCCGCACGGTTTGCTTTCCCATGGCCTCCAAGGGCTGTGCTAATCTCGGAGGCCTGGTGGCGTCTAAAATGACGTCAACTGCAGAGTTGAGGGGAAACGTGCAGTGAAAATCGAAACCACATTTTTATTGCTCTAAATCAACCCAGACGATGTAATGGAACAATGCATATTTTCTATGCATATTGATGGGAGGGTCAGGATCCTGAATACACACTTCATACAAAATCTTCAGAAAACATTTCAAGACTCCATTAAATGTGGTGAAAGTCCCGCAAGCAGTCTGCATTCCTGTCTACAGAGGGCAATGTTGCACTTTGTGCATGCAGCTGAAAACAAATTGCCTCTTGCATCCAGGCCATTTGCGCTGGTGGCATGTTTTCCCCAGCTAGCAGTGATCTGTACCGTCTGTGCGGATGCTAGCACCTGGCACAAGGCTTGATGGCCATCTTCCATCGCCACATTTTTTTTTATTTCTAAGCAATGAAACATGTCGTCGGCAGTTTCATGAATGTGTGCAAACAGAAAGAACTTTAAGGAACCTTGACTTCGACTTGGTTTGGCACAAAACGATGAAGTGAGCTGTTGCACATGGCTCACCCCATCTGGCAACACTGGGTTCCTGTTTCTAACAGTGCGTGATAGTTATAGGTAGTGCCTGCAACAGAATGCCCTCTGCTGCAAACATGACAAGTAGCACTGAAGGCAGTAAAATGTTTCACAATTTGCTAGGATGGTTTTATTCGGCAACTAGCGAGTTCATGACAAGTGGCAGTAAAGGGTTGAATGCTTTTTAGAGAAGCTCTAACAGTGAATACGGCACTACTAATTTATTTCCATTAGTGCATGTACAGTATACAGAGGAGTGGGAATAAACTGTTTTGTAGTCTACCACCAGTGCAGTAGGCAGGAGCAGGAAGGTATGATGAGTCCTACAAGCATGATGGAAGTTGCACTTAGAGCCTTTGTTTTAGGAGCTGACATATGGCTGCAAATGTAGGAAACAGGTGGCAATCTATATATTAGGTACTGTGAAATTGACTGTTTTCAGAAACAATACATAACCCTCAACCTAAGCATGCACACCCACAGCTTCTGTGCATGACACCTGGAAAGGGTAATGTAACAAATGAAAATCTACAATATGCATGACTCCATGAGAACTGCAGAGGAATCTCGGTGATACAATCCTCGCATCATCAGCCTAAGCGGTCCCCAAGTGCTAGAAGCCCCGATTTCTTGGGTCGTTTTGTTGTCTCCACCTTCTGTTCACCTGGCGCCCTCAGGGTGATACAGAAGAATGCAAAAATGTGCATTTAAAGGAGTACTGACACCAAATTTCGAAGCTGAGTTTACTCTACTATACAAGTCTCCTATATGCGTAGACACCTCTGAGCAAATGTTAAGCTCAGCAAATGCTGATAAGATATTTTAATTAGACGTCAAAGTCAATATTCACATGGCGTGCCTACTGACATCGACACTAGTATGACGTCAGGTTACAGTACGAATATTGGTGACTTCACGCAGCAGTATGGCAAGTTGTGATGACGTCACGTACAAAAACATGCAAAATGGCCGCTCGTGCGTCACTCTCGGTGGTATGCTCTCGCCGTTCAGTCGCCGTAGTTGACAGTGCCCGTGAAGCGAGCGAGCGAAGTCGAATTACCCTCTATCGTCGTGTGTGCCCGCGTATAATCGGAAGGCAAGCTCTCTATGGCGCCGACATTTTGCCCCTGAAATGCCGCGGAGGTCTCGGAGGCCACATTAGCTTATCGCAGGCTCTGGAGTCACGCCGATACCCACCGTGCGTGCCGTACGTTGCATCTTGCACAGTGCCGAAGTCGTCGCGGAGTCCCTATACTAAATTTTGTACATTGTTGACCCCGCACTTGCTGCAGGTGCTGTGCGCGAGAGACCACTAGGCGAAAACGTCAAGATTTTTTGCGGGAACACGTCACGAGGGCTCATTAGTATGCACATACTGTGTCGTGACGTCAGGCTACAGTAGGAACCGAAACCGGCTTTTAAAGGCACACTGTAAATAAATTTTCACGGCGCGCTCACGCTTACCAGTACGTTTTCTGGGCTCTGGAGGTCTTGGCCTTTCATTCCATGCCAAAAAAACGCAAACTGAAAATTTTCGTGGCAGTACTCCTTTAAGATTGCTTATGAGCCTTTGTCGCAGTCTACATATGGGGTTGTCCTGCATGGGCTTGCAGAAATGGGCAAGTCAGGGAGCGCATGGCAGGCAGTGCTGTAGCAGATAGAAATGAGAGGAGAAGGATGGGAGAGGAGGACTCCTCAGTACTTAGCAAAGTGGTTATACAGGGACTTTAAGGCCACTTCAGGAATGGCTTTTCCCAATGATCTCCATTCTCACTTGTCCTGCACAAGTGAATACAATTTTATGCCCGCAAATTTGATTATTTTGTTCCTCCGTCTTACATTCTGCCCTTCACGGCTGCACTTCCTTCCCTCCTCTTAGTTTCGATTCCGTCATTGTGACCATCGGTTTTAGAGGGGTCATGCGGGGGAAGTTGGTATGCCACCATCATAAAAGGCAGAGTGAGAGAGAGAAAAATAAAAAAAGACACAAAAGGTACACATGCACTGTGCACGTGCGTTCCTTTCTGTTTATTTTTTTTTTGTACTGCCTTTTACGATGACCATCGGTCTTAGTAGAGCGTACTTGGTCTAGTTGGTGCATTGCTAAGTAAAAGATTGGTGGTGCAAAGAACTAGAGTACGGGGAAAAACCAAAGATGACAACAGGACAGCCAATCCTACCACGGCACCCTGTCCTGTCATCTTTCTTTTTCTCCCCATCTTCTAGTTTCTTTGTCTTTAATAGCAAAGCTGTTTAGGCTGACGGTCGTACGTCCTTGGTCACCAGGAAATTACCATCATCGTTATTTCTGGTCTCCAAAAGTGCATGTGCACTTCTATGCAATGCCTAATTTGCGGTATTCGCGCGTTTTTTTTTCTTGTCTTGCGTTCATGCCCTCAGGCCACTATTGCACTGGCAAAACTGCGGCTGGTGGGCGCACATGTTGCACGTGCAAGCAGAAGAAAAAGAAGATAAAGTCTGCGTCAATTTGTCCGGTGTACAGCTACTCGCAAAGCTATGCGTCAAGCCGCAAATAGGTTCTGCCGCTGCGCCACGGCTGGTATGACACAGCCGCACATGCACATTAGCCAAGCCTCGAAGCCATGGACCACAAAGATATGCGGCTGTACAAGACCTGTCAGAAAATGCTTGCGTTTACGCCCATCTTCGTCCTCAACTGCGCCGTAAAATCCAAAGCAATAGCCTAGTGACATCCAAGTAATAACCAAGTGAAATAAAACTTGAGAACTAATCAGCTTCGCTGTGTCAAGCCTTTGCATGACCTTGTGCAAGTTTTACTTTGTGCGACAAATGTTTTATTTACCATCAGTTATCTGGCCTCAGTGTGTGGTCTGCCCAGGTCGATTTTTTCCTTTTATTGTCGACTAGGATTTCGGCTACCCCTGCTTGTTCCCTGATCCACTCTACTGCCTTCCTTTTAGCGTTACACCTACAATTCTTTGTTCCATTGCTTATACAGTGGTCCTTAACTTCTTAAGTTTCTTCGTTAATCTTCAAGTTACCACCCTGTAAGTTACTACAGGCAAATATACAGTGGTTGTTTACATTCCACATTAAGGATAGTGGTAAGTCGCCAGTCATGAGCTGAGAAGGCCTAACTTGTGTGCAACAAGCAATATATTCTTTAGTGAACTTATTTTAAGTGGCTAAGCTCCTTTATTAGTAATTGACTTGGGTATACTTACTCTTTTACAGATTTATGGTTAGCCTATTGCAAATGCATCATCCGAAAACCTTATCAGCAATGCATAAAAATACATTGCACCCTATGAGGTGCTGGCCAGAAAAAAAAAATCCTCAAAAACATATTAAGCAAAATCACAAATGGATTTTACTCTAAATTGGATGGGCATTTTAGAGTGTAAAAAAATAGGGAAGCATATCCAACAAGAATACATCCGAAACTTTTTACTGTACTAAAGCAAATTATTTTAGATGCTCAGAGGCTTTCCAGTATTAATGCTCTCTTACAGGCATTTTCTTTAATAACAGATACAAGCACAACAAACTTGTGACAATGAGTGATATGTACACTTTATAAACAGGCACATTTATTTCAGTCATGCATAAAAATAAAACCAAGCCAGTCACAACAATGTTACTTCGGTTTTGTTTCTTGATCGGTGACTCGACGAACAAAGACAGCATCAGGGGGTATGTTATCCAAGAAGCCCTGCTCATAGAGGTATGAGGAACCAATTGCCAACAGTGAGCCATCATGGCTAAAGGCCAGGGAAGAAATACTTGAGGGATACTTGTGAAATTGGCACAGGCGTTTCTTGTTGAAACCATCCCAAATGTTGACATGTCCGTCACTTCCACCTGTTGCAAATGTGTTGTAAAGGTTGTGGAATGCAATGGCGTTCACTGGATAAATGAGCTCGATGCCACTGCTATCTTTGACGCGGTGACACTTGAATGCATATTTCTTCTTTTGAACTTCAGGACTTGGGTCGAGGTATTCAACAGCTACACGTCCTGTAAGGAATAGAAAAATTTAGCAGCTTAGCAGTTCAGCTAAATAAAGTTGTTACCCTACATTTGAAGTGAAACCCTACATTTGAAATTTCGTGCCACAATGACAATGCATGCTCACTGGGAGGTGCTGCCACCTTGTGGGAGTTCAAAAGCATTTGAAAGTTGATTCTGCTACGCTCTTGCGGAGATAAACAGAACTGATTTCTAGCTTCAGTGTGTCACATCGTCAGCTGAAACCAGCAGCAATGCCCATTTGTGGTTTTGGTCTCGTCACGTGATCGCAACAGAGGTGTGTGAAACTTAATTTGATTTCTATCTGTATAAGCAATCTCTTGCAGGGGCGACAGAAGTCGATTTCCATCTTTACTGGCACTGCTCTTAGCTTGTTTTTCACTGCTGCTCACAAGGTATTCTCATTCCCCTCATTTACTGAGTTTCCTTCGAGCTCTTCAGATGTGCAGCAAAGTGGCGACATGACCGAACGCGCTGCTCGTTCACTTGACACTGACTGCAATGACTCTTCCATTTCTGATTTCCAACTTACAAACCCTGCAGGTGCTGTGCATAGACCAGTGTTTCAAAGAGTACCACACGCTGAAATACTGCTGAACATTTTGCAGTTCCGAGTGATATGGTGACGCCAAAATACTGTTCCCGATTTTTTTTCTTTTCTCCCTCTCTCTCTCTTTTTTTTACAATTTGCTCTCTCGCTTTTTTTTACAACTTTACACTTGTTGCAAATTGAAAATCTGGAATAAAGTAATTTGAGCATCTGGGATAGTATTTTTTTTTTTTTGAAGAAATTCGACCCTCAAAGGGTTAAAAACAAGGATCCATAACTTACAGTTGTATTTTGCATCACGTCACCACAGAAGGTAATTTTCTACTTTGCACTTTCAATGCTAGCACTGCCCGCGCTGCCTACAGGTTCGCCTCACATCTATAAATTGGCAACCTGCCTGTTTTGCAGAGCAAGGGGCAGGCTGCCAATGCACACAATAAACGACTATGTATTACAACAATATTTTAAATGATAAATGAAAGCAAATTAATCCTGAAAAAACACAGTAACCAGTGTTGCTGGCATCTCTACACAATCAAATGAAACCACAAGATTGAAAAATTCTCTTTTAACACTTTCCGGACCAGGGAAAAATGGGCAGTTTGGATGGGTGTCAGCACAAACATTTTTATTAAAACATTTTTATTAAATGAAATAATTGGAATATCTTTATGTATTATATAGTAAAATGCAGCTAATTGAACGGTTTTCATAAACAACAGAAATATTCCACATAAAGTTCACAGAGATTATAAGGAAAAAGTCTGAAAATGAAAATTTCACCAGAAAATGCATATACAAGTAAAAAGGCCACTAGTAAAAAAAATTTAAAATATACCAAATGTGCCATTGTCTTGTTTCTTAAATGTAACAATTTGGTAAGCCTATCCACAACCCTCTTTTGATTCTCTATGGCACCAGTGCATTCACCAGCACATCGCTTCCCATACCATTTGGGCCACTGAACGAAAAAATTCCAAGAAGAGGTGAAGCACAAGCGCACATAGCAAAGCCTGCAGTTCTTGTGCCTTTCTGGCTTGAGGCTGTTGAACTTCCAGGCTGATTGCCGCCTGTAACACTGTCGGAACTGAAATCCGAGCTTCCGAAGTTGTCCTCAGACTCTTCAAAACGTCTAATGGAAACAAGGCGGCACAGCATGAATCACCATTATCAGCACAAACCACACAGGAATGCAGTGGAATCGCAAGACCCATAATTTCATTTGTGTGGTGGGACGCGAACTTGGTGCCATTTTTGTCTGCTAGTACGCGCTTCCACCTGTCAGAAAATAGCAAAGCTACTCCCCAATTGACAGAGTAGTGTTCAAAATACCGCACAGTAGCATTACATAAAACAGCACGTGAAAACTGCGAGTCCGACAGCACAATGAGAACTAGGAGTGTGCGAATATTCGAAATTTCAAATAATTTTCGAATAGCGCTTGCTATTCGATTCGATTCGCACTGAACTTTTCCTATTCGAACTATTCGAAGTTAGTAATTAAGGGAAAAAATGCACTATGTCTTGTGACAAGTGGCCCATTCTCGCAAGTGCGCTTCGCCGCACAACATCCGTGTACTGCAGCAAAGTTACTACTCACGTACTGCGGCGAAGCTAACACCCATGTACCGCGGCGAAGTTAGCTCAGCTTTCTGTTGCACAGTTTCGTTGGACTGTTCTTCAGGACTTTGGAATGACACTGTGGGAACATACTAGTCACGCAATAAATTCTTTGCCTATGTTTAACAGTCCATTTCTGCATAGTATTATTAAAGAAATATTTGAGAATTATTTGCCAAATATTCGATTCGCACTTGAACATAAATATTCGAATTTGCTTTGCATTCAAGATTTTGCTATTCGTACAGCTCTATTGAAAACCATTGATCATATATGATCAATGGCCCTATTGGCTAATCCCGAAAGTGTTAAGCATTTCTACTCACATGCCCATGAAACTACTGCAAACCTAGACACTTAAAATGGTATGCTTTTTATTGCGATAACAGAAACGACAGAAATGATTGATGGTGAACAGTCCCTTCGAAACATGCATCAAGAGGCCTGGCACCAGACCTTCCTCAATATGGAAATGTGGGTCGTGAAACCTCCATTTGTATTTTTGAAGGGAACTGAATATATTTAGCATCTTGTCCAGCTTTTTTATTTTTGATGACTGCAAACATGTCACCGGTTTTTGGGTAGCTGCATCAGGTAAAAGTTTTTAATGTCTCAATTTCTTCACGCCCTATTAGCTGGTGTCTGCTGAAAGTGGGCACATAAATAAGAGCTGTAATGCACACTCCAGACACTGCACAGTATTTATAGGCAAACTCAAGCGTGACTTTGTATCAGGCACGCGCTCTCTGCGCACCTTATCACAATAGCACTGCTATCACACATATCGTGTATATATCAGCGTGACAATAAACCCTAGGGTCATTCTTGTTGTTCCTGCCATCAGGTGTTGCCTAAATTCTTACGAGACCAACGGCGTGAACGATGCATGGTGTCACAAGTGGGCACTTTGGGTCGAAGTTTGGTCCTGGCGGAACCCCAATGATGGAGTTGCTTAAGGCACCGCAACCCTCAGGACCAGCAACCTCTCAACCCTAGGGTCATTCTTGTTGTACCTGCCATCAGGTGTTGCCTCAATTCTTACGAGACCAACGGCGTGAACGATGCATGGTGTCACAATGGCGGAACCCCAATGATGGAGTTGCTCAAGGCACCGCAACCCTCAGGACCAGCAACCTCTCAGAGCAATGGAAGCGCTTCAAACAAAAGTTTGACCTGTTCCTAGTGGCGACTGTGATGAAAGAGCAGCCCTGGAGTGAAGCTGCAAAAGAGGCACTCCTTCTGAGTGTGGCAGGTGACGAAACACTCAACGTGTTCAACACGTTCAAGTTCGATACACAGGAATACAAGGAAGACTACGAGACAGTTGTTGCAAAGTTTGAGGCTTATTGCTCTAAGGTAAGCAACGAAGTGCATGAGCATTATCTGTTTCACTCGAGGACCTAAAAAGAGCAGGCTACACAGTGCAATTCAATGATCTGGGATCAAACACTGTTTGGCACAAATAACTCAAAGTTGCGCGAAAAAATGCTTCGTAAAGCACACTGGACATTAGTGGAAGCAGAATATTTCTCCAATCAGTGGCAAAATGAAACGAAGTTTGGATGGTGACAGCCATATTGACGGGGTGTGTACCAGTGCCAAAAAACACAAATGCCCAAGATGGCAACAAGCAGTACCACTGCACAAAGTGTGATCGACGGCACAGGCCAACACAGTGTCCTGCATATGGAAGGAACTGCAACTTATGCCACCTACCCAATCATTTTGCTGTGTGCTGTCGAGGAACGTCCGAAATTGCCGAGGTCAGCAAGGACGACAGTGATGACAACTTCGACATCCTGGAAGTTGGGTGTTGGCAACAAAAATGCCAAAGGCTGGATAGCGGAAGTTGAGGTTGCGGGTAAGAAGGCCTCCTCCAAAGTAGACACTGGGTCGCAGGCCAGCTTACCCTTTTTGGCGTACCAAAAAACACATGCTGCGTGACCAATGACTGCTGCTAGCTCAGTGCTACAGGCCAACAATGGAGGCGTCATAACGCACTTCGGAGTGATGTCACAGAAAGTGAAAGTAGGAATGCTTCCAGCACAGTGCAGTTCTTTGTTGTCGAGCATGGCAGTCAAGCCATACTAGGGCTGGACACGAGTGAAGCCTTAGGCCTTTATCAATGCACTGTAGCCACTGTAAGTGCCTCAACAGACTACGAATTTCCAGCATCTCTTCTAGAGACTAGGCTGCTTGAAGCAACCACACAGCATGGTCCTGCAACCAACAGCGGTTCCGGTCGTTCAACCAGCGTGGTGTATTCCCCTGTCCCTGCATGGCCCTCTTCAAGAACTACGAAGACAGGAGCGCGAGGGCATCATCGTAGTGAAGTGAACTTTATTTCCTTTGTACAAAAGGAGGAAGCCAGGGCTAAAAAGAGAATAACCCCATGGACTGGGTAAGTCCTTTGGTTACTGTCAAGAAAAAGGAATGGCAGAATTAGAATTTGCATCGCTCCCAGAAAAATCAATGAGCACATAAAAAGAGAACACTTCCAGCTCCCAAGGCGGGAGGATATGGAAGGGGAATTAGTGGGTGCCTCTGTATTTAGCTGCTTGGATGCAAATTCTGGCTTTCACCAGATTGTCCTTGACAAGCAGATGTCCAAAATGCGCACCTTCGCTACTCCTTTTGGCAGGTACCGCTACCGCCGATTGCCCTTCAGCGTTGCCTCAGTGCCTGAAATTTTTCAAGGAACGATAAGTCAAATATCTGAGGGCCTTCCAGGTGCACACGTGCACACTGATGTTATTTTGGTGCGGGGAGCAAACAAACAGGAGCATGATCCGGCTTAACGTTTCAACACTTAAAAATGCAGGTTCGGTGTTATGGAAATGCAATTTCTTGGCGGCATCATCGGACGTGAAGGCATTTCACCAGACCCAACACTTGTCAAAAGCTTCCTTGAAATGCCAGAACCAAAAAACAAAAGTGATGCTCAGCGCATGCTCGGTGTACTCAACTACTTCGCCAAGCATGCACCGTGCCAGTCTGAAAGGACTGCGCTTCTGCGGGCACCTATCACAAAGCACACTCAGCGTTTGAGTGGACTGAAAACTACAGAAGAGAGTAGAAAGGCATCACACAGGCTCTAACCACACCTGTGCTTGCTATCTTTGGTCTCCAAAGGCAGTTCAAAATAACAGGTGATGCATCAAAAGATGACATGGCAGTGGTGATGAGTGGCACCCAGTGGCATGTGCTTCCCGTGCGCTAACGCAAGCTGAGCAGCGTTATGCGCAGATCAAGAAGAAGACACTCGGCATTTCGTTCGGCTGCGAGAAGTTGTACACTTGTGATTTGATTGATTGATTTGTGGGGTTTAACGTCCCAAAACCAGTTCTGATTATGAGAGACGCCGTAGTGGAGGGCTCCGGAAATTTCGACCACCTGGGGTTCTTTAACGTGCACTGACATCGCACAGCACACGGGCCTCAACATTTCGCCTCCATCGAAATGCAGCCGCCGCGGCCGGGATTCGATCCCGCGACCTTCGGATCTGCAGCCGAGTGCCATAACCACTAGACCACCGTGGCGGGGCTTGTACACTTGTGTACAAGCACAAAGTTTTCACTGAGACTGACCACAAACTGCTCCACCAAAGGTATCTGTGACATACCTCCTCACCTTCAAAGGTTCTTTTTCAATGCTTCTAAAATATGATTTCCTTTTGCAGTATGTACCAAGAAAACATGTCTTGGCCAACATGCTGTCAAGGTCATCACTGGCTAGTCACGAGGACAGTGCTGGTGCCGTGGACGATGTGAACACGCACGCAGTGCAAGTCCTGGGCTATTTGGTCACGGATGATATGCGACAGAAGCTCGTGCAAGAAGCTGCTAAGGACAGTTAAATGAGAACTGTCATCTCCAGCTTGTCAAGCAGTGAGAGCATGCAGGGTGAACTGAAGCCATTTTTTGTCAGAGCTTTCCGTTGTGAATGGTATATTGCTGAAAGGAACAAAAGTGGTCATACCAAGAAGCATGTGACAAGAAATTCTAGGACGAATTCATGCTGGGCACCTAGGATTGCAGAAGTGCTAAGAACAAGCACAACCTCTGGTGTTTTTGCCCGGGGCTCAGCAATGACGTATCACTGCCGATTCAGAGTTGTCCAACTTATTGGAAGTTTTCATACAAGCAACCGAAAGAATCATTACTCATGCGCCCTGTCCCATTATGCCCTTGGATTCGAGTAGACGTGGACATATTTTCGTTTGGAGGAAGTTTGTGCACTGTCGTGTTCGACGCCTTTTCAAACTTCATGGAAGTTCAGATGCTCCGCAACACCACAGCAAGAACAACCATTTCTGCACCGAGCGCTATGTTTGCTAGGTACGGCGTACCTTTGGAGGTGTGCACGAACAATTAGCCACAGTTTTCAACTTATTAATTCAAAGAATTTGCAAAGAAATCAAGTCCTCACTTCCCACAGTCCAATGGTCCGGCACAGAAAGGGGTACAGATCATGAAACACCTCCTGAAGAAAAGTGAAGACTCGCACGATGACTTCTGGCTAGGCTTTTTGGCATACCGCTCAACACTGCTTGTGGACGGCCGATTACCTGGAGAACTTCAAGGCAGGCATCTCAGGTCGAACATACAAGACTTTGGCAACGTACGGTTGACATCAATCAAAAAGCATCATCAGAGCGGCAGCGGAAAGCCTTTATCACCCTTGGATAAAGGGTCGATCGTACAGCTTAGGGATGCAACTTGGTCTCCGAAGGTATTGTGATAGGAAGAACATCTCCGAGGTCCTACGGCGTGGAAACGGAAAATGGTCAGGTGCTCAGACGCAACAGACAGCATCTCCTTGAGACTTGTAAACAGTGGACAGCAGACGTGAGTGGTGATGATTGTGGTCTGTCCGAGGGTGTGTCAGCAGACTGTGTGGCACCTGCATCAAGTAGCTCTATTGATGCTACACCGCACCAGCCTACACTGCGCCCTCAAGCGGTGTCCGCCGATGGTCCCGTCCCAGTTACACCGCACCATGTGCTATCTCATCCCAGGACGACACTGGTTCCAAGATCGGGTTGCAGAAGTAAGCCACAGCAGTGGCTTTATTACGATGCGGCCTTTAATCAAGTACCCTGAACTGTGCCATTCTTTTTCGTTACCCCTCAAAGGATGTATCGGGCATGCGCTCTCTGAGCACCTTATCACGATAGCACTGCTATCATACATATCGCCTATATATCAGCGTGACAATAAACCCTAGGGGCATTTTTCTTGTTCCTGCCACCGGGTGTTGCCTCAATTCTTACGAGACCAACGCTGCGAACATTACAGACTTGAGCACAAACAATGAAGGATCAACGAAGGGCAAGGGAAGAAAAATATAAGTACGGAAGAATTGCATATCACAGTGTCACTCATGTTTATTGCTAGTGTTAGTATTTTATGTAATTTACTTACACTATCATGATGCAGCTGTAATTGCCTATTTAGTTTAGTTTCCTTTGATGGTCAGGGTTCTGTTTATCCGGCATTGCAAACATGATCACGTTATTTAACAAACATTTTTTAGCATTGCATGCACACAAAACCAACCAAACACAATTACGGTGTTAAGCACATTGACGATTTTAACACACACAGTTTTAGGACTAGGATGAGGATAATAATAAACCTACCTTCAATGGAACTAAGCACAAATCCCTGCTGGTTGGGAAAACAGCGAATACAACGTGTCTGGTACTTGAGGTTGGACTCTCGCCGCTGTTTGACATAGCCCATGTTTCGCAAGTCCCACACAAGCACCTTTCGCTGAGCTGTGCCCACAATTAGCTTGTCACCACATACAGCCATGGTGTACACCTACAAAAGAGCAAAAGGTTTACAATGTTAATCACAGTCATGCCCAGAATTTATAGAGCAAAAGAATGTGTCGCTGTTTTATTTCAAGCAATACTAACGTGAGCTTTCTGCCATACCTAACCCCAGATATTAAAAAGTATTTTCTTGCTGCTAGCTAGTAGGGCAGCTTAGCAGGTAACATATTTCATTGCTAAACTTCAGGATGCGGGTTTGATTCCTTTCTATCAGGGCAAAATGCAAGAACGCCCATACATACTTAGATTTAGGTGCATGTTAAGGGCCCCTCACAAAGTCTGGCAATTTGGTGCTGATGGGCACAGTGCATGCACAGCACACTCAAATTTCAAGCTGAAAGTGATTTACATTTTTCTCTTAAGCACCCTGTTACAAGATGCGGGGGATGACGCTGCACACCACACCATCCATAGAGACGGCACATGGCATCAGTATACACCGTGACGTGTGACATTTGCCCGAACCAATCAGGGGGTGGCACTTGTGGTGGCTGCTATGTCAGAGGGGCAACCAGCTGCAAGCACCACAGCCTGTGCTTCGCCACGCAGCATCGGCAAGTGCCGAGCGTGTCATACCAGCAATGGCTCTCACCTCCTGAAATCCTGGTTTTGCATAGCTTCAAACATTTTTATTTCTGCTAATACCCAACCAATTTGAAAAATTCTTGCAGCAGAATTCTCCCTCTAGGGGACTTGAGAACCTCCAGCGTATAGCCAAAATTTGCCATGTGGCCTAGTGAGGGGGACTCTGGTGGCCAAAATTCACCAGGATTCACACAATACAGCATGCCTCATAATCATACTGTAATTCTGCCATGTGAAACCCCAACAAATTATATTTTCTTGCTTTCTCAATTTTGAATACGCATACAGTAATCCCTAATCACAACCAACTCCACTTACTTGAATTCTCTCTTTAATCGTGGTTTCTCATAACAAAGTAACAGTGTTGTACGGAACGTCGTTCCAGAGAACGGCGTTCCTGGAACTACAGTAAGCCCTCGCTAATTCGAACTCGGATAATTCGAAATTTCGGTTAATTCGAAGAACTTCTGCGGTCCCGTGTTTTTCAATGCAAATTTTACCGGATTATTTGAACAGCCCGCGGGGTTTCATCCGGATAATTCGTAATTCCCGCCGGCAGCAACGGACGTGAAACAGCCTTCCGGCGACGCTTATCTCGGAGGTCATAGTAGTTGGAGTACCGGAAACGGGTTAAAATGTGTTTTCCGTTTCGTGTTTTCCACGTTCGCGTTTTCCAGTTCTTCACGCATTCCGTTTCGCGTTTTTCACGTAGCTCGCGTGCTTGGACCATTCGCCGTCTTGCATTAGTCTTGTTTACTTCGCCGCCTACGCCTGCATTTGCCGCGTGCGAAGTCCTGACCGCTTGTTGGACTCACGATGCCGAAGTACAAGACGCTGACGCTGCGGGAGAAGGTGTCCTTAATCGAGGAGGCTGAGAAGTCGACGTGCACTAAGACCCAACTCGCCGAAAGGCACAAGATGCCCTTGTCGACGCTCTCGACCATCTTGAAGAACAAAGAAAAGTTGCTCGAGGCATATGGGAAAACGCATTCGTCAAAGCGATCAAGGATTCGCTTCCCAACATACCCGGACGTTGAGGTCGCTTTGATGAAGTGGCTGCAGCGCGCAAACGCAGCTCATCTTCCCGTGAACGGCACCATCCTTCGGGAGAAGGCCGATGACCTGGCACTGCGCCTTGGCCACGAAGGCTTCAAGTGCAGTAATGGTTGGTTCGCCCGATTTAAAGAGCGAAATAACCTTACATACTTGACCGTGTGCGGGGGAAAGCGGTAGCGCCGACACGAACGTCGTTGACGACTGGCAGATGCGTACGCTGGCACCGCTGCTTCAGGAGTTTGGAGAGGACGACGTCTACAACTTGGATGAGGCAGCCTTGTTCTACAAGATGCTTCCCACGAAAACATTTGCTGCCAAGGACACCACTGTCTCGGGGAGAAAGCAGCCCAAGGAGAGAATATCCATTTTGTTCGGCGCGAACACGTCCGGGAACGACAAGCTTCCACTGCTCGTAATCGGCCGAGCGGGTAAGCCTAGGTGCTTTAAGAACGCACGCCTTCCTCCGAGGGATGTCGTCATGTACAGACACAACAAGAAGGCCTGGATGACGGCGGCGATATTCGAGGAATACGTGCGGTTCCTTGACCGGAAGTTTGCCTCCAAAGGGCGGAAAGTGCTCTTTGTTATCGATAATTGCCCGGCCCACGGGGACATCAGAAACCTGGAAGCCGTCAAGATCGTCTTCCTCCCTGCAAATACTACGGCCATATCGCAGCCGATGGACCAAGGGGTGATCCTGCAAACGAGGAAGATTCAGGGTGTCTACCAAGTTGACAATGCTAAATTCCCTGAGATTTCCAGGTTTTCCCTGAGTATTTATGCGAAATTCCCTGAGTGGCCCATAACTTTCTTTCATGTCGATGTGGGTAGGCACCATGTCACGCAATGTCATCACTAATAGGGATGTTGAGCTCATTGAGGGTCAAATAAGGAAAAACGAAAAAAAAACGAGCAATAGGAAATAAGCTTTCCCAGACGGTCAATCTGTGAAATTGCGGATTTTGAATGTACGAAGTGCATGAGGTCGGAAAAACATTGCTTTTTTAAAACGAATCAGGAGCTGTATTTTGGTGTCAGTATCACTTATAACGTATTTATTCTAATCTTTTTTATTCGATAAAACGGGTCCAATGATCATATGCGTGTTGCAATCGAGTGCGAACGAACGACACCGTTACCATAATGAGGCGCTGAGGAAAATAGCCGCCTCCTACGTGCTTCGGGCGCTGCCGAATAGTTACTGCCGAAAAAACGAACTAGCGGCGCGGCGTTTTTTGGCGCGTGTAGTTTTTGTAGTTTCTATGTCGGCGCCGGTCCCTCACGCAACGATGACAGGACGCAGACGACGCGTAGGCCGATGATAATTGCCGCGTCAGCTTGGCCATTTTGCGGCCAACCGAAGCCTGAGATGCCCAGCGGCACGGACTTTCAATAGCGTTTGCGGGTGGCCGTAACAAAAGAAAATTTCCCATCGCCTTACGCTAAACGGCTCATCATCGCATTCCTCCCTCATATCCGTGCTGAGGCAGCCTCTCAGCCGTGTGCGCTGCTTGACGCCCGAGATTGCCGCGATGCAATCTCGGGCGTCTCTGCACGAGCCTGCGCAGCACGCATGGCAGCACGCGGTAGCAGGCGTGAAGGAACTGTGATTGTACGGAGGAATGCACCACTGCGAGTAAATGATGTTACCGTCGCTTGCACGCGGCTACGTCCGGGAACGTGCGGAAGTTTCATCGAGACGCAGGAGCTATGAATCGGCGCGCCGAACGTCTCCCGAGATGCCGCGGATCAACTAGTGCAGTAGTTTAAAGTTAGCGGTGCTTTTATTACGTGAGTGCGTTCATTACGCGAGTACGGCATCTGGTTTTATTAATGTGAAAAGGTTGATTACTAAGCTCTCCCTTTTTCCTGTGTCCCGAAAAATAGGTGTGCACTACAATCGATGTTTGACTTTCTTTTTGTCGCGGGAAACTGGTGCGCGTTACAATCGAGGGCGTGGTAGAATCGAGCAAATGCTGCAAATTGTTCAATAGTATTTTAGCACATGGTATTCCTTGAAAAACGGGTCTACGCACAGCGCCTAATTGCAGTCTGCGCACATAAAACGCATCTGTTCTATCTTGGAGCAACCAGCTGTGTTGGAACACACGGTGTCTTCTCTGAGTGTGGCTGCCTTGGGCAGAGTAAACTCAGTAATCAAGAACAGCAAGAATCCGTCGTAAGCGTCGATAATTCATTTGTAGGGTTTTCAGTCACAAAACCAGCTATGACTATGAGAGGCCGTAGTGGAGGACTTCGTAAATTTTGACCTCCCGGGGGTTCTCTGACATCGCACAGTACAAGGGCCTCAAACCCGCCCCGGCCGCCCCGGCCAGGATTCGATCTCGCGACCCTCGGATCATAAGCATCGATAATAAACATGCTGAAAGCTACGCCAATAAAGATGAAAATCAACTTCCGCCACCTCCACAAAGGGGTGCCGTGCCGATGAAGATAAACATCAAGTTTCACGCGCCTCCGTTGCAATCACGCTGAGAAACCGAAACCACGAAATGGCGTTGCCCAGCGGCGTTGCTGCAGACCGCACGGCGCGCCCACGCTAGAAATAAGTTCTGTTTATCTCCGCAAGAAAGCAATGCCCAAACCCACTGCCCTAACCAGACGTACACGGTACGCGTCACCGCGTGGCGTGTAGAATCGGCGCCGCGTCCTCTCCCTATGGAGAGGGTGCGCAGCTTCGTGTAGCCGCGCGTCCTCTACCTCCACACAGTCTTTTCCACAATATTTGTGGAAAAGACTGCGTGCAAGCAAACGCACACGCTCGGCGCACACACGGGCTGTGTGTGCCCCGTAGCGCGTCCAGACGCATATATCGGACTTTACATAGAACAAGAAGCGACAAGCAGTTAAAGCCAATAATAAAAAAGCCGCCGATTCGTGCGACGGAGAGCGATGAGGAAGGGGGGGGGGGGGGGGGGAGGCACTCATCCCTTCAGTTACTGCGAATTGCGCTATAAACTCAATCGCAAGGTGCGTTGTTAGAGCCAGCGTTACCGCGACTTTCGTACTTGAGCTGATTTTCCCTGAGAGAAGCCCAAATTCCCTGCGTTTTCCCTGAGATTTTCCAGACTAAGCGTATTCCCTGAGATTTCCCGGTTTTCCCGGTCGGTAGACACGCTGAAGATTTACCGCCACCACCTGTTGAAGCGGGTTCTGCTTTGCTACGACAGTGGAAAGCAATACCACATCGATCTGCTTGGTGCGATCTGTTTAATTGCCTTTGCCTGGAAGGAGTTGGAGTCAAAGGTGATCAGGCGCTGTTTTGAACATGCCGGGTTCCGCAAAAAGGGTGGCGAAGATCTTGATGAAGATTGCAGCTCGTCCGGCCTAGACGACGAGGGAGACTCGATGTGCGCCAGGATCACCGACTCCGGCGACGGCGAGGGACTAGGCTTCGTGGAGTATTCTAGTGTTGAGGCGGGGGTCCAAACATCGTACGCTGATGTACACGAGGACGTCGTCGACACTGGGCTAGACGGCGATGATGGTGACGATAACGAGCCTGCCCGCGCGCCCGCTTTGGCTTCAGTTGTCGATGCCGTGAACACCTTCCGCAACTTTGTCGAGTGCAGCGGTGGTGACAGTGAAATGCTGAGTATTGTGAGCAGGTTTGAGAACATGGCACTTGGGGCGGCGAACTACCGCAATAAGCAGTCCAATATCACCGATTATTTCAAATAACCTTTTTCTCGCAAAGAAAATAAATGTGATTTCATGTTGTAGCGCTTGTTTGCTTTTTTTTTCTTCATTTCGGTTAATTTGAAAATTCGCTTAATTCGAAGAATTTTCGCGGTCCGGCGGCCTTCGAATTATCGAGGTTTTACTGTAGTTCCTTTTTCGAGGAACAAAAGAATGCCATCGTTCCTTTAAGGGTTGGTGGAACTGTAACAGTAACGCGTTATATTTACAAAGTAACAGCAAAGGGAACGACGTTCCTTCTGTAAACGTTCCACAGGCGTTCCACATAGTAGGCCAGCCAGCAACCACCTAGGCCGAGCCTCGAGTCGCCGCTTTCCTGTTAACAGTCTCCCTTACTCAAAAGAAAACCGCATGCAAAACGCCATTCCTTTACTCTCCCTCTTCGAGGCTTTGACAAGGATGAAGCTTCTCTTTCGCCAATGCAGGCACACTATGGAACTGTACCTGTACTCCCTTACGGTGGCTGCACCCTTCGGCTGGAGAAAAAGATTCCAGCTGACACACAGCCTTATAGGCAACGCAGGCCGAACCGCAACCAACCGCGAAATCCCATCCATGTTAAGCTGGACAAATATAGGATGTGTTAGAGCAGAATCTCTGTTTTGCAGTGCTATCCTGAATTCTTCGACGTTGTGTGTTACTATTAGTTTGTTGATCGGTTTCTTTCGTACTAGCTTATTGCGGTCCCTCCTCAAGTCTAGCCCAATTCGAGATCTCACCATCCTGTGGTCACTGCACCTAACCCTGCCCAGCATTTCCACATCCTGCACGACACCATGGTCATCGTATAGGATGAAGTCTATTTCATTTTTGCTCGCCATTCGGGCTTCTCTACGTCCTTTCTTTCGTAAACAGGAGAAATATATCTAGAACTTGTTTTTTTTTTTTCATATTTTTTGTCTCGAAATAATCTGCTGTCGGTGAGGTTCAAGTTCACACAATATGCGTAGCTCAATGTGAATTTTAAAGTGTTTCAGTCACTTAATTTTGCCTCACAATTATGCAACACTAATTTCCACAATTATCCGACACTATTTTGAGTTTTAAAAGTCAAATGTAATGTAAGTGTAACAACATGTTCAAATTTTGGAAATGTAACTGGAATGCATTCCTTTCTGATTAAAGGAACTTGTAACGGGAACTTGTTACAAAATTGAGAAGGAACGAGGAATGAGCTTTCGTTCCTGTTTTAGAGCAATGTGTACAACACAGCAAAGTAACTACAATTGCCCTTGAAAGTGCCATAGCAAATGAAGTTTTCCTTTATACATATAGATAATAACAAACCTTGTCAGGCTGCAAGCATGTGCCAGCACATGTTGATGATCTTGGATCCCACAACTTCACACTTGAATCCCAGCTGCCAGAGATGATCACATTTACATCAGAGCAGTATTCGACACACCGAACCGTGTCACTGTGCTTTCCAACAACAGTCTCTGCACTGCAGTTGAAGTCAAATGACTTGACCTCACAGTCTCCACCTCCACTCCAGGCATGCACAGCATCCTGAAGAAGAAAATGGCGGCAGTATGTTTAGTTTCACGTGCTGCTGAATGTGCAGTGACTGCAGGAACGCATCTTTCAAGCAGTAAATGCACTTTAGAAAACAAAAGCATGTAGGGAACTGTAACTGTGCACTGCTATCTATAACAGTAGGTGGTAATGCAGATTGGTACATCATGTATTAGGTATATGTACAACCATGGACAATAGCGTGAAGACCACAGGTTTCTTCATAAAATGTACTATGTCTCTTAGAAGCACAGATGAAGATATATGAATGCACTGTGGTGATGATGTGCCAGGGAAGAAAATGGATGGCTCACTCAGATTTTACATGGACTGCCGATGACTAAACAAGACCACACGCAAGGATGTTTATCCCCTACCAAGAACAGATGATACCCGCAAATGGCTTCCAAATGCTGAGCTCTTCTCTTTGCCAGATTAGTGCTCTGGATATTGGCAAATCCCGATGACCGGAGCAGATGCCCCAAGAAAAGCTTTTGCGACCCCAGGACTATATGAATTCAATGCACTGGCCTTTGGTCTATGCAATGCACCAGCAACTTTTGAAAGGATGATGGACGCTATTCTCAGAGGGTTTAAGTGGCATACCTGCCTTTGCTACCTGGACGAAATAGTTGCCTCTTCTGCAAATTTTCAGTGCCATCTCACTCACCTTCAGCAATTTCCTGAGTGTCTAAACAGCTGCAGCTTTGTAACTAAACCTGAAAAAAAAAACTTAAATTTTGGGGTGCACATACTTACGATGTTATGTGCTAGGGCACATACCAGATCCTACAAAACTGCGCAGTGCCAGAATACCACACGCCCACTACTCTAAAGGAGCTATGCAGCTCCGTCAGTCTGCGCTTCTATTTTCACCGTTTCATGCGCAATTCTGCTTCAATTACCAGATCCTTGACTAAACTTCTTGCCGGCATGTACGGCATTCTCCGAGTATCTGCTTGGAATTCCAAGTGTGATGAATAATTTACGATGCTCTGCTGGCTCCTCACATCTTCACCAGTACTGTGCTACTTGGATCCTGACATGTCTAACAGGATCCACATGGACACTAGTAGTAGAGTGACCTAGAACTAAAAAGCACTTGGAATGGCCAAACCAGCAATGTATTGAAGATGAAGCCCGAGGAAGGTACAACTGCTCGTGGTGCTGCAATCGGCAGCCCGCAATATATGGTCATTTAAGAGTTGCATGAGGTTCCACCATGGTGGCGCAGTGGTAGAATGCCTCCTTCCCACAAAAGACTTGGGCTCGAGGCTCCCAGCAAAGGATACTGTTTTCGTTTTTATTATTACATTTTCACATACAGATGCCTTTCTTTTTTCATGAAAGGAAGTCCAAGCCATTTTCATCAAAGGGACTTCGAGGTGGCTAGATAAGGTTCAGTGACCCCATAGTCTTCACAGCTGCTGACTTTTGGCACTGGCATTAGCAACAGGCTTATATGTACTGTTTAAGGGGCGAGTTCTAGCCTACAGTGCAACTTGCATAGACTAGCAAGGATTCAGGTGAAGCCCAACTGGCCAGACAGGGGCTCGAGGAAGGCAAACAGAGTTTCCTCATGAGACTCTGCTGGTACAACCAAAAGGTAGGTGCTGCTGCCGGCAGCACAGTTGTTCTTGCACAGGGTGCTCTGTCATAAACAAAAGAACAATCCATGCGTTGAATTTGCAAAGCGACAATCCGAGGAGAGAGACAGACTGCAGCCCTCTAAATATTCAGTTATATGTCACAATTAACTCCCTGCTTTCTGCCATGTAGTTATTGGTCTGCCATGCTTGCAGACTCTACAAAAGCACTGTTGTCTGTGATGTCTTGATCAGCAGGTTCAACAGGCACGTGTGATAACATGTCCGCGACTTCATATATGTGAGCTAACATACACATGACAGATACATCACTATAATATTCCTGTAAGGCACAGGCACCACTGTGCCGGTCATCCAGAAAGGTCCCTTAAGGTTCCAGCCTGCACAACAAATGATCTGACACAACCATGAATGGGCAAAAGCAGTGGTAAGGCTGAAACCTGCAAGTGCCCATCATAGGGACATTTGCAGGTTCTTTTCTCTGCTTGCACAGCATCAAGTTCTTCAACTTAAGCTTACCAAGCTTATTGCAGTCTTTCTCGAGGTGCTTACTTTCATTACATGCCACCAGTTGCTTCTGCATTTTCTGCAGTGTTTGTTAAAATAACAACTCCATCAAGCTTCCTTTTCTTCGTCTCCATGGCTTCAACTTCCACATGATTCCGAGTTTTTTGCCTACTTTGAGTTTTCCTGGCACTGTTTCTTTTCTGATGCCAAGTATGCATAGTAATGCAATGCTGCCTCATTGTGGACACAGCTATTTAGACTCATTTAGTGATAGGAACATTCAAAATGTCACCTACCCTATCCAACGCATCACATAAAATACTGTCCCGTGGTCACAACGATTTGGAAGCTGCAGAACTCAAGACAATGTCAGGTGAACTGTTTATTGGGCGAACCTGTGCCCAGCACAGCAAAGCAAATTACACTGCAGATTGATAGCAGCGTGAAAAGTTGTCGGTCGACGAAAACAACTGACAAGCGGCAAAATGCGTCAGCTTTTACACACACGTCATAACACTTTCTCACATTACAGCATAGACCGCTTATAACCTAAGTCGCCGGAATCGCGAATACCCGCACTATAAGCGGTACCGCACTACAACCAAAACATTTTCCAATGTCTACACATGTGAAAAAACCGTCGAGCAGGTAGCGGCACGTGTTAGACATTCAAAGCGCGCGACCGGGCTTCTTTCACCCTTTAAAGAAAAAATCTGAATATTTCAAAGATTTAAGTCCACGGCGGCGCTGTGCAAAAAAGAAAGAACGCCGTTTATGCGGACTTCCCGCGGAACCGGACTGTGCAAAAATGGGAACCGATTACCTGCACGCTATCCTTCATTTTCTCTGACGCGTGTGTGATGTCAAAAACGTATAGCGACCGCAAACCACCATTCAAGTGGTGCACCTGCCATCCATGCCCACGCTTGCGTTGTTGAAATGATCAGTCGCATTTGAAATGCGGCCGCCATGAACCACAGTCACCTGCAGCACCCTATCTGCAGCCAGCACCGAAAAGGTAGCGCTCATTATGCCTAGTTTGTGGGTTCGCGGGCGGCACACCGCATGCTAAGCTGGCCCTTGACAACACAGGGATCGGGTGCACAGGAAATCACGCTCGCGGGGTGATTCAAGGGCAGTGCGCGTGAAATGATTAAAAAAAGGAACTGGAGACAAACAGCGGTAACGCGGACATCATGCGATCGCGGGCGCGCGTTCGGAGCTGACAAACGGCCATAGCAGCATTCTCCGTTGTTTTGGCAATTCTATCCTCACAGGGTGCACCCGCCACACGATTCGTTGTGCTCTTCTTGTGCGGCGCACTTCCATTGTGAAGTCTGCTCGCTACCTCAATTGGCTGTGGATTTCCCGGCAGCCGCATTACAACCAGTCTCGTATACATGAGGTTCTATGGGAGGGTAAACAAGGGTCAGAAAAAACCGCATTATAGCCAGTCCTGCACTATAAGCAGTTACGTTATAAGTGGTCTCAGTTGTATCTCTGAAATTATAGAAGACGTGCGCATCAGACATGCAAAGTTCGAAAAATGTTCGACGCCCTTTCCGAAGCGACATGCAAGATAAATAGAACCTACGCTGTGCGTAACAGAAAGTGATAACAGCACTCCCTGTAAACAACCAAAACAAGTGCGTGTGTCATAGGAAAGTGATAAAGGCATTCCCCTTAAACAAACCAAGACAACCACACGTGTCAATACACTGCGAGATGTGTGACAAACATTTAGTGCAGTGGCCAAGGGAACCCATTTTAATATAAAGCCAAAGGAAAAACTTTAAAATACTATTAAACGTAGCTAAATTTTCGTTACAAAAAAGTGCAGTGCTGCAATCCCCCCCTCTCGAGACGTGAACGTGTTCAAGGCTTACTGCAGCCAGGCTTTTGGCCTAGTGGAAGTTGAAGCAAGCTAGATGGAAAAAAGCGCTTGTGGAATTCTGCAAGCAATGAAGTTTACCAACATCATGTTCAATCACCATGAAATGCGACTAACTATCAGGTCCCATTAAGACCCAAAAAATTAATGGGTTTTTCAAGGACCTATGCAAACCCTGGTCCTTTGTAACTGAAGTGGTGCTTTTAAGGCTTTAATGTGAGTTAAGCTGATCGGATTGTCCTGTGTACTCGCCATACCGCTAAATATGTTGGGAGTAAATGGCTCAAAATATGATCACATCACCTAGGTAAACAATGCACTTTGCGACTTTAGGTCGGCTATCACCACAGTGTCGCTACCAGTCAGAAAGTAACTGAAGCAGAAACCGAATGGAAGCACTGAAAAGTAAGAACTTGTAAAGTGCACCCAGGGTGACAAAAGCTGTTTTATTATGGACCTGCTCATCAATCTCAACCCGTCAGCAGCCACTCTTTAAATTAAGAGTGGAAAAATACTGATAACTCTCCCTACAGGCCGCAGCCAATCGGAGTCTTCACTATGCAGCAGTGGATAAATGCCTTTCTCACATTACATTAATGAGTTTTCCACAATTAACAAAGAAGCAAATTGTGTGCAGCATGTAGGTTAAGCGTGTGGAATTATGTGCAGGGGACATTGGGATATCCCTCAATTTCATTAGTTCGCCTGACAAGAATTGGTGCCGCCATTGCACATTCCCCTCATTATATTCAATACAATAGATTGGCTCCACTGCGCACTTTACAGTTTGCAGGTCAGAAGTGAGTGCTCCTGCTCCTCCATTAAGAGAATTGCGTACTAGCTCAGAACCCACTCCACCTGGATACTGACCCAGTGTCTATTGACACGGCATCGCCAATATCCACTGTTGGACCAGTGTGTACAATGACCTCGCCACTGCGGAAGTTTTTCATGAACCAGCTTGAGTGCCCACCAACAAAAGCAGTAGTGAGTTGTTTCTGTCTGCAGCCTTTTAATTGCAATAAAACTGCTATAATGGACTGCATTTTGGGATAGCTGGTTTTAAAAAAATGAACCAAGCAAAGCAAATAGAACATCAATATGGTTGTGATTCGATCAGTGCCTGTGTTGCCACCTTTTCCTGTGTCTGTCACGCTTGTGCACTGTTTGACATGATGCAGGAATGGAACATATTTATTAAAACATACAATGATGTTTAGGGCTAGTTTCTGTGGTAATCGGCTGAATGCTAGGCTCAACTTGGCTATCTCTGATGGTAGCTTATAGAATATATGACCAGAAACAACACGAGGACCTGCTACATGGTCTCATACAGGGGCTGCCGTTAATCATGCTTTGAGCACCTTAGCACTATTATCCTGTCATCTAGAACTTGCGACAAAGTAATCACAAGTGCACCTTCACATAACAGTGAAGCTGGGTGACCCTATCTCCCAATTATTGTGAAGTACAGAGGTACTTTTTGAACAAATTTTGTACCAAGGGGTTTGATGCGCTGTTTAAGTTTATAGGAGCAAAGGAGGTTGTAGTGCATGGTCTCTTGCATGTTCAGGAAGCTGAGGCATCATATGTGACACCAGAGTAAGGCGGCTATATAACTAAGCAAAGAAAGAAAAAAGCATGCTATGAATTTTTTGTGTCAGACCTCCTTTATATTTTAATTCTTGTGACTAGGTGCTACCCTTATTTGTGCAACTGTAGATGCAGTGCACCAAGTAGCTAGGTTTAACGAGAACGGTATCTTCCACTTGCCTGGAATGAGCAGTCCAACACTGGTCCCTTGTGGCTGTACTTCAAACGCATGGTATTGCTACTGACATCATACAGGCGCACTGTGCTATCCCATGATGACACCAAAAGAAACTGGTTTGAGTTGGGGCCAAAGTAGAGTGATGAAATGGCATCTGTAGGGGCATTGTGAAGGCGGAACTCATTTGGCACCTCTGCCATCTTGGCTTGAGTTTACTCCTGCACAGAAGAAAAGCAATGAATGCTTCGTGTGATGCCCTAATCCGTAAGCCCACTCTACTCTAAATGACCTGAACAATTCATTCTGTCATGCCTGTTTTCATATAGTGCAATTTTGCACATGAAACGTTGCATATGTGACAGACGAGCTGCTGACAGCTTGTTGCAGGCAACTTTTCAATCTTTGGTGTACTAAGCTTCCCTGCAGAATTGTTCATGCGGCATGGAACCAACTGTAGCAATGTGAATTGTGAGACAGTTGCTGCCAGTGTAGTTCCTTTTCGTTTGGCATGGTTATGAGTTCAAACAAGAATCAGCCTTTAGAATGTTCTGCTACACTCTACTGGAGTGCCCTAAGTAAGTCTATGCAGACAGTTGAGTTTTAATTAACAAATTTAATTTAGTCTGCTACATTTATCACTGTGACAAACATAGCAGTAGTAATATATGTGCATTAAAGGAGTACTGACACGATTTTGCGGCAGAGCAAAACATACATTTTTCGTTTTCTAGTCATGTCTTGTTAACACCCTCTGCACACGGAAGCAGGGAAACACGTACAAAATATTTTAGTTTGGTTTTAAAGTTTTCATCGAACAGCACTGCAAGCCAGCCCTAGTGCAATGAACACTACGATGACGTATGAGAACAGTCTCTTAAAAATCGCTGAAATCGTTGTCATAGTCAATGGACGACCGTGAAATTGTCGTTGTTTGCTTGCCCCACCTGTAACTGACCACAGACGACAGAGTTGCAGCGATGCTATCACGAATTACTGTCCCTACGTGGCTTAAACGTATGACCGACTCTGTTTACACGTCACTAGGATACCGCCCCCTCGAAATCGAAACCGAAAGTGGGCTGTTAAGGGAGTCGTATTAAAGATATATTCATTGCGTTGCGAGGCCCCATGATACTTTTTTTGGCGTTCTCCCCGCCAGTGCTTTCACTTAGAGCAACAATATGTGAATGTCAAAAATATCACAGCATATCTATGAGGTGAATGATGATGAGTGGGCGAAGCTCCGGAGGTTCATCGGTAAAAACCGTGAATGTGAATCTTGCCCAGTACATGATCAAAGAAGTGACAAACACTGTGTGTCGCCATCTAGCGCTCTCCTATCACACTAGAGCACGCAGCGAGCGCCTCCGCGCCATCTATTGATCGATTCACGTACTAGCTAAGCAGCACCGCCGCCCCTGGACGGACAGAGAGACAGACGGACGGACGAACGGACAGACAGATGGACGACTATCACACTTGAGCACGCAGCGAGTGCCTCCGCGCCATCTATTGATCAATTCACGTACTAGCTAAGCAGCACCGCAGCGCTCGGACGGACAGGCAGACAGACAGACAGACGGGCGGACGGACTCCCATACTACGCGTTCCCATACATCTGAATGAAGCGAGCACCGCAGCGCCATCACGCCATCTAGTGAGCACTTCATAAAATCTTAACAGTGGTGTAGGTTACACGATTCGATGACGATACGTGACAACCGACCCACAGCTTAAGGAGCTTCGCCCCTAAAATTCGTGTCAGTACTCCTTTAACCAAGATTCCAAGGTCCGCATGTGCACACATCATGTCCGTGAAAAAATGCAGTGCTACACTGCTTCTTATGAAAGCAGCAATGACAAGATACTGGGTTAAAGAGGGCTGCAGATCAACAGGTTGTATAGATCACTAAAAATAAACACCTAGAGTTGCATCTGGATTCCTTTTGCTTTTTCAATTTTTATTTTCACCCATCACAGGATGTGGCCAATAATGGCAACACTCCTGGGCATTATGGTAGCCAATGAAAAAGGAAGAAATGACAGGAAAATGAAGAAGAATCATTACGAAATAAGAACCCTGGTTTTCTGCAGGCAAAATCATGGTCAGATATTCTACCTTTAAAAGACAGGGCCAGTTATATCGAACTGAATGCAGTTCTGCAGCCAACCATGACAAAGATGAAGTGTACCACCTCACCTCAATTTCTCCCTAACTTTACGCAGTGCTCAGGGTTCTTCTTTCTTCACTAACTTCAAACACTGCATTTATGATGCCCGGCTACAAAGATCATAGGCCTTCTGCTTTGTATCACCCATTTTGCAAGAACAACAGCAGAACAAGACGAGGGCAAAGAACAAACATGACATTGCCACTGACTCACAACTTTATCCTCATCTTGTTCTACTGTTCTTCTTGCAAAATGAATTTCTACCAACTAGCCCAAGTATCTCTTCTGTATCCCCCATCCTATTTAACCTCGTTTTTCATGGCATTCTTCAAATTTACAACTTTCCTTTTAAGTTATGTTTACATATTTTATATACTTTTTATAAACTGCATGCTATTCTTTTTATCTTGTTTTATTTTTAGATTTCCAATGATATTGTCTGACACGGCTAAAAAATTTAGCACTTGGAGCATTAATACTAATTTTCCACGGTTTTACTCAATCCCTGTGTAACTAGCAATAGAAAAAAAAAAAAATGGTGGGCGACAGAGAGCTCAAGGATGGATGTGTTGGTGGACTGCAAAGGCCCATGTAATGCAGTGCTCATAACATGCCAGTGTTTCTCAGTACGCCTGCTCCATCTGTTTTCACTAAGTTATGGCGATTTATGCAAAAATATTGCTAGCTGCTTTCGATGTGCTAACAAGCCCAACCACCGCCTCAAAAAACTTGCTATGTGGTACGTGTGCAGTGCACAATATACGATCACAAACGAAGATGGAATTAAATAGAAAATTACAAAATGTAAGTTCTGTATGGCCATGTCCTAAAAGCACGTGAGTGGTCCTTGCCATTATCCGGCTGCCTTAAATTTGTACTGTTATAGGATATTGCCCGGAATCTTATATGTTAGACAACTATAGTGTGACATGCTTTTCGGGGGGGTGATCTTCCGAATGTCCCCACTTTATCAGTGCTGCTCGGAGTGTTTCAGGCTATCATAAACAGCGCTGTCAAAGTCAAATATGAAGTTTACTGCACCTAACTGGTTTGTGAACCGGTTCAAAGCATTATTTCTCTGAACCGGAACTGAACCAGAGTGAAGTGGTGCATGTTGAACCCGAACCCATATTTTTTTCGGTTCAACACCCTTGACGAAAATTGTTTAGCGCAGGCAAAAAAAAAAACGGAGCACACAAGAAAGGTACACAAGGGACTTGTCCCTTGTGTACCTTTCTTGTGTGCTCAGTTTTTTTTTTTGCCTGCGCTAAACAATTTTCGTCAATATGCACCAACTAGGCCCTCAAAAAGTCCTATCAACACCCTTGGCAAAACAAGGCTTTTGTGATGTGCAAAGCATTCTGAAAGACAATGGTTTTGGCCAGTCTTTTGGAACACTCTATGGAGATAAAAGCACCACAAGAAAACGAAACTGGAAAAATGATTATTGTGGAATCAGCCAGGCGACTGCTGCAGTCGGAAACAGGAGTCACGTTTGGATATAACGGACAAAGTGACATCAACCATGTTGCTTTGCAGTGTGCTTTCAGCTCTCACAATTTTGCCACTGGGGAGTCAGTAATCTACCTTTGCAGTTTTGCTACAGTGGCAAGAGCTTTGTGATGCATGCTATGGTTGAGGCTTAGTTAATGTTTGCAAAGGAACAAAGGGTGCTGAATTTTTGAGAAGACACAAAGACCATAGGTAGGCAGCACCCATCGCTGTCTGGTCTTCCTTTGTGTCTTTTCAATAAATCCAGCGCTGTTCATTCCTTCTTCACGATGCACATTCGGCGGCACTCTCCCCGCTTTCACCCTCTCACTGGCGTCACTTCTGGTGGGGCAAGAGTAGTCAAAGCGCCAACCTGACGCTGTCACGATAATTTTTAGATGCGAAGCAGCTTATGAATGAGACCTGTCCCTCCCTCTGGCGTCGGCGTAGCCTGCTCCCCGTTAATACTCGGGGCACGCGCACTCCAGCGCGTGCTCTAGTTTGAGTCAAGACTGCTAGTGGCACTGTAGTTTAAGAGATAATAAATAAAAGCGCTCGCTCTCCCCGGCGCGCTCTCTTCTACAGCAACTGTCATGGAGTGCGCTTCGATGAACGATGATCGCATCGCGGCAGCACGGGCTCGCTAAGCGGGCTCGCAAAGCGGCCGCTTAGCGAGCCCGTGCTGCCAAGCGCCGGAAGCGGTCGCTACCTGAGGTTGGTGGCGCCGATGAGCGCTTTAAGCGTGACTTTCTCGACCACACACAGCTGTAAGGTATGCGACCGCTTGTGGTTCGATAACAATCTGACTAAGATCTCGACCATCAAGAACGAGCAGTCCCGTGTCAACGCCATCGCCGTTCTGCAGTGGGAGTTTGTCGCCGACGACGATCACAGTGGGTAGGCCGTTTGCTCTACGTGCAAAGATTCGTTGGTGGCAGGCAAACTCACCGCGATGAGCGTGACTAACGGCTACCGCTACCCGCCGAAATTCGAACACCTGCCCGAGCTCAACCCGGTGGAGGATCATCAGGGGAACCTCGAATGGAAGGACCGTGAATAGTGATGAAGAAAACAAAAGATTTACACAACTTTAAGTCGACTCATGGCTGCTTCGCATACTACTCAGGGTTCCCTTTATGGGGATATATATATACAAGGAGGTTCCATTAAACTTCCGGAGTGGAAGTCCCTGCAGCTGCCTACGGGGCCAAGTGAAGCCGGCGGCGGCCATGTTAGTAGAGCAAAAAGTACGCGGGCGCGCCATAGACTGCAATGTATTAAGATAGGCGCTCGACTTGTTTTGCAACCTCACGATAAAACATTGAGACAGAAACGAACTTTATGCTTATGCCAATTACCAACGGTGTTTTCTAGTTGAGAAAAAAATTTTCCTGCGTCCGTACTCAGCTGCAGGCGTCGAGGAAAACAAAAGAACACCGCTGGCTGAGAGGTTCTATGCAAATCGTACTTGCCGGCTTACTCTGTCTGTTAGTAGAAACTAGGTTTTTGTGATGTGGTGATGCGATATAGCGCAAATATGCGGCATTGTGCGACTGCCAGCTGACGTGAAATGCATTCGTGCCCTTTATTTAAGCATGTATCCAACCGATTGAGTACAGCGCATGTTTTCTGCATGTTGCCTTAACTAACCGCGCACGCTCTATTTTCTTTTTTTTTCGTATTTCACGTACATTTTTCCAAATGGTTCGTTGCTCTTAGCGTTTGCGAAGTCTTCTCAGATCCGCGTCTGTCAAGACCCGATGGGTGCGTTCGGAAAACTTCCTCATTTAGTTCTGACTGTAAACGTACATAGGAGATTTCTTACACGGTATACGCGCCGAAAAGCATGCACTTGAAGACAGAGGTTGGGTTGTTCGGTATCACTAGAGCAGATGTGATCGAGCGGCTGTTTTAAGCTTTCCATCCACCCCCCCGAACACCACATGTTCTCGGTCAGAAGGCTACGCACAGTATTTTTTTTTTTCCTTCATTTTCGAAACCAGACATAGCACGGAGAAACACGCCATACGTACGTGCTCGCTGCATTTGCGCATTCGTCAACACGTACGCGTAACACATCTGCGTCTATGCTCCGGAAAGATGCCCTTCCTCTAAAGTTCGCATACAAACACTGCAGCGACTATCCAATATGTGCATCAGACGTGTATTTTAGCAGAACACGAGCCCGTAGAAAATCCTGTATGCACGCATCTGAAAACGAAGCACTAGCAAGTATTTAAAGCTTACAGTTATCTTTCATACAGGCGTAGGGAGGTAATATATGGATGCGAATGTTTAAAATTGCCCTCTATTTAGCAAAATGCACTGAAAACGGGCAGCCGTACGTGAAGAAAGTGAGAAAAACCTACACGTGAAATGTCCTTCCAGGCTTCTTCTCAACGCGATTTGTGCAGCCGAAAGTGACGCGCGAAGTCACCGTTGCCTTCTCAGATATTTAGATGCTTAGGAAAAACAGGACACAGTGTTTAAACACCACGAAACAGCGTCGCGTTGTCTACGCGCTCCGCCGTCTGCGTGGTCGTCTGCTACTGTTTCCTTGAGCAAGATGGCGGCGACGGCTTCACTTTCGGCGGCACGCTTCCACTCCAGAAAAGTAATGTATAACCTCCTTGTATGTATATATGTATATATATATATATATATGTATATATATATATATATATATATATATATATATATATATATATATATATAGGATATTTTTAAAAAGCACAAACACTTTGCGATCCTAACTGCGGGTATCGCAGACCCGATTACGGTGCACTGTGAGTACACACTGTAGAACCTTAACGATTAGTATCGTTACGCATGGGTGTAAATGCTCGCGCTGTTGCAATTTTTGGCGACAGTTGTGGTTACGTCTGGACATAACGATTGACAGCGTCAAAAAGGCAAGCTTCCCTCGGTGCAAGAAAAGAAAGCTCCGCCATCATAAGTTGCCTCGCGTCACACTTGCATGCTAAGTCTCACAGGGGCTACAATTGTCCATGGAATTAAAGATCGAAAGTTCACAAACGAAAAACATGAAAGCATCCGTGGAAATGCGCTATAAAGGCGACTCGGAACACAAAAGGGCAGAAAGCTGAGCGAGTTGGCAAGGGTTCATAATGCAAAGAACCAGCGCGAAAAAAACACGGACACAAGTGATGAGAAGTGGACAACACGAACGCCGCGATCGTGTTGTCCACTTGTATTTCCTTGTATCCGTGTTTTGCACGCCGGTTGCACTTTTTAAGCAGTTAGATGCTAACAGACGTGCAAAGTGCGAAAGCGGAGAACACCACCATTCTGACCGTGTCAGCGATGGAACTACCAGGCTGACGGCACTATTACATTTGAACACGTAGACAACCCCAAATAAAAACAAACTCTTTAACCATTACAGTGCATCACGCATTAAACGCACAAGTGAGGATAAGGGAATACGCAATGCCATTCAGAACGTGCAATTTGAAAACATACCAGCCGCAACACACAACGAACGCCGGCAAGAGGTCCGACAAACCTTTTCCTTTTTTTAACTCTCTCGTACGAGGACGCCAGCGATGGTGTAATATTTAATATAGAGACAAAAAATTTCTCAAAATAATTGTGTAATAAACTACAGCTGGTATCTAATTACGTTTTCTTAATTATAGTAACGCATTGATTGGCTATTAGGCATTGCTCAAAATACAGTGACCCGTTTTAACCGCTGCTGCGCGTCGCGTTCGTTCTCGTCCGCCCGGCACATTTCAAAACTTCAAAGATGGCGCCAACTTTGAAAGCGTGCCGACGAGGACTGAAGGGCAGCGGAAAAAGCGAAAACAACTTTGACTATCTTCGTTTCCTGAGTGAGTCTCGCAGGGGAAGTCTTCGAAGGAGACGCACTTTATCGGGACGGAAGGTAAGATGTTCCCGCTGTTCCTAATCTGAATGTATGCGGGTCATATGGCGGACAGCCCGAGAACGTTACGGCACACTATTTCGACCACCCGTGAGGGTTGCTCTATGTGCTCTTGCTTTTACGAAGTTGTACGTCTAAATGTGCATGAAAGTCTACCACACGTAACTGGTTGCTAAGATATTCGTGCTTCTGCCTGTGTTTTTCAGTGAAGTCACTTTATACGAACCACCAACCACTATCGAACTCGATTTTATTTGCTCGATCTAATAATAAAACGAGGAAAAGTCATGCGAACGACAGTATTTACTTTCGTCACCTTGTTTAGTGTTATGTTGTAGTGCCAGAGCATAGTTTTGCCCGAAAAGGGTCAAATATGTTAAACCGACCAACCCACTGCCAGGTTATTGCCATCGTTTTACCATGTTGCTTTTGCCCGTTTCTTATGCGGTTCTCACTGCGATAAAGAATGCGACCTGCCATTGCTTGGAGCATAATGCCATTGGAGTAGATTTATTTGAGAGAAGCATTGGTTTAAGAGAAGCACATGTTTCAGTGCCTCAGAGTGGTGTTGTATCGGTGAAGCATTCAATTAACTTCGAGTGAGCTACCGGCTTTGGACGTATGGGCCCGCTATGTGTAACGATAGGTAGGTCTAAATTGTTATTATCGACACGTGGACACAGTTGGACTGTAGCACAATGGAAGAACTAAAACACCTCATCCGAAGGTGAGGCGACCACGGCAACCGCGGCGAAAGGCAGTGGTACCGCACGGTCTCTTCGAAAACTCGACAGGTGGCACCACGTACATTTCTGGATGGCGAAAACATTTTTACTGACCATTAAATGAGGCATTCTTAGCTTAGCCGCGCCGATGCGATCGCAGATGCTGCGAAAAAGGCTTTACACTTCACCGAGACTGAAGAAAACAATTCATCTTCGGGAGCAATTTATTGTTTGTGTGTGTTCTTTTCTTTATCACTGATTCTCTTATTCTTATACTTGATGTAAATCGTGATAGCGTCAAAGCGCCGTTGACGAAAGGGCCATACTAGTAAAAACCATCGAACGACCAAGAAAAAAAAAAGTGTACGTACGGTGATCAAAATGAAGTTTTATGATAAAGGCAGAGATGAAAAAATGGTCCCCTTTACTTACATCCGGTGAATCGAAAATCGCCCGTTGTCAGCAGCTGCGCTACATCAGGAAGGGGCTCTGCGTCAATTCTTAACGTCGTTCATGTGTGTTCATGCGAACGGCAATAAAATTTGCTGCTGAACATCGCGGAGCATGGACGTGCTAGAAGAATGACGCCAAGTTTTGATTTTGTGGGGTTTAACGTCCCAAAACCAGCTCCGATTATGAGAGACGCCGTAGTGGAGGTCTCCGGAAATTTCGACCACCTGGGGTTCTTCAACGTGCACTGACATCGCACAGCACACGGGCCTCAACATTTCGCTTCCATCGAAATTCAGCCGCCGCGGCCGGGATATGCCGCCAAGTGGAGCAGCACGTAGCAACACGATGAACTCTGATTTTTTAACGCAAACGTGCCCGCTCATTGTTCAATGCTATTCAGTCATAGTTGATTGGGCGCTATTACTGTGTCTCACTGGCGTAGGAACATTCTTTCGGGGGGTGTTAAACGAGGGGTGTGTAGATATCATGGCTGGAAAAAGGATCTGAATGGGGTGTCAAAAATGTTTTGGGCGGTGTTTTGAAACCGAAACACTCCCCCCTGGCTACGCCTCTGCCCTGGCCACACAACTTATTGGCGGAGGTGGCCTTCACGTAATTTCCAGCGCTAACAGGACCCTGAAGTGGAACGCTACACGAGTTTGGGTTCATGAACTATTCTATGAGTACTTCTATTGTCGCTATTTGCGTTAGCTGAATTCCGCGCCAACGTTTTAAGCAACTTTGCGTCATGTGACGCCACGGATTTCAATGTACTTTTTTCGTCCATAGTGAGAAGAACAGGCGTGGAAAACACGGACACAAGGGAAGAGAAGTGGACATCAACACGAACGCCGACTATCAACTGAAGCAGAGCACAGAGGCGAAAAAGAAATACACACCACTTATCTGCGCATGTTCAGGATTGGGAGCGCCACCTGTCAAACGTTTACACGTGCCTGTCTATTCGAGACAACTGTTAAGGCATTCTATCTCTCTTCTGTTTAAGCTGGTCGATGAATGACTCACGCACACGTTTCCACTAATACTGATATGCCAGGCCTCGACCATTAAACTCGTTTCTTCATTCTTATGTCTGTACAGAATCTAGCATTCGTCTAACTCGGGCGTGCACTTACAGTCCTGACAGTGTAAAGATAGATTAGACGGCGTTCCACCTGCAGCGACCTTCTATGTTCAGTTAATCTCTGATTAATACAACGCTCTGTTTGCCCTACGTAGAAACGTCCTCAGCTAAAAGGAATCTTATAAACCACACCCATGGGACATTCGGTAAAATTATTGTTGGCTGTGCACATGTGCTTTACCTGACAGATATCTGTTCGCTTTTTTCCTTGCATCAGCTAATTTTTTCTATGCGCGGCCGCATAAATCCTACCTAACTTATCTGGAGCCGTAAACACAACGTTTGCCCCATATCTACTTCCCACTTTCTTAAGCCTGTGCGAAACTGCGTGGATATACGGAATACTCACGACTCTTTTTCTTGTTAAAGTTACTGTCTGCTACTGCAAGCGTTCCGGTCGAAATCGAGTTCTTTAGACGTTCAGCTACTGTGGCAGCAGCCAATCCAGGGTAACCTGCTTATAAAAGGCGCTCGATCTGCGCATTAAAGCTATTGTTCGATTGGTGCACGCATGATTTTGATAGGGATGACTTTAGAATCGACATGGCTATTCCGTTTTTTACTACTTTCGAATGTTTGGAGTGAAAGTTTAATCACGGCTTAGACGGGAATACTGCCAACACACGTGATTCTGCTCAAATGAGAAAGCAATATCTAGAAATTGTATTACGTTTTCCTGAGGCAGTTCTTTCGTACATATTAGACCATCTCCATTAACTTTAAATTGATCGCTTACATAGGTCACGACGGATTCGAAATCATCTTTACTTCAAAAAAATCATGTAATCATCAGCATGTCGAAATACCCTGATGATGTGGTCACCTAAGGCCTCCTTTAAGCGTCTGACAAGCTTGCTCAAGTAAAGATGACTGAGAATAGGGGCAACCTCTGAACCTATACAAATCCCCTATTTCTGCAGGAACACGCCTTCTCTATATCCAACCAACGTTGACTTTAAGTACATGAAAAGAATTTCTAGAAATGCACCCGTGAAACTCCGCACCTATGTATAAAGAGGAACAAGGGCAAGAGCCAGAACTTGTAAACGTTTGACAGGTGACGCTACCATTCCTGAGCATGCACAGATAAGTGGTGTGTCTTCTTTCTTTTTCGCCTCTGTGCTCTGCTTCAGTTGATAGTCGGCGTTAGTGATGTCCGCTTCTCTTCCCTCGTGTCCGTGTTTTGCACGCCTGTTCTTCACTACAGACCCTTGCCAACTCGCTCAGCTTTCTGTCCTTTTGTACTTGTTCGTATTTCGGCCTCATTGGCTCCACGAAATTTCCTGAGACTTGCTACGTTTAAGTCTCTAGTCCGCTGATTACAGAATGTATAGTTTATTTTTTACCAATAAAAGGTTATGTAGGCCCCAGGAGACACCATCAAAGTCTATGTTGTCACAGCGAGCCGGTGTGTTAACGCTTACCAAGCGCATTCTCGAGGCAAGAGTGGCGCTTTTGGCATTTCGTAAGGGGCAGCTTACAAATACGATCGTGGTTTCCTAATAACGCTTCGTTTTGGGACGTAAAACCCCTGAAATAAAAATTACACCATCTCCCCGAAGGGGACCATGAGGTGATGCGGAACATCGCTGGGAGTTTCAACGGTGCATTTAACGGCGGTGTTTACAGGTTTGCAGTGTTGTTGCTTCCATCACACAACGCCACCAACTTCTTTCATCGGAGAAGGAGGAGATACTACTGAAGCGAAGCGCGCGCGCGCTCTCTACCCGCTTTATTTATTGCAGCAGCTGTTGGAGAGAGGGAAAGGTGAGGAGAGTCGCGCATGCGTAGTGTGAGTGCGGACGCCGGTTGACGCGTGACATACCCGGGAGCAAGAGATGCTCCGCATCTAAAAAAAAATCAATAAAAAATACGATAAAAGTCCTTTGTCTGTAGTGTCCCTTTTACGCTGTCACGTATTTCTGTTCACGAACTGCAGCCCGTGGGTTCGCACGGCGTCCTCTTTGGAAAAATTTTCAGGGTGACATCTTGTGCCGAAACTGGCGTTTTGGTGAAAAAAAAAAAAAGTGACTGCAACAGTTCGTTGTGTTAACGCAAGTTTGATGGAGCATATCTCAATATCTCACTCAAAATTTTGTTCATGTGTATATGCCAATTGAAAACTCATCGGCTGCAATTCGTCAATTGCAACGTGTGCCGTTGCTCAAAGGGAATTAAAAGAAAAAAACGATTATTCGATACTTATTTTGATTTTTTGTGCCGGCAGTGTTTGCCAGATTTACTAAGCGAAGGAGATTGTTCACTTGCGTTAAAGACATCAGTAGGCAGCCGCGGTCGATGCGTTATGGCAACGACCGAAGTTGTACGCACCATATATAACAAATAGTCGGGTTTTATTTTGTTTTGTTTTTATTTTTTCTTACCGAAACTTACCGTGGTGCCGACAGCGCCTGAATGACGAGGAAAGTCTGATCACCTACTGGAGAATCTACTTCAGTTACATTGCATTCTTCATTGTATTTCCGCTGAATTTCGCTCGGTTGTAATAGTTTCACGCAGCAGTGCTTTTTATTTGCTTTGATTTTAAATGTGCATATGCTGTTTGATATTGTCCGGCGTTTCTCCGTGCCAACGTGGGCACGATTTTGCTACATACCATCCTGGAAGTGCAGGAAAAAAAAAAAAAAGGTCAGTCTGTGCACTGTCGTGTGTTTTTCTGCTTGCATTTGTTTTTTCTTGTCGCATTCATCTTACACATGTATCGTCACTTTGTCATGATTAGTTATTAAGCGTAGATCCTGTTTACTCTGTTGCGTAGATGATATGGTGTGTCACGTGACAAATCGGCTGTCATATATATGTGTGCCTTTGCCTTTCAATGAAATTTTAGTTGAGAGTCAGCGCCTGTGTCGGTGTCTTGCTTTCGTCCTTGTCTGCCGTTAGCGCTGTTGTTCCAGCATAATGAATCACCACCAACTAGCCCAAGTTTCTGTTCTAGTAAAGGTATCTTTTACGGAATATGAATGGTCGTTAAATCTCAGTGCTAATTAATGCACCGTTACCGCTAGGTGAGTGTGTGTAATCGTAAATTATTAAACATCTACCGCATAAAGCGTTATGTCGCCGTGCCGGCTGTCATTTTTGCACATGCAAATTTTCACGCGCGATTTCACGCCTCTCACTGTCAAAGTCAGCATACAAGGTGAAAATTGGGTTGAGTTCGTCCGAATGTTGAAAATGACCCGTATACCGATATGCTCCTGCTACTATCCAATCCACATGTATACGTATACACTTAAAGGGCAACTCCGGTGATTTTTCAGTGTCCACTGATCTCAATGAAATTTTCAGTATATATTCTCGTCGGTACTGCAATAATATATGCTAAGTCAGGCGGATGTAGGTCATTTAGATTTCCTGTAAATGAATTTTAAAATTTTTTAGCGGATTCTCACGCGGGTCACCCTGTTTTTTTGACGTCATCGCGTCCGCGCTGCCTACCCGAGCTAGCGGGCCTTCAAAAGCAAAACTGCGATAGTTCAGGGCCCAGATCGTCGCTGTCAAGATCAGAAAAGCTGGCATAACTCAATATATCGCCGGATGACCTCGCCACTGGTATTTATTTGGCGCCAGTTCCACATCTCTGGTGACGGGAAGGTTGTGACGTCACCGCACACGCTCCGCGAAGCGTCTACCCGTTTCGGTTTCGGTTTGAAGACGACTTTCAGTTGGTTGTTTAAAATTATTGGTGCGTTTCTGGGCAAACTGAACCGCCCTGGCGGCTACAGGACTACCAGTACCATTGCAAAACACTAATATCAGAACATGATGAAAAAACCGCCGGAGTTGCCCTTTAACTGGCCGGATGAGAAATGACGAATGCCGAAGTGTTCGATCCTGTTGTGGGATGCACTCACGCATGAAGAGAAAAACAACTTCGATGGTAAACGAAGTGCCAGAATTGAGGGAAACAACAACATAAACGAAGTCGCGACAATGGTATATACCAACTTGGGCTTGTTGGTTCATCGAACTGGCTTATAGCG
This sequence comes from Hyalomma asiaticum, assembly GCA_013339685.2. Lineage (NCBI taxonomy): Eukaryota > Metazoa > Arthropoda > Arachnida > Ixodida > Ixodidae > Hyalomma > Hyalomma asiaticum. The sequence goes on from CM023481.1 coordinate 337,919,282, forward strand.
TAGCGCGAAAATCGACGAGGACGCAGGATGAAGATACAGACGAACACAAGCGCTGACTTCCAACATCTAAATTTTGACCGTCCTGCAAGAATATTGACCGTCCTAGATTCTGTAACGTTCTATTCATTGCCTCGTGAATTTTTCAGAGACAGAATTAAGTGTATACATACTTAGGCGTAAAGCGAACGCACAGTAACTTCTGCTCAATAATTTACATACATTCAATAAGGATGGCTTCCGTTTATTGGCAATCGATATGCGATTCTTGATTAAATGTAAATGGGTCCGACAGGACTGTCTGGCTGCGTGCAAGATTCTAGCGGCTTAGTTCCTGCATAACAATCAGGATTTGTTATTAACGCTATGGAGCCGTGAGGGCAGTTGTTCGCAAATATGGAGTAATCAGTCACATTTTACCAAACCTTACAAGAGGCAAAGATTCACCTATCCCACCACCCCATCAACAACTCGATAGATTGCAAAACCGTCTAGTTGCGACAATTGGGTAATAATGCCACGGTATTTAGATAGGTGTGTTACCAGAGCAACGCTATAAAACACATATGCTACATGGTAATGCCAGGGACACGATGATGAGAGCGAGACCACCACTGACAGCCTCCGCGTGCGATGGAACCCGGAAGACCAACTCTGGGCAGTCCAGCGGGCCGAGGCAGTCCAGCCAAAAACTCTTGGCCGTATAACCTCGGCGGGTGCCAGCCCTGTTAAGCCCAACAACCTACCGGACGCGAATTGTTTTGAATTGAAAAAAAAAGGAAAAGAGAAAAAGAAAACGTCTTTTTCACTCACTCACACTTATGTACTTCATTTTGTTTAAAATTCCAGCGTGGCACTTATTCCGATGTCATCATCATCATCAGCCCATCTTATGTCCACTGCAGGACGAAGGCCTCTCCCGATCCTCTCCATTCTTGCCTGTCCTGCGCGAGCTGATTCCATTTGACGCCTGCGAATTCCTTGATTTCGTCCCCCCCATCTTACTCTCTGTCGTCCGCGGCTACGCTTACGCTCTCTTGGTATCCATTCCGTCGTTATATCTGTCCATCGGTCTCTAGCCTTCTTATCACGTGGCCTGCCCATGTCCATTTTTTCTTCTTAACGTCGGTTATTAAGTCGGGGACTCCCGTCTGTTCTCTGACCCACTCGGCTGTCTTTCTATCTCTTAATGTAACGCCTATCATTTTTAGTTCCATCGCCCGCTGCGTGTTTCTTAACTTCCTCTCGAGCTTCTTCGTAATTCTCCAAGTTTCTGCCCCGTATGTCAGCACTGGGAAAATGCAGTAGTTATGTAGTTTCTGCTTAAGTGATAGTGGTAGATTTCCTTTCATGAGTTGGCAATGCCTCCCGTACGCGCGCCATCCCATGTTTATTCTACGGTGGATTTCTTTTATGTGGGCGGGTTCTCCTGTCTGTAGCTGTCCTATATACAGGTATTCTTCTACGACTTCTATAATGTCTGGTTTCCGATCGTGAAGCCACGTCTTTTCGCCGTGCCACTTAGCATTATCTTTGTTTTCTGCATGTTCATCCTTAATCCTACTTTAGAGCTTTCTCGGCTTAAGTCTTCAATCATCTTTTGCAATTCGTCGCCATCATTGCTAAAGAGTACTATGTCATCTGCAAATCGTAAGTTACTTAGATATTCGCCGTTAATCCTTAGCCCTGTCTCGTCCCAGTCTAGTATTCTGAAGATTTCTTCCAAACATGCAGTAAACAGCATTGGAGAAATTGTATCTCCTTGTCTGACACCTTTCTGAATCGGGGTTTTCTTGCTTTCCTTACGCAGGAACAGGGTGGCTGTAGAATCTTTGTAGATGTTGGCTATTATGTTTACGTAGATATCGCATATTCCCTGTCGGCGTAATGCCTCTAGAACTGCTGGTATCGCTACCGAGTCAAAGGCCTTTTCGTAGTCTATGAAAGCCATATAGAGCGGTCTGTTGTATTCAGCGGATTTCTCGATTACTTAATTGATCACATGAAGATGGTCTATGGTGGAGTATCCTGTCCTGAACCCTGCTTGCTCTCTTGGTTGATTGAATTCAAGTGTGGCCCTTATTCTATTGGAGATAACCTTTGTGAAAATTTTGTAAAGTGCTGAGAGTAGACTGATCGGCCTGTAATTCAAGTCTTTAATATCTCCCTTCTTATGAAATAGAAGATTATTTGCGTTTTTCCAGCTGACTGGTACATTTGAAGGGTTAAGGCATTGTGTGTATAGTGTCGCGAGCTATAGTTAGGAAGTCTCCTCCATCTTTGATCAAGTCAGCGGTTATGCCGTCTTCTCCAGCCGCTTTTCCGCTGGACATGCCCTGAATTGCCTTTCTAACCTCTTCCGCAGTGACGCATGGAATTTCGGTGTCCTGATCGACATGTATTACCCTCATGGTGGGGAGACTCGTATTTGAGCTGTAAAGTTCAGAATAGAAGTCCTCGGCCACCTTGGCTATATCACTGAAGTTAGTAACGATGTTGCCCTGCCGATCTTTCACTGCATACATTATGTTCTTTCCCGCACAAAGCCTCCTTTTAGTTGTTTTGATGCTGACTCCTTTTTTTGACGGCTGCTTCTATTTCTTTCACGTTATGGTTACGTATGTCCCTGACTCTACTTTTACTGATGAGCTTAGACAGCTCGGCAAATTCTATCCTGTCTCTTGAGTTAGTTGTTCTCATCTGTAGGCGTTGTTTGATTAAATTTTTAGTGGACTCAGAGAGCTTATTTACATCTTGTCCCAGTGTTTTGCCCCCTGCTTTGATTGCTGCTTCGGTGATCAGCTTAGTAATGTCTTCGTTCATCTTCTCTATGTCCTCATTTTCTTCCTGTCCTAAAGCCTCATACTTGTTCTTCAGCGCAATTCTAAATTCTCTTTTCGTCCTGACGACATCGAGGTTGGCCTGCCTCCGCGTGATTAACTTTGTCCTTGTGCACTTTAGATTGAGAGTTATCTTCACCCTTTCTAGTCTGTGGTCACTAATTCTGACCTTATTAACCACTTCCGTCTCTTTTACTATACCTGGATCACTGCACATTATGAAGTCTATTTCGTTTTTCGTTTCTCCGTTGGGGTTTTTCCATGTCCACTTTCTGTTCTTACGTTTCTTAAAGAAAGTATTCATCACACGAAGGTGATTTCGTTCTGCGAATTCCACTAGCATCTCTCCTCTGCTGTTTCTATCACCTTCGCCGTAGTTCCCGACCGCCTGTTCTCCTCGTAGTTTCTTTCCTATTTTCGCATTGAAGTCCCCCATAACAGTTGTATATTGGGTGTGCACCTTGTTCATTGCCGTTTCTACATCCTCATAAAACTGTTCTACAGCCTCGTCATTGTGGCTGGTCGTTGGTGCGTAACATTGTATTAGTTTTAGTTCGTATCGCCTATTTAATTTTATCACGATACCCGCTACCCTTTCATTGACGCTATAGAATTCTTCGATGTTACCTGCCGTGTGTTTGTGTATAAGGAATCCCACGTTGTCTTCGCGCTTCTCTGGCAGTCCTCTATAGCAGAGAACATGCCCTTCATTAAGCGATAAGTATCCTTCTCCTGGTTTCCTAACCTCGCTAAGGCCAATTATATCCCAATTAATACTCCTTAAGAAGAAGAATTGCGATGTATTCATAATCTAATTTCAACTCTATAACGCTCAGTCCAAGCAATATCAAATATGAGTAAACAGAGAGCGCAGAAAAGACTCTCTGAAACTTGAAACTTAGCGCCGTGGCCAGTCGCGACAGACAGCGGCACGCAGTGCTGTGTCAGTATATTTGCCTCGACAAGCCATCCTTCAAAACTTCAGCGTACACTTCTGTCACGGCGTCTGCCGTGTCAGCGGGTCGATCGCAGTCGCCTTCGATATTCTTCTCATTCTTAGTTCGTCTACTTAAACCGATAAACGGCTTGGAAAATCGCACTACTTACGCTAAAAGCGCGTCGGCCGCACGTCGCATGTATCGCTGTCTTTGCGGATCCGTATCTCCATGGAAAAGAAAGAAAGGAAAAAAAAAAAGAAAACGGGGTGGGTGTGTTATTTTTGTCGGAACTGCACCGCGAAACAGCGCAGACCATGCATACACAGCCACGACTTCAGGAAAGCAGCTTATTCTCATTCGCGAGGCACTTTTTCTTCTTCGCACGTTTCAATTTGGAAGTTGTAAAATGCGATACAAATAGACGGTTGAAACCTGCGTGGACTACATACACTTCCCTTTCGTGACCGGGCCACGCGATGTCAAGCGTTTATCGCTCAAGGTTTCTGATTCTTTCTTTCTTTCTTTCCTCGGCTTGTCTTGCACATGTCGAATATCTCATTACAAGAACAATCTTCCGAATGTCGTGGCTGCATATATTGCGATTTTCTTTTTCGTTTTTGTTTTTTTCGCGGTTTACATTGGTGGAAACTTACAGAAGGCGGCCTGATCATATGGAAAACTCAAGAGGTGTTTGGTGGCGCTATGCTGAGCAGATTTAGAAGAACTTCGGAAATCTCGCGTAGTACGCTATACAGTGTCGGGAAACCGTCCGTTAAATCCGCGGCTCCTGGCGGTCGACGCGTTTTGTTCGCCAAGTTTCGGTGGGACTGAAGGCGGGGTTGCCGGTTCTGGCGCACGCAGAACGCACGTGCGCAGACTTCGTTCGGAGACAAGAAATACAGACATATACCATGTAACTTATAAGGTAACATAAGGATGGCTTTATGTGTAATGGAGATACTCGTCGCACCTTTTACGGCGGTTCGCCCCGCCACGGTGGTCTAGACTAGCGGTTATGGCACTCGGCTGCTGATCCGAAGGTCGCCGGATCGAATCCCGGCCGCGGCGGCTGCATTTCGATGGAGGCGACTTGTTGAGGCCCGTGTGCTGTGCGATGTCAGTGCACGTTAAAGACCCCCAGGTGGTCGAAATTTCCGGAGCCCTCCACTACGGTGTCTCTCATAATCAGAGCTGATTTTGGGACGTTAAACCCCACAAATAAGTCAATCTTTTACGGCGTTTCGCCGCACTGGTCACTCGGTTACTGGTTATGGTGTTTCGGATAGTCCCGACGGCGGCGCTGAAAAATGTTTCAATTATGCCGTTTCCCGTATGGCTAAGGTAACGTGGCAAACGTCACTCGGCGCTATTAAATGAAAATATATTGGGCCGTGATAACTCTCGCAAAGTAAGCATGTCTGATGACTGCTAACATCGTTCGTACTACCGTGCTTTGTGAAGCAACGCTTATGATTTTTTTTAATTTGTTTGTGGAGGTGATACATTTAGGAAGCCTGAAGAACGGTAGAAAGAGAGAGAGAGAAAGAGAATAGCCCGCTATGTAGTCTATGCAACCAGGTTGCAAAAAATAACTCAGTCTGAAGAGAAATCTGGCCAGGATTTCTTCTTTGATGTCGCGCGGTCGGCATAGCAAAAAAGAAGAAAACCCGCGGAAGTTTTGACATTGTATGTTGTACTTATTACTGATACTTATTACTGATACTTATTACTGATACTTATTACTGATACTTGTGCTTCCTCTGCCTAGAATGCTGGTCTGGCGGCAGAGGAAGAGGAAGCACAAGAGGCAGAGGAAGCACAAGAATTGCACGCGAACTGCTCGAGGCGTTTTTTATCAAAACGAATGGCCAGACCTGCATCAGCGAACCTTCTGTGGCTATCACTGAAAAAGAGGGCGCTTTTTTATCGGTACCTGACTATTAGGTAGTCTAGTCTTCATGTCATAGCTCAGGCGCTTGCGCAGCATGTATGTATAAAAGCTCGTGTTTGCCTCAATAAATTTTGGTTGTTAGTCCGGCGTTGCTGCGTATGCGTGTCTTCTCTCTTGTCCGTGTCCTGCAGTGCTGGCTTTTCGTCGAATTGATCATGAACCAACCAGCCCAGCTCTTCACTCTCCTTAAGATCCTCCTCCGCTGAAGACTCATCTGATACCGTAGTAGCTGTTGTCGCTTCCATGCATATAGACCACGCATTCGCGAGGGCTACCCGTTTATATTGTGACGCTCCGGGCACACCTGCAAGCATGATTCTAGACTCGCTGACATACATACACCGTGTGATGAACGTTCCGGCCGCGCAGGATACTTCACCACTGGTGTCCGGATGCGACGGTGGGGCGTCAGCCGCGTGGCGGCTGCCACCGTTGAGAGACGCGCACGACGCGGGAACACTTCCGGCCGCTGCGGGACTTGTGCCGCGCTTTCGGCCCCTGGGATTTGCATAGAATGCCGGTAAGCGCAGCTGCACGAATCTGGACGCTGAATCGAGCCGCCACGTGGGCCCCGTGAGGTTTTTTGTCCCTGTGGCCTCCCCGTTTTTCCCTTTTTTTTTTTTTTTCTCTGGGACTGTCGTTCGCGGCGGTTGAGCCGTCCCGCTGTGCATATAGCGTGAGATATTGTCTCCTGGCGGGCATATTTCAGCGAGACAAACGTACGAAAACACTGAACGCGGAGAACTTTCGTTGGCTCCCAGTTTCGGAGCTCGCGTGCCCACAAAACGATGTTAGCCGACATCGTCACTACAATGATTCTCTCTCGCTGTATTGTTGTTCGAGCCTTCTTTTTTTCTTTTCACGTATACTCCATCGTTTAATGTACCATTGTTCTGAGGGAGAAATTGGATACAAAAGGTACACTGTTTGCGTTAGCACAAAATTTTCGGTTTTCGGCACCGGCATTGTCGGTATCAATGTTACAACTACGCAGCTGTAGCCAAACCGCGACTCACTCTTGAGCCTTTTGCATTCACGTGGGTAATGCAGCATTTGGCGGAGTTTCAACCCCGTGCCGCGTTCCCGTAGTAAACGGCCGTAGGGCGCAACCCCGCCTGTCTGCGGCACTCAAATGACACGCTGATTATTTTTCTTTTTTCCACGCCGGCTGCAAGGACGCCCGAGAGCGGTTTTCAGTCGGCTGTCAATCGGACAGGAATGCCGCCGCCGCCGTCTCAAGGCGCGCAAACCTTGGACACCGCTCGGTAGCCGTTGCTTCGAGGTGCAGGGCAAATGCCTTGGAACAGCAGCGCGTCAAAAAAAAAAAAAAAAAAAAAAACCGCGAAGGGCAGAAATCGACGGGAATGATGTGACGTTGCGCGATTACGCTGTCTTGCTTATCGTTCATGCACGATCGTGTTTAGAGGTTTGGGTGCCCGCGTCGACTTTGAATCGTTTCTCGTTCTTCGCTCTTCCTGAGCCGTTACACCGAGATGAATGTGCCCAGAAATAAATTGCTTTCTTGTTTTATCTGTTCCTTGTGGTCTCCTTCGAAGTGAAAGCAACTTCACTGTGCACCATCGCTCCAAAAGTCGTTGGTGAGTTGAAGTTCTTCTAAAAAAAAAAAAAATATCACGGCATTTCGACGTTCGTGCTGCACGCCTTACCAAGTTTCATGCCGGGGCCCTTAGGTAAAGTTATAAGCGTGTAGCTTTGAGGTATAGGAGAACTGATAAATGTTTTAGCTTGTTCTGACCAAAGTTCTTTAACGCTCATCGGACTGCACTCGAAAGGTGACATATCCTACGCCTTTTAAGTTTCGCCCATGGCGATGTTCTTGCAGCCTATGCTTAACAGTTGCTCGCTACTCGATGTTAGTGCTCCGCAGAGCCCTATCATCGTGCACGTGTGCGCGCACACACGTGCACGAGTGCAGGAACACAAACTCGCGCATGCCATAATACGAAAACAAGGACAGTGAATAAAGAAAAAAAAGGTCAACCAACTTTAGCGAATGTTGTGGTTCATGGCCCTTATATATATATATATATATATATATATATATATATATATATATATATATATATATATATATATACATATATATATATATATATATATACTCTAGGCATTTTTACACAATCGGGTTGCCGGACGTATCAATAGCAAATAATCTGTCCAATAGCAGTGAGTGCTTACGAAAGAGAGCCTTTTTGGATGCGGCCTCTGGACTCATTTACTGCTACACTAGCAAACAAAAGTCATCGATACCTGGTGACACCTACCCACTCGGGATGACTGTCGGGTGGCTTTCTGTACTATACTAGATTAATTGACTTATAAATGAAAACCAAAACAATGAGAGTGGAGGTATTTAAGAAGGGGAAAAAAACAACAGCAATAAGATTAATTGTATAGGGCTCTTCACTCAATTTCTTCATAACTTACGGAGCACTCCACTACTGCGCGCCTCATAATAATAATAATCGTGGTTTTGGTGTACAAGACCGTGCATCAGTTATTATCATTACACTTTCTTCAATATGGACGCTGGAGTGGCCGATTATTGAAGCCTTTATCAAAAGCAGCACAGGGTAACTCAAGGGAGCTCCTGAGCAGGCTTTCGCAGAGCATTTTCAAAAGGCTTTCAGCATGGAGGAGCGACGATAGTCCAGTAAGAGCTCCTCAAGTGGTTCTAATTTAGCGCAAGGGAGACAAAACGGAAAGATAGCCAAACTGTATCGGTGCGCGCGTATAAATTTAAAAATCGGTCTCGACATCAGAGTCCATGGCAGTCGATGTGCGCCTACCTTAAAATGGCGCACTTTACAAAATTGCCATTTTCAAGCGACTATAGCGAGTGCCGGAATCCAGCATATTTAAGAAGCCCGGCTAGAGAGAGATAAGAGTTGTGTGGAAAGCAGAGATTAACCAGAATAACATTTGCAGTTTGCTATCCTGCATTGGGGGAGGGGTAAGGGGAGATATAAACGTTAGAAGAAAAGGATGAGAGAGAGAGAGAGAGAGGAGAGGTAAACACAAACACATAAACACGACAGAGTTACAGCCGTTCAGTGAGGTCCGTTTCTCGTAATAACTTCAGCAGCTAGTACCTTCAACGATTTCCCAGTCCGCCATTCAAAACCCGAGCAAGCTATGGAGCCTGTTATTGGGAGCGCAGAAACACAGGGCCTACGAGCGAAACCTTTTGCCAACAGTCATTGCTTGGTATATAACACCCTGTGTACAGGGTCCTTGAGGAGTTTTCAAGAGACAAGGAAATACGTAAGTCGCTGTACAGTAAGAGCATGACGAGGACACGTATATGGTTATTGTTGCGGCTGACGCGGAATGTTGTGTATTTTGCGCTAGTCATCTATGTAAAGTCTGGGAGCCGAGCAGGTAACGACCGATCCAGGGGACGTACTCCGGCTGTTTATCCACACCGTGAAGCATGTGCCCTATATAGAGCAGCTTCCCTGCAATAATGCTGCAATAGTACTTGCTACGTCCTCTGAAATGCGCCACTGCTGTCATAGCCTGCGTGACACACGAAGCCTTTACGAAATCTCCAAATATGCTGTGGTCATTGCGTATACGGTTACCATGGTGCACATTACCGCAGGAGCATATCCATCGGTGGCGGTGGTGCGCAAAGTTTCGTTTTTCCTCGCCGTGTGCCGAGGTTGAAGCTGAGGAAGGCGTCTTAATTGCCGCATCACGGGAAGACTCGCATGTGTAAACCGCAGCTGTTCAACACGAGTACCTTAAATGAGCAGGAGCACCGTAACGCGTGAACGTGCGCGTACAGCTTAGAACCGTGTAAAGTTCGTGCTTCAATTTTTTTTTCTCTTCTTTTTGAAACTATATTTTCTGGCAAGTCTCGTAAAAGGTACGAGGTCGTAAATTAAGATACTGCTTATTACTACGGTTGCCATAATTGAACTTTCTCAACTAAGACATATTTTTTTCCAGACTAGTCCTATATACGGCTGTCTCGCGAGATGTCTGCTCTTTACGTGTGTACATGAAAAAGGAAATCGGAGTTAATGGACCGAACTAGAGCTTTTGTTATAACATCTTTTTAAAAGAATAACAAAAAAAGGAGGGGGATCGGATGTTTCGGCGATAAAACTGGCCGGAGCATTCCTGACTACGTCTCCTCTCGTTGTATATATATATACACGGTGGTCCTCTGCGGTTTTATCGAGAGAGATTGACGTCGCCATCGGAGAACGCGTGCGCGGACCGGTGAAAGCGAGGGCGCGCGTTGCCGCTTGAGTGGAGAGAGCCGCCGGATGACGGCGATCGGCATGCGGCCGACCTGATTATCCCGTGGGAAGGAAGAGAAGAGAAAAAAGCGAAGAGCGGGGGAACAGGCGAAGCGGCGGCGGAGCAGCGCGCGTTGTTTGTTGGTGCGTCGCGAGCCGAGCGCGCCGCTCCGACGTTTTCGCTTCTCCGCTGACTTGGTGGCGTGTGCGCGCACGAAGTTCGCCGACAAGGGTGACGAGCATGCAGCGCTACATCTACGCCCTGGTGGACCGCGGAGTGCTCTTCTGCTACATCCCCACCGAGGTGAGCGATATAAATATAAACGCGTGGTGGTGGTCTGCATATATAGAGTGGTCGCATGCACGTGGTTTCTGAGAGCCGCCGAAATTGTTCGGGCACAGAGGAACGTTCAAGGCAAGCCGCCACTTGCGCGCAACATCAGTGTCATAACCTGGCCCCACTTATTGTAATCATTTTTTTTTTTTTGCCTGTAAACAAGTACACAAAGTTGTATATTTGGCTAGTTGGCTTGTGATTTAAGCTTAAGGGTGTCGCTATAAAAACATGGACGAGAAAAACAGGGCCGGCAATATGCTACCCTGCCCGTCTTTTCCATGTTTTTCTCTTTTTTTTTTGTAGTTCTTAGGCTTGAAATATTTCATAAACACTCGAAGCCATGTCGATGCAAGCAACTATGAGTTTTCTGGAGTAAAACGAAGACTGCGACGTCCCTTGTGACGACCGCGCGCATTCGCCGCCTCGTTCTCTCGTGGATACAGAACTTCACGTCGAACTTCTTTCGCGCACTGTCCACCAGTGCATGTCTCACTGTCGGTGTCCAGATAGCGCGTTGCCGCTTCGGCTGTGCGGCATTTGCAGGCGACATTCGTTGGGAGATGATGCACCTCCGGCCCGAGCGGTCGTTTGTATGCAAAAATGTCACAGCCGACTATTTCAGCCGGGCTTCCGACCCCGTCCTTGTTTCACCGCACGGATCCGGAGCAGCGTTCTTATTGGACCGTTATGTTGTTCGACTGAGCAGTGGGGTGCACACTTTGACATCCCCCCCCTCCCCTTGTACGGCATTACTGTACTGATGGAGGCCTCCGTACTTATCTCTTGACATCGCATCTGCCATCTGCATTGCCAAATGGCGCTGTGCTTTCTATACGCAAATAATGCTTCCGTGCGCGTTTTCTTTTCATAATCTTGGATGCCCGTCTTTATTGCCTTATGCTTTGCTTGATGCAGCGGGTCGCACGCCGAGCGAGCACCGTTATTAAGTCGTCGCTCCACGACACCACATGTATATCGTTGCTTCGAAGTCCGCGGCTTATTCTTGCAGTCATGGGTAATTGATCAGCGCTAATTATAGTGGGCACGATTCTTTGAAGGGCCATCATATTCCCTCAAAGAGCCGCTTTCGTCAGCCTTCATGTTTGGCAGCGGGTCGACCAACTTGAGCACTGACGCGAACGGCGTCGATCAAAAAGCGCTTTGACATATGAGCACCAAACGCAATCTTCTTGGAGAATGGCTTTTCCAGCTCTTGGGCTTACGTGTTTGTTTTGTTGTTTTTTTCTTCTCTTTCAAGGAAGATTTTTATTTTCAGCGCGTGGCTACTGAGTTGGATCAAACGAGTCGTGTGTGTCAAAGTTGACGAGTGCGAGCTTCGTTGACTTCGTGCGTGTTGCTTCCGAGAATAAACTTTCCAGTCGCTATAACGTTGTAAAACTCAAATACAGAGTGTGCCCAAGCGAATGCGGATTTTATTATTATTTTGCCGTCCTTATAACTTGTAAGATACTGACGCCAAAGTTGCCTATAAATTAGTTGCAATTGTTTTTTTTTTTTTTTTGCCTGTAAACAAGTACACAAAGTTGTATATTTGGCTTAGTAGAATTTGTCTTTGGGCGAGTTGGTTCATGCTTCAAACGGGAAAAAACGGAGCGCTAACAAAACACACACAAAAAGAAGGAGGCTACACACAGGACTGGAGCGCCAGTCCTGTGTGTAGCCTCCTTCTTTTTGTGTGTGTTTTGTTAGCGCTCCGTTTTTTCCCGTTTGGTGTATATTTGGCTAGTTGGCTTATGATTTAAGCTTAAGGGTGTCGCTATAAAAACATGGACGAGAAAAACAGGGCCGGCAATATGCTACCCTGCCCGTCTTTTCCATGTTTTTCTCTCTCTTTTTTTTTTTTGTAGTTCTTAGGCTTGAAATATTTCATAAACACTCGAAGCCATGTCGACGCAAGCAACTATGAGTTTTCTGGAGTAAAACGAAGACTGCGACGTCCCTTGTGACGACCGCGCGCATTCGCCGCCTCGTTCTCTCGTGCATACAGAACTTCACGTCGAACTTCTTTCGCGCACTGTCCACCAGTGCATGTCTCACTGTCGGTGTCCAGATAGCGCGTTGCCGCTTCGGCTGTGCGGCATTTGCAGGCGACATTCGTTGGGAGATGATGCACCTCCGGCCCGAGCGGTCGTTTGTATGCAAAAATGTCACAGCCGACTATTTCAGCCGGGCTTCCGACCCCGTCCTTGTTTCACCGCACGGATCCGGAGCAGCGTTCTTATTGGACCGTTATGTTGTTCGACTGAGCAGTGGGGTGCACACTTTGACATCCCCCCCCTCCCCTTGTACGGCATTACTGTACTGATGGAGGCCTCCGTACTTATCTCTTGACATCGCATCTGCCATCTGCATTGCCAAATGGCGCTGTGCTTTCTATACGCAAATAATGCTTCCGTGCGCGTTTTCTTTTCATAATCTTGGATGCCCGTCTTTATTGCCTTATGCTTTGCTTGATGCAGCGGGTCGCACGCCGAGCGAGCACCGTTATTAAGTCGTCGCTCCACGACACCACATGTATATCGTTGCTTCGAAGTCCGCGGCTTATTCTTGCAGTCATGGGTAATTGATCAGCGCTAATTATAGTGGGCACGATTCTTTGAAGGGCCATCATATTCCCTCAAAGAGCCACTTTCGTCAGCCTTCATGTTTGGCAGCGGGTCGACCAACTTGAGCACTGACGCGAACGGCGTCGATCAAAAAGCGCTTTGACATATGAGCACCAAACGCAATCTTCTTGGAGAATGGCTTTTCCAGCTCTTGGGCTTACGTGTTTGTTTTGTTGTTTTTTTCTTCTCTTTCAAGGAAGATTTTTATTTTCAGCGCGTGGCTACTGAGTTGGATCAAACGAGTCGTGTGTGTCAAAGTTGACGAGTGCGAGCTTCGTTGACTTCGTGCGTGTTGCTTCCGAGAATAAACTTTCCAGTCGCTATAACGTTGTAAAACTCAAATACAGAGTGTGCCCAAGCGAATACGGATTTTATTATTATTTTGCCGTCCTTATAACTTGTAAGATACTGACGCCAAAGTTGCCTATAAATTAGTTGCAATATCGCCGGCATGAGATATTTGACACTGAAAGTGCAAGTGATTTCCGTATGCTGCTATTGCTACGTACCCCTCCCCCAACCCAGTTTTTTTTTTTTTTCGTTGTGACGTTGTCCAACCTTTATAACGTATCATTTATGTGCGCTGAGCGTTGGATCTAATATGCTGCTTTAAACGAGGAAAGCTTCAGGCAAAGACACATGTTCCATTTTTGATGTGTTGGACTCTGGGGTGATGTTTCACCTGTTCGTTTAGCTTGACCAATTCAAGATCATTATCGCGAGTAACATTTTATTTATTTTTTTCATAGCTCTCTCTCACTCTTTTTTTAGGGGGTATAGAAATAATAGCGAACAAGTTTATCCCACTTTTCCTAGTGTGAAGCTCTGTTTTTTTTTTTTAGTAGTAGTAGTAGTAATGGTCTTTATTTCTTGCAAAAATTATACAAGAAAAAGGGGCAGAAACAAAAGGCGTACATGCGCCTGACGGAGACCTCTGTACCTATGGTTCGGAACAGATAAACATGTTTTACACAGAATAAAACATTTGACGCTGATATAATTCAAGAATAGTAGAATAACGGTATTTCTTACAAAAGCAGCAGATGACAAACTTGTCATGCTTTAGATACGCCCACCGCGGGTGTCATGCCTTATACACCCACCAAAAAGAGAAAAAGAAATACAAAGAACAGCACAGTACAGGACAACAAAAGGACTAAACAAAACAATAATTACATACTTTCCCTACTGCCAAATAACTTATTACCATTTCTTTTAATTGCTTTAGTGTATTTACTGTTGATAAGTTATTTCTTATTTTAACAAGGTTTCTTTAGCCTGCTTTTTAAAGCGTCTGTGGGCCAACACCAAACTCCAAACTATTGCTTAATTTATTCACTGATCTCATAGATTGATACTGCATTCTTTTTTTTCCATAGTTTGTCCTACGTCCTTGGTAAGCATTGTGAATTTCCTCTCTCTGGATAACAACGGTCGATTTCCTGACGTTTATACAACTCCTTCTTGTGTACATCTTGTGATAGTTTCAAATAATATATTTGGCTTGCCCTCGACATTTAATGCTTACGAAGCAGCGTTGAAGTGCGCAGACACTCGATACTGCCATGTTTTCGTAACAACGAAGTATTTTCTTTTGTAGCACAATAAGTTTGTTATAATTTCTTTTGGTTGCTGTTCCGCACACTATGCACCATAACAAAGTCTCGAATAGAACAGGGAATTATATAAATTTTCTTTAGCCACTCGGGAATAAGGGAACTAATTCTGTACAGACATCCTTTGCATTGTAGCAGCGCAAAAGACTGAGACCAAGGAACATGAAACATGCTATTGCGGACATCCTATGCCGTATGCGCAAGTTGCTTAACTAAATAATTAATATGCACATTCCACATTAAATCTTCGCTGAACCACAGGCCAAGAAATTTTTTATCTGTTACGCGCTTTATAGTGTTTCCCACAAAGCTTATTTTGATGCCATATTTCACAGGTTTATTTACTGGGCGGAATATAATATATCTTGCTTTCGAGGCATTTAATTGTACCCTGTTTTGTTTCAGCCATTTTGAAAGTGACATCATATCATTATTTACGTTTTTCTCGAGAGTTTCTAAGTGTGTCGATGTAAAAGATACGTTCATGTCTTCCGCGTACATTATGAGCTCTGGGGAGTCTGGTATGCATACAATATCGTTTACGTAGAGAAAAAAGAGTAAAGGACCCAATATGGAACCCTGCGGGACTCCTTGGGTCAGCCTAAGTTGACTTGATACAGATGTTTTTATTTGTACGAGTTGGTACCGGTTGCGTAGGTAATTTTGTAAAAGCTCAAGGGCAACCCCGCGTATGCCGTACCGTGACAGTTTCCGTAATAACATATCATAATGTATAGAATCAAAAGCTTTTTTTTTTAAATCCAAAAATAAACCAAACGCAAATTTCTTATTTTCCGTATTTTCGATTATTTTGTCTTTAATAACCGCTAATGCTTGCTCATTGGATTTATGTTTTTGGAAGCCATACTGATATGCCGTGATCATGTGATGCTTATTGAAAAAGGACGACAACCTGTCGAGAATAACGCCTTCAAAAAATCTTAGACAAAGTAGTAAGTACCGATACCGGCCTGTAGTTGGACATGTTGTTCATACAGCCACCTTTATAAATCGGAGTTACTCTTGCAATTTTCAATTGTGCAGGGAACACACCTGTTGCCAGTACCAAGTTTACTATATATATAGGCAAGAACTTCGGGTATCAATGGACATATCAACTTTAGTTATGTTGCAGTGATCTCATCTATACCTGGTGCAACGTTAATTAGCTTTAATATTATTTATTAGTTTAGCTATCTCATCACTTTCATTTCAGTCTGCATCTCGGTCACTGCACCTTGCTTCGTGATTCGGTAATTTCTATAGCTCTAAGAACGCATAGTAACAGGGTTACGCGGTGTTCGCCTATTATATATGACCGCCCCGGTGTAGACCTGAGTGCGTTAAACCGCGCACCAGTAATCTGACGGATTTGATTTTGCACTGCGCAAACGCAAGTGATGCGAGTTCCGCGCATCCGAATTGGAGAATATGTGCGCGGGCTCTGACAGCCGAAATTGTCACAGTTTAGCATCTGTCTTAACGTGTTTACGTTGTCGGAAAGGCGAACTATTGGAATCCCTCGGCGATTGATTCATTGACTGATTTCTGGGGTTTTACGTCCCGAAAACCAGCTCTGATTATGAGAGACGCCGTAGTGGAGGGCTCCGGAAACTTCGACCACCTGGGGGTTCTTTAACTTGCAGTGACATCGCACAGTAGACGGGCCCTCAACGTTTAGCCGCCGTCGAAATGCAGCCGCCGCGGACGGCCGGTGACCTTCGGATCAGCAGCCGAGTGCCATAACCACTATAGACCACTGTGGCGGGGCAATCCCTGGGCGATTCGATTAAATTTCTTGCGATTTCTCGGAAAGCGGGCTGTGCAGGAGCGTCAGAAGGGTCTTTTATTTCTATTATTTTTTATATTTTTTTCCCGTTTTTGCCGCCCCGAATAGAGGTGGGTGGTGGAGATGCGCCGCAATGCGTCCGTCGAGGAAACGGGCGAGTTCTGCTCTGAATCCTTCGACCGGCTTCTGAGTGCGCTCTTTTTGTCCCAGAACTATAAGCGCCTTATTTTGCGCCGCTTCTGTGCCGCGCGGACTCCGAGTCCGGAGAAAAGACGGCGATCTGCGTGAACGACGCGGTGACAAGCCGAATGGACTTTTGTGTGCTGTCGCAGCGCGCCAAGGCCGCTATTCGCCGCCCGTGTCACTTTCGCGTCTCGCTGACCGTGACTGTCTCTGTGCTTGAACGTGTTGGGATTTTTCTGTATATGAGTAGCTTATACGCACCTTCATCCGGCTGAGGCAGGCTGCTTTTCCGCTCTGTGCATAGTATATATACATGCCGAAGCGGCAAGATAGAGACAACCTGTTTCGGGACAAAGCTTCGTTCTTTGAATGACAACGGCAGAGAGCCATTCGGTTTGACTGCATGCTTGCACGCGCCCCTGTGTAGCAGAAGGTTGCAGCTAGCCGGCATAGATGGAGATAAGAAGAGTGCAGAAGGCAGCCCTATTTGAAGCGCGTATTACGGCCTTCCACGTCGTTTCCTCTTTTCCGTCACGCTAGCATTGAAAATTGCCTTATTACGAGTCATTACGGTGAAGGTGTCGCTCAGACTACGACGCTGTATTAACAATGTATTCTCTCTAACTTTATTGTTTCTTTTCTTTTCTTTTCTTTTCCTCGAAGTTCATGACTAGCCAATTTGAACTGTTGGCGATGAAGTGTCGACAAGGTCAACAGGATTCCCTCGTTCGGAGGTATGCATGCGTGTTCAGCTCGCAGTAGCCACAAATTCCTTTGTTCGCTTCCGGCAGCTCGAAGATGGTGGAAGAATTAGGCTCTCAAGATCGCACATACCGTACAATGTGTTGTTCACAGTGCTGCTTTGCACCCACCTGCAAGCGGGCTTGCAGCGTATTGGCTAATTCCCCAGGAGTAAGTTATACGGAGGCATTTAAGTCTCCTGACGATAGCATCGCGTGTCTGGGTGCGACGACTATGTCTACGTCCATACCATTTCGACGTCATTGTTACGTGACATTACCGCATGACGCCATGTGGTGACGTCATAAGTGATGCTACACGTAACGATACGTGGTTACGCCACCGTGACGCCGTCACATGGCGTCGTGATCTGGTAACGCGACTTTGGTACTACCCGCCGTGGACGACTCCTGCTTTTGATCCGATAGAGCACTTACTTTCCATTGGCCTGGCGCATGCGCTGATTGTCTACATTTGCTATAAACGGTCACTTGTGTGGTTTCAATAAACATCGTTGGAGTAGCGCCTGTCCTGTGTGTTTAACTGTACGGTCTACGTCTAAAGTAGTGCTGAACATTTGATGCAACAGAGCACTTACGCAGAGTTCTTTCGCATTTATTAAAATCGCAGTGCCTCTGGCCACGGTTTGTAAGCGCGCGCACGGTGGTTATACAGCAGAACCTATGGAGGGCTAAATAATCTGCTCTGCTTATATTGGGGTTTTATCCATTAAATGTAACTTGGTGTTTTCTGCAGTGCTTCTCGTACCTTTAGGAACTTAAACAAATAA
This sequence comes from Hyalomma asiaticum, assembly GCA_013339685.2. Classification (NCBI taxonomy): domain Eukaryota; kingdom Metazoa; phylum Arthropoda; class Arachnida; order Ixodida; family Ixodidae; genus Hyalomma; species Hyalomma asiaticum. The sequence continues at coordinate 337,937,362 of CM023481.1, forward strand.
AATTAAGGAAGAAAACTTGTGTCTGCGCTTTCACTGGAGCACTCACCAGGGACTCCTTTTAATTGCGACGTGCACTGAAAGTGAATCCCGGGTGGCTACTCCAACGTCGCAGTAACCAACTTTACGTTAGTTAAACAAGTCTTTGTTTCCCCACTCGACTGTGCGCTGCAGTATCGTCGTGCTTTCTGCGTCGTCGTCTCCTGACTGACGCACACGGCGATTGCTCGTGGGCGCGGATGCGTCAAGTTCGCGCGGAGGAGCGGAGTCTCATGATACGCTGACTGCGTTGTTCTTTCTATATAGCAGTCCTTTCTCCCTCCTCTCACATCGCGCGGCTTTTGTGAAACAAGTATGTGAGGGCGTGCGACGTGCCACGGGTGTCAACAGGCTGCGAGGTTCTCTTGTAGCACTGCCGCTGGTCATATAACGCGACGGTAAACTTCCACCTTTGGTGGTTCCCTCGGAGCGCCCCGTAGAGCGCCCACACCGTCTTTGCCGACGACACGCCGCCGTTTCGCGTGTCGTGGCCTTTTTATTTATGTATTTATTTTCGAACGGACGGCTGCGTAGTACCAGCGAAAAGTGTGACGTCCGTGGATACAACTTTGGTGGGCGGCTTTGGAATCGCTTTTAAGTAGTTCACTTTCGTTGTAGTGCGTGCGAACGAGACCATCCAGTTTAGGTGGGTTACTTGCTTTGTCAAGGGTGGGCATGGTACGAAATAAAATGATCATTAGAAGGAAGCCTCGTTGATGGTGAGAGCGACAATACAGACATCCGCCGCAAACTTGTGTTACTGATTTTTCTTGAAATGACGGTACAGGATAGTGTGTCCACTGACACCTAAGACGGATAGCTTTATCGCCAGCGCAGTGGTCTCCGGCTTCGTAGTGTATAGGACGTCGGCAGAGCGAACGTGTATTGGCGAACGTCACGCAGAATTGTCATCTATATTCCATGGACAGTGCTGATGGAAGCGGAAAGCCCGTAGTTGGGTCCAGGTAACTTTTTGGAGAACATCGAAAACTAGGTGACATCGTGCCGCAGGTAATATCTGAAGTCTTCGACGAATATGGTTTCGGTTTAGAAAACGGTGGAGGAATTGATCGGACGATACAGGCCGGAGGCGTCGGCGCATTGTTCGGCGTCCCGGATTTCCGGGCTGAGAACGTATCCGAAGTGCTGCGTCAGTGGTTAAAACAAAAAGACGTCGACGACATCACTGGGAATGCGCATACTGCGTGTTGTGCCCAGCGAGCTGACTAAATCATATGCTTCTTCGTGTTTTCACTGTATAATTTCATTTCTTTCCTATACGCTTTTTTCTTTCAATTACAGACGCTAGAGTGGCCGTGCAAGACCGGAGGGAAGCTAGAGCCATTACATGATTCGGGTACATAATGCAGCTGTCGCGCTCATAAAATGAACATAATAGCTGGTACGTAATGAACGGCAACGACGCAATAAGCGAAAAGTCGGAGATTTGTTACAAGCAGTCATGCCCGTGTGAATATACTTTGTTGATGAAGTTGAGAGTATGACAGAAGCCCGTCTGGCCGGGATGGCCGGGAAAAATCATCCAGGGAGAAAAATCGTGCTGCACGCCTTTATCTCGAGTCCTTGGTCATCCAAACCACACCACACACGCTTAATCGCAACGAGGGAAATCTTCCTCCGATGTACGCCAGGTGTCTTAGTCACGTGATGCGCCGCACATAAAGGGCAACAGCTGTGCCTATGTTTTTATTGTGAACAAGGTTCCGAAGCGTCAATACATTCGTTCTTTTGAATCATTTTGGTCGGTGTCCGGATCCTTTCTTTTAAAATACTTTCTTAATGGTAGCAAGGTCGCTAACAAGTCGCACATGGTGTGTTATCGTTGAACGGTGCTGAGTGCTACACGGCTGGGCAAGTGCTGCGCTCTTCGAGCTCCGTCAACGACGAAGAGAGATCGTCTAAATGGACGAAATTCGCCGCTGTGGAACCGCAGCATCCTAAGGTAGTTGCTCAAATAGAAAACGACTGATGTGCACGCATTCGACATAAAACTATGCACAGTGCGCGTCATATCCTTGCTGTCGAGTTCTGCTTCTGAGGCAGCAAGCTAACAGGAACGATCTCAGCCTGCACGACCACTACTTGAACGTCTTTCCAGCTTGTAGGCAGCTGCTCAATTGCGCAGCTAATTAATTTACCACTCGGCGTATTCCTTTGCGTCCTTTTCTCTGACCGACGCATTTATCTTTTTTTCTTGTTTTATTTTCGCCACGCGATCGCCTATTTCCTGGACACCTTCGAAGCATGCACCATTCGGAACTGCTCCCGCTTTTGCGAGGCAATGCGTCCAGCACTTTTTGCTTGCGGATTTCACTATAAGAGAAACCAAAGCGAATAACAGAACGTTGGGTTCGTGCGATCTGATCCGTTTTTGGCACGCATTGGTTCGTCTTTCCTTCCACACGTGCGCGACGTCGAGGTGCAGGGGGTTTGTTCTTATCCTACGAAATGAAAGTTTGGTAGCTTTGGTAGCTTGGTAGTCTTGGTAGATTTGCACGGTCCGAAGAAAGCGTACTTTCTCACGGCGCGTTGTTTCTCAAACGCGCACAAGTGCGTCTGCCTACAGCAATTATACCTCCCTTGACACGCCGAAGAAGTGTCAACACAGCGCAGAAGGCAGGCCCACAGAACATGCCCCCTTGCTTTCTTCTGGCCGCCACTGGTAGCGACAAGCGAACACAAAACTGGCGTCCTTCGGCGGTTACGCAATCAAGCTCGAGGCCCAACGTCGGCCGCACTCTTCACGGCGACACTGCAACACCTTTGTCCCCGAGAGGCGCGTCGTTGGCCTCTTGTGCAGAGCGACGGACGTGCGCTGCGCCCACGACCGCGGCGAGCATCACGTCACCACCCCCTGCTGGGGGCTGCGACTTCGCGCACGCGATGCGCGCACCGACACCGCGCAGGCTGCTCGTCGGCTTGCGAGGTGGCGGGTCGCGAAGGTCGCACGAGACGGCCTCCGGTGCGTCATTTCTCTCTTTCGCGGCGGGCCCCTCCGGTGAACTCCGTATCGAAGTGTCGCCGTGTGGGCGCTTCCTTTTATCCCATCTCTCTCTCTTTTGCTTCATCGTCAGTGATTACTGTATTTTCTTCTTTTTCGTGGAACGCGGTCGATAGACCAAACTGGATTACCTATAGACACGCGCCGATGCCTTTGCGCCTACCTGTACCTTCATGTATACGTACACGGCGTCGCTTTCGTAATACCCCTAAGCTGCGCACATATGTGTGCTTCTTTTTTATTTCCTTCTGCGTGTTCGTCTTTTTTCTTCTTTTTTTTCTCACACCACGATTTTTTCTTTGGCTGCATGCTAGAAGAAAAATATGTTGATCACGTTGCATGCATGAGACACAGGGACAGTTTTTCCAGTCCGATATATAATTTCAAAACAGTCTTTCTGGCTATCGGGATAAAATAAGTATACGATGAGAAAGTCACAGTGAAAAATATGTTTATTCTGACGTTTCAGCTGGGAGAACAGCCTTTCTCAAAGGTCGAGAACCGACAAAACCGACGCTCTAGTTGCCAGTGGGAACCTTTGAGAAAGACTGGTCTCCAGCCGAAACGTCAAAGTAATAAATAATATTTTATGTTTTTCACTGTGACTTTCTCATCGTGTGGACACACACACACACACACACACACACACACACACACACACACACACACACACACACACACACACACACACACACACACGCGCGCGCGCACGCACGAGATGCACAACGAGATAGGCGCCGACCTCCGGATCAGCAGCCGAGTGCGAGAGTCGCTAAAGCTCTGGCACTCGGCTGCTGATCCGAAGGTCGGCGGCTACATTGCGATGAAGGCGAAATGTTGAGGCCCGTGTACTGTGCGATGTCGGAGAACGCTAAAGAACCCCAGGTGGTCGAAGTTTCCGGAGCTGTGCACTACGGAGCCTTTCTTAACCATGGCGCGTGCTTTTGGACGTAAAGCCACAGAAATCAATCGACCCAAATCAATGCTTATAGTACCAGCGTCCGTAACAGTATTCTCTCTTTTCGAGAGCACAGTGGTCGTGCACAGAGACGTCAGCTGCGAGGAGGGAGGGGAAGGTGCAGCTCCACGAGTTCCCCCACGCTCTCACCCCACGGATAAGCTTGATCCTCGGCATCTACACCCTCCGTGCATCACGTTATTAGTCTTAATTAACTTAGCGGCTGCATGTTATTCCAGACGCGTAGTGTAATGCTACGGTGGACCTTGCACAGACTTCCAAATCTTTATCGCAACAAAAGCAGATTTATTTTGTGTACCTATAGGCTCACAATGTGCAGTTATGGTGGCTTGAGCCCCCTCCCCCAACTGACGCCGGCCGTGGCCCAGTGTTGAGAGTATAGCCGTGTGTATAACATCTATAAATAGCTCGCTCGATGAAGTGAGATATCTGCGCCTTATTTCTTCTCTCATTCACTCGACGTCCAAGTGTAAAGTGAGCGCCCCCATTCTCCGTCATCCTTGCGCTGCAGTCCGAGTATATAGCGGTGCGTATATGTGTGCGTGCACAATGAACGGCACTGCGTGCAGCGGCGGTACGCTCTCGGCCGATTTAAAATCTGATGAGCTGTCAGCGTAGGAGTCGAGGGCAACAATAACTCCGAATGCCAAGGCCGGCGCGTTCTTTTACTCTTTTTTTTTTCCCTCCCACTGGCAACTAGAGCGTCGGTATTTCGGTTCTCGACCGGCATCGCGGCTTTTGACTGGCGCGGCTTTTCGCCTCTCGAATGGGGTCCGACCGCGCTCACCATCGCGCTATGGTCGAATGAAAAAAGTAAAACGAGAAAGGGGGGAGAAAGAACAGAAAAAGAAAAGGAGGGGGGGGGGGTGTTGCGAGAAGTGCGGACGATGGGAAAGTCGAGAAGGCAAAACAGTGGCGCCCGCCTAAATTACCCAGAATAGCCACCGCCGTGCTCGCGCAAGCGGCGGCGCACCGTGACTGCGGGTCAAGGTGCCACCGCCTCCGTTTGGGCAACATGCGTGAAGGGGACTCGGGGTCGCTGCGATTTGCCGGCACTGACTGCCGAGCGCTCACGTGCGCATCATACGAGAATACTGTTCAATTGGCACGAAGTGAGACAAGCCTCATCGCACGCGGTGCGAGCACGGAATCAGAGGTCTGTCTGCTGGAAGCGAGGAACACTCGGGAGGAGAGAGACTCTTCTTCGGTCGGCCATATGGCGTTTGGTTGAAGCGTAGGGAAATAACGCCGACGGTGATCAACCGCAGGCGAGCAGCGATGCGTGGCAACCGTGGCGTATTTTCAGTCACCTTATAAGGCGTCAGCGTAAGCGCTGCAGGGTGCATCGAAAAGCAGCGTTCCCGAGCGCATCCTCCTGCCTCGAAGCACAATGCCCGCATCGCGCTTAACATCGTCTCGCATGGGCCGTGTGGTTTTCCGCCGGTCAGGATACACTCACCGACTGACCCCCTATGTGGATATCAGTGGTATACCCGCACACACGTCGTTGGGTGTGTGCGCCAAGTCAACCGTGGCGAAGTCGCGCCTTTTGCGTGGGTTCTAAATGACCCGGTAGTCTGCATAAGACGCTTCACCTGATGCGCATTTCCCTTGTGTAGACATAACCTGTTCGTGCTGTCCTTGACTGTTCACTTGCGACCGTGTGTCGCGTGTATGTCACTACAGCAAATGCTTTCTTTATTTTCTTTCTCTTTTTTAAAGACGATAGTCTTTCTTGGGATACTTCAACGCAGAAATTTTGGTCTGTCTGTCTGTCTGTCACCCGATTCAGTAGAATGGCGAAAGTTTAACCACTTCCTCAACGACCACCCATCTTGATCTGGTTTCTGCGTTCATACGCAGAAACCATTGTCAATCAAAAAGCGAATATTACGCATATCTGAGGCACAACATCAATACGTGAGTATTGGGCGGTGTATTCCTTTATTTGAGAAAATGCATAGATATGTAATTTTAAAGACCGCAGTGTTTTACGCTGCGTTGACAATGCGACGCTATGAACGAAAAAGCGGACGTTTCCTACGCTTCGGTAAAACGACACGGTGCTCTGCGTACTACGCAAGCTTCTTGCGTTTCCCGATATCATGGCCAGATGGCGTCCATATCTCACGCAGCGCTGCCTCCATTTCATCAATGCCAGCCACATGCGGCCGATTCAACATAGACGGGGCGCTGTCTGAGGCAAGGCAAAACATAAATGGCCGTTTGATGATATAGAACACACTCTACACAACGCAGGGAAAAGACCGATGAGCAGATTGCAGCGGAGAAGCGCCGGCGTGCCGATGCCCGTCGTCTCAAGCGTGCCCAGGAAACGTCAGAGCAACGAGCCCAGCGGCTAGCGAAAGATCGTGAATCGAGGTGCGCCCGGAGGCAACAGGAAACAGACGAGGTGCGCGATGCGCGAATTGTCACTGACCAAGAGGCTAAGCGAGCGTACCCGGCGGCTAAACAGAAGCCCGAAGCTCGTGCCGAACCGCAGATGAACCGGGACTCACGTAGTACGGCCGGTAGAAGACTATCGTCTTTCAACGACATTTGCAGCGAAGCACGGAGATACGCGGCCAATTTTTTTTTTTCCTTTATGGCTGTGGGAATGGGGTTGGCGGTGGTTCCATGGCATATGTACAGCCACAGTTAATACTTTCCCTGCCTTTCCCTCTCTACTATTTCCTTCCTTGAGGAGCAGTTGGTACCGCGAGCGGGGATTTATATGTCTTTTTTTTTTCTTTGCCGCTTGGTTATTTAGCTTGAAATCGAGTGGTCCAGGCTAAGAGCTCATATTCGAGCACTCAATTTCAAGCGAAAGACTCGTGTTCACTGTACTGAAGATATATTTTCTTGTCTTTTTTCTGGTGCCATGGTCCTCAAACTATTGCTCGCTACTGCACGCCGAGAAGAAAGAAGAAAAGTATCTGCATTATACAAGGTTGGACGCGTTTATTTGATGCAATCCACTTTCACATAACTTTATAAGTTGTGAATGTTTACGTGAACTCGATGAATTCGATCGGGTCGGGTCGGCTTGTCAGGCCGAAAATCGGCAGCCGGTTTCGTGTGAACGATACGTCTACTGGGCCGTGTTATAGCGTCGTGACGAGCCTCGATCAACCCGCCTGCAGGCCCGAGGGATGTGTTAACGACGTCCGAACGTAAAAATGGTCGGCTCAGAATGGGACATTTGTTATTGTGAGGCATGAAAGGATAAAGCCTCAGCCCGCACCATAAGAATATAGCAGGCGTTGCCAATTAGAAAAGAAAATGAACTGGGCAGAACCAAATGAGATTTGGAAGGAGAGGGATGTTAAGGGGAAGTAGACTCCACCACCGGTGAAACCGCAGCCAAGGGAACAGACAGGCAGCGGGATTTGTTGAACTCTTTTGTTTATTTTTACACCAGACAATCTTGTTGTTAACATATTAACCAAGTTAGTTCTCGTGCCGACGAATATGAATACCGGAACTTGACGCTCCAACTTGCAATCCCGAACGCCCGAGCTCGTGTTGTCTTCCGGAGCCTCTGCGTTGTTTCCTCTAGAAATAGGCATTTGCTGATGATTTGCTATTCTTCTTTCATTACAGTGGACTCTGTAAAAAAAAAAAAAAGTGTTCGGTTATTGCACCCCCCCCCCCCCCCCCCCCTCGGTTAGTATAAACTGAATTGAGTGTTAGCTGCTCTTATAACTACTAGTGGCAGATACGGAGAATATAGTTAACTTGAAATTCGTTTTTTCTTGTCATATTCTTTTTATTTCATTCCTTCATTTACCCCCTTCTTTTTTCTTTTCTTTTAAATATGCTTATTTTATTTTCTGATTGAGAGTGAAAGGAATCGCGAGATGCGCGTGTAACATTCTATGTCGGAATTTCAATTTTAGTTATCTTTCTTGATAAAATCAATGATGTCGCTAATTTGTAATTTTAATGTTGATAAGCCAATTCTGGATTGTGACAGATGACCTTGTCACAATCCAAAATTCTGACAGGGTCATCCGTCACAATTAAGTGTTAAGTGTTGACACGTTATGAACATTATGGATACATAGGCAGATATGTATATACTTTCACATATATGGGAATTGTCTGTCTTTTGTGTGGGTATTTATATTTCCTTTATTTTCTTTTCTTTTTTTCTCAGTTTCTTCTCTCCCTTTTTTCGTTTTTTTTTTTCTTTTCGATCATACAGCAGGACTTGTGGCTCGTCCCATTCGTGTCTTGTTCGTACAAACGAATATGACGGTACACGGCTGTTCGAGCAAAGGAAACTCGCTGCCGAGCAACGACCGCTTTTCCCAGATGACACGTATTGCGTTGTCGCTACATAAGGAAAGAATATAACATATGCACTAGTGTAGCTCACAAACGTTGCGTGCGGCAACGGCTTAAGGCTGCGGAAGGAAACAACAAACTGGCTTAAGGCGCATGGAAACGAGAGCTGTCCTCGTAATTACTTACTATACCGGATTCATTACGGTCAGAGTGGCCCCTAATGCACCGACTGCGTCGTACGGCATGTCTTAACGAGCGCGCCTCAGCGAAGCGGGGCACGCTCGTTGTCCCGAGGGGACGCATATAGGAAAGGGGTCGGCGCGTTAGCGTAATTGGAAGTCGGGCGCCCATTCGGACGGGGACGGGCCCTCGATCGCAATGGGCGCGCCGACGCCCCGTCGTCCGACATGACACGCGAACAACGACATCTCGCCTAATATGGCTGATTCTGGTGGAGATATATTCGTTGCGACCCCGGCGATATGGATGCCGAGACGCGATTGTAATGTGGGGGCCGTTTCTCCGGTGCCATGGCAGCCCTTTCCGCTTGGACGATTGTCGGCGGCCATTCACGCAACATATGGACGGCGATGATAGCCTCAGGGGGGTCATGCACCGGGACGACCAGTGCGTGCTGCATTGTCTCGCGGAATTCTCCGTGGCAATCCATCTGCATGCCGTAAGTTTCCCGCGGCAGCAGGGAATGCGGCTGGGCTACCGCGTTGCTCCCGGTGTAAGCCTCGCCGTCGAGCCTCCGTCCATCAATGAACATCGGAAACGCGCGCTCCGGATTAGCCTCTCTTACCATTTGACGCACGAAATTTTATGGCAAGAAACAGCAGCGGCAATCGAGGACAGAGTTGCCAAATTGAGGTCAGATTTAGGGCATAATACATGACACCTCTTGGGTCGTGTCAGGATACTGGACGTGCCAACGGAAAGTTGGATCGATCAGGAAGGCGTTTTCAGCGCCCACAGAGTCCACGAGCTAACCGTCCACGAGGAGCTCCGAGGACCATGTGTTTGCGATCCACGTCGTGAAGGCATGTTCGTGATAACAGTTGCGGGGCTGAACCCAAGTCCGTGGAAGTATGATTAGATAGAGATGTACGAAGCGCTTAAACATTTGTCTCCAAATTGTTGCGCAATCGCGCTGTCTTCAGTCTTCTTTTCGGCCTCCACTGGCCGCCAGCCAAGGTTCAGGCCACCCATAACACAGCGGAGAAGCGCGGTACATGGCGCTGTTGCTTCGGGCTACGGCATCGGCGCTGTGTGCACTGCATTGATCCGCTCGGTGTTGCAATGCGATGCGGCGTGCTCGTCCCTCGCGCCCGTTTCGCGGTTCGCTGCGTTCGGCGCGTCGGGCTGGCGCTGCCTCGCGCGCGCGTGTGTACTTGCGCATCAGTGTCGACCTTGTGACGGGCTCTGGCTCTGGAATCCTGTCCGTATAGTGTAGGACGAGGTTTCGTGTGTAACGCGTGCACGTTTGTGTTCGCCGAGCGCGTCATCACCAGAGTCATGAGAGTCGACTTACGACAAGCTTAATGTCCACCGCCCTGTCGCTCGCTCCAGTCATTATCGGTGGTTAATTCTTCGCTGCTGGCGGTGCTAGTCAAGCGTAAAGATGTGTGGGTCATACACGAAGGCTGATATGGTTATGACAATCGCCTACGCTTACTCGCGTAAATGTGGACGCCCTTCCCGTGTGTTCACATTTAAATAAAAAAAAGAAAATGTGGACCCGCCGGCTGACGTGTTATGGAACACTCTATGAGACACCGGTTATCACTCGTAGTACGCTACTGTATTTTAGAGAAATCTTTGCCCGACGGTATGATGCTTTCTTTCAATGATGTATACTCGCTACATAGTGTCGTTCTGGGGAATTGCGACAGAAACCTCAGTATCACTGAAAGCAAGCGCATACTTTACTGGCAGCCCCGCCACGGTGGTCTAGTGGCTAAGGTACTCGGCTGCTGATCCGAGGGTCGCGGGATCGAATCCCGGCCGCGGCGGCTGCATTTCGATGGAGGCGAAATGTTGAGGCCCGTGTGCTGGGCGATGTCAGTGCACGTTAAAGAACCCCAGGTGGTCGAAATTTCCGGAGCCCTCCACTACGGCGTCTCTCATAATCAGAACTGGTTTTGGGACGTTAAACCCCACAATACAATACAATACTTTACTGGCAGGGTTTAAAGGACAGATATGAAAGGGCCTCAGAGTTCAATTTTCTTCACAGTGTTTACCATTCTAAAACAGGCACGGATAGAGACAAATACCATGCCTTGAAAGCTCCATGAATTTCCTTTTAAAGTGACACCTTGCATAATGCATTCTTGTAGGACTACGAGGGAATGGAATGCTCTTCCGTCAAGAGTTGTATATGTAACAATACAATGAAGACATTTACCGTGCTTTGTGTGGTGCAGTGAGTGGCAACTGGTGTAGATATGTATACACCTTGTACTGTAGAGCCTTCAAAGGCGATACACAGGTACTGAATAAAAAAATAAAGTATAGTTATCCGTTAATATCACCTGTGGGACTTCTTCACGGGGCTAATAGGCGCGATGCAATTGCTGCAATCATTTCTTTATGCCGCGCGGCGTTGTAAACGGGGAAAAATGTTCGACCTTCTGCGACTTCTATATGTATACTTCGTGTTCGTTCTCATTTCTTTTCGCGGTGTGCAGAGCTTTACAAAACCGCCACGCTATAAGTATACAAAGGGTTTAAATGAGCGTATCCCGTCGTATTATGTGGAATTTCCGCGGTCCTGCGAGATAACGAACGATTGCTATCTCTTCGTATAGCACCATTCTTTATTAAACAAGTAGAGTGCAGGCGACTCCTTCACGCGGCAGTAATTGCTTTTTTCCTTATTTCGCTTCATTTTCACGAGTGCGGTTGTGTGGCTCACGACTTGGGAGGGCACATAAAAACACGCGACTGCGCTCTTGCTGCCATGCTGGACACACCATCACACAATATACACAGTTACTTAATACTGCCATCCTTGTAGAAGACTCGTGGAAAATAGACATATATGTACGTACATGGTGCACGCGTATTACATTATGACGCTATGGCGCACTTATGTGTCGTCGACGGCAGAATCGACGGAGATGAGGGGACGACATTAGAGCTTAAATTTTTATTAAACGAGTTCACTTAACGCTTTGTGTTTTTTTGCGCATCGAATGTTTGTTGTCTTCTTCTGTTCGTATACTATGATATCATACTTTAGCTTTTTTCCTTATAGTCCTCCTCCTCAACTGTGTGTACACACACAGAACACTTTCACAAGCGAGATCAATACGGGAATTTCATCTAGGAACCCGACCTTTTTCTTAATCATCCTATATAGTGAATCCCCCAATGGAGCAAAGGAACTGATAAAAGAAATACTCTTTATATATTATCTACACCATAGAAGTGTTAAGGAAATGATATTAAATCTCTCCTTGTGATTGGCAGCCAGCGCTGCTGACGGTCATAGCGGCGGGCGTGCAATACCCATTCCACTGCAGACTCAACGAAGAACACCTCAACTGGGCAATAAACACTCGCAAACGTTACGACACCAGTGTTGTTCGAGTCCAGATCCTCGCGGTATTTATTGAACTATAGAAGGACAGGGAGAAGCGAACGCCACCGCCTATAAGCCTCGACATGCTTACGTCATCGCGCAACGCGAATGACGCCTCGTGCGCTTATATAACAGAGACGACCACTACCTGCGTAACGCAGATGTATTCAAGCCTGGTTGTCGTGTGGGCATTTCGCCTCGTGAAACAGATATACGCGATGAAAATTTGCCACGAGCACCGTCGACGGTCGTTGAATGTATACGGAAGTGCAGTGGAGGTGTAGTATACTGCTGCTGACTGCCAACTGCTCCGCGACACCTACGTGGCCGCTCGTGGTTACCCGCCGCCATATCGGAAGTGGCGATATGACACCATCCCGACGACAGGCCTCCGGAGCGGAAATGCTGGCCGCACTGTGGAGAGATTCCCTAGGGAACGGCTGCCGGCCGGCCGATCGGTACAACGCAGGAAAGACGAGCACGCAGAAACGGCGCAAACCGATGCTATTCGTGACTGTTCTGTCTGGGCCGACGGGCGAAACGGCTTTGTCTTGCCTGGATCCGGCATGTGCGCAGCTGCATTTGGCAGCTGAATGCGGGAAACATGGACAGAGATCGTGAGAGCCGCGTTGGCGGCAAATTTTCCAGCACTTTCTCGGACTTGCACAGCTCCTGCTATGTAGAGGGACGCTATAGAGAGGAATGCCAAGTTATGTTCGTAAATTGCACTTATTTGCCGGAAGAACAGCGCGAGGAGAATTCTTCGGCACATTAACTCTGAACCAAGCCCTAGAAATTAATGCGCATATAATTCTTAACAAGTAACGCCCAACAAATTCTGTCCAAGAAATTTACCAATGAAACATTTGCAAGTACTAATGAAACATTTATTTATTTATTTATTTATTTATTTATTTATTTATTTATTTATTTATTTACAATATCTTCAAGGGCCCTCGTACAATTGTACATTACACAGGGAAGCATACGCACATATACGCACAACACCAACGCTCAAAATGCAGCTACCAATGCATGTTAGGTAAAAAAAAATATGACATCTAAAAAAGGTACGCAGCATTCGCCAGGCCGCGCGAGGCCAGATCACAGCGAAGCTGGCCGATAGTTTACTTGAACAGGTCAGTTCATAGTCTTGTAATATTTTGGCGGCAGTATGTGTGTGTGTATGTATGTATGTATGTATGTATGTATGTATGTATGTATGTATGTATGTATGTATGTATGTATGTATGTATGTATGTATGTATGTATGTATGTGCTTTATTTTTCCGCAAAACCATGCGATACAGAGTTGCAGGGAGTGGATGGGGGAAAAGCGGCATATAACCGCTTGACGAGCCCCGAAACCCGTACAAAACATTGTGGGGCCCTTAAGCGTGGCCTTAAGAGTTGAACGCGATATCGATGCTTGGTCCCATTGTCATCGCGCTCTCTTCCGCTTTCCATTCTCTTCAGTCGCCTAGCCGCGTATTTGTCAGGGCACCACTTGGCAGAAAGTGCGAGTTCCTTGCGTAACTGCGTAGCCTCCACCGTCGCCTTGCGCCATTTGACCTAGGTGCGCCATCAAACCTCGCCGATGAAGATGGAGCCATTATAATTCAGACTTGAGCTAGTTGGTAATGGTTCATCTGGAGGTTGGTGCAGCGCTACAGCACCTGCGCGTCTTATTTGTCCGTGTTTTGTGTAGCGCTGCACCTACCTCAAGATGAAGAAGAGTGGCTGATATATGCGGGGTGGCCGAAAAGTGTGCATGCTGCGCAAGAACTATATATACCGGCTGACTGGATGCACTTGTTGGACGCATGTGTGCGTTTGCCCGAGTTTTGAGTGTACAGGCAATCTCTCCCTGTAATGTGACTTCATTTTTCATGTCCATGTAATATAGAAAAGAAAATGCGCGGTGGCCGAGCACGTGGCGCATCGCACTCAGGAGCAAGGGGTCCCAGGTTCGATTCCGCGGTCGCCGAAGGCTTTTTCTTATTTCTTTATTTGCCTCTGCCTCGAATTTTCGCTCACGGACAACGCTCATTTTTCGCTCACAACCAACGACGCCGACACCGACATCGGAATTTCTGCGAAACGAGCTCTTTAACGCTATCGCGTTAATATACGGAAAAATGAGGGCAGAAAACCTGAAATACAGTTATTCCAGCACGTTGCATACTATATATATATATATATATATATATATATATATATATATATATATATATATTATACAACATAAAAAGAAAACTTGTCACTAAACTGCATAACGTAAATGAAGGAATGTTACTTACAACTGAAAAAAAAAATCAGGAATAGCATGAGAAGAACAGGATAAAATATCAGTGTTACCGACAATCAGGTCGTTTAGTAGACGAGGCAATCTTGAGCACAACATTTGCGATTCGTAGTTAGTATGGCATTGTGGCACCCGCCAATATTGCTTTACGTGGTCACCCAAAATCACGTAACGCAATGTCAAGTAACGCAGTGTCACGTGACATGCTTCTACCAAAAACGCTTAGCGAAATGTCACGTGAAATGCTCGCCCAAATCACGCAACGCAATGTTACGTGCCATGTCCCCCCTAAGAACAAGAGAGAGAGAGAGAGAAACGAGATATTGAGGAACCTTTCCCTGCTTCCAGTCAGGAATGTGCGAATGCTGCGGTCGCTTCAATACAGAGCAAAAACGCTAAGGATCGTGTAGTGTGCGATCCGTAGCGTTTTTTTCAATATTTTTTTTTTTGTTATTTCGTACACTATACCATTCTAACAAGAAGTTCGACAAACGGTAAACTAGTTTCCGTTTGGGTCGGTACTGCATTTATGCCGCGATGACTCCTTTAGTCAATTGGTTTGCGGAAAGTATACTGTGCGAGGAAGCGCCATCCTACGTGTGGCATTCGTTAATAAGCCGCCAGTGGGGGGGAATGATTAGAAGAAAATTTTTGAATTGCTAACGTAATGTAGTCAGGAAAACTCAAGTCACCTCATATCGACTTCTTATCAAATCAAATTTCGCTTTAGTTTACTATTGCGCTTTTCGTTCGAAAATGTTCGATGTGGATACAAACGTTATTCCCCGCAAATTTATCCGTTTAAATTATTTTGCAGGTGCCTGGCTAGTGCTTCGTCTTCGTACATTGTGTTCGTGTAACAAGTACGAGCCCACTGAAGGACTTGTCGATCCTCACCTTACGCAAGGTCATTTACACCTCGCACGATAACTGAATGTAATAACCTGTCATCATACATATAACTGAAACTACAGCTTACCATCTTGTCAAATCTCATTGAAGGGCTCTAATTAGCAAATTAGATATTACTACCTGTTGTGATATGTGCATATTAACATATTTTCTATCAGCGTGTTATGATTTTTAATGTATTACTGTATCGACCCACTGTACACATATTTCGTGCGCCTTGTTCACTTTGTTTTTTCCCACCGCGCACTCTAGTGCTTGTATAACAGTATTTACCATAAGGGCTCCCTTCAACTTCTCCGTCCATACAGGTCACGTTGTCCCGTAGTCCTCTTGCAGCTGTAGCTGCTGTCAGCTCATTCGCAAAGTACGTGTTGTGCATTGTACTTCCAAACGCAAGGCAAACTTTAGGAACTGATCTCCGTGAACGTCTGGCTGTGGTACAGGTGGTACTACATGTATAGTACATAGACCATACCGTGTCTGAGCACCCTGCGATGGCACGACGCCTGACGGGCTCTTATCTCACCATGCGTCCACACTCTGGCGTCCCGGGTGTACGTATGCGTAGAAGGAGCTCAGAGACCCTCCCCCGCTTCCCCCTTCCCTTTACACCCAGCCGCAGTTTGCCCTCATTCATACATACAAAAGTGAGTAGAGCTGTAGCGATATCGGTCGCCGGACGCGGATTCCAGGCAGTGTGACGACCGTAAATTCTCTGGGTCGCTGTCACCGCTAACGGTGCGCCTCCTGATTTCGTTTCGCCGCCGACGGAAGGTCGCATTCTTGTCGCGACTCCCGTGCAGTGGAGTGAACGTTGGCGAATGTACTGCCGCCTTCTTTTGCGCGGCGCGGCCAGAAAACGCAGTAGCCATGTGGAACTTGTTCGCTTCTTTTGTTCCTGACCATTGTGCGCCGTCAGAAGCGAAACTCCAAATTTCTGCACACACCGATAGTCTTTTTATTATTATTATTATTATTATTATTATTATTATTATTATTATTATTATTATTATTATTATTATTATTATTATTATTATTATTGCATCGCCTGGCTCATCTGGAGTATACACCAACGACACTGGCAGATAAGTGTGGAGGCTCACCAAGTTCTCCATAGATTTTTTTTGCGCGTTGAATTTTGTAGAAGATAACGCGCCAAAGCTCCCCTATAGCTTCTCCGTCAACAGTGCCTGATCAGTCGATCTATAGAAGCGCTATCGATCCTCTTGGATCGACAGCGTCGCAATATTGTATAAGAACACTGGCTATATGGGATAGCGAAGACACTGCATGCTTTTCCCCTCAGCACTGCAGCTTTACTGCGGCGCTTTGGAATAGAAGGGCAGTGCGTGCTCGTCCGTCTGTTTATCCCAGCGCGATGACGCTTCTCTTCAAAGATTAAAGAGAAATTGAACATATTTTTGTCGCCTTTCACTAGCTGCGTAATCTCTTGAGCTATGTAGTGGCGCCCGTTACAGGATGCGTATGGGTCTTTGCAACGCTTGAAAACAAAAGCCTGTTTTCAACGTACGTCCTTAAACGTCCTGGAATTATTATTCCCCTTCTAAAACACTTGAATTTTGTGATACCTCATGGAAATGGTTCCGGGATTACTTTACCCGCTATCTGGTGAACCAGCGTGAACTCGGCATCATCTCATTTTTTCAAACAACGATACATTCGAACTCTGGCGTGTTACATATAGAGACTACAAGGTAGGGTTAACATGTTGGCAATTAAATAGTACGCTGTGTTGCACAGCTGTTCTTACTGTTATCTGCATGCATCATCGCTCAATAAGTGCGTGTTGCGGTGCAGGATGTTAAAGCAAGTTCGTCATTATAGAGTGAAAATAAGGTCCCCGCTTTGCGTTTTAATACACCCACCTTGTTTATTTAGCTGGACGTAATTAACTCCTGATTCAATTACCTTGTTTGGCATCGTATGGGGAAACAATGCTCTTTTATTGAATGAATATTTTCCAATGACGAGAAAAGTGATTGCGGAACCGTTCGGAGGAACAGCACCGTAATCACTACTAAATCGAAATCCACATGCAGAGGCACAACAATGATAACGAAAGTGGCAGTGGGCATGTTTGGTACATGCGTAATACAGCTCTATATGATACGTTTGCATGAGATTCCCAAGAATAATAATAATAATAATAATAATAATAATAATAATAATAATAATAATAATAATAATAATAATAATAATAGCCTAAGTACGCTTCCCGTAACACTTTCGAAATAGTAGCGTGTTACTATACAGGGTGTTTTTTTTTAGTTGCAACAGATTTTGAAAATTAGAAAAACATAAATCGCGGGAATGTCTTGTGTACCATTGGAGTATACGGATTGGCGGCCTCTAGATGCAGAGCAATTTCCGCACTTTTATGCATAATTAACGAAATTACACTAATTAACTTTTTAATTATCAGTAATTGGTGGCTACAGCAAATGAGTACTTTGGAGCCCGTCCTCGACACTACCTATCCAAATTAATCAAATTTCCAATAGCGGAGTGCATGTCGGAGCTAAGCGAACGATTAGTTCCCCGTGGCAGGCTCCTTGAAACCCAAACTTGCCGGAAAAAGAGCGTCTGTGACGTCGATGTCGCCGCCTCCACGGATTTCGTCAGGCAAGCTGCATGTGCGGCCGAAGCGGCCGGAGCGGCGGTGACCACGGCGAGTGGCGAGTGACGAAAGCCGTGGGGGCGGCGACATCGACGTCACAGACGCACTTTTAGCCGTCCAGTTTCGATTTCACGGAGCCTGCCACGGGGAACTAATTGTTCGCGTAGCTCCGACACGCACTCCGCCATCCAAAATTTGATCGTTGGGATAGGTAGTGTCGAGGACGGGCCTCAAAGTACTCATTTGCTGTAGCCACCAATTACTGATAATTAAGAACTTAATTAGCGTAATTTCTCTAATTATACATAAAAGTGCGGAAATTGTTCTGTATCTAGAGGCCGCCAATCCGTATACTCGAATGGTGCACAAGACATTCCCGCGATTTATGTTTTTCTAATTTTAAAAATGCGTTGCTACTAAAAAAAAAAAACAAAAAAAACACCCTGTATACAAAGAATAAGTAACGCGTTACTGCTAACACTGGTTTTCACATCATCGTACCGCCACTTTGTGTGTGTGTGTGTTACGATATTTCAAACATAGAGCAACACCTCCTTTAACCGCTGTATTCTTGGCAAATGGTGCATAAGCGGCTTCATTATTTAAGCAACAAACAAGCAGATCAGACGATTCGGCTCTCCCTTCGCCTTCGATGTCAAATGCGCCTATTTCGGGACCTCTTCTAAGTCGGGGAACGCCTAGTGAATTGAAAAAGAGATTCGTCTCGTACGCAGAGCGTCCTCCGTTTTAATCGTTTGCCCGCCTTCTCTGGCTGGGTCTACGAATAGAGCGGGTCGCCTTCTTTCTCGGCACTGCCGCCGCTCTTGCATGCTTGAGCAGCCCGCCTCCTTGCCACCCTGGCGACCGCCGAGTCTCATTTTGCTGCGCCTTCTTCTCCATCGTGCTCGCGTTCGAGTGCCCTTTCGGGGCGCCTTCTTCGTTCGACTTTTGGACGCGGCGCCCTTCTCGGACAGGCCCTTTGTTCAAACTTCCTCATCTGGCCTTTCCCATTTGGTATTCGCGCTTTGCCGCGCGAGAGCGAAGGCGGGTCGTGCTCCCCGAGCTCTGGGCACCCCGTGTGAACGGCGCTGTCGACGAGGGAAGCGCGCCATCATTACGCGGAGAAAGCGGATTGCTCCACATAGCACTCGCGCGTTTGTCTTTTTACTTCTTTCTGTCTCTCCGAAGCCATTCAAATGAAAGAGAGAAGAAAACTGCACGCATATCTCTGGAGGGAAAGAAGGCGCCGAAGAAACGTCGAAGGGCTGTGCGACCAGAGGTGAACAAGGCTGGCGGTCAGACCGTCCCGCGACGCGTAGCTTGCTCCGTGGACGCCGCAGTCCGAGAATCGACGCAGCCATCAAACGCGGTCGTTTCTGACTCGCGTGCCGCAACTTGGAACAGCGGAATTTTCTATTTCGCTACGAGTGGGGCGCCGACCCTTGACCTCGGCTTAGCGCGAGCGCTTTTATGCCCGCTGTTGGGGCATTTCGGGCGAGGAGGTTACCCCAAAAGAGTTCAGTTGCCTTTGGCTGTCCTCGCGGGAGAAACCTCAGGAGGTGGCACCGATCGACCGGCCAATTGTTTCCCTCTCTCACTCGCCGGTCAACACAAACGACGGAGACCGCTTCCGCGAGTCGCGTGCATAGTGGAACCGTTGTCGTGCTTTCAGCGGCATTCCGTTCGGTTCCATTCAACCGAGGCGTTCGGCCATCCACGACCAGGGATCGAAGCCGTATACGCGATCCCCGTTCAAAGGGAAGGGGGGAGTGTATCACACGCGCCGTACATCAGACCAGCTGTGGGACGAGTCATTGCGCGGTGACGTCCTTGCGTCACGTTATCCCCTTTTGTGCTCGCAGGTCCCGAACGCGCCATCGTCTGTTATTGGCGAACGAGAGCGCCTTGTGTGGCCCTTCTAGTTGGCCCTGCAGCTGGGGGGAGGAACCATTGTTGCCTGCTGGGCGCCCGCGGCGCCGGCGATGCGTCGTTTTTACGAGCCGCGAACTGGGCGCTTTCGTCGGGGTCGCGACCCCCACTGCGAGGTTGTAAAACGCCTCCTCGGCTGCAGTCATCAGGGCGCGCGCTTCGCTTTTCCCTCATTTTTCCAATGTCGGAGGTTGGGGAGTCGACCTCCCGTCTGGTAAAGAACGTCCTAGAGCGGGGGTCGGTGGGTCGGACACCGATCGAGTTTTACGATCGCAGAAGGCCATACGTGCGCTCAGAGACGCACAATGTGCACGGCGGCACGCGCTTGCGGCTTTATGGAACTGTGACGTCACGCGATGCGCCCGCGTTGCGAACGCGCCAGCTGGCAGGTGTGGACGGCGACGCATGGCCGGTCGGCGAGTATGGTGCTCGTTGTTGGCAACGTTGGCTCAGGTTGTGACTCAGGCCACGTTTGTTCTGGGACACAGGTCCACGTACATATATACTGGTGGCGTGTCGCATCGTTTTTATGCGGTGCTGTTCACTCTCGATTTCAATGAAATAGTAGCACAAATTTCTATAGGCACAGGAAATGGTTCACCGCGATTAAGTCGAGCAGTATTTCGTTTTCTTCCTCTTTTTTTTTCCCCCCTAAAATTCCTAGCCAGGTAGGACTTTCGGTTCTTGGAAATCAGAATTACGTTCTAACCTCGTGTCAATACATACCAATACCATAAAACGTCAACCTTCCATAAGCACTGGGGTTCAAATCTCATGGAGGAAAAAAAAAAAAAAGCATCAAGGTGAAATATGGTACCGAGGTAGGTGCAAATCCATGTAGCGTCGCACGTATAGATATCGGCACACTGTTGGTCAGGATAAACCATCATTGCCCCAAGCATGGTTAAGTGACATTTGTCGGAACCCCCTTTCGAAGGGCATACCAGTAGAAATTGTCACCAGACAGCAGAGGTCGCCGAGGGTCGTATAAACCGGGCCTATAAGGCTATATCTGATCAAGTCCTTCTTACCTCGTGCTTATTTTCCATTTCCGAGACGTATCGTAGAAAAAAAAAACAACAACCTTGACTAAGGCACTGTTAACAAATGCACTATACATTGTACTTGTGTGCAGGTTCTCTGTCTCTCTGTCTCTCTCTCTCTACACGCGTGGGTGGTTTTATATGCTCATTTACTTTCCATTTCCTCCTGGACCTTGCTTTTCGCTTCACAGTAAAGGGTGATTACTTTTAACCGGTTAGCGCAGTATTTTCTGTCGGCCACACGACTTACTGCAAAGCCGTGGATGCACGTAACCGTAGAGCTTGTAGGAACCCTGAGCATTGTTACTGTGGTTCACGCCGGATTAGCGCAATAAACGAGAACACACTACAGCCCATTCCTCACTTTAAATAGACTGGCTGTATACAGTGTAAAGCCCCAAAAGTTATGCGTTACGCGTAACGCACAATTTGTGTGAATGAGTGCCCATGCGCCCACTGCTTGAAGAGTCTATTATCGTACACATTACAATGTGCGAATATACAGGCGGGAGTATAACTGATAGTATTATATCAATTAAAAGAAAGAAGTGGACATGGGCAGGGCGTGTCATGCGGAGGACAGATAACAGATGGACAGTAAGAGCAACGGAATGGATACCAAGAGAGGGAAAGCGCAACAGAGGCAGGCACAGGGTTAGATGGAGCGATGAAATTAAGAAGTTCGCGGGCATAAAGTGGAACCAACTCGCTCAGGATAGGGTGGATTGGAAAGCATTGTGAGAGGCCTTCGTCCTGCAGCGGATTTAAAATAGGCTGATTATGTTGTTGTTGATGATGATGATGTTGATGATGATGACACGGAGAAAGGTCTTCGAGTGATAACGATAGCTGTTTAGTTCTTGAAGCTGGCTCGAGGGTCACTTGAAATCGTCGGGGGCATGTCAATAAATACAAGTTGTCAAGTTCAAACGAGCAAAAAAAAAAAAAAGTTCTTTTTATACCGTATGGTGTTCTTGCGCGGAGGGTCTTGGACTAAGAATAGTCAAAGGCGGGCTCTATAAATAGGCTCGTCGCTTGTGGCGCATGATGCACGTGAGACCGATACAGTCATCGTTATACGACATTTTATGCGTCGTGTGCACGCTCTCGAGCGAAGAATACCCGCCGCAATCGCACACCGACACGCATCGGAAACTGCGCGGTGTCGGGCGTTTCCACCTCCGCGATGCTTCGACCAACGTTGCCGGTCTTGCGCATGCGCCTTGACGCCACCCGTCCAATTATACTCGTGGGCGTCTCTGTGTATAGAGTTGCAAAACTCTGGCGCCCTTATATCTGGCGTTGCGGTTATCTACGTCGCAAACGTTATAGTCCGGGGGGCTCGATTTGCGAACGGCGCGTGTGGAGTTGCATCACCGTCTCCTCGGTGGCTGCAACGTGTATTGCGCAGAATTTGGCTCGTTTCGTCATTATTACCGCATATATGATTCGACGCGACCGAAACCAGCGAAATCGCTCACTTTCTCGCGTGGCTTTAGTCACAAGGCAGTGCTTGAGACTATTGTAACGTTACGAGTAATTCGTTTCTACGGAACAAATTAAATATTTAAGCTTAATAATTCCTGATAATCGCGGGGTCATCACTGGTAAAGATGTTTCGAGGCATGTTCGACGGCGCATTCACATAAAAACTCATGAGCACGTGGACGAGTGTAATCTCTATTTATTAATTACACATGATTAAACAATTATTTGACAAATATTTGATCAATTATGTTGCTTGTAATTTATTACGTGGCAGGCTCTTGAGAAGTTAATTGATGCAGTGGGATGAACGGGAAGAATCCTATATTGCAGTAAAATAAATAAATAAATAAAATAAATATTATTGCGCTATACGTAACAGAAACCACAATGTAATCATGAGTGGGAATCAGTTTTAGTAACGAATTAGTTTTGATGACCTGGAGTTCGTTAACATGCACTTAGTAAATCTAAGTACACGGCGTTTATCCATTTCGCCGTCACAAAAATGAGGCTGATCCGAATTTGCTACCATGGATTTGCGCAAATGCAACGCCACTGATTCTACCACGGCTGCTGTCTGTAGCTATCTTTTTAAAGGGGCGAGAATTCCATACTCACAGCCTTGCTTTCCCTCAAGCCGTTTTCCTTACCGTAAGCCTGTACGCTTCTAAACATATTAATCGAACTGTTCTGCGCTCTACTTTATTGCGATTGCGACCGCCTGTAAATGAATACACGTCATGTAGTGCTTGGGCGTGGTCTGGCTTGGCGCGCCTGTGAATAAGCGGCCGACTGGCTGTTTCATTGAACTGGCGTGGCGATGCATTGTCTTCCGACGGGATCCGAGGCGAGAACCAGTATAGTTTTCGTTCAAGGACCGTACGGTGAATACGGAGCAGGCTGAAGGGGGCAGACTGAGTGACTCGTGTTCGAAAGGTATGGATAGGCATTGAACACGAAATCGTGACCAGTAAGGTGTTCCAGGTGCACTGTGTGTGCTGTAACGTTTTGAGGTTGTGAACCTTGTGCGCAGAATATAATTAATTAATTAGTTAATTAATTAATTAATTTACTTAACGTGCCCAGGAACACCTGAAAGGTCTTAGTGCTGGCAAACGGAAGGGATGTCAAATAATAAACAATAAAATCAAGACAATGAAGCGTTAATTTGGGCGAGTTGGTAGTGGTTCATATATCTGAAGTGTAACACCACAATTAGACAGCCGGACTGAAAGGCAAAGAAGCGACACACACAACAAGCGCTGACTCGCAATTGAATAGTTTATTGAGATAGTGTGGGGCTGAGATAGTGTGCAAGCATAAGCAGCAGATTAGCAGAGAGGTGGTAGAGGCCTATCATATTGTTTTAAAAAAAGAAAAGTGTATCAGCCAATTAAGCTTCAGTTGATTTGTGTGACAAGAAATTTTCTTTTCTGCAGCACGTGTTTTCTTAACTTGATCTTACGTTGACAAGACAGTAGCGACAATCTGTGTCACGTGCACTTGCGTGTTGCTTATTTTCATGTGTTATTTCCCATAAACTATTCAGTTGCGAGTCAGCGCTTGTTGTGCGTGGCGTCTCTTTGCCTTGCAGTCCGGTTGTCTAGTTGTGGTGCGCTGTTATACTTCAGTAAAAAAATCGACTATACACAAGGGAAATACAGGTAAAGAATTGCAAAAAAAAAAAAAATCGAGACAACAGGGCAAAATACTGAGTGAGAAATGCAGACAATAAGCAATAAAATCAGGTCAATCTGCAGGAGAAACATAGAGAAAAGAACTGTTAGGAACAACAACAACAACACAACAAAGGATGACAGGGCAAAATACATGAGAAATACAGACGGGCATGGGAAATGCAGTTCACACCAATGTATACAAAGTAAGCTAAAAAGGATCCGTAGAAAGGCGGCGCCGTTTTACAACAATACAAATCTGAGACGAAAACAGTGACAGGGAGTCATGAAAAAATATCAAGATAAAAAAAAAAGAAACTAAGCATCATAAAGACTTATGCTGTTGACGGTTGAGTGTCAATACAACGGAGCAGTTCAGGGCAGGTTATAATGCCGTGAAGAAGTTTAAAAAAGACATAGCAGATCAGCACGATTTCGGCGGCAGTGAAAAGATGGCAGTGACATTAGCTCAACACCGCCAGAACAAGATCCATATTCATTTCCAGCAAAGCGACGCGTATGTATGTGCTTCGGTTTTTTTTTTTTTTTTTTTTACTGGACCCGCTCGATCATGTTACTGTTGGATTTCAGAATTCCATTCCAGGATTAGAGAAGTATATTCAGGTTGAGGCAGACAAATTGAGGTGTACAATATACGGATGGATATTGGAGAGTTGAATTCTCTTGACACTCTGCAAACAGAGCCGAGAAAGCGAAGAACTTGCATAGCAGCGCGCTTAGTGTGAACAGAACAGTGTAAAGTTGTATATCAGAGAGAAAACCTAGGTTTTGATCACACGTGCCTTACACAACGCTACAGAATTAGCAGGGTAGGAAAATGATACGCCTGTAGTTTTGTTAAAGGTTAATAATCTATCTATCTATCTATCTATCTATCTATCTATCTATCTATCTATCTATCTATCTATCTATCTATCTATCTATCTATCTATCTATCTATCTATCTGTCTGTCTGTCTGTCTGTCTGTCTGTCTGTCTGTCTGTCTGTCTGTCTGTCTGTCTGTCTGTCTGTCTGTCTGTCTAAACGTGCCAAGGAACAACCGAGACGTCTTGGTGTTGGCACATGCAAGGGAATGGCGATACTATAAATTAAATCGAGAAAATATGCACAAGTACAAATAAATGTAAAAGAAAGAGAAAAACTTAAAATATCTTCACTACAGGGCCGAACCAATATTAGATCAAGAGAGGGACAAGAAGCAGATCCAGAACAACATACAGGCAAAAATAGAGGGAAAAAAATGCAAGAAAACAACACAGAAAGGTCGGGACGACAAGACAACCTATGTCAACAAGAGAAACAGAGATAGACAATGGTAAAGGCAGTTCACACCAAGGCATCATGGAACATTAAGTTCACATCAAGAAAAAAAGAACGTACAATGGGCGATATTATTTTATATCAGTGTAATAATAATAATAATAATAATAATAATAATAATAATAATAATAATAATAATGGAAAATCGACGGTATCCTGGACGTTTACCGAAGTTACATACTTTGGATTGTTGCATATTGCTTTCCTTTAAAGGTGACACGCGACATACATGGGGTCTGTGACGCCATGTATGGCGCGGGCTTGTATAACTAGTCCACGCACCACTCCCTGACTGAAGCCCTCTATCCGCGGCGCTGCACGGTGCTTGGTCAGCGGAAACGTGTGGAGGGAGGGGCCTGGACAGGGGCTTTCAGTGGGACCTTGAGACCAACTCGCCTATGCACGGGCTTTGCGCCGACCGTGCATGCGCTCTCCCCGATATATATCAGCGCAGTCGAGGAAGCGCTCTAATCTCCCGCGAGCATCTCGGAAGAAAACGCGGTTTCAGGTCGGACCGTAAAACGCCGTGAGGCATTGGCTTTGAGATACCGTGAGATGTCTAGTTGAATGGATGGAGAGAGCACTGTTCAGTGTCGCAGATATGTGCGCATATCCCCCCTTCCCCTTCTTCCACGCCTTCCTTGAACTGGTTGCCGTCATGTATATGACGCCCGTGAATCTCGCCATTGGGGACGTACTTGGTCGATTGACTGATCTTGTGGGTCCTGAAGCTTCAGCCTTTTTGCGGCACACATTATAAAGAGAAATAAGTCTGAGCCTCCTCTACGGCGGCCCTCGTAATCGTCTGTGCAGTTTCAGGACTTCAAAACCAACAATTTATTATTTTGTCACTATCCACAAGCCTGTATAACCATTTTAGAAGTTTCGTAACCTTTTAGCTTTGCTGTGCTGTATACACAATGATTTTTAATAGCCGCTTGATCGCCTCCGCCTGCCTTTTCCCAAACGATACTTGTACTGTATTAAATGCGAAGCATATTTATTCGGCTAGCGAACTTCCAGGTCATTCAAGGGCACTTAAGATTTTTAGTAACTGTAATTCACGCACTTTTCGTTACCATTGGACTGAAAATTGCTTTGGAAATGTAAAGATCCCGGCCGCGGCGGCTGCATTTCGATGGAGGCGAAATGTTGAGGCCCGTGTGCTGTGCGATGTCAGTGCACATCAAAGAACCCCAGGGGACCTCTACTATGGCGCCTCTCATAATCAGAGCTGGTTTTGGGACGTTAAACCCCACAAATCAATCAATCAATCATCAATCAATGTAAAGTGGCGAAAAACTGTTCAACATTGAATCTCGCTAGAGCCAATGTTTCGACAAGTGGACTTGTCTTTGTCAGGGTAAATCCTGATGAAGGTACGTCCACTTGTCGAAGCACTAGCTGTAGCGATATTCTATGCTCAACAGTTTTTTTTTTTTTTTTTACCGTCACTTCAAGCTATCTTCCCCTCAACTTCCCAGCTTGTTTGAAACAGCGAAGTACGATATGAAGTTGTATCAGTAAAACACAAGAATCACCGATGATTACGACGCTCCGTTAAAAAAAAAAATTAAGCGTAGCGGCTTAGGTTTTTATGATCTTGCGAAATATGAGGCAAAAGATATTAGAGAGAGAGAGATAGAGAGATAGAGAGCTGGTGGTGATGGAAATTCTGCTTGGGCGGCGGGAACGGCAGAAGTTCTCTTGGTGGCGTTACAGGCACTGCTTCGGCGGCTCGAACCTCTCGATTCTGGCGCCAGCGCCGCTGATCCACTGCTCGGGCAGCTCATTCAGCAACAGCGGCAGACGAAAAAAATCCACTGACATTTTTGTTCAGAGTGAACTGGCTGAGAGTATTTTGTGTTTTATTCTAAAGAGCGGTGGTGGTATATAGTGCGGACAGTGCGTCGTGCGGCACATCGCTTGATGCTTTTCCACAGCAGTCACCGCAGGAGTATCCCCCCGCATGCGCCGCTTAGTTTCCAATTATGGTATCGGGAGCACCGACGATCGGCGAAAGGATGATGACGACGCTCTATTCTGGCACCACGTCTTAGCCACCGCAGACAGACCTGCGCTCATACAGCCATGTTTCCTCGGTCGCGCTGCTCGCGTCCGCCGTGGTAGCTTACTTTAGCAGGGAACGTGTCGCGCTGCTGAGCTCGAGGACGCGAGTTCGAATGCCGGATATGGTGGTCACATCGCGATGGCAGCGAACGAAATACAAAGAGCAGTCGTCATCACCAAGTTCAGCCCATTTTATTTCCATCACAGGACGAAGGCCTCTCCTGACGCCCTGTATCTTTCCCTCTCCTGCGCAAGCTGATTCCTCTTGGTATCAATTCCCTCGATCTAATTGACCGTCGGTTATCTAACCTTCTTAGTACGTGACCTGTCTTTTTTCTTTCTCTCAACGTCGATTAATATATCGGCTATTCCTGTCTGTACACTGGTCCACTCTGCTGTCTTCCTATCCCTTAATGATACCGCTATCATTTTCGTTCCATCTCCCGCTGTGTGGTTTTTCACCTCCTGTGTGCTTAGATGTCAGTGCGCGTTAAAGAACCCCGGGTGGTCAAAATTAATCCGCAGGCACTGCGGCGTACCTCTTAATGTCGTCGTTTTGGCATGTACACCTCCAAAAGTAAACAGTTGGTCTCTACTCTCCTTCCTCTTCCACTTTCCTCCTCTCGCTCTCTCCGCTGCCACTGTCATTAATTATCCGCTGCGCTCCACGTGTTCGGTCTTCTTCATCGCACCGTGATTCCAATCGTTCATTCGGTTGTACCGACGACGCTAAACGCACTAACGGGCGCTTGAGAGCTGCGCTCTTAAACTTGGTCGATGAACAATTGTTCGTAGCTCCTCTACACTCTTGACTTGAAGGGCGGGGAAAAAAAATCCACGCATCTCCACGAAGTGAACCATGACGAGTGGGCGAAGCTGGGGATCGTTCTGTGTTACCGTAAATCACCCGTGAGATTGCCCACTGCTGCATGTAAATGAGTGACAACGCGCGTGTATATTTGCATACGCGTTGTCATTTATGCTCCTGGTCTTTATGAGATCCCTGCGCTCCCACGTCGTAGGTCGTGCCGAGTTCCCGATTAATTTAGTTAACGCGCACGCTGCGAATACTTATGGTTCAACTACGCACAAGAGAAGGAGCGTTTCCATATTCAACGCGCGCCGTTCGCTCTCTCTCACGACAGCAGATGACACTGTCTTGGCGCACTGCCTCCGGGATCGGCCCACACATGCACGCACACCGTCTGACTGCACTCATGACTGCCGCTGTCGAAGAAGAGAGAGAGATCGCGCGCCGGGAGGCACGCGCCGAGAGCGAGCGTGGGCGTGGCTACGACACTACAACAGCAGACAAGCCTCGACCCTAAGGAGCTTCACCCGTAAATTTATCCAGCTCGAAAGTTCGCCCCCCCCCCCCCCCTTCCCCACCTTCCCCCGTAGCTAGAGGCAACAAGAGCACGGGCACATGTATCGAAATGTTCCAGTGTCAGTCGTGGCTCAACACGATTCTAATTATTTTAAGTTTATTAACTGCGATTAAATTTTTATAAATAATTGGCCTCCTAGTGGTTTGCATCGATCGCAGTATGTGATACTTCATTTCGCCGCCATTTCCCATACTTTGTTCGAGGCAGAAGGGTACTGGTTTGATCTAGTTGGTATGCCAGTTTATGATAAAGGTAATCTTCGTGCCACTTATGAAACAAATACTACGAAACGGCAGGCGCAAGCGCAAGTGCTTTTTCTTTCACTAGTCCTCGAGGACTAGGAAGAAAACAAGAGGTTATTTGCGCTTCGCGCTCATTTGTAATGAAAGTTATAATCAGTCATTATCATAGTTTAAAAGGACAATAAAGTGAAACAGTCAATCGTTCTATGCTGATAGATTGTTCTTTAAGAACTCTATTGGCATTGCTTTCGCAATCATGGGTTTAATATTAGCAGAGAAAATGCAGGTCAGACTTTCACTTCCTTTCTTTTTAAATTTCGCGCCGAAACCTGCGCACAATGCAACTTTGACCTTCGTTATCTCTTCTAATAATTAACCTATGATGGCGGAGTAAATGGCAGTAGTATTTTTTAAAGAACGATCTCTCACTATAAATAGATTCACTGTTTCACTTTAGTGTCGCTTTAAACGCGTGACGTGCAGAGAAAACGTGGTCATGAGAAACGTGGCCGCGCACCCCTCTGCTTATGACGTAAGCATGACCCCGGCCAATGACATTCAGTGAAAAGCGAACAAAACCGCCCGCGTTCGCAAACAACGATCTCCGATCTCGCCTCCGGATGCACGGACACATAGCCACTTCTAAAATATAATCTGTCGGCTGCAAGGCGCTGGTCTTTGAAGTTGGCTCCTCCCCACGACGTTGTGTACTGTGGGAGAGCCAGCTTTAGGGCTTTCTTGGGTGACTGGAGGTTCGATGTGACTCTCGAAAGCGCATCAAGAACCGCTTGTACAGCATGGTGGTGTTTAAATAATGACCTAGAGAATCCAGCACAAATATTGAAGAAAAAATAACCTTATAATGTCCATTACAATATCAAACATTTAAGATGTGTAAACGAAGTCAAATGTAAATTTTTCGAGAAGTTGGTATGGCGGTGGCAACAACACTTTCCATGACGGCGACAACAGTAGCAAGCTTATGTAGGTTATTTGATACACAAAATGCCGTCAACCATTGCATGTGACGCCAACGTAGCAGCGTGTTAATCAGGATGGATGATTGTACATGATGGAAGGATGGATGGGTGTTAGGTGCATCCTCTTTGAATCGATGTGACGCATTGTGGCACGAATTTATTTATTAGTCCTTTCTATTTTTTGTAGTAGCTACCAGCAAGTTGTGATTTCTGACTTTCTCCCTCCTCGCAGTTGTCATCGTTACTGTAAAATATTTTCATTTTGTGTGTTCCATTGTTTCCGCCACCAGTTTTCCAAACTTCTCTCATTGGCCTACTTTGGATTCATTCATGTTCCCAAAACTGTCTTTGAAACCTAATATCTCGGAAAGATTGAGTTGTTCCTTGATTATTGGAAGACTCTTTGACATTCGATGAGAATATGCTCCACGTTTCCTGCACCTTTCCTACATAGTAAATCCGAATCGTCTTCGTTAAAAAAAATTATTTCTATAACTTCGAATTTTCAGACACACTGATCTGGCCTTAATGTTTCAAGACAATTAAAGGAAACTTTCCCTGGAATTGTAATAAGGCTTTTATCTTGCTATTTAACTTTTTGCTGTCTGATATAACTCCATTGCTCGTTTCTTCTCCATTGCTTCTTCACTGCATCAATGAATGGGAAGCGTACATTTAGGCACCTAAAAGAAGGTCTTAGACGCACAAAGCAAGCGCATTGAAGCCGTGTTTTGGGGTGCGATAGTGGCCGGAATAAGGAATATAAGTTGTACGGCCCTTTTGCATGTAGCCGATTTTTCTTGGTAGAAAAACCGAAGTAGCTGTGGTGCCTTGAGGAGGCAGCAAATGCGTTTTGAAAGCCATCGGAGTGCTTTTCTCGGCAGGAGAGACAGCTTTTTTTTTTTTCTTCTGGTCGAATATTGGAAACATTGCGCGGTTTAGTGATGTCGCAATAAAGATATAATGCATGTCTAGTAAGCCACAGCTTGCTGCTTGCAATCTCGAATAAGATTCAATGAGTAGGAAAAACGAATATATCAGGAAGGAAGCTATAAATTTGCCTAATGGACTGAAGCAAACAATTTGAGCTGATATACCGGAACCAGGATTCCGAACTCATAGGCTCCCTGTAAGGCGAGACACGCTCATTTAAGGGATGGAAGCTACTGTACGGAATTGATCTCATTCATGCACTCACTCAGGAGCTGGTGCTTCTGCGCAACTGTTATCAGCTCGCAAACAATATTCCACGCGCAGTATAAGCTCCGACACGATGGGACCTTGGCGTCCTGTCGATAGCCATGCTGCTTCGTGTGAAACTACCTCAATGACTGTCAAATTTCGTAATGAATATCTCGGAAGAAAAGCGCTGCAGGAGAATAAAATGAATCTACACTGTCATGTACGGCTGTCTTAAGTTTTCATGTACAAGGTTTCATTTTTGAAGGCATTAGTGATATCTGAAGAGGGGGGTTTCCGACGAAAAAATGAAAATTTTTCGGATAAGTTAACTGTCAGGGCTTTATAAATTAAAATAAATAAACAAATAATAGATAATTAGTGAAACTTAGTTAATCAACTAATAGGTTGCATAATTGCAGCTGTTATAGACACCCGCCGCACCTGACACCACACTTTGTAGAAATTTTCTTTTTATTTCTCGAGTATATATATATATATATATATATATATATATATATATATATATATATATATATATATATATATATATGCGGCGATCTATTTGTAGTAACGCCTAATAGAAACACATCCCACAGTAGAGATAATAAAGAAAAAAAAAAACAAAGAAGCTTCTGTTAATTATACGTTGTAGAACCAGTCCATTTGTTTGCGAAAATCGTCTTCGGCAAGGCGCATAAACCGCCTGTGACAAGCAGATTTCTCGTAGGTATAATTTGGCGTTCTTATTAAAATTACTCCTTTTAACTTTGGTGACCCTGTAGAAGCTTTTCGCGGCCAGTAGGTCCGGCTCACCTGTCTGCCGTTAATCTGCCTCGATTATTCGTGACGTGTCGACTAATCAGATTGCAGCATCGGTGACGACGCGCGAAATGCAGTCCCCCATACACTGTATGCACTGACGGACACTCAATTTCGCATTGCGCCACGAAGAGCCTTGCTCCAAGTTCGAACGCGTCGTCAAACTTCTTGATTTCCTGACCACGTTCCAATTCGCAAATTATGCGCCGGGGTTCGAGTACGACAATCGGTAATTATGCCGCGCTCGGCCTAGATATGTTACCTCGAGCCGCCGCCGCCGCCTATTGATTAAATAGCAGGAAGCGGAGGTAACAGCCGCCATTCATTTGTGCGTTTATTATAAGCGAGCACGCATGTAGGCCACGTTAAGGCGCGGTGGCTCTTTCGAACGGTTAAGAGCTTGGGTCTGAAAGTGAGTGAAATAAAAATATATATATGGAAGAAGCTGGGAGTGTACTTCACCTTGCGCCATTAATGCAAGGGGCAGCCGCGAAGGCGTTGACGCAACGGCGTGTATATTCTGAACCACGTTCTGAACTAAAGGGTGCAGGGCTGTTACAGGACCAGCTATAAGTTATTGGTCAGTTGACTAACTATTACTTCGTTCTCAATACGGATCTGGTTTGGTTGACGCTCAGTGTATATACCTTTCGCGGCACTGCGCGGTTCCGGCGCTCGGCGACGCACTCAATCAGTGGCAGTAGGCCGCGTCCGCGCGATACGCAGAAGACCACGCTTGTCGCTCCTTCTAAGCAGTTGTTGCACTGCAGGTCCCAAGGATGGTCCGCGTTGGCTTCTCGCGAAGGTATTAGCGCAGCCGACGCCCGCGTGTATCCTCCGCGAAGGCCGCGGCACCGCGTTCGACTTGCGATCAGGGTACATAGATGTTGTCGCGCTCGGTTATGTGTAAAAGGGGAACGAACTTACGGGGACGCGACCACAGAACGCCTAAGAAGCCATCCGTAGTGGCTTCTTGTAAGACTCATCCACTTACCGGAAACGCCGTATACGCTATACAGAACAGACGCATAGGAAGGGAGAGAGAAAGAGAGAGAAAGCGTACAGGAACCGTCGATGATGACTGTAAATGTAGGTTAGCAGGAAATAAATAAGTAAATAATGATCAAATGAAAGAAAGAAAATCTATTAGCATTTTTAAAAGAAGTGGTGCGCTTGACGGCATATATACATATTGGTAGCGTTGGTTGTTTCACTGCGTAGTTCCATGTGTAGAACCATAGTCTCAATACCTAAACGGTACTGAGGGACTATGGTAGAACGAAGCCGTTGTAACCTGTGTTTATATAGCGGTAGCATATAGGTAGACAGCAGGCACGTATGCGTATGAAAAAGATTTGACATTTGGCATTCCGCAAAGAATGCGGCCCACGGGGACTCGTTGTACATGTTTCTTGTGGCGGCGCGTTTGTATCGGCTTGAAAAGTGAGTCCGGACCTCTGACAACTAACAAGTATAACGTGCGCAACAGGAAAAAAGAACAAAAAAATAATCCCACAATACTGTGCTTAAACTAAATGGGCGGTAAGCGATAGCTACGCCTCTTTTCCGTCGAAAATATAATCGGCCAGTGGTGTATAGCTATCGCTTGTATAGGTTTGGTTTAAGCGTGGTTTCCTTCGCTTTTCTCCGGCTTCGGCTTGCAGTTTTTTCACCGTCGATGTGTGCTGCTCCAAGCAGTGTTCTCATCGGCGTAGTTTCGTGTTCTGGAGTGTAATGGCATGCAGTAATCAGCAAGTCATTGTTATTTATCAGGACGCGATTGAACAGCTATGCGCCATATTGCTTAATGCACAGAAACCCGCAATGAACGGTGCTGAGTACCGCAGTGTGGGTTTAGTTCTTGACATAAAAGCACGTTACTTTTACCAGAGCAGTGATGTTTGCCAGTTGGACACGTTCGAGCAGTTTAAAACATCAGGATCATTGATGATGATGATTATTAGTACATGTTTGGCTCTACATGCAGGGACATGTGCGTGCATTTCTATAATCCGGGTCGGAGAGTGTTACGCTGTCGCTCCAGAAAAAATACACATAAGCTGTAAAAAGAAAGAAAGAAAGAAAGAAAGAAAGAGAAAGAAGGAAAGAAAACGAGGGCAATCAACTAACAGCTTGGTTGTCATCACAAATCATCGTTATTCTTTCTATCTCTCCTCCCATAAGGAAGGGCGGAGCATAAAGCCATCAAGCGTTTACTTCGCTTGTCGACCTACAGGAGAAAGCAATGCGCCACGTAATGTAGAGCACCGTGCTAGCAATGTACCTGCCCTTTCGCGACCTGTGCATTCGATGCTGTCACTGTGGGATGGTCCAAGGTGCATATGGCCAATTTTCGATAAACTCATCGGGTGGCCGTCTACATAAGCGTTGACGAAGCCACACTTCAACCATCTGGCAAATTGGGAAGAAATTGCTGCTTCAGTGGAGAGTTTACGAAATGAGGGCTCACATCAAAATGCGTGCGGGTGCGGTATGTGAAAGACTGTTTCACTTTTGTGGTAACTGCTACGAGGTGCTGTTCTCTGAACCATGAAATGGAATCGGAATGTGTGTCACTATTACCATGTTTACAGATTCGCATACGGATACAAAATGAATTATCCGAGCGATATTTACGAACAGAAAACTGGAAAAGCTCCTGGTAAGAGCTTTTCAACGCACGTCTTCTCAAAGCGCTATCAGTCATCAAACTTCTCCGATAGCCTGATAAGAGTATTCCAAAGCAGCGTAATTTAGCGATCCGAGTCTCCGTGTTTTTCAAATGTGATACGAACCTGCACTTTAAATGATTTTTACGCCATTAGTGGTGTTCCGTTGTCCTCTGGGTAACATACTTACCTTAACGACTATAAAAAGAAACATCACAGGCGACAGCCACCGCTAGCTACATATACCATCGGAGAAGTCCAGGTGAAAATTGTAATCGTTCTGACCGCGTGCAC
Source organism: Hyalomma asiaticum (assembly GCA_013339685.2). NCBI lineage: Eukaryota > Metazoa > Arthropoda > Arachnida > Ixodida > Ixodidae > Hyalomma > Hyalomma asiaticum. The sequence continues at coordinate 337,972,255 of CM023481.1, forward strand.
TTGATGCGCGCAGAAACATATGGCTCGGGAATTTGGCAACGACAGCTGTGAAAGCTTACTTATCGCGCTTTTCGTGCCCTCTAGCAGTTACGCCTATCATAATTTTTACTTTGCCTATGTGATCCCGCAAACGTGTTGAAAAATATAGTTCTGACTTTAGCTGTTTGACGAGATCCCCGTCGCGCTAGAATGCCCGTCTGGGAATGATCGTGCAGTCCGACTTATTCTTTTTGGAGTTCAGTCGCAGAGCGGCGGTCATTGAGGTGCGAAACTGGACTTATCGGTACAGTTTCATTGAGCAAAAAGGGAACCTGCAGTATCGTTTTTATATGGGCCTTTACGTGTGAGGCGCGACATGTTTCAGTAACTGTCTGCCCCTGCAGCTAAAGCCATTGTCGAAGCTGGCTTCACCATATTAAGAGTCCTTGTGAGGGGAAGCATCACTTCGCTCACAAGGGGACGGCCGGCAAAGACTGTACGAGCAAGTACAGTCAACAGCAAAAGCTTGCGGGATCCGAAACTTCGTAATAACGTATAATGCCGCTTAGCCTCGAAACATAGCCTCGAATTAAATGTTACATCCTGTACATCGCAAGAACATCTACCAACTGAAACTTTTAACTCGAGGCTATCTTCCTTGGCTAAGCGGTAATATACGTTTTTCCGAAGTTTCGGATCCCGCAAACTTTTACTGTTGACTGTACATATGTTAGCTCTCTTTTTCATGCAAAAAGAAAGTGCTAAAGGATTTTAAGACCGTTTTCTGTTATAATGCCGAAAAAAAAAAAACAAGGAAAAACGCTGAGTGTTGCGCAGTGAAGCCAACTTTCTCCTACATTTATGTAATTTTTCTTTTTCACTGCATCCTCCGATGGAAAGAACTAATGGTTTGCAAAAGAAAGTTCTTGCGTTTAAAGGGCTAATTACAAAGAGCACTTAAATTGATTATTTGAGAACTTTCAAAAATAATTTGTGACGTAAAGGGAAAAGCAAGAGTGGTCTTGTGTAAGTGGACGTGGCACTGTAAGCAGGCGTCGTAAGTAAGTAAACTCATTCGCCGGGGTCGACCTTAGGCCTCCTCAGTTGGCTTGACGCTCAAACAAATGCGTTTTCAGTTTTTTCGAGCGCATTCGTCAGAATCGCTTTGCCCATACACGCAGACAAATGCCAACGAGACGGGATAGGCAGAGAAGTCCTTCTTATACAATGCATGCTGAACGGGACACTGTCGAGAAGTTGTATCGTGTAGGTGTCAATGGGTTCGGGGAAAGTGGAGAGACCCCGAGAACGTTGGGTGTATGGACACCAATCTCGGGTACATAAAATACGATATGAAGTTGTCAAGTAGAATTCTATCGGAGGAGGCTGTCGGAGGCATCGAAAGGGCACCCTGCGTCTTGGCGAATGAGGTTCCGGAAGGCCGTCTGCTACCCGCGGGAGAGGCTATGATGCGGTGTACACTTTTATTTCTTCGTCAGCTTACTTACATGCATGCTGGCTGTTTTCTCTGTGTCATGAATTTGGCCTCCCGTCATTGTACAAGTGTAGTTGCAGTATAGACTGTTGAACGCAACACCTCATCATCGTGACTGCTGTCTAATATCATAGCAGTGTTTCATCCGAAGCAGACGGCCTCTTCAAGCATCCTCGGCTTCGTCGCGTGTGCGTGCGAACGGTGCTGACGTGCGCAGCTTCTCGTCGCGTCGAGCTTGCGTCTTCCGCATTGGACATCGACGACGCATTCATCACGTGACCGCGTCAGGGTTACATAATGTCGGTTTACGTTGTCGAGAACGACGCGGCCCTGGAAGTACGACAAAATGAGGCGCAGCGCAAACTTGCGGCGCTGTGATTCGTCGGATTACTACGCTCTTCCCCTGTGGCGACGAACAAGTAAGCTCAACTCGCAGCGCCTGTTCGGCACCGTTTCGGCGTTGCGTTCTGAATGCCTTTAAGCGTGCAACTCGGAAGGGTGGCAGCGTAAGCTCTTGTTTGTATGGCATAGTCTGCATGGTAAGAGTGAGAGTGCAAAAGGAGACTGGATAGAATGAAACACGAACAAACACTTGTTCTATAATCCGAATTATTTGGAGTACGTGCTACAGTGGTCCTCGCGAACTTCGATGGGCGTCGTATGTGTGTGTGCGTGTTTTTGCGAAGCCACCGCGAGCTTATTGTATGCTCCTTATTTGCATTCTTGATCTTGAGCGGTGGCTTACCTTCATGGGTCACTGCTCGACGCTGTCGCTGTTCTGTACGCATTTCTTTCTTTCTTTCTTTCTTTCTTTCTTTCTTTCTTTCTTTCTTTCTTTCTTTCTTTCTTTCTTTCTTTCTTTCTTTCTTTCTTTCTTTCTTTCTGTCCAACTTAGTGGCAGTTCCTTCACGCCTGTAAATTGTGGCTCTCACAGATCTAGCTGCTGTTCCATCTAGTTGTGTTCTATGCTGTTCCATCTAGTTGAGGCTCACTGTGTGACACCTGTATTAAGAGGGCTCAGTTCAGCGTGAAAATTTAAAATAAAAAAAAATGCTTTCCGCGCTCGATGAATTTAATAACTGTGTCACGCTTATTGATACGCACGCCCAGACAGTTCATTTTCCGCTCCCGTTGCTCCTTAGCAGAGCTGTCGTAGCCGATATCGAAATTACGGCGGGGATCTCTGATTTGTAGGAAACGGCCGTTTTCCGCGCGGAAGGAGCTCTTCCCGGGTGGCACAGTGCCGAGAAAGAAGACGAGTCGCGGAGATACGCTTTTATCGCCTCCCTCCCGTCTCTTCACTTTCCTCGGCCACTTACATCTCTTCATTCAGCCTTCGTAACTGTAGTCGTAACATTCTATTTTTCTTTCTTCTACTCAATCTCGTCGACGAATATCGCGTCCGGTACGTGTCTCACAATATGTATGTATACTTGTTCGCTTCTCGAATGTCGCCTCACCGCAGCCGAGGTCACGATCAGACTGCGCGTGGGATACGGGGCTGCGTTATCCTCGGCCACACGCGTCGGGCGCAAAGCTCTCGAATAGTGCCGCTGTGCGCTTCTCTTTTTTTTTTTTTTTTTTCTGTTCCTTCTATTTTTTTTTCTCTCTCGTAATGAGCGCCCGGAGAAGCTGTTTCCGTCTGCGCCCAGGCGGCGTGCGTTGCGTAAAAAGAACTGAGCTGGGGAGGCTCCCTGTAATCGAGGCGAGTCGATCTTTTTTTTTTTTTTTTCGCCCTGCAAGTAACGACCCGTCGCCGGGGGCTGTCGACAGGCTTGCCCGCCATTTTGGCGCGGCGAAGACGGCGCCAAGTGCGAGGGCTGCACCGTATGCGCGATCGTGTCAGTAATGCTGCACTGCGCACTTATGAAGTGGAGGCGAAGAGGGGGGGAATACAGCCCATTGCGTCGCGAATGCCAGTGTGAAGTGTGAAAAACGAAGCACTGCAGGATTCTAAGGGGCCCTCTATAGGCTTCTTACTGCCTTCGGTTTTCTTTTTCTTTCTTTCTTTTTTTATTTTTAATGATGAACCCTTACCGATCACCTCAGCCTTTCTGTCGTTCCAGCCTGCGATATACGGCACTGTGAGCGCCCTATAGGCAGGCGGGACGTAATAGTGTGCACGGTGGACCGTCGAGGCCAAGTTGCTCGAGTAGTACAGAATGTACGTACATAGACTGTGTCGCCGTTATGTAACGCCGGCATCTGTATATCATTCGAGAGCCAAAACTCCTCCGAACAACGTATACGCGTTCCCTCGGCTACAGTAGCAGCAATTAGAATGTTTCCAATCAGCCAGTTCCCTTTGCAGGAGTCGTTGTCGTTATCCTGCGTAGGTGAATTTCTTTTTACTCGCACACTTGATGGGCCCGTTTTCCTTAAACGTGCCATAGTCACGGTGTAAGATATAAACACTTTAGGTGAGAGCACTTGGGCGACGCGATCGACCAGATAAAGCAGCAACGTTCAGCACCGGTTCGCCCACTGATTCCAGCGCCTGCCTGTTGGAGGCAGGACGAAACTTCGAGCACCTCTATATTGCAACCCGTATTTCGCGGGAAACCCGAACTTAGTGACACACGCTCGCGTGCATGAATACTGAGCGCGTCTGACCAACGTTGGGACGTGCGCGAAACAGGCGCTTTCATTCTCCGCCGCTGACCTACTTTCGGCGCTTCTGATTTGCCGCAAAGCGCCGGAGTGAAATTCTTTCTCGGTTTCCGAGTTTCATCTCAACGCCGATAGGTATGCGCTGCCGTCACTGGGCTTGGGCGCGCGTTTTTGCTACTTTATTTGCATGGCCAATCGCGCCTTGCAAGTAAGCGGCGAAGTGGCCGCACTTAAGGAGTATGTGTTTTTTTTTTAGTTGCAACACATTTTGAAAATTAGAAAAACATAAATCGCGGGAATGTCTTGTGTACCACTCGAGTGTACGGATTGGCGACCTCTAGATACAGAACAATTTCCGCACTTGTATGCATAATTAGCGAAATTACGCTATTTAACTATTTAATTATCAGTAATTGGTGGCTACAACAAATGAGTACTTTGGAGCCCGTCCTCGACACTACCTATCCCAATTAATCAAATTTCGAATAGCGGAGTGCATGTCGGAGCTACGCGAACAATTAGGCTCCTTGAAACCCAAACTTGCCGGAAAATGAGCGTCTGTGACGTCGATGTCGCCGCCTCCACGGATTTCGTCACACGTCTGCGGCGCCCGACGCCACAGATAACAAGAAGATAACGCAAGCTGCATGCGCGGCCGAAGCGGTCGGAGCGGCGGTGACCACGGGCGAGTGGCGAGTGACGAAAGCCGTGGGGGCGGTGACATCGACGTCACAGACGCTCTTTTAGCCGTCCAGTTTCGATTTCACGGAGCCTGCCAAGGGGAACTAATTGTTCGCGTAGCTCCGACATGCACTCCGCTATTCAAAATTTAATCGTTGGGATAGGTAGTGTCGAGGACGGGCTCCAAAGTACTCGTTTGTTGTAGCCACCAATTACTGATAATTAAAAAGTTAATTAGCGTAATTTCGCTAATTATGCATACAAGTGCTGAAATTGTTCTGTATCTAGAGGTCGCCAATCCGTATACTCGAATGGTACACAAGACATTCCCGCGACTTATGTTCTTCTAATTTTCAAAATGTGTTGCAACTAAAAAAAAAAAAAAAGACACCCTGTATATCTTACACCGTGGCTATAGGCCCGTGAATGCTCGATGAGCAGAAAGTCAGCGAGTGCTCTTTCGCTCTAATTGTTTCTCTTTCCTTGTCAGTAAATGCGTAGTGATCCGATTAACTGTTTGGTACGCGTAAATTAGAGAGGAAGCAACGACAGGCAAGGCGCATACAAAGATTTCCATTCTAAGCTCGAAGAAGGCCGGTCTCGTGGCCGAAACGTCGAAATAAATGTTCTGTTTTGCAACGTGATCCTTTGATTATAGAATTGACCTGCCGCCAAGGATTTAACTTCGAAGTGTGTATATATATATATATATATATATATATATATATATATATATATATATATATATATATATATATATATATATATATATATAAATGGCTAGTGCGTACTACTACGCACTAGCCGATGACCCCATATCAGGCACCGGGACGGTGCCTCTTTCGCCTGGGGTAGTGTTACGGAGAAGCAAGGAAGACCTTGCAGCGTTGACGACTAAGACAACGACGAAGCAACAACACTGCTGGCTTCGCGGCACCTGTACATTTTGTAAATACGTGTGCACAGTGTACCTAATTTTCTGCAACCGTAACTATATATGTTAGTATTCTCCTCCACCTACATACATAGTGTTACATTATCATCCTCGTTCTAGTTCACTTTCACGCGAGCCTGTAATATAGTGCACACACCTTGTCGAGCCTCTAACATATACCGTCCACGTGACGAGGACATCCGTTTTTGTATTTCACCTTCGGTGGAAAAAAAGCAAAGGCGTGGCCTTGAAACTGCGGAGACGTGTTTTCTTTTTTTTTTTTTTCTATCCATCTTTTCGACCACACTTCCTTGTATTACTCAACATTCTCGTGAGGTTTCTCGCGCCGTCAATGTCGCGCGCGGTAATCTAAATACACCTTTCGAGAAACTTTATTATTCACTTCACGATGCCTACATTGGTTGTAATCTAAAGGTATAGGGCCCCATAACTCTCGTATAGGACTTGTGAAGGAGGCCCTTGTGGTAAATGCCGTTATACAATACTAAATCGCGAGAAAAAAAAAAAGACAGAGTGAACTGAGTGTGTAAAGGTAAGTGTAAGAACCAGTCTCATTAAACAAGTGAGCCGAGCATAAAAGAACGAAGGTTAGTTTTGTAATTGACAAAATGATTGTGGTGTTGTTAGATGACGTCGGGTAACCAGGAATCGGGGCGCCCTATGGCCTATCAACAAAGTACCTTATATATACGTACGCGCACAAATACAGTTGCACATGCGTTACGTTGTTGCAAGCGACAAGGCAATAAATATCTCCTCAGCTCTGTTATTGTGCATCTTGGATGCGTGCGTGCACGTCTGTGAAACGATCGATGGCTGTTTTAGGCCGAGCGAACCGTCAGCACTATGAACGGAAAAAAAGTTTTCTAAATTACGGAAGTCGAAATTGGAGGGTGCCGATGCTCAGGCCTGTATCCGAGGGCGTTTCGAATGCTCGCCGCGGCGGCCGCATTTGGATGGAGGTGGTCAGAATTAATCTGGAGTCCCTCACTACGGCGTGCGTCATAATCATATCATGGTTTTTGTACGTCAAAGCACGGCACTTATTACTGGAGCGCACGTTCCACTTTTCTGCATGTAGGGTGCTAGAAATGTCGGTTCTGTTTAACGGAAGGTGCGTCTGGTGTGTTACTTTTGGGCGAATTGTCTGGTGTGTTACGTTTTGTCTGGTGTCTGGTGTGTTACGAATTGTCTGGCGTGTTACGTTACGTCTGGTGTGTTACATTTGGGCAAGGTGCGTTACGTTTGGGCGAATTTGTAAAACGGGACGAGTTGCCAGAACAGACAACCTAATGTAACCCCGCAATTCATCGCATATGGCTTGGAAAAGCTTTAAAACTTCTCAGCTATGACTCATACACCCTAAAACATATATTTAAAATATTGTATGATCAACCATGTCCAATTACACGTGACTAACCGCCCTTCAAAAATGTGATCTATATAGGTAACGCAAGACGACTACGGATAATATTGATACTGATGAGCAGGCGCGTACGCATTCAAATGCAAGCCTAGATTATGAATGACTGGTTTTAACAGGGCGCTTGCTAGGGCCACTCATTCACAGTGTTCGCGCATACTCATTTTGTGCCACTGTTATGTTTAGCGGGCTGGTGGCGCGCTTTTCAAGAAACGTTACATTTTATTTTTTTTAGTTTCGCGACTGCCATTGGGTGCTTTCCTTATTCTTGCAAAATCGCTGCCTGCAGAGCGTAAAGGGACTCTGCATATATAGCTAGATACCTTGGTCCACCGAGAAGTCCTGCCGCAGAAATCGGCGATATTTAATACAGTCCCTGAGTAGCTGCCTCCATATTATAAGCCGGCTCCTTCGTGGTTGCCTTGGCGTCCTCGCATAAAACGAGCACCGCACAAGTGGTAGAAAAGAAATGATGTGCTTGTGTTGCGAACGTTCAGTGCTGTGTGACCGAACTGTAGAAATTTCTGTAGAGGCGTATCAGTTGTGTAACATTCAAACTGCCGCGCTGGTAGCCATTTTTGATCGGCGCGCCATTCCTCCAGATGTGCCGTTCGCTCAACATCGGTCACGAAAACGTTCTGTTTGGGTGATCCTGAGCTGCGCAGCTACTTGTGAAAATGCGCTACTGGCTGGCTGGATAGTCACGCGTGCAATGAAAGTGTGTAGTTTGAAGGGTTGAGAACGGTGCTGATATGCACCAAGTCAACCAGTAGCGGAGCGCCATTTAGCTGTGAATATCTACAGAGAAGATAATGGTCTTTTAATCAAGTTCAGTTCAATTAAAGAGAATGTCATTGTGTTGTGAAAAAAAAATGCTCTAGTTCAGAATGCGTGATCATCCTTTCTTTTATCATCCATCCTTCACGGTTGCATTCGGCCGATCTCGGCGGTATAACGTGATCGGCCTGCCTCCTTGGCCACTGGCGAAGGGCGACAACGAATCGCGTTGGAAGGGAATCGTTACGTTATCTCTGCCAAATTTTTTAATCACCGTGGGAACAGCGCAAGATGACCTCATAAGGCGCGTCTTTCGCTTTTTAGATCTTTTTCTGCTTTCAGGGAACGCGTTTCCATGTCTTCCGCAATCTTATCGAGCCGTGTTAACGCTCATCTCTATTGTGCCCTCATGCACACGTCGCCCGCATGGACGCGTTATCTGGTGGACTCAAGGACGTACGGGTAGGCACCATGCGTGGCATGCACCCGAACACGTGCGTGTCCCTCTCGGCGGCTGTCGACTTGTGTGGACCACCCGGGGTGGAAGAAGGTTACCCTCACAGATGCTTGCCGCTGGCGGTCGGCTCGGCGACATGTTTGCCTCTCATCATTTCGAGGAGGGGGAGGCCTGCGCCGCTTTTGTCTGATCGTTGTTTGCCCGAGGCTTTTCTGGCCTGCCGTTTCGGCCTGGTTCCCCCCTCTGGGTTCGACACTTCAAGCATCTGTTTTTCCTTATTTATTTATTTTTTTAAACCTCAGTACTGCCATTGTCAGCGCATAGAGCAATGGCGGCCCGAAAATGTGTCCAAAGAACGTAGTACAGAAGCCCTTTGCGACACGTAATAAAGATAAGCGAGGTGCAGGTGCAGAGGGGAGACCTAATGTAATAAAGGGAATACCAAGGGAGCACTTGCACTTGCAACCTCCCCCCTTTCCCCCTATGCGCAAGCCACACCAGCACTTGCAGGGCCACTCTACCCCACCATGTGCATATATATATATATATATATATATATATATATATATATATATATATATATATATATATATATAGAGAGAGAGAGAGAGAGAGAGAGAGAGAGAGAGAGAGAGAGAGAGAGAGAGAGAGAGAGCCTCGGAATTCGCAACAAAATGGGGAAGTGTTTATTCAACATTTCAGCCACCCTTTCCCTTCGTTAGCTCTGGAAATGCATTACAAGTCTACATTCCAACTATAGCCCAGCTAACCGCTTTAAGTAAATTTACGAAGACAGGAACATGACAACTGCCTTGTCCTTGTCCGTGTATATGGTTTGTATGATGGACGCGCACAGCTCTTGTACTGCGCTTGTGTGCCAGTTATCGAGGATCCCTGTGCTGTCTCAAGATTGCCGCTTCGGTGTCAACCCTCAGCGGGTTCACATGTCCAAAATATCCCAGCCATCGCCCTCCCTTCGGTTCGCCAGATTGCCGCGTATACTTTCAACAGCTTCCGCGAAGACCCATCTTCGCCGACAAGCCATTGTTCGAACAGGCGTTCTCTTTCCTTCTTTCTTTCTTTCTTTCTTTCTTTCTTTCTTGAGTTACTTTTCTGAAGCTACGCTTATTTACCGAGCTGCCAATCGATACCGCGCCGTGAATTCTTTCTAGGGCGCGCCGGCTGTTTCGTAATGCAGTGCGCGTAGGCTGCCGGAATGTTTGCTGCGCGCTTTACATTGGCGGTGTTTTGAGGCGGGGGGATTGCTGTCGGTTGAACCGCGCGTCAATCACGGTGGCCATGCCACATCCGCGCGCGACGTAATGAGTTCTCGACATTCCCGAAGAATGTCCTAGATCGAGTTGATATACACATGCAGGCGTATCAAGAAGAAATCATATCTAGAAGTGATTCGGTCGATATTGCGAGATTTTTTTTTTTTTTTACTGGTGGACATTTTGTTCGCCGAGTTCGAATTGATATGGTAATGTTGATATGAAGTCGCTAGAAATGAAAACAATAAAAAAGCGAAAATCCTGGAGCCGAATTAACATAAGCTTTTGCTAGTTTTATTTACTGATGACTGATAGCCTTCACTCGTAATGTTCTGTGTTGCATTTTCTAAGCGTAGCTATTTTATATAAAAAGGAAAATGAAGGTACGGCCGAAACTACGGTCGGCTATCTCAATATGAAACATTAAAACTCTATTACTATACGTGCGTAACAAAATTGATACGTGCGTGCTAACAAAGCAAGCAATTGAGCAAGCAATTGCTAATCGCTAACATTCACAGAAACGCGCGCGCGCGCGCGCATTTCAATCAGCGCCATATAGCAGTACAGTGAATAGCGGTTTTCCATTTTGGGACGCCGGAATTAACGAAGGCTTCCAATCGTATGTGCTCGTTGCCATTGCTCAACAGCCTTCGCCAATGATACGTACAGCTTCAGTAGTTGTGAAAATTTATTTCGCGAACAATTATTGCGTGCGACGTTTTTGTGAACACGGCCCTTGGTGAGTAAACGCAAAATGCATGACTCCTCCTTATATGTAAGGCCTTGGCGTAGCAATGCTGTTGCGCCACATGTAACGATACTAACGAAGGCGCTTTTTTATAGTCTACTTCCGGTACACTTTCGTGAACATGCTAGCGTTGTGCGTGTTTGTGCGCGCATCATTTTTATTATAAGATGTCAGCTCGTGACCGACGTCGCGTGATTCAGGTTAAGCGGAAAGTATAGCGTCGCTGTACATACAAGGCAAATTAAGTTCGGCGGTGGTAATTACCGTTGTTATCTATCGCGAGATGCTGGCATTGTTCTGAAGGTGCTTTCCGGGAGTTCACCGGGTGGCCGGCGCAGTTGCGCCACGCGAAGCGTCTCAGCGTTTGAAGTTCGGCGGCGCGTGTCCTGTCTGGGAAGGAGGCTGAAAAGCTGGCTCTGCGTCTCCGTGGTGAGAGAAAGGATGTTGCTGGAGGCTCTCTTTTCAGTCGCGTGGCACGAGATTAAAAAAGAAATAATAATAAAGAAGCGAAACTATCCCCGAAGAAAAGAAAAAAAAAACTAGACGTACGTCTAATGAAAATGGCTTCGCCGGCACTTCGCGCTTAATTCGATTAGTCGTCGTGGAGATTGCGATCTTTCTCGCTTTCTGTTCTTTTCGCTCGCCGACCGCTTGCGCTGCGGACACGCGGAAGTACGGGCGCTTCGCCGACCGTTTGCGGCCGTGCTGTGGTGCCGGCAGCAGTTCTGACAACGGGTCACCACCGCTCGCCTGCCTGTCAGCATCTCCTCCTCGCCCCCTCCCCTCACATCGCATGTAAACGCGGAGCAATTGACATGCATACGTTGTTTCAACGTCCACTTGTCACACTGCGAACAAACTGTCGTCAGCCGCTCGCCGCTGAGGTCGACGTCGCTGCTGGTTTGATTTCCATCCGCGCACGACGGCCGCATACCGATCGGCGTATATCGGAATGCAACGCCAACGCTCCTGCCCCGCTCTGAGGCGGCTTGTTGTGGTCTCAAAATTAATACGGAGGGCCTCTACTCGGTCGGTCTTGGAACACACAGTTTAATTAGTTAATTAACGAATGAGACAGCCTGAAATTTACACCTGTTTATCTTTTGGCCTTCTTATAATGACAGCGCCCCGCCACGGTGGTATAGTGGCTATGGCACTCGGCTGCTGATCCGAGGGTCGCGGGATCGAATTCCGGCCGCGGCGGCTGCATTTCGATGGAGGCGAAATGTTGAGGCCCGTGTACTGTGCGATGTCAGTGCACGTTAAAGAACCCCAGGTGGTCGAAATTTCCGGAGCCCTCCACTACGGCGTCTCTCATAATCATAGTTGGTTTTGTGACGTAAAACCCCACGAATCAATCTTGTAATGATAGAACTTGTAAAATGAGAGTGCCCGGCGGTGCCATATGCGAGGCGCGCAAACCGGAGAGATGTAATATGCAAGGAGAAAGCACGGAATCCAAGTGTTCGCGCCTTAAAAGGTGTCGTACGCTGATCGAATTTCTCATTGCCGAATCTGTGTCAGTGCACTTTTATGCCATCGTTCGTGCGAACTTTAAGTATCATCATTGTTTACCGTCGGTTACGTAAGCTTTGCGTCGTATATCTGTTTCTGTTTCTATTGTTCAAGAAGCTGTTTACGGCCGCTTAGAATCTTTCGAAGCTTGCTCGCTGCATCTGATACTGGCCCTGGTGCGCTATCTTCGCTCCTTGTGACCCATTCTTAGCTGTAAAAGACTACTTTGAACTACGTTGTGATGGAAGCTAGCGTGACACTAACACTTAAGGATGGAACAGCGTATACACTGTCGGCATGTTTTCCATGTCTGTTAGGGTCGCGCTACTTTCATCACGTGAAGGCATATCAAATCGCCCTAGTGTTTACGCTTCTATAGTTCCAACTATACTGCTGTTTCCATGAAAATTGTCTGCGTTTTACTGCTGTATTGAGGAAGCATAGTGAACATGAGTTCTTGTTCGACGCTATCCTTAATAAAATATTATGTATTGTTCTTGTATACGTAAATATACAACACTGCACTAGCATTGCCATTCTGTCTTTGTTAAAGGTTGTCGTATATAAAACGCCTTTTTTTCTTTTCTTAACATTAACATTATTATTTTTTTTTTTAAGTCGCAGGGTCTACTTCTTGTGCCTGATCACTCGAATAAACAGGCACTATACGCTTGCACAACAAATTGTGACGCATGTTTGACCAATCGAGAAAATTTCGCTAATCAGCTGTTTAGCAAAGTAGTTCAGTGGATATATTGCAGTTTATTTTTCAGCCAGTGGGCTCACAACGCACATCCATTTTGGAGCGGATTTCGGCACCAGGTGGCAGAAAAGTACTGTGAAAGATGCGGCATAAATGCACTGTTATTGCTCCTATATTGTTAAAAGGAAAAAGAAAATGCCTTTTTAGTTATGAAAGCTGGAAATTGACTGTTAGTTTGCTGCAGACTTTGGGAGCCCGTATTCAAAATTCTCTCGCCGTCTACAGTTTGTGACTCAATTGCGATTATGTGCCGTAAAGTAATTAGTCGAAAAGCCTTTTATAGCAAAAAAAATAATTTTCTGTCGCAAATAATTTCGGTTTCTATCGTAGTCCAGGTTGCAGGCGATGTGTGTGTGTGTGTGTGTGTGTGTGTGTGTGTGTGTGTGTGTGTGTGTGTGTGTGTGTGTGTGTGTGTGTGAAGTAATGATCTTCCTTTGGACATGACGTCGACGATGCCACTTTATTGTTTCACGACTGTCATGCAGGGAAGGTTTGGGCCAAAAGGTTAAAAGCCCGCTGAGCGCTGTCATCTGTTCGCTGGTTTGTTTCCTTGCGAGAGCCTATCTTTCTTGCCTCTGTGCCTTTCGAGCGATTTGCATTTCCTCACTGTGCCGTCTCATTTCCTGCGTAACATGATCGTTCTGGCCGAACGTAAGCGGGAAACTAAATGAGTTCGCGGCTTCATGTTCAGAAATGGTTATCTCATGACGCACGTGCTTATCGGTGCAGCTTATAAACGGTGGACTCCCGTCCGGTACATCGCCGGGGTTCAGTATCTGGCGCGCTTGATGTGGTAGGATGGCACTCTTCGTGACTCCTCATTCTGAAAAGCCGGTGTTCCTTGCGGCAACTTGCTGGGCGAACTTCCTGCTGCAAACCTATATAGGCGCCCCTCCATTACCTTTGCGCAGTCTTTGTGGCGAAAGATCGAGCGGCGGTCCAGCTCGCGTGACCAGAGCAATCGCTTTCACGCGAAGCTGGGAAGTACTCCAGCTGATACCCGTTTTCTCGCAGAGGTCCATGCTAGGCGGATAGGCTCCGCATTGTCCGAACCGTGCTCTCGAGTTGCAGTGACGCATTGAGGCTTGTCTTCAGCCAAAGCGGAGGAGACGAGATAAATTTGTGGGTTGGACGGCACAACGTCTAAACCTATACTGTGGTCTTTCCGTCGTTCAGTGCAGAGACAGTACACGAGGCCTAAGTGACGTGATGGTCGGCCAGTGGCCTTCGATGTAGTGGTCCATCGCAGTAGGCTCGCGTGATGCGACACGAGGACTGTGGCTACACGCGCGCTCGCTCTCGATGCCAAGACGTTCCAGCAGCCTGCGAGGCGCCGCATCGGGGTGACGGCTGCCAGTGAACGCCGTCAACGACGCGGCTTTCGGGGTCACGCGTTCCGTTTCTTCCACGAACGGTGGCATCTGGCAGCGCCGGTTTCTTCTGTACTCGAATGCCGCCGAGGTCAGCGTTATGCACGTCGCCCTATTGGCGTGCGTGCACCTACGAGGCACCGCGGAGAAATGCGGCCTCTTTTGCGTGCGATAGAAATAGATAAGCGGCTGCTAATTTGAATCGTTTCTCGGCCTAGTCACGCGCTCCCGCACGCGCCAGAGTTGCTGGCATGGACCCCGATGGTTTCTTCACTCTCTCTGCTTATCAGCGCGCTTCGCACGTTCAGTATTGAAAGTTTGCATAGGGAGCGATGCGCAGTATACCCTCGCTGAAGCACTGAAGCATTAACTGGTCGGCTGTCGAGATAAGCAAGAACGATTTGAGTACTGGTGAAAAAAAAAAAAAATCGGGGAAGAGGTTGATAGAACCGGAGTCGATCGTTATGGGGTCGAGAATGCGTAATCACTGTCCTGAATTAAAAAAAAAATCACATGGACATAGCCAAAATGATTTGATAGATGCTAAAAAATCTTCTTAGAGCAAACAGGCTAGGTGTTCATTTGTCGCCGCTTCGTTCCAAAAGGGATGCTGCAGTTGTCACCATCATGATCGCCATCGTGGTGAAAATGCATGCAGTCCATAGGAGTCGCGCTGTTAACTATGAACATGTTGTTCGAATGCAACTGCCTCGACAAAGATATGACTAAGGGCATTGCTCCCCAGATGACGTGTAGGTTGTACGCGTATACTGGCTGGGTCGAAGACGAGTCGTATGCAATGATGAGTGCAACACAACAGCTGCTGGTCGATGTACCACAGGGACCAGCACGATTTATTCTGACTCTCAGAGAAGACATTACAGCATATGAGAATGCGGTAAGCTTCACTTTGGTGTCTTATAAACTATGAGGGCGCCTTGAAATTACTAAAGAAACGCAAACAAGCCCGTCACAGTCTGGCATTGCGCTCTCCGAACGCGCTATGATTACACTTCGATTTCCGGCCGTGAAAACCGCCGGCCACACTCGAGCGAGAGGGAAAGAGAGGCTACCCGGACTGCAACGTTGTATACAAACAAAACGGAACCCCTTCCTCGCGAGCGATGATTGGTGCGAGGAAGGGGCCGGCAAGATGGCAACGCGTCGTTTCGCGAACAGCGACGATGATGGTGAGTCACTCAGTCATCGGGATGCGCAACGCAGCGCGGAGGGTGAGGATGCCTCGAATCCGTTGCCGATCTCACGAGTGGCTTGGTAGGCCCCTGCGACGGGGTGACGACGACGGGGCAGGAAGCGAAGTGCGGCGGCGGAAGCTGCGGTCGGGGGCTGCGTGCGGTGGGCAAGCGCGCTCCTCTGACTCGGCTGCTTACCGGATGCTACAGATGCAGCTATACATAGCGCCACGCACAAGAGCGA
This sequence comes from Hyalomma asiaticum, assembly GCA_013339685.2. NCBI lineage: Eukaryota > Metazoa > Arthropoda > Arachnida > Ixodida > Ixodidae > Hyalomma > Hyalomma asiaticum. The sequence goes on from CM023481.1 coordinate 337,987,742, forward strand.
GGCCTTCGCATTGCGGCGCTTTCCACGAAACTAACTTTCGTCGTCTTCTCCGCGGTGACGCGAACAGGCGGCCGTGTCTCTCCTCCCAGCTGGGCCGCCTCGATCAGTAGTGCGTCAGCTCGGCCGCTCGGCTTCTTCACAAGCGAAACACCGGTTTGCCGCCGCTCCTTTCTGCCGCCGGCGTCCTAGGGAAAATGATGGCTTGACTTGGGGGAAAAGCGACCGCCTGGTGTCAGTATTCTGTGCCAACTCAACCGCCGCGTTCTTGATTAATGACCGTAATCGGTCGGCTGCTACATGCGTTTCCCCTAACAGACTCGCCCCTCCTCCTCCCCCTCCTCCGTTTGACGGAAAAGGGAATGTCAATGATCGCTGCGCGGATAAACTTTGCTGTCGTGAATGAGGCGAGGGGCGCTGTTGATTTATGTTCTCGTGTTCGTCGATTTCCCATCCCCGAAGTCGCCATCGTGTAGTCGTTTCTAAGGGCGATCCTTCCTTATATAGCTGACGAGAGTGGTGCCACGAACTCACACAGTATACTTCTATGCGAGCTTGGATTATTGGTCATTTTCGGTTTCCATTAGCTCTTATACAATTGTACTGCTTAAACACACTTACGTTCATGGCCTAAGGAGCAGAAGCAAAGGAAGGGGGTGGGAGGGGGTGCGGAGCGTCTTCCGGACGCTATTTGGTATGCCTGTTCTTGGATTATTCAGAGCACGGCGTAAAGCATCACCCAGAAAGCTTGATCTATAGTGTAATGCCAATGTTTATATAATAATAATAATAATAATAATAATAATAATAATAATAATAATAATAATAATAATAATAATTTACTAACGCATTGAAAGAACATGAATGCAATGCAAAATTGGCCTGCCAAAGTCTCATTGGGCTTGGAGGGCAGAGCCGACAAAGAGCAGACACAGGAATTATTTTAGCAAACACCGCTAAAAAAATAAAAAAGAATGCAGGAAGAAAAAAGAAGAGATTTTGTTGTACACAGGTACATGCAAAATCATCTTACTATCAGTATTATATAAACTATTCTAGAACATAATTTCGAATAGAATAAGAGAAGCACTCCATTTTAATCAGTCTAGAGAGAAAGACAGCTTCAGGAAAGAGTACTCTGTAACATACAGTGAATCACAGCTATATGATTATAAAGTGATAGATAAATCTGTTGAGTACAACAAGCCCCTTATATGGATGCAATACGCGTTAAAGAACCCCAGGTGGTCAAAATTTACGGAGCCCTCCACTACGGCGTCTCATAATCATAGCTGGTTTTGGGACGTAAAACCCCAGAAATCAATCAACGGATGCCATAGACTACGAAAAGGCATTCGGCTCGGTATAGATACCAGCACTTTTAAAGGCACCACGTCGTGAAGGTGTACTTGAAATATATGTAGATGCCCTAGCGAGCGTCTGCAAAGATTTCATGTCTACCGTGCTTCTCCAGAAGAGAGAGAGAGCGAGAAACATTACCGTTGAGAAAAAAGTCAGGCAAGAAGGTACAATCTCCCCAATGCTATTCACTGCATACTGAGGTGGGAAGCATGCTACATTGCATACTACATTGCAGCATTCAGCATATGTATGCAGCATTGCAGCATACATATGTTGAATGCATCTACATTGCAGCATTCAGCATACTACATTGGGAAGAAATGTAAATATATATTGACGAATATCTAAGCAACCTACAATTTTCAATTGAGATTGTGTTTTTTAGCAATGATGGCGACTAAAAATTTTTGAAGACCTAAACCGAGAAAGTGATAAAGAATTAAAGGCTAAAAATTAACATGCTGAAGACGAAGATAATGCTCACTAGACTGGCGGAAGAAAGAGTACTAAATTTGCAACCAGCCTTTAAAATCTGTGCAGCAGTAAGACATGGACCAGGGCAGGCCACGTAAGAAGGAAAGGTAGGTGACCGATAACTAATGAGTGAGGGAACGGATACAGATAGAGGGGAGGCGCTGCCTTGAGCGACAGAAAGCACGATGGGAGGGGGAGGGGGGGGGGAAGATGAAAAATTAAAAAAAAAATTAGCAGTGAAACGAAATCAGCTCGTCCAGAACAGGTAAGAATGCAGACCGTTGGAAGAGGTCTTCGTCCTGCAGTTAGCATAAGTTAGGCTGCTGGTGATAGTGACGACGTATATAGGCCTGTAACCAGCATGGGAGCCTACTCATGCAAGGAAATTCAGCGAAAAATAATGACCGGCCGTAGGTCATACGACAGACATTCCCGAAATTGGACATAAAAATTTACCGTTGTCCCTAAAGCGAAAAGTGTGCACTCATTGCAGATTCCCAGTGCTCACATATGGGGCTGACAAAGTTTGCTTGCTGCGTGAAGGATAACAAAGAAACTCGAGAAGAAGGACGCTGCATGCAATGGAATGGAGTGCGATAGGCGTAACATAAGAGGCACGAAGGCAGCAGATCGGATCAGAGAACAAACAGGAGTAGCCGATATCTTAATTGACATTGAGAGAGAGAGAGAGAGAAAAAAAAATGGACCTGGGCGGGTCACGTAAGATAACCGATTGTCAGTGAGTGAGACGGAATGGATACCAGGGCACAGGAAATGCAGCTGAAGGTGGCAGAGGTTTAGGTGTAGTGATGAAATTAAGACGTTCGTAGGCATAAAATGGAATCGCATCGCGCAATACAGAGTCAATTTGAGATCACGGGGAGATGCCTTTTGGTGATGGTGACAGGTGCATGGGGTTGACTACGGCCGTGCCGTTTCGCCTGGGGTCAAGACAGTGGGAAAGGCTACTCGATGGAAGCGCAACGGCTTCTTAACTTTCAAAAATCGCCGTCACATTCGTTTTCCTGACAGGAACAGCGGTGGACAACGATAGTTTTTCTTGTGCCTACAACCCTTACTCTCCACTGAGCGCCGTCGTTACGCATGTCTTAGCTGACAACAAAAAATTATGCATATTCGATTTGAAACCAGTGCTGTGAGCTTGCACACCATGTGTTAATTGTGCCACTGAATTCCGACTACAGTTTAAGAAGTTTGAGCTCAAGGCAGCATTGCACGTAATTGGTGTTCTACATAGAGAGGAATCTTTAATCCGGGATGTTCACAATAACATAACGACCGTGCTATTGACCTAGAACGAAGACGGCAATCAGCGAGGAAGAACGATCGAAATTAGCCGCAGGATCTGGCCGCAAGAGCGTTGCCACTGGATGCTAGGGAGAAAGCACCACAGGCCTGGGGAGATTCTGGGGGCAGCGTGCGTCCCTCCAGATGGCGCCGCCGCGGAGAGCGGCAGACGACAAAGTTTGCTTGCTGCGTGCGGGCCGCGGGGTCTCGTAGTTTTCGTGATGGCTCATCTTTTGAGCCGCGATAACAAAATGTGACGAGTTGATGCGGCTGCGGTATCGGACACCTCGTGTGCGTTGACTGTGTTGACTCGTGAAGGTGCCTCAAGGAAGGGAGTGAGAGAAGGAACCCTGCTTTTCTCATCGGTATGGATTCATGCTTCGGCGCTCGCAGCCTGTTCGGAGGACACTCGAGCACGGACACGCTGTTCAGCAGTACTCAGCTCGAAGTTATTCAGGACCTGGACCTCTACTTCATTCGTCAGATAGCACACAGCCTCGGGGTGAGTTGAGTACGGTGGCGGCCAGCGTGCATACGCGCCGGCAGCTCCGCGCGCTTGTCAAGTGGATGGATGTAGTGATAAGCTCCGCGTGGCGGCGATGGGGGAGCGCGATTCAGGTTTGCCTTCCTCGTAGCAGCGGGTTCGCGGCGGGCCTCTGCCGCCAAGCCGCTGCGGGGAAGCGTTTTCTCATGCTTCACTCGACATTAGATCGGCGCGCGAGCACGGGTGCGCGTTTGATGCTGTGCGCATGCTGTGACAGAAGCATCAGGCGCGACATCTTAGTGTGAGCGTCTCGGCGACCGCTGCTGTTGATCCGGCGCCTGGCCTTCGTCGTCTCATCGTGGCCGCATGCCCTGGAGAATTTCAGTGCCCCGGTGCCGGATGTGGTATACATGCTATACGGTTACTTGCGAAATGCGTTGTCATGACGGTCAGCTTCCCCGCGTTCCCTCCCGTTGAACACTCCGTAAAACGATCATCTTTGCCGAATAAGAAAAACAAGATTTGTCTGCAGTGGCCCGAGACCGGCTGTAGCTTGATATTTTCTTTTCCCCCTTCGGAGCCGCATCCAGCCGCGGGGAGCTAGGTAATGTATCCGTCTCGCCCATGCATGCGAAGCAGTGCCGTATTTTTAAGGATGCGTAACGGCCAGTGCTATTTGCACGTGCGTGTGTTTAGGGCGTGTTGTCGTGGGGGTCCGGTCGAGACGAAGCGCGTAGGGGAGGCCGTTATTTTTAGACCCGGCGACGAACCGCGTCCAGCGGCCAGGTCGCCGGAGTTGCAGGCTCCGTTGTCACCGTCGTGGCTGTTCGGTGTCTTTAATTGCCGTTGGGGAATGAAGCAACGCAGCCGTTCGCTTCGGGACGCAAGCGGAGCCTCAACCGCGGTTTGCGTCCCGAACGAAGTGAGCGCTCTTGAACAAACCGGCCGGCATTCGCGTCATAGTGGGTGAAACTACACTAAGACGAGTCCAGAAGAAGTACAAGCACACAAAGAACATTAATATAATTAATAGGTAATTATTAATAAGTAAATCCGCTGATTCACTGGACCGTATCCACAGTCGAGGGTGGCTGGTAGCAGTCCTCCCCCTTTTCTCTTTCTCTACCCCCCCCCCCCTCCTCCAAAAAAAATTTTTTTTGAAACACCGTTATACATAACGCATGGTACGGCAGGGGCCTTTATTTTTTAGATATATTATAACTTTTATTTATTCATTTATTATATATTTCTTTCTTTTATTCTTCTTTGCGCCCCAGTAAACGTAACTCGTTTACTGGGCTGTGAAGATCGCTGCTGCGCACTCGAATGCCTTTACATTGTGGTAGAGGAATCTCGGCAGAGGAATGAACCGTCTGTAATTTACTGCAGAGCGACAGCTGTGGTCGCTCGCCGTTATCGTGTCCGTCCCAAGTGTCCACTTGGCGATATCGCGCGCGTCAAAGCTGTTTGACGGCCGTTGGCGTGAACAGCAAGGCGCCGCTGCATGTTTTGGTGCACTTGCGAGTAGATGAGGAATGCACGTGTGAGTACATCTATAGCGGTCAGTCATTCGCACACAAAATGGATAAGAGTAGGAGAGAGAGAGAGATGAAGAGGAAAGGCAGGGAGGTTAACCAGATATTAGCCGGTTTGCTACCCTGCACTGGGGAGAAGGGGGAGGGCGGTTAGAAAGATGACAGTGAGAGAGTGTAAAACTTCCAGACAAGTACAGAAAATAAAACACGAGCACACACACACACACAACGGACGTTCCACCGGGCGTTCATGAAGGTCGGTAGTTCTCTAGAAGCGCAGTATAGCGCTTGCATGACGTTCTTCGGCGACGTGAGGTCTAGACGATGTCGTAGAATGCCGCCTTCCGACAGTGCTCGGTCGTCCAGCTTGTTGAGTGCATAGTGAAGGGATTGCCTCTCTGCACTGTACTGAGGGCAGTCACATGAAATGTGCCCTATTGACTCTTCGTGACAGCAGTGGTCATAGGCTGCGGTGGTGTCGGCCATTCCTATGCGGAACGCATAGGCATTTGTGAACGCAACGCCCAGCCATAGTCTATATAAAAGCGTGGCTTCTCCTGGGCAAGTCTTGGGTGGGACTCGAAGGCTTAACGTCGGATCGAGAGAGTAAAGTCGGGAATGCTTGAAATGTGTGCCACCACACTGCGACATAGTACACTTGCGAGCAAGCAGATGGAGCATCCGTGCCGCGTCCGTGATTGACAAGGGTATGGGTACTTGTTGGTCCAGTTGGCCCATATCAGAAGCAGAACGGGCGGCTTGATCGGCCCGTTCATTGCCTATAATCCCTCAGTGACTTGGAAGTCATTGAAAAGATATTTTGTGGCCTGCCTTCCCTGTATATGCTGCAGCATCTCTGTAACCTGGAACACGAGCTGTTCGTGTGGTCCGCGGCGTAGAGGTGACAGTAGGGACTGCACTGCCGTCTTTGAGTCGCAGAAAAGCGTCCATTTGAGGGGCGCTTCGTCTCTGATGAAATTAAGGGCAGTAAGGATCGTAGCGAGCTCTGCTGCCGTCGATGTTGTCGTATGAGTCGTCTTAAAATTTAAAGTTGTAACTTTCGCGGCTATCACGACTGCTACAGCGGAACTGTCTGGAAGCACTGATCCGTCCGTGTAGATATGCGTAGAGTCTCGGTACTTCTCGTACACTAGAAGTAACGTGAGCTGCTTAAGCGCTGGTGATGATAAGCGGCTTTTTTTCTTAATAAGAGTAAGAGGTACGTATAATGCCACGGTTGTGGTGATATCCTTGTGTAAAATTTCCAGCAATATTTCTCTTGAGGAACTTTCACTATTTTCGCGAGATATACCATGGCACTTTACGTGCGTGCCTTTCTGAATAGAGGAAAATAAACGCACATAAATGTCGTTTCCAATGGGCGTGAGACACAGCTGCGGCATATTTGCGGTCGTTGTGTTTTTGGGTATACGGGGCTAGTTCGACAACTTCAGTAGCTTATTTCTCAAAGCCGAGGTTCCTCGAAGCTATACACTCGACTGCTTCCTGCAATGTGGCCTCTGTTTTTAATGCATGCACGCTGGCTTTTGCAACAAGTCACCTTGAACAGTCTCACACACGTTTATACATACTAAGAACGAAAAGTGTGCCAAGAAACACGAACTCTGCACATAACATGCACATTACACACATGCACGCAAAGGTTGTACAACTGCCGCGACGATCTCACTTCCTTGTGTGTCAGTGCCAGTATCGGAAAGAGCAGAAGGTATGCGCGTAACGTACGACTTTCGCATCGCAATGTGTACACTCTTTCGCCACCGTGCGTTCTTCGCGGCGTGCCTCGTGTTGCTCCATTTGCTCGTGTGGTGCGTATACACCAAACGGGCATTCTGACGCCGCCGGATTTGTACCGCAGGAAAGCAGACATACGCTCTCGCGTGACTGCTTCATACCTTTTCTCGTTTACATGGTGCGCCGGTGCTAATTTCCGGCTGGGTGTACATCTCAAGCGCCGCGTGCAGCGCGTGTTTTCATATCCGATAGGCGCTGAGTGTTTTCTTCGCCATTTACCTATAAGGTGCAGGATATGCTTGTGATGGCGCACATTTTTTTTAAATTTATTTTTCTTTGCGCCTCTCTGTGACCATCTTGCCGATTCCCTAGACCGCGCTCAGGCACCGTTCGGGCTCCGGATGATAACGTGTGTCCGGCACACGCGGTCTGATCCGTGCGAGCTCTCCCGAGGAAAGAGAGGCGATTCCGCCATATAGTTCATAAACAGAGAGCGACTTGCTTCCCTTAGAAACTGAACGAAAGCATGTTTCTGTGTACGCTTTCGTCGTGATTGTCATATTGGACAATTGAGACTGTATTGGTTACGAAATGAGCGCCGCTTTTTGATCGGGCCATGCACGGACATGGAGCGAGTTGGTCGTAGCTGTGCATGGGTCAGTAATGGCGTGTTCAGGAAGCTTAAATGTCCCTCTCACCCTCCCTAGAAAAAAGAGAAAGAGGAGGAAAAGAAAGAAAAGCAAACTAAGAGGGCTGTCGATCATTAATGTTCTGAGAAAAGATTGGGAAGAGTGTTTGTACAAAATCATGTGTACTGCAAGCATGATTGTCACTCCACTGTTTTATTTCTAATTCGTAACTTCCGTGTGCCATATCATTAATGCGGGACATGAGCAAGAGGATGCGTGCACCCTTTCGACTGATTTACTTTCTTTTCCTATAGTGAAGGCGAAGCGATATACCGTTACTTCAGCACTGCTTAGGCGTCATTAGTCGCCGCTGCCTTCTGTGGTCATTTGATGAAGCAACGTATATTTTTATTGTCTCTCCGTTTAAGTAACATGGCTTGACTTTGTGCGCATAGAGTAATTCTGTAATTGTCGATGAGAGTCATTTTAATAACTCAATCAATCAATCAATCAATCAATCAATCAATCAGTCAATCAATTTTATTATACTGTCATCCCAATCAGGCTGACAGTATAATAAAATGAAATGAATGAATGAATCAATCAATCAATTTCATGTCCAAAAAGCAGACAAAGGAGCGGCGGATAAAATTTGTCTTAACAGCTTGACGAGCCCGCTGCCCCCATCACACGTCTTCACGGCAGAACAGAGGGTCACCGTGTTCCATACAACACAACTTAGAGAGGGGGTGGGGGAAGATGCATCATTTTGAACACACATGCAAATATTTAACTACAGAGCAACCAGTGGCGAGAAAAAGAAACAATAATAAAAGAAAACATGAGTAAGTTTGTCTCTCGCGTTTAGAATTTTCAAACGTAATTTGCTTGATGCCCAAGAGAACAGATCAAAATTGGTTGAATGCACAAATTAACACTTCATTTTTTTTTCTTCAGGACTAAAAAGGGAATGTAATGAACGGTCATTTAAAGTGTTTATCTCGAACGGACGTTCCGCTAAATGGACCGCGGGTTTCGGGATAGGAAGGCGAGTGTCGCGAAGGCAAGTACAGTGGAGCGCATTCGGGACTCGCTTCCGGTGCGCATTTGGAGCTGCGACCAAGTGCAGTGCTGTTTGGTGGACGTGGCCCGCAGGTCGGAGCTACAGTGGCAGGCCAAGAAAAAGCGCTTTTGTTTTCTGTGGCATTCGTCCAACCCGCGACGCCGCAGCAGCTTGTGAGGGCGAGAAACGCGGTCACGCACTGCTCTCCTCGGCGAACGGTGCCCCCCCTCCTCTTGGTCCTCTGCCTTTTTCTATCTGCGCATGGGGCCCTGGCGAGGAAGAAGCCCCCCGCGAACGCGTGCACGACGTGAGTCCTCCTCCACTACACCCGCTGGCCGGTCCTGCAAATGGGCCGCGGTGCTCGGGGCCGCCAGTGAGGAACCACCAAGTGTGTCCGGACTATATAGGGGGAAGCACGTCTCGGGCCGAAGCTCGCCGAGGCTTTACAAAAGGCCTTCGTATTCGCGCGGCGGACACACTTTCGTATACGCGTTGCCTCGTTTGACGCAGATTGCGAAGTGAAAGCCTCCGGCGCTTAACGAAAGCAAAATGAGACGGTCCGAGTTTCTCCGAGGACCGTTTGCGGACGTCTCTCTCTGTGCGTGGCGGCGCACGCCTCGGCTTCGCCAGTTTACGAAAAGGAAGTCGCTGCGTCGAAAGCACTTCGTGACGGCAGTCTTCTTCTTTTTTTTTGTTCTTTTTCTTTTTTTTTTGCAGAACGGCAATTCTCGCAGACACGGGCGCCTATATTATTGCAAGTCTTGGCGGCATGCCCCAAGAAAATTGTATGGTTCTGCGGTATCTAATTTTTGTTTGTGGAGCAAAAAAGCTTCGACTGAAGCATTTGGACTGATAGGAAAGGCGCCTGCGTGAGAAATTTGTGGCGCTGAATTTTTGTGAAACAACTAAGCTCGAACAATTGGGTCGCGTCAATTACTGCCGGATTTATTTGTGTGCAGGGATAGTCCACGGATCGCGGTGTATTTCTCTCTCTACCGTTCCAGTTAAGTCACGCTCGTCGTAGAATGACGTAGGTCGCGTCTCAACTGAACTGCGGGAAGTCTCGTGGAACTGAATGATCGTGGCAGTGTATAGTCAGTTGCGCAGTAGCTTGGAATGTGTAACTGTCCAGAGCGCCGTTGTTGTCGTTGCATCAGCATGAAGAATCTGAGGACGATTCGACGGTGACTGCGTGTGCTGAATGTATAGAGTACTCTGCGGAGGCAGCACCTGCAGGCAACGTAGTGTAGGCTGCCGGTGCGTGCTGATACATCCCTGGGCTCTTTCCTGTTTCGCTTCCATACATGTAAGTGTTCATTTCGAGTACTTTGGTTTTATGTTATTATTGCACTGCGTTGAAAGCACACGAGGAACTGAAAACGCAAAGAAAATTTCTTTGAAAAGTCTGAAAGATAAACTAGGTGCCAATATAACGCCGACGAGTAATTTCCGAGTTGACATTGATGTAGGAGGAACATTGGTCGTGCTCGTGCTTCTTTCATGCGATATGCTCTTTGGAAACTGGGAAAACACACTTAGCGGCTTTTGTGTGCTTCTCTGTGGTGTTAAGAGCCAGTTCTTCACGAGCCGGACTTGACAGCCGCAGCACGCATCAGTTTTGTGCGTCGACGAAGCTGGCGGCACGTTTTCACGCGTGCGAGTATGAACGAGTCTCAAGAGTGGCAGCGAATGTGTGCCAGAACACACGGAGCTATCTTTATTGTGCGGCCGTCGTCTTTAAGGATGTGGTCAAGGCGTTCGCGTGCGAGGCAGTGGCCGCGTATTTCCTCAGGCTTCCCGTTGTATACATACCATCTCTGTGCGTTAGATCGGCCGTAAACTATCTTTCCCAACGTGCGCATACTGTCCCACTTCTGCAGCGTGGCCTCCTGTCTGCGGCGGCACTTTCGGGGTCAGCGAGGAAGGGCCGCCCTGATATACGACTGCCCCGTTGTGCACACACGTGCAGCCACAACCGTGTACCGCACACCTTCTGTGCGGTCGCGGCGTGGGTGCCTTGGTTTTGGCGTACAGCCGCAGCAGCGTTGCGTACTTCAGAAGCAGCGAGGAGCGCACTTCCGATGTGTAGAAGGGATGACGGGATTCACACCTTCCGCGGCAGTGCCGGAAATAATAATTTGACGGACGTATTAAATGAGGGTACGCAGCTCGTCACCCCTCTGTGATATTTTAGCATGCATTAATAATATTGTAGATGTAATTTTTCAGCCGCTTCATATGGTATATACTGTTTGATGATTGTATTTTATCTTACGTGAAAGTAAACTTTCTTAAATGCTAACCTTCCAGAACGTTCATCCTTGGTACCTCAGTATACTAACAAAACTGTGATGATTTGTGGGGTTTAACGTACCAAAACCACCTCTGATTATGAGAGACGCCGTAGTGGAGGGCTAGGGCTTCGGAAATTTTGACCACCTGGGGTTCTTTAACGTGCACTGACAACGCACAGTGCACGGGCCTCTGACATTTCGCCTCCATCGAAATGCAGCCGCCGCGGCCGGGATTCGATCCCGAGACCTTCGGATCAGCAGCCGAGCGCCATAACGACTAGACCACCGTGGCTGGGCTAACAAAACTATATGCATGCTTTCAAGGCAGAAAAAAAAAAAAAAGCCCGATATACTTTACCTGTGGTGTCGTACTCGGCCTTTATGTTAAACTGAGATAAGGATCTGGTAGGACTGTAAAAACGCCACAGCATTCATGCTCAATGGAAGAGGCGTCGACCGTGCGTGGTGCGATCGGTCTATTCGACCTCTGCGACCGCGCCCACCGCGCACATATCGCTCGCAAAAGCTGCCTGTCGTCGGCTGGTGGTCGGCCTTTGCGTTGTTCGCCGCGGCGATTGGTTTACGCCTGTCCTAATCCGTTCTCAGCTCCGTAAGAACGGCGTCGGCAATGCAGGCCTGCCCTATAGCCACATGCATACGCGTTTCTGGCGCAGGGGCCTTGCTGACCGGTCTCATTATTCTTCCTCCCTCGTCGACCGACTGGCCGCAGCCGTTTCCACGCGACGGCGTCTCGTTTTCCGGGGCGTTTTGCGAGGAAGAATATGGCGGTCAGTTGAAGCTGCCCGAAGGAGCTCGCTCGTCAAGGTGAAGGGTGCGCGCATTACGCACGCGAGGGGCCATTCATTTGAACGGCTTCTGTTATTTTGTGCCTAATTTCTCTCGTCTTTTCAGTCTCGACGGTTTCTTTTTAGCCTCTCCGTCAACACGCGATCCCCCACCCCAACCTACTTTCTCACGCACACAACCTCTTCCTTCTCCTTTATCATTTTTTTTCTTAAAAAAATGGAAACGTCTTGGTTGCACGACCCTGGAGCAAAGAGAGTGCGCATGATGCATCTCGCCTTATCTAACGTTTTGCGCGCCACGGAGGCGTTGAAGGTAAACAATTGACCGATATCTGACTGGTTGGGAGGGAACTCAAAATAGAAACACCAACCAAGATTGAATCTTGCTTGTTGTTGCTATTTATTTGAGGAAACATTGTTTGGTGCTATCAAAATATATTTCTTTTTTTTTTTTCCTCTTTGTTTGTAGACAAGCGAGGCAGTGAAATCGCAATGTGGCTACTTGAATATCTCTTACGGGATCGTCGTGTGTGATTAGTAATAAATTATCATCAAATATTTGCGTCATCGATTCCCGGTAGCGGTTGCTGCATTTCGGTGGAGTCCTTGCGCAAATGTACCGCGCATCGGTTTTACGTTGACGAACCCCAGGTGCTCGAAAATTAACCCGGATTCCCCACTGTATACGCGCGTCTCGTAATCAGATCGTGGTTTTCGCACGCAAAACAACATAATTTAACTCTACTTTCGCTTTCTCTACCGGCACCACTGACCCCGACGCCCATATGCCGCCGTTGCCGCCGCCGAAATCGGTCACTCTATACAGGAGCGACTAATAAGGAGAATAGAAAATGAACTTAACTGTATATTAGTGAAATATTGCAGTTTTCACGTGCCGGTGTGCTGGCTGGCGCGTGCGCCTTGCTTCGTGATTCGAGGCTGCTTCGTTTATGGTGCTTCTGTATTCGCCAAGGCCACAGTACTCTGGCAAGGCCTTGCTTTCGCGATGAATCTGTTTGTATAGCGCCTTACGAGGCACGTTCGCAAGAGGCGGTTGCCAATCTTGGCAGCAAGCACATTAACAAAGTCAAAGACCAAGGAGCGAATACGAATGAAAAGCTCAGGACCCACATCCACTGGAACGACAAATGGCTGTGCTTACATTGCGCAGCTTGCGATGATGTGAGCTTGCCACCCGTTTTGTGTAGACTCTCTATAGTTGACCTCATTTGTCAACCTGTGGATCGCGAGCTGGAGTTCTCGAGAGTCCATAAAGGTTAAGGGAAGAGATGGGGGGAGTTGACTGAGCCCCCACCCCCCTCCCCCTCCTCCCCTCCCTCGTTTGCCGTATTTGCGCTGGTTTTGCCGTCTTGCGTGGCGAAGCGAGAACTTTGCTGCGAAGCGCACTCTGCATTTGAAGGCATCTTTCTGACAGGCAACAATAATCATCACCTCTTGCTCGCGTCTCTATATCGAAAATTGTGCGCTCGCTGCTTTCATATCAAGACTGCTGTGTCACGCTGATAGTCACGCACGCTGTGTCAGACCGGGGACTATACCGGGCGCGCGGCGATAACGCGAGGTAAGCACGAGATAGTCGACGATGACTGTCATTCTTAGCGGAAATACTCCCCAAATACTCGAATTCTTTTGTATACACAGAGTATATCTCATCCATCCCGCGTGCTTGCCATGCGTTATCGCCGCGCGCCCGATACCTTCCAATCATGGCTTGTGGCTATCAGCGTGACGTGTATTATTCTTGATAGGAAAGTGATCAATGGCGAGTTTTCGAGGAAACGCGAGCAAGCCAGACAATCATCGTTGTTGTGTGGCAGAAATACTCCCCGAACACTCCGGTACCTTAAGGCCCGTATATTCATTAACTGTATCTTATCCTTATCGGTTGTTTTCGTTATCCTCCCTGTGTCCTTGTCATGCTTCATGAACAAATTAATTATGAACAAAAAGCCCTATGATAGTCTCTCGCACTGATTACCATTTTAATGGCTCTTTAACGCGCCTTAATGTCACAGGAGCGTTAAGGAAAACAAGCGATAAAGATGTACGGTAGGTTTATGAATACGGGCCTTACAGTGTTGAGTGATGCCCAAAGTTTAATAGATTGGCGTGAAGTGCACGGTATTCCGAGCTTTTGCTGCAGGTCAGTCCGTTACGAAGCACGTGTTCTGGTTTGCGTTATAGGCCAACGCGTCTTCAGCGGCGCGACCTGCGTCCAAGAGCAGCCTCCTTTCTTCGTCGAAATATACGTCGTATTTTTGGCATTTGCGTCCGCGCGTGCTGGGACTGCGTCTCCGTGGTCCGCCTACGCGCGCGGGCGACGAGGAAAATATAGAAAGTGACCGGATGTTTCACCAGGGCTGGCATTTAGAGCGGCGACAGGCCTGCAGTTAGCGCCCAGACACCGAGTGATAGAGCAGTGCCGAGGCGTTTTCTCTTCATAAGCCGTATTTTTGTTCGTGTTCTTTTTTCATTGACCGGTTGCTTTATTAGCGTTTAGTAAGCATTGCGATCGGTTCTACTTCACCTGTGATGAGCACTTCGGGATGGGTCGTTGTTGAGCGTGTAGTCATATACGTAACAGGGCCGATGGCAGAATTTGAAAAGGACGTCGGAGTAAACAGGACCGGTGCTAACTTACAACTTATGTCTACGAAAATCTTTAAGAGAGACCTTTGTAGATTTAGGCGTCCATTAACGTCATCTTTCTTCACCGGGAAAGCTTGTGTAAGCTGGCTCCTCAACCTCTTATAGCTCTTGTTGTTTCACGCCGGGACTATGCGGCCAGGATCGCTCTGTGAACAGACACCCTGCTTTTTTCTTTTTTTTTTATAGCAGCTCTTTCTTTTCACATACTCCTCGATTTAATCGCTCTTCACTGCGTTTTACTGCGCCGTTATCTTTTCGTTTCCTCTCCGGCCATATACGTGAGACATCCCAGTTGCGCTTAAACGGAGCTGGGATGTCTCACGTGTGGCCAAAGGAAACAAATATTTAAAATGTTTGTTTCCGTCATTTTCGCTCCGCGCCTCGCGTGAGCGTGTCGGCGCTTCTGCAGCACCTGCCAGCAGCTCGCGAGGTCTGAGCTCGCGGCCTTGTTGGGCCGCGCCCCCGAGTTGTCAGGGCGTTTCGAGGCCGAGCAGTGCGCTGTAGAACCAGCGCTGGTGCCGGAAACGTCGCAGCCGTCCAGCGATGCAAGAAACGCTGTTCCTGTCGCTGGTCTATATACTCGCAGGCGCACGTTGTCGTCAGCCGTCGCCGCTGTGTCTGAAATAAACTCTGGAAATATGCACGCCATACCTAAGCAGCGATCGCACTGAGAAAAAAAAAAAATCTATAACGTCGTATTCGCGGCTTATGCGGCAACTTGTGTCGTTATATCGACATTCTAAACAATCACTGCTCTTGATCAACAAGTGCATTTGTGTCTTTCGAGTCGCCCCTGTTGTTCTCATGCAGAAGCACATTTTCCCGCATATTGTAGTTGCCTTGCTTCGTTTCGCTTTTTTTTAATGAAACGGTTTATAGTACATGCTTGTGTCTTTACTGGCACGGGGCACGCCCCTCCCCATTATATGCGCAACAAAAAAACACGCACACAAAAAGATATTGAAGATACAGAAAAGCACAGTCCATAAAGTTGTCAAGTTCCGCACGCGTGTAAAAATGGAAATACTCAGGAGATATCGAATGTTGCCTGTAGTTGGTACTTGTTTAAAAGGCATACCGCTATGTGGACAGTCCACAATGCAGACGACAACACCGGCGCCGCCCGAGACGCCATTTTTGTGTCTCTATCGTTCCCCTGTGGTGGCAGTAATGCCTTTCATGGAGGCACTGTTCCGTAAACGAGATAAATTTCACAAAACGATATGTCATCCCGCATATTACTTCTTGCCAGAATATGTTATCCCGCATAAATCCTTCTTGCCATCAGCCATTGAACAGTGGAACAGTCTACCTGAATATGTTGTTCAGGAGCGTGACCCAGTCAAATTCAGAGTGTTGCTGTCTTCTCTTTTTAGCTGACCTTCACACATACCAGTTCTTCAAAAAAGCTTCGTCTTTCCAATAAAGACTTTTTTTTTTTGAAAGTTTATTAGTTCTTACACTTTCATAATTTGCTTTATCTTTATGTTCAATGTTGTACAGTGTATATCTTCTTCTCTGTTATACTTTAAGCACTGCATTTATGTCATGACATGTCCTTTGATATCTATTTGCTCGCCCCCCCCTTATGTAATGCCTTGTATAAGGTCTTTAAGGGTTTAATAAATGATGATAAATGATGATGATATTAGTCCAGCACCTAACCCGCATAACAAAACATATGAGCAACATACAAGATAATCAATTTTGACGCATTGTTGTGTTAAATTTACGTGCTCAAGAAATATGCAAAACTGGCCCCACGAATGCTTAGTGGATATGTCGAGTATTTTGGTATCGTCATCGAATAATTTAAGCGCCGTATGACCTATTGTCTGTCGCGACATTGTTCGCCATGACCCACTTTGTTGTTATTGTCGTTGGTCTTGTTTCTTTTTCTTTTTATTTCGTAGCAATAGGTCGGGTGTATAACGGCAAGCATTGATTCCTCGTCTCGCTATCCTCGCGGGCACGCAGTAGAGAGAGAAGGGTTGTACTCCTTCATCTTCTTAATCTTCGTTACAACAAGCACATAGTACTCCGGACGCTTAAGCAAAATTGGGGCATCAAAGCGAGTATTTTTACCAGCAGCGAAGTGCACCAGTTGCTGAGGAAGGTATCCTGTCGCCCCCCCCCCCCCTTAACTGAAAACACCTCGTTTAACCACAAAACAAAGTGCGCAGTGTGATGTTTTATAGACCCTATAACTGAAACAAGTGCATTCCGCCAAAATAATGCGAAAATAGGCCGTTACTTTGTTGCACCGTACTTGGCCTTCTCAAGCTTCAGTTAATCGCTAGCCCGTTTTCTTTTCCTTTATTGGCAGGGATAAACTGGTGTTCCAAAATTTTATTCCTGTATTCAAAAAAAAAAGAGAAAAGAAAGAAAAAGTCCGCATGCGTAGATAAAAGTGGGCGAGAGGTGTATACAGTAAGTGGTTTAAGGGCAGAAATGGACTTATGGCCGTCGAGTCAATAGTCTATCGAGTCAACTGAGCAGCCCACAACTCCTTTGAGATTTCGAAGGCCATTGAACGACGGAAGCGGAAGCGGCGCGAACTCCGAGACTTGGCGCACCGGCAGCTCCCGCGCGCGCTAGTTTCTGAGGCCATGGCCCTATTTATGTCGTTGTATCAATAAGTAGAATCTGACACCTGTGAAAAATATTGGAACATGCCGAGAGGCCAACGCTCTCAACACATTGCATTAGTTCTAGATCGAATACGCCGTCCCTGGTATAAAAAACAAAAGCCATGCAGCTGGTGGGAAACACCGCGTGTCGCGCCATCTAGTGCCTATGAATCAAACTACTTCTGAGGCTCGTGCTATGGACTTAGGCTTAGCAGTGTCAAAGTCGGCACGTTTTCTGAATAACGACTGCAAAACGTCGCGCATACTTTGTCCCTTTTGGTACATGAGATTAAGAGAAGGCTCAATTTAAAGTTTGTTTCTTGCCGTCGGTGCTGGAATCTCTAGATGCAGAAGTTAACAGAACTCGAGTGAATGAGAAAAACAAACATGTATATAATTTTCATGTGTAGGAGGAAGAGGTGATTTATCGATGCAGGCAGCGAGCAACCATGGACCTCCATTTTTTTTTTTTCAGCCCGTGCGTACCTCCTCTCAGGAAATATGGGAAACTTGTCATCCTTTAAAGGAACACTCAAGTGAAAAGGTCAAGTGGTTTCGAATGATAACTTATATTTTGAGGACACGATTGTCGTCAGTTGTGCCATTTTGTATCCAATATTAAATGAGAAAATAAACGTCGAAGCTTTAGTTTTGGAAACTCGCGTCGGAACTTCGGCGTCGTTACGTCAGAAGGCCAATTCCTTTTTCTCGTATTCCCGCTGAATTCGTTCCATAAAAATGTCCTGAAGCTTCCTTTGTTAAGCCTCTGGCTTCCTTAGAACACAGTGTATTTCTTACCGATAAATAGTTAGGTGTATAGGCCTTAGCAAACGTCGTCGAAGAAAACTTGAAAGCGGCGTTGCCACCCGTATTGTGTGTGTGTGTGTGTGTGGTGTGCGCTCGATCGTTTTCTGGCTTACTGGGGGTGTTCTCATCGCATGATTGTCGTTTTTGGTATTGTGAGAAGCTGCTAATACGAGCAAAATTGTCTTTCAGTTTATTGCGTCCCTTCACATAAGCGCAGGCCCAGACAGGCGAACAAGATGGCGCGCACTTACATTAAAGCACCGCGTCACGTCCACGGCCGTAAATCACAAATGCTGTCACCGTGGCAGCAGTGCCTCGCGCCTGTAAGTCGAGGGCGGAAGGTATATAGCGACATAATTTCGTCCCGCGCCCCTGAACTGTTTCTCTTTATTTTCTGCTCCCATGGCTGGTTCATTTTGCCGTTCTCTCGCTTCGTGGGGGCCAGTCCGGTTCACTGACCCGTGTCTGTCACGGCCTTGCGTGAACCACGGACGTTTAGATTCCTTTCTTAGCTTGTATAACTTTCCTGTGACGCGAGTCAAGGACACGAGCCTCTAATGAACTAATGAGTGAATTAATCTTTCAACACAAAGTTGGCGCCTGTGTCGCGATGAGAAGTAGCGCATTAGTCGGACTAGTGAAACCACTTGTTTCGCGGAAGTATTCGCACACATTCTTTGGCACGAAGTTATACTCGCGTGTATGAGGTAAAAGGAAGCCGCATGAGCTCCAGAGAGCGAGTGAAAATCAGAGGTGCACCGCTGCCTGAACTTCGCGTCTCGCGCGATTGCGGTATAAAAATTGTGACTGCTGTACTGCCTCAGATCAAAAAAAAAAAAAAATCGCGTGTTTTACAATCGTGTAATTGAACTTTGTTTCCTTGACTGGCGCGGCATACAATGCTTGGTTGTGATTCTCGGCTTCTGGCTCGACCGCTGTGGTCGCATTTTCGATGGAGGCGAAAATGCTAGAGGCTTGTGTATAACTCAGGTGGTCGAAATTTTCGGAGCCCCCCCCCCCCCGCTACCCAGTAATTATTAATCATAATTAAACTGTGTGTTTGTCTCGGAATTTCCGGAGCCCTCCACTACGGCGTCTCTCATTCATATCGTGGTTTTGGGACGTAAAACCTAGGAAATTAATGTGCTTGATCTTGTGAAGTGCACGTCATTCGCAGTATAGAGGTAGTTGACGGGCTCAAAACGAATCATTTTACAAAATTAAGCGATCCGATCATACCATAACGTACATACGTGGCGGCACGTTTTCACTTTCGAGCGCCGAGCCATCGTGGATCAGCCTATATATGGTTGCGGACTGTCGATGAACAACGATTTGTTTGAACGTGAGCCCTGAAACGCGAGTCCCTGCGGGTCGACCTTGTTGGTGACTAAGAAGTAACAGGAATACGTTTAATATTCAGTGTGCTTGGATTTGGATTGCGGTAGCTCAGCGCCCCGAAAATGGTATAATGCGCAGCCGCCCGCGTGCAAAGGTCGTATATACATCAGTCTGCGCGCGCGAGGTTGCGATTTTATCCGTTCATTATACGGAACAGACCACGGCCTGCCGCGAGGCACCGCGGCAAAGTCTCGCCTGTATAGGTGCGCCCATCGAATGCGCTCTGCAGGTGAAGCGATTGTGATGGAATGCTGCACCATAGCGACCGTCAAGGCGCACGCGTGCGATTATAGAGCGGCGCGCCTTCTGGGGCACGCCGCCCTTCGCGAGCCGCGTCGTCCCTGGTTATTTCTTGTTTTACCACTTCATTGAGCACGCGTGCCGCGGGAGCGTTTCGTATGGGTATACCTTAGAGGTCCCAACGCTGTCCTAGATCATAGTTGTTCGCGCACCTTAGGAGTGCCGCGTTATTGAGAATCCCGCGCTGGCGAAAGCGGACGATTGATTGTATTCCGGTCATGGCCCTCGTGAGACTTGTCATTTTTGATGATGCCTAAACAAATTAGAGATCCAAACACGGGAGTGCACTATACAAGAAGTGGCAAGTTTCTTTCGTATTTTTTTTTTTTTATGGCGCTTACTGTACCTTGCGAAAGGGCTTGTCACGAAATTCGGCAGATAAATCGCAAGCTCGCGTCTCGTTCTCTTGGAACCATACCAAGACTGGCAGGGAAGGATGTGAACGTATGACTATAATATGATTAGTAAGTCGTGACGTCAATAACGAAACGTGCTTGCCAGTTACGTCACTTCTAACGATGATGATATCACGTGCTACTCATACCTGCATTGGATATGCGAGTGGTGGTCTAGTAGTTGTGGTGCTTGGCTGCTGACCGAAAGACGAGAGTTCGATCCCGCGGCGGACCCATTTTCGATGGAGGCGAAAATGCATTCGGAGCCTTGTATCGCGCGCATCAGATGGCCAAAAGTTGCAGTGTTCTCTGTTACGGCATACCGTATAATCATATCGCGGTTTTGGCACGTGAAAGCCCACACAATTATTACTATGATTGAATTCACCGGTACGTCGTACTAGAAAGATGACATTCGAGATTCGAGCATACCCTACACAGTTAGATGTATCGTAAATGTTTCACAGTCTAGCGAGAACACTATAAGACACTTAGCTTATTTGTTTTGTTTTTTTTTTTTTTTAAATCGAAGTCAATGCCGGAAGAACTTATCCGCTGACTGTGTACGCGTTGTTGGGAAGGCAAGCTGTGTAGAGATGCTTCGTGGCATTTTACCGCTGTCTCCACTGTTGCGACGTCTCAAGGGCCGATGCCGCGCCTGTGTAGCTACCGGATAGATAGAACGCAAGCGTTTTAGAGTAACAAAACGAGTTTGCATAAAATAGCGGTGCGGAGTTGGCTGGGACGACCGTCTGCCGAACAACAGGCCGGCATTGCGGTTCTTCGCCTGGCGCTCGTTGGTAAGATACCGACTGCCCTATTCGCACGGGTGGCACACTATACTTGCTTTATAGTGGGGTTGTCAGGATTCGCCGTAACTCAAGGCAGGAGACCGTTATCACGCGACGTATAGCACGCTTGGCGAACTCGGCGAGCGCAGTCGGTCTGCGCTGGTGGGATGAACGATAAGGGTTCGCTGAAGATTGGGGCGATTGACCGCTCCTCTGGCACAGGGAAAGGGTTGCAGAAAGGGCCTAGCTCGTGGTCTAACGCCTGGTTCGTTTTTTGCGTTGGTGGGCCCGCGAAAGAAATGCGTTCTCTACTGCATGCTGCTGAAGAACGCTTGCCTTGTTGCGCTGCTTGGATGACAAACTCACATTTGTTCATTTAACCCGTACGCTTTGTGCACCCCCTTTACTGCCTTTCTTGTTCCTTGGCATAAAATGTTTTGCGTTACGCTTGTATATGAAGATTTCGTGTTCGAGTTCCAATTCAAGTGCCATTATTTTCGCGTTAATACCTACCTAACTCCCAAATTTATTTGTATATCAGAAGCAAGTGGCAGTGGTCAAGTGGCGACTTCGTTGCCAACCGGACGAACGTCCTTGTTCCCTCGTGTCATTGTGGGTTGGCACGTCGCAGAGAACAATTCCGCATTTCCGCCGGAGCAGCATATTTGTAGGGCGTACGTATATTCAGCTCGACACGTCCGATTGTCTATGTGCGCTGTTTTGCAACAAGGGAAGGACGACACTCTCCAAACGCTCGCGCACACACACCAAGTGTGGCAACCTGCAGGTGCCTTCGCGTCGTCCCAGAAACAGCGCGGGTTCCGCCGCTTCTCGAACCCGAAGGGGCGGTATGAGCGATCGGTGTGGTCGTCCGAAAAACTCTCGGATATCCCTACAGGAGCACTTCTGGCGCTTCGCAATCGCAACGTTCGGCTCTTTTTCGAAGACAAGGCATTGTTTCCCATTCGCGAGTGTCGCAAGGCGGTGTTTTTTTTTTTTTTTTTTTTTTTTTTTGCCATCCATCGGAACTCCTGACCCCAAGTGGAGAAAACTTCACTGGGTGCGCCCTGACGACTCTCTTTGGACACGGTTCTCCGCACCGTCTGTGACGCCGCTATATACGTGGTCCGGGCGAGAAGCGGCTGCGCGTGGCTTCCCTGAAGCAGCACCGTCCGGGCGGGACAGGAAGGTGGGCGTGGCGCCGCGTAGCACGGAGCCTGGGGCGCGATCTGGATACCCCCCCCCCCCCCCCCTTTTTTTTTTTCCATGCCTCTATTTCTTGTTTTTCTGTGTGTGTGTGTGTTTTTTTTTTCCTTTTTCCTCACGTGCCTGCGTGAACGCGCGCGCGTGCGTGTCCTTTTTCCTCCCGCTCTGCTCGCGGGCAGGCTCATTAAAACAGTGAGCAGAAATAGAAAAAAGAAAGAAACACCATCGGGGCCCTCCGCTACCGCCCCTAGCTCTACCCTGTGTTTCGTTGCTACCCCTGAGAAAAAGAACACAGCAGCAGCTGATATGCGCGCTTATTGGTGTGCGAAGATCCGGCCGCGTAGTACGATCCTTGCGGAGCTGGGAAGGTGGGTCTTCACGGGGCCGATGAAATAGGGGGCCGCGTGTTGCGGGCTATACGTTGGAGCTGCAGGCAGGCGGCAATCGGTTTCGGATGCGACCCACCGCACGGCCTGTACGAGCACGCCCTTCCCCCCAGGCTTCATTTGATACCCCTCCTCCAAGTTTGAATGCACGATATATATATATATATATATATATATATATATATATATATATATATATATATATATCGGTTACTCTGACGAAGGCAGGCCCACCTGCCGAAACGTTAGTAAAGAATTTGTGTTTCGAACGTTTGTCACCCTCTTCCTCAAACATATATATATATATATATATATATAGTAGATCGGACGGGTGCAGAAGAGAACGTTTTCGTTCATCACAGGGCACACTTTCCAGAGACGCGGCAGTGAAAACTTGAGCAGAGAAACGATGTCTGCGTTGTATACGTATATCTTCGGTTCGTTTTCCCGTAACGTCCGTCGTCGTCTACGTGTAGCATAGATCGCGTTGCCTATTGGAAGGCGCGATGTACCACTTAGTCCCTGTTAGAGCTACGGTCGTCAAGGCAATAAACATTAGCGTTGACGTTATTGCATACGGCTTAATGAGCCGTCTCTCTCGCTTCATCTTAAGGCGCATCCTAAGCCATCGGATATCGGCTCGTGACGGCTTTATCGAACACAGCTTTCGCGAAACGCGGTAATGATACGAAGATACCGTGAAGGATCAGATGATCATAGTTGGCGGTCCCATCTCGGTACCATTCACGCTGGGCCGATGCTTCGAAAAAGTATCGTCCAGTTTGATGCGCCGTTTGCGTTGATTCAGTTCAAGAAATGTGTCATAAAGCGACTTTCACGAAATATTCGTGGAACAAGGTCTATAGGCTGCAGTAACCGTAGTTTGGACGCGTTAGAGTAAGGCGGATGGCGATGCCGCCTTCCGACATCTAATGGATTGCTTCTGGCGTCAAAAAATTGCTGCACCGATTGGCCGAATTTATAGGTGATGGCCGTGTTTGAATAAGGATGTCGCTGCCCTACGAACAGTGCATGTGGGCTGTGCAGTAAGTGCTGTAGATGTATGGGTCGTGCTCAATGCACTGCCCACTGCTGTGGGCAGTGCGACTGCGCGATACGCTCCAGTGGGAAATGTTTTCGATTACGGCAAGGTTCTACGCTGAGCTAACCCCACTAGTTCCACCCGGGCAAGTGGCAGGACAGTGGTGGTCATGTTTTCGGGCCCCTCGGGGAGAGAGAGAGAGAGAGAGAGAGAGCCGTGTTCACGCCGGAATTGCCGACGGCATGCAGTGTGCTCGTACTCCGACAGCTGCCGATAATGTGAGCAATTTCTTGTGCGATCCTGCCTAGGGGCTGCCGCAGCGCCTGATCGGAGACCACGTGGAGGTTGAAAGAAGGAAAAGCAGTGTCGGATGGCCGACGGGCTTCCACTTGGGGGGGTGCCCGAAGCGAGGAGGAAGAAGTCTGCTGGAACGGGGCTGGTGCTCTGGAAGACGTCGGCTGGCGCGTGGTGTGCGGAAATTCGATCGCAGTCCCGCGGCTGCATGTGGACCGCCTTGCGAGCAACCAGCTGGCAGGGCCGGGTCCGCGTGCAAAGGCGCTCCGCGAACAGCGCTGCGGGGGTTGGTGATTCTGGCCCTCCCAGCGACGGACTCTTCCGTTCTCATGGCGGCTATACGTGCGAAGTACGGCACAAAGGCGCGGGACACCTCCGACGGTTCCTTTATTTATCAGGATGGCCTTGCCGTCGTATTTTACTGTTAAGACGTACGGCGACATGCGTGGACGCCGAGTTGGGAAAAGTGAGCTTGTGTGTGCGCCTTGAAAAACGTCGTCTTCGTGCTTACACACACAGCCACAGGGCGTCCTTCCATTATTAGCGCACCGAAGATTGACAAATGTAAGAAAGCTCGGCAAGCAGAACTGTTGTACGAATTATGACCATTGCGCATTCTGCGCACTGATGAGGAAGAGATATATGACGTTAATCATGAAATTTTAAATTGATTACGATTTGTCATTTCTGTTAAAACAGGCCTTCTTTTTTGTACATTCTCGAGTGCCCTCTCTTTGTTTACAGCCCCGCCACGGTGGTCTAGTGGTTATGGTACTCGGCTGCAGATCCGAAGGTCGCGGGATCGAATCCCGGCCGCGGCGGCTGCATTTCGATGGAGGCGAAATGTTGAGGCCCGTGTGCTGTGCGATGTCAGTGCACGTTAAAGAACCCCAGGTGGTCGAAATTTCCGGAGACCTCCACTACGGCGTCTCTCATAATCAGAGCTGGTTTTGGGACGTTAAACCCCATAAATCAAATCAATCTCTTTGTTTACAAGTGTCTGAACTTGAGTATGCGTCCGGCAAATGACAGGGTGGAAGACGCATGCGCGTTTTTTTAACGTTCTCGTGTGGTGTGTATTTTGTGTGCCAGCTGCATAAGCAAATGAAATTGTTAGCAGCCGGCGCCTCTGTTTTTCTACAGCGAAGCTGTCTATGACCAGGATCCGAGGTTCCGTGACCTCCGTGCGGAAAGTTGTTTAGAAGTGAAACCGACCTTAATGGAATCGTTATTAGCGTTGCCTTTGCAAGCGGATGTTCCCACTCGGGAAAACGGCAAACAATTTGTAAAGTAATAGTAGTAAGAAGTTTTTGGGGCCGTCATATTTTGACGTAAGGTCGCCTTCCCAGCAGCGCATTTGGCTTTAGAGGTTTAAAAACGAAACCGACTTTAGCGGTGTTAGCTTGGTCTTTGTAAGCTTGCTTCCCCACTACAGAGAAAAAGAAAATTAATCAAATAAAGAAATTCAAGCCTGTTCCACGCTGCGAAAACCTCGGAACAGCGTGATCGTTGATCGTGACGCAACTGCCAAGAGTGTCAGGCGGTGTCCGCGCGGCTCCGGGGATCGAACCCGCAACTTCGAGCTACCCATTGTGACGCACCTTCTCGTAGTCGCTATCATGTTGCAGTGGGCTGAGGGAAGAGTGGGTGGAGCGCGGCAGTTGGTGGTGGGTTGAGGGACAAGAAGAGAGCCGGAGTTAGGGAACAAACGCGTTTTAGGGACATATTAATATAAATTAAGAAGAAGAAATGGGCGTGGGCGGGCCACGTAATGCGAAGACAACCGATTCCTAGAGAAGGCAAGCGTGGCAGGGAGCGGCAGAAAGTTTGGTGGGCTGATGAGATCAGGAAGTTTGCTGGGATAAAGCTGTCGCAGTTACCACAGGACTGGAATAATTGGAGATGTATGGGTGAGGCCTTTGCCCTGCATAGGGCGTAGACAGGCTTATGATGATGATTATGATGATGATGGCAAGAGCAGAAGACAAGGCAGACGAGAAGGACACGCAGCCAGCACAGTCCGAATCCCGTCCACAGTGGAGCGTGTCATTCGACGCGGACACTCGCATGTCGTCAAGAGCAGCCCGACAACGGCTCCGATGTTCAAAACGGCCCTGAGGTCGTGACATTTCCATTGATGGATTATATTGCCCCTGAAGAAAAAATTGCCGCGTATCTGCGTGCTTCGCTGCAAATTTTGCCGAAAGACGATAGTCTTCTGCCGGCCGTACTACGCTGCGTGAGATATGGACGCCATGTGGCAGCGCCGTCGGGAAACATGAGCTTGTGCAGAATCCCTGGGCAGTTGCCAGGTGGCTGCACCAAATCGTCGGCAGAGGCCTTTTTCGCGCATAGCGTCGCATTTTTAGCGCAGCCTAAGAAACACTATAGGTCTTTACGTATCTATATTTTCTAGTAAAGGAACACACCATTTAATAAAAATGTATTGATGTTGCGCCTCAGAGATGCGTAATATTTGCTTTTTGATGGAAAATATTCACAACTATGAACGCAGCTATCAGTTCAAGATGACTGGGCGTTAGGCAAGTGCTTAAACTTTGGCCGGGTGGCTGAATCGTGTGACAGACAGACAAGCAGAAAGACAGACCAAAATTTCTGCGTTCAAGTATCTCAAGAAAGACTGTCGTCTTTAAAAAAAGGTCTTCCTGGCCATGTATTTGTATTGAGAAGTGAAGCCGACTGTGAAGGGATCAGTGTTAGCCTTGGGCCTTTGTAAGTTCGCCTTCGCGCTTTGCGGTGGAGCCTACTTATGGAGAGAAAAGTGGTAAACGTATGTCGCAAAGCGGTGAATGTGTTCCTCTCCGAGGGCTTGGTAAACAAACGTCTATGTGTCGCAGTAGGCTCTGCACGGCGGTTTCAACCTTGATGGGCACGTACATAACCTGGTCCCCGCCCAGGGTGACTGCCTTCCTACTGGTGAAATGCGGAACTGCAGGAAATGCAGAAGTTAGGGGGGGGGGGGGGGGGGGGGAGTTAAGGTGATTAGTAGTTTACTTCTATCTTTTGGTAAGAAATTTTCACTTGCAGTACATACTGTCATCTCTGTAACAAGAAAATGAATTATGAATTCTGCAGTTCTGAGTGACATGAAATTGTCACTCAGAAAACAGACATAAGCTCAAGATGACAAGGCTGCTACATGATATTCTACATGGGTGCGATCACACAGGTGATGACGAGCTGCGAATACTGAAGCCGTTGCCATCCAAGAAGGTCTGTTGTTCGTCAGCAATTTGACGATAGTAGACTCGATGACCCCACGAAGTGTGACACGGGAAAGATAGCCGTCCGCTTTCTAAAAGAAGTGGTTTGTGAAGTGCCACTGCATGCTTGGTGAGAGGCTTTTCCAGCGTGCCATTCCACTTCACACTGGCCACTTTTCGCTGTGAAATGCGGACATCTTTGAAGATTTTCGTATCTCTTCGGAGACGCGGGACAACAGCCCTGTATGCGGGACGAGTGGTCACCCTACCTCCGCCATGCCACCTGTGCGTCACGTTCTGAAACTCGGTCACTTGAATCATGGTTTTCCCAACAGTTTGGACACAGGAGAATATCAGTGATTTATTTTCCATGGGGTCTCTCGCCCGTTGTGAATGAAACACGAACTGGTTCACTCAATGCGCGTCATATCGCGCCTCTCTTAGCGGCGGCCGATTCTGCATTCGCGTAGCGACCTCGCGGTTCTTCCGCAGAGTGTATGTATGCGCCGCGAAGCGCTTGGCGGTGCCCGCTTGTATCTTGGTCGTCGAGTGCGACATGCGCTGATGACCTCTCGAGGTCGCAGCCCGCCTAGTCGTGTTCCTCCTTTGAGTCGGAAATGCCAATATTTACATTCCTCCTTTCGCAAGCTCCTTTGGGGAGCTCCCTCTTGTACACGCAGACGTTATCACTCTAAGAAAAAAAAAAAAGGAAATGCAAAGAAAGAAAGAAAGAAAGAAAGAAAGAAAGAAAGAAAGAAAGAAAGAAAGAAAGAAAGAAAGAAAGAAAGAAAACACGCTTCGTAGTTGCCTATCTTTCACATATATTTTTTTTTTCTCGTCAGGGAAAGGTGCACTGCGACCTTTAATAATCTGAGAACCCCAGCAGAAGGTGCCTTCTGGAGGTCAAACGTGCCTGAGGTATCGCAATTTCGCGCTGTGTGGGCCCTAACCGCCTCAAATGGACCAAGCATTCTCTGTATATATCTCGAAGCTGTGGTGTCAAGGTTTAGCAGTTCAGAAACGCGGGCGTGTACGCTCGAAACATCGTTGAAGTGTGGACAGCGACGCGCTCGTGATGGGTCGTGTGAAGAGCGACAGCGAAGGCTCGTTAATGAGTGGTGAAAACAGGCGCCTGACTCATCTCGCGGTTGGCAGCGCGGAGTTGAGCGACCTTCGCTGTATTGCTGTCATCGGTGCTTCGCAGCGCGCGGTGGCTTCGTCTCGATGTGACGCGGTCGCATAAAGTCGGTAGCCATGTGACGGAAGTGGTACCGATTGAGTTTTACAGCGCAGGCGTAACGGTGACCGAAGTTGGTGGCTGTGGTGTCCGCTGCCGCCCGTGTCTGTGACCGCTATCAGCTTTAATGCGAAAAAAAAAAAAAGAAAAGAAAGCTTCATGCATGTGAGGGCTTGAACACAGCTCAATGGTATATAGTGCCCGTATTTTTTAAAGGTAGCGCAAACTCCTCCTCTCAGCGCAGTTTCCTTTTCGTCGGTCATTGTCGGCCGCCATTAATGAGCGAGACTCGCAAGGCGCGCCCGGCCTTCATGCGGCGCGTCGATGCGCTTACTTGAAACGTTCGCAAAGCTGTTCGCGCGTAAATGTCACGCGTTTTCTCGCGAACAAATCGGACGATGGTTCGATGCCGGCATCGTAACAAATGCCAGTGAGGCGCCTTACGAGCGAACACCTTTCTGGATCGGGGGCCTGTTCGACCACGTGAAAAACTTAGCATTTGCGAAAATTGTAATTTAGTTCATAAATGTGGACTGCGTCGGTCAAAACTAGGAAAACAAGAGGCAGAACATGTTAGTCACACCAGGAAAGCAAGAGGTGTAACATGTTAAACACAATCCTATAGGAAGTCTTTACTGCTGCCGAATGTTTTTCGGAAGCATTAGTGTTTCTGCTTGACTTATTGGGAAAATAAGCTACATCAAGCTATGTTCACAGAGCACGGCGTAGCCATTTATTTGCTGAATACCTCCAGCGTGCAGTCTCTTGAATTTTTAACTGCGTTCACGCGCCCTTTTGTTGCCCCCTCTGATAAATATGTTTTTAGCTCTCGTCTACGCGTGCGCTTTCTCCATTCCTCTTTAATTGGCGACATCATCCAGTGTGCTGACTTTATTAGAACATGCCTATACGCCAATTTCCAGAATACGCGCTTTTGTTCACAGCATAGCATAAATGTTTTTTTTTTTTTTTGTTCCCTCGTTCGTTCGCTAGCGGCAAACTCACGAACGCACCTTCCCGCGTATATTACTAACTGGATGCAAACCATTCCTCATTAATGAAGGCTCCAGATACAAATAACTGTTTCTAATTTCCATTGATAAGAAGTTTGTAAATAGTTGAAACAATGAAAGCACAATTATTGCAGCGAATCAAAAGCGCTCTTCTCGTTCACGAATTTCCAAATATGACCGATACAATATTGAAATGGAACGATCATTTCACATTACATCATTGCACGTTTGCAAGCGTATACACGTAAGAGTAAGCGCACTCCTTCGCCATCACAACTATGTAACATAATAAGATACATTGAAAAGCAAAGATCATTGCACATTACCTCAGCATAATGTAAAAAAAGGTAAAAGCACTTTTTCTGAACTGTTGCTGATGCATATTTTGATGATGCGTACAAGGCCACTTCCTTGCATGATTTTGGTTAGCTGTGATATCCTTCACATTTTCTTCTGTATAAGAACTTCGCGGGCTGTTCGCCCGCTTTTAAATTGTTTCGTGTGTTTCTTTTTAAGTGATGTGCTATAATAAACATCACAAACAAAAGAAATCACCCTGCGAGCAAGTGCTGTGGTTGTGCATAATCCTTTGAAGTGTTGCTACATGCCATGAAGGTTGTACAATTAATCGTCACTCTGTAAAGGGAAAACGGCTAGGTACAGCAGAGACACAAATCCCATAAATATATGTCCATAAATATAGTGGAGGAAAAAAAAATGTAGTCCACGAGATAAGAGAAGATAAAGCTGTTATTAATACATGTTGCGTATCAACGCTTCAAAATAAAATCAATAACGCCGCTAGCACTCTTGATATGGTACACGTTATAAAAGCGCACATTAACACACCAAAAATGGTCTTAGCTCAGTTACTGGTCGCATATTCAGTTCAACAAAGACGTGCCCGGTTTACGGCATCGGTGAAGTATTTCTGGTTAATTAGTGCGCCCCGTACCTACGCAAACTGCATGCATTAACAGTTCAGAAAGTTCCGGCGACATGCGATGGTCGCGGCTTCTTGACAAAGCACATTTATTGTATATAGTTCGTGTGTCGTGCCCACGACTTCATATATATATCGCGCTGCTAGAACACGAGTTCGATTTCCGGCCACGGCGGCCTCATTTCGATGGGAACGAAAAGCAAGAGCATTCGCGGAATTTACGCACAAAAAGCAGCCCGCCATCGTATGCCTCGTGACCACATCACGCTGAATCATTACTATCGTAAGCTCATAGCATTTACAATCCGCAATGCGCGTGTGAGTGCACGCAAAGAAAAGTACGTGCTGGTGCTGACAACTTCGCTGTGCGGCAACCACAGGTGATCTGAAAAAGACGAAAAGAAGAATGCTTGTGTATGCAAGGCAAGTCGCACACATTCCATGTGGTCGAATCAACTCGAGCACATCAACCAGCGGAAACTTTCTCTGTGCACGGAAGAAATTGCGTTCGTGTGTTGTACCACGTCGAAACGAAAGCTTGAGCGCAACCAAACTAAAACACAACCCACTTCTGCCACGGAATCACTACAAACATACGTAAGTGGAGGAATGCCGAAGCACGAGGTTTTAGTTTTTCTGTACGTGTCGCTATTAATAGTACTACATACCAGAAATCAATGGCGCCGATCACTCCGATCACAAAACACGCACTCCACTGCCATGGCCAACATAAACAGCCTAATAGCTCTGGAACTTCTCGGCGCAATTTCGACGGGAAATCGTTCCAGTCGCTGCGATCAGAGCGACTAAATTCCAACATGTTGGTCGCTCGTCGCGGTCCGTTGCGACGAGCGCGATAGCGATTTTGTTTGAAAAAAATCACGATCGCTCTAGTCGCGGAGCCAAAATCGCCGAGCTTCTGCGTCATGGACACTGACTTTGGCGACGAAATATGTCAGTACGCAGGCGCCGTCTTGGTTAACCTCGAATGATTTTTTTGTTTATTTATTATTGCTATGACAATTATATGGACATTGGAACCGGGTTTTCGCCGTTGGCGTCGCCGTCATGCCACGTATACGACCTAAAGAAATTTTCACACGGTGCCCGAGCTGCATTCGAACCCACGACCACTCGGTTCCCAGGCGAGCGCCTCAGACAACTAGGCCACGGAGGAGAGAGAGAGATAGAAACTTTATGTAGGTGTCCTTGCTGGGGTCAGGGTGGCGAGGGGGCGGAAGACGAGCCCCTCTGTAACCATCCAGGCGGCGGCCAGGCCTTGAATCCTGACGGCCCACTGCTAGTCGTCCGGGCACACGCTATCATAGCCTCCCACTGCTCGGCTGTGGTGATTCTAAATGTAGGGTTTGTGCTCTGTGTTGTAGTGTGAGCAGCTGCGGGACAGGCCCATATAACATGGCCGAGCACGGCGCGAGGCGCATCGCAAGCCTTGCATTGTGGAGTATGGACAGTGGGACAAATACGGCTGTACAGTGTAGGACAGGGGAAAGCGCGCGTCTGTACCACTTGGTGGATTGTTGCTTACTGTGGGATTTGTCGGGGGAGGTTTGCCGGTAGTGCTAGCGGCGCGCATATACTTATTTAGGGCTGGCAACATGGCGCCACTCTCTTCTGGGACTATACCCTCTCAGAGTTATAGCTTCCGCGACGGAGGGTTCGTCACGAGATGGCACAAAGTTCTCGCCTCCTAGCTCTTGCACAGCGAAGCGCTCGGTCGCGTGACTTCGAGCTGGAGCATCGCTCCCCGGGTGTCGCGTTTCATCGAGCTTCGCCAAACGTTCGTCGTGCTGAATGAAATGCGCTCGCATGCGTGGCCACAAGTAGCACAACGCTACAGGGCAGCTACCGGACAGAATACAGCGGTTGGGGTGGGCAAAAGCTGAAGCACAATGCCCCTAAAAGCTCTCCTCGCATTACTTCCTACAGTATATTCCATCCAGTGTGTTGCTATATCGCAGTAATCGCTTCGCCATTCTGGCGAAACTGCGTGTTTTTTTGTTATTTATCTATTTAATGTCTGCGCCTTAAAGTTATTTATTTATTTATTTATTTATTTATTTATTTATTTATTTATTTATTTATTTATTTATTGTTGATATCCAACATCTCCCATTCTGCAACTGTCGTACATTGCAAAATTTATTTTTGAAATGACGCTAATATATTCACGAGTCTCATAGAGGAGCTTCAACTCTCGGCTTATACCTCTTGAATGTGCCACGTAAAACAACAGAAATGCATAAAGTGATTTTTTTTTTTTTTCTCCCCTGGGCCCTGTTTCACTGACGCGGCGAGGCTATAGATTCGGTCAGGTTTCGTGGTGCCTCGATACGGCTGGCGGGGGTGCTTTCGAGCAGTGCGTATCGGGGCATCGCCCCTTCGGGTCATGCACGGCGGAGAACATCTGGGTGCGAGGTACACCTTCCGCGGGTTGCGCAGCTCACGGGACTGGCTTCGTACCGTTCCGGCCGCCTCTTCGTGCGAAATGGTGTCGGTATCGGTGAAGCTAGAGCGAAAGAGCAGGCCACCGGGGAAATTAGCCGAATCGCGCTCCGACAGACGCATCCGGAGTGGACTCAGTGATGTTTTGCTATAAGTATCTTCGCTCAGGACCCGTGGAAGAATAGTGGCCCGTGCGATGCATGGGCGACATCGTGAGTCGCGTAATTTTATGTCCGCTACACGGCACGATGGCTTCTCCCAGCGATCTCTGATTACCCCTCTCTTGTGCCACTTGATTGTGCTTGCACATTTCATTTGATCGCACCACCTCTGCCGCACCCTACTAAGAGTTCGTTCTCTTAATTAACACCGTTTATCGTATACGCGTTACATAAGCCGCCCGGCTACATCACTTTCTTTTTATGCCGCTGGCGTAGTGCTCTCTGATCCGCGCCGCTGTATTCCTTTCTCCACCGCTCGTTGCGCGATCTTCAACTTTTCACCAAGCTGCTTCGTTAACCTCGAAGTTCCTGCCTGACGAATAAGTTAGCGCTGGTAGAATGCGATGATTTCATGTAGATCTTTATTTCCAAGGATGCCAGCAACCCACCGGCTCATGATTTAGTAATTTCTATACCCAATGCGCTCCAACTAACTTTTGGTGCGTAGAATTCCTTCTAAGATCACGCTTCTGTGTGGCTGTCACGGAATGACATTGCCTCAGGGCGGACTATAGCTGTAGGTTCACGGTATCCCCGCACGTGCGACGTTAGAAGCGTTTCGACACCTCCAAGATGTCAGAAGTCCTTCGGCCCTTTCCGAAGAAAACAAGGAGGAGATCGCTTTCTGAGCTGGGAAACACCGACTTGGTGCTTTCCCGCGCGAGCCCCGGCGTGATTCTTGAAATACCGAGACGCGGTGCCTCGGGTCAGCAATGCAGGTACAGACAGTAGGGCACAGTTTCGCGTGCACTGTACACGGGCAGGCAGTACGCTATTGTGTTGTCGGCAGCCCCTCGGTGCCGAAGTGGACGACTAATGCATATCTTTGTCATGACCGGCGAAGCAGGGACCCCCGCGTCTCGGACGCTAATGACCTGTCAATCAGGCGAGATGAATGAAGATGCCGACTTGGCGGCCACGAGAAAGAGTTTGGCCATCGCTCTCTCCAGTGCAATGAATTGCGAGAGGGATATTTTTGGGCGGAGCAAGAAATGCAATGCCGGAGCAATTGTCTCTATAAACTCGCCCCGATTCCGCAGACAGCGAATCAGGGGAAACAAGAGCGTATTTCAGAGCTTTTGTAGATTAGATTACGGTATTATTGACATTGCCGTACTTACTGTTTGTTAGTTGTTTATTTTTCTTAGTTATTATTTTCGCGTGCTAGTATTTTGTGAAGCTCTTTCATCGCTATTAATTGCTTAATTGTTAGTTTGAGTGAAGTGGTTTACCTTGTATTCTTTGGGCCATCCTATCGCTATAGATTAAAATGTGTTGTTTTGTTTTTCCAAACACGACTCCGATCCTTTCACTGTGTCTGCTTGCGTACGGGACGACCGATACTGCTCTCGTTCACTTCACCGACTTCGCGCCGGTGACGTTTGAACGGCGGCCCTGTAACAGTGGCCAAGGCAAGTCGGTTATTTCTTTTTGTTTTTTTTTAAGGCAGTTCCACTCTTATAAAAATGCTGTCGCCTTCAAACACAAACGCTACGTCGAGGCGGAAATACTTCACCTCCGGTGAAGCTACGTTCAAACAACTAATTAACAAACGATTTTAATTATCTTTGACATTATCAAGTTGAAGGCAGTTGTTCATATTAGAAAGTTGCAGGGCGTATGAAACTCGTGGTATACCCATGTTTTAGAAATCCCAAGAAGCGCGTGTAATTTACGATATCCATCACTGAATTTCTGAGTGGCGATTCGACCACCTGGGGTTCTTCAACGCACAGTACGCGGGGCTCTATCGTTTTCGTCTCCGTCAAAAATGAGACCGCCTCAGGCGGGATGGAACCCACATTTTTTGGGTTAGCAGTTGAGCTCCATAACCACTGTACGACTAGACCGCTGCGGCTTCTACGGTCAGCGCCGCGAGCACGAGCATGCTTCTTCTACACCCTCCCTCACTCAACGCCGTAGACGCGCTACCCGGCGTCACCCTGGCCACTCCTCAAGAGAGAGAATGGGCATGACCCATGTAGCCGGTCCCGCCGGCTTCATCCGACTGTCTGATAAAACAACGCAGACAACGCCTCCCTAACAAACAAACAAAAAAAAAAAGTGAGGGAGGTGTTGGACAAAACCAACGATCATGGAGGAAGGAAAAGGTCTCCATAGTAACCGCCGCCGGTGGCGAGACCGAAGGCAAGGAGAAAAGGCTCTTTGAGAGCCCGGGATGTTTTCGCGCCCTTTTCGAACCTCGTGATACATAGCAGCCAATCAGGCTGGTTGTTTCAACGGGCGAAATATTTGAAATGACCAGTTAGCATTCGCTGTCATCTTTCCCGAGGTCTTTGTCAGACGCCAGTATCACGGAATAAGGCAGACGGCAAGTGTTTGCTTGTGCTCGGTGGTTGATCATGCAATGTTTTATTTTAAAAAAATGAGCGAGGAGCGATTGGAGGACGTCGGATTCGTCGTTGAATTGCTGGGCATCGTAGTGTTTGCGCGCCGTATCCTGCGAAGTCTCTTCACGAGACTGTAACGACAGCCTGTGGATGTGTCTGTGTGTTTGTTGTTTTTCGTGGTAAATACCTGTGCTGCCTCACCTCTAGGTTGTGTGTAGTGTGAGCCGTGAGTGCCCATATCAGTTTGGATGTGTCAGTACGTCATTGGATTTCATAATTAGTGAGTACCACTCTCCATACCATTTACCAGCCAAATTCGCTATTTCACCAGCTGATCCGACTTCGGAAACGATCTTCTGGGTGTTTACAGCTGTTGTATGGATTCCCATGTTACGAAGTGTGCATTAAAAATATCTATTTTTTTTTTCATTGCTTAATAAAATCTTAAGCACGTCATAAATGTATGGATAAGAATCGTGGTCCTTTCCCGGTAAGCGCCGCATTGGATATGCACGGACAAATGCCTTCTGCATCAACCAAAAGGACAGAAAAAAAAAAAAAAAAAACTCTTACCGCTGTCTTGCTTGTATTTTGCAGGAGCATGGGATGTTACGGCCCGAGTGACTTAATTTAACGCTTGCCGCTGTTTGTCTAATTCCCGAAAAAAAAAAAAAAAGCCGGTGTGTGTGTTCACACTTTTCTCGTTTTCGCTTTTTTTTTTTTTGTGTGTGTACGTGTAATGGAAGCGCATTTAAGAAGCTGTTTCGCCGCAGTGCAGACGCGTCAAATGATTCAGCCGCGACTGTCTGTGGTTCTCGTGGTGTCTACGAACAACCCGAGCGAAAGGAAAAAATGAACTTCGAACGGTATGCTGCTAGTGTACAGTGTTGTGACTAAGAACAGTGATTAAAACTGTCCTAGTGAGTGATACGTACTAGGCATCGGATTGTACAAATCTGCTGTGACACGTAGAAAAAAAAAGAGCGGAAGTGTCTTTTTTTTTTTTTTTGGATAAAGCATTCGCAAGGATTACGCCGCGTACGTTTGAGCCGGAATGTTTACTTCAAGAGGCGAACAATGTCACAGTATGTTCACGCACCGTGTTCCGCGAAGCAACTGTTAAAAGTCAAAAGAGGCGCCAGATTCTTTTCTTTTTTTTTTTTTCAGCTGAAACAACTTAGCCATCCTGCTATGAAATGAAATGGCTGGGACAATTTCAATGAGTTTATGGCACTGTGGGCAACCGCGTACCATCACTGTCAAGGAAATTATGCATGCGTCCTTTGATAACACTGCATTTGAGAAAACGCTCAGTTTTAACCATAAAAAGCACTTTGGTTTGACGATGTCGTTTTATTTCATTGCGGCTGATTTTCGTGAGTGGCACGACAAAATTAGCAGAGTTCATCTGCGTCTAGGGGCCGCGAGGTCCCTTCATCTTTCCAAAATGCGCTTGCGCTGCTGTGCATTCCTTTCTTTTTTCTTCATTTATATCAACATTATAATCATTGCTATTTGTCTTGCATTTTTCTAATCCCAAGCATATCTTGTGAGCCGAACGTCCCACTTTGTTTTGTTTTCTTTGAGACGCGCGCTCCAAACCTGCAGCAAACTGTTCCAGAGTGCGACGCGAGCGTGCGTGTGGTTTTATTCGTATAGCACGCCCGAAAAGCAGCGAAGAAACGCGCGCGTCGCTGTCGCCTCGGCTTACCACCGTGCGCGCGCTATGGACGAACGCTGCTCGCGTCTCATAAGTGCACCCACCGTGCGCGCGTCTCATAAGTGCACCCCAAGCGGCCAGTGTCAACTGAGCCCTCCGACGAGAGCTACGTAGAGCGGTCTGGTCAGTGGACGGAGCCCGTAGGGTTATCTCCGAGGGATCGTTGGAGGTAAAAGGTTGGTCTTTCTGACTACGCCCGGCTTGTGACCTCTCTATTACTTGAATGCAGAAACGACGCTGACCTGCTGTTCGTTGTGAAGCCATGTCCCGGAGCGGATGTGTAGCTGTTCCAGAAGGCTGGGTCCGCAGGGTCTCTCAGCGAAAACGTGGCCTCACTGCTGGCAAATTTGACGTCTACTTTTACAGCCCCTCTGGTCTTATGTTCAGATCACGAAAACAGCTGTCAGTGTACCTTGCCGATATTAATAGCCGCTTTTCGATTTCCGACTTTCACTTTTCGGTGAACTGCTGTGGGATAAAGTCCGAATGTCAAAGCCGCGAGTCTGTGCCTGGTGGCGATAAGGCACCACCACGGCATCGTGCACTGTCGGAAGATGTCAAACCTTCTACGAGCAGAGCATTCGGAGACCTGACGAGAGCTACGCCTGGCGTGGAACCTGCGCGCACTGCTTCCACAGTTGAGGCGCTCGTGAAGAGAGACGTGGAGGACAGCCATAACGAGGCACTTTCAGCGTCAGCAGTAGAGAGAGTTGCTACAGCCGTGGAAGAATGTACAAATGCCGTGTATGGTAAGCATGTCGCCTCTAGGCGTAGCGAAGAATCGGCTTGCGCGGCTTCCCGAGTTGAGGTGCTCGCGAAGAGAGAAGAGGAGGACAGCCATAACGAGGCACTTTCAGCGTCAGCAGTAGAGACAGTTGCTACAGCCGTGGAAGAATGTACAAATGCCGTGTTTGGTAAGCATGTCGCCTCTAGGCGTAGCGAAGAATCGGCTTGCACGACTTCCCGAGTTGAGGTGCTGTCGAAGGTGGATGCGGAGGAAGGAGTAAAGACGCGTTCTGTCGCAACTCAAACACCAGACTGGACTTCGGCAGCGGCACCCTCTTCGGAGGATCCCCCAGGTCCCGTTGAGAAGAATTTGAAGTGGAAGTGTTCCCTCACCATGAGGTTCGAAAAGGAGTTGGAGTATGCAGCCACGGCTGGGCCATCTGCTGATGAAAAGACGCTGAATCCAGGGCCAGGTGACGTGGTAGGAGCATCGCTTGAACAGCTGCCACTTAATGCTACTGGTAAGCCGGCTGTCGAGAATCGAAAGAAAAGGTATCAGCGTAGCCCGAAAGGCAAAAAGACAACGCGTTGGGAAAGTGGCTCCTCTGAGAAGACAACTGCTGGCACCAGCGAGCGGAACGCCCCGAAAAAGCTAGACCCAAAGCTCCACAAGAAGAGTTCATCATTGTCTGGCCGGGCAGCTGCTGCTAAAGCCGAGACGGAGGCCTTGAAGAATTTGAAGTGGAAGTGTTCCCTCACCATGAGGTTCGAAAAGGAGTTGGAGTATGCAGCCACGGCTGGGCCATCTGCTGATCAAAAGACGCTGAATCCAGGGCCGGGTGACGTGGTAGGAGGAGCATCGATTCAGCAGCTGGCAGTCAATGCTACTGGTAAGCCGGCTGTCGAGAATCGAAAGAAAAGGTATCAGCGTAGCCCGAAAGGCAAAAAGACAACGCGTTGGGAAAGTGGCTCCTCTGAGAAGACAACCGCTGGCACCAGCGAGCGGAACGTCCCGAAGAAGCTAGACCCAAAGCTCCACAAGAAGAGTTCATTGTCTGGCCGGACAGCTGCTGCTAAAGCCGAGACGGAGGCCTTGAAGAGCAGCACAATGTCTGGGCAGGCAACTGCTGCCAACACCAGCCCGAATACCACGAAGAAGAAGCTAGGAGCAAGCTCGAAGCACCAGACGAGGAGCACATCGTTTAGGAAATCTCAAATGGCGCCGGCAGCCGTAACAAGTCATCACGCGAAGGGCAGGCGGCGAGTGGGACACTCACGTGAAGACAAGGTGAAGCGGCCGAGCAATCCGACACAGGGACGAGAAGATTGTGATAACCACAACGTGGCAGGAGGTACGCAGTTAAATGTCAACAAGCCTGCCACAGCCGGCGGACAGCAGTCCGCTGAAAAGCCGAAAGCGAACAAGGTTGCAAAAAAGCGCAGATTCGTGGAAGACGACCTGCTCTTTACCTAGTTTCATCTGGTCAGGAGCGTGCCTGTAGCAAGACCAAGAAATGGTGGGAAATAGTAACATCAGTAGGGTTTATGATATGTTTATGTGCAATCGTTTTTGCATTTCTTTCTTTTTCGTTTTTTTTTTTTTTGATACACGCACTGACATTGCTTGTTTCGTGGAGAGACTCTGCCCGGTAGCTATAGTGTCAAGGTCGTGCGTTTGTTTTTTATTATTAAAGTGTTTCTTTTTCTTATCCAAATAAAACTTTGGCTTAACGAAGTCCGTGTTTTCCTGTTGGTGTGCGCACAGCTATGCCTGGCTGTCCGCTGTGGTTTAACGATGGGGATCTAATAGGAAAGTAAAGGTGCATACAAGTTAAATGAATTTTCAGGAAGAAAAAATTACCGCACCACATCTTCTTTCTCTGTGTGTTGACGCTTAACTGTTCAGCTGAAACAGGCAATACGATGTAATTGTGTTGCTTTATGAAATCGAAAATATTCATTTTGTGGCTGATTGGCCTGTATCTCGAGATACGCTCTGACGATGGCTAGTATGAAACAAAATGCATGTCGAATATCCGAGCAGGTTGGCTTCGGCGTCGCCTTGCCGTTCCTTATGCTCCAGCCTTTTAGGGGCGAAGCTCCTTAAGGTTTGGGTCTGTCCGTCCGTTGTAGTAGCGCGTTACCTACTAGGAACGCGCTACTAGGAGGGCGCGTGCTTCCCGGCGCGCGAGCTCTCTCACTCTTCCATCTGCTGTCTTGTGAGAGAGACAGAGACAGAGAGAGCGAAAGGCGCGCGTTGACTATGGAAACGCTCTTTCTTCGATGAACGCGCTACCAGCTCGCAAAGAAGGAGAACGCGCCCTCACCCGCGAGAAACAAGCTTGACACAGGCAGCGTCTTCTAGCGAGTTTCTTGATTGAAAAATACCGACTGCTCGCGCTGGAGAACCGTTCACCGGCCACCCATATATATATATATATATATATATATATATATATATATATATATATATATATATATATATATATATATATATATGCACTGGATCTTGACTTACAATGAAGTGCCGGTGGGAGATTTCACTTGTGCGTAGTTGAACCATAAGGATTCGTAGCGTGCGCGTTAACTAAATTAATCCGGAACTCGGCACGATCTACGATGAACCTCCGGAGCTTCGCCCACTCATCATCATTCACTCCGTGGATATGCTGTGAATTTTTCTTTCCTGTGCGAAGTCATTATTTGGGCTGTCTGTGATCGGACTGGGGCAACTCACTCGCGGAATTAGTGTGTACCACGAGAACAGAGTGCATTCGTGCGAATTTTCGGTGTTTTACACCAAAAATTCGCACCAAAAATTTCCCTGCCCGATAAGCGTAAAAGCAGAGGTGAAAGTCTAGGGGATGTCGCTTCTGATTGTTGAGGATTATTCTTCGCTGGTTGCACGCACCAGTCTAGCCTGGGTGGCGTGGTGAGAAGAAATAATAAAACCTGTAATAAGAAAAACATGAAAACAAGAGCTTGATACAGCTTATATGCTAAATGAAACAAAGTGTATGACAGCAATCAGCCAGCCTTGCTTATTTAGACACGAGGTATGAATAGATTACCACCAAATGCATCGTAATCACCTTTTTTTTTTTTTCAATTACACATTCCTGCCGGAACCTGGAGATTGAGGCCAGCGGTGCTTCCTCTAAAGCTGTTGTTTGCTCTTTCTCATGTTCAACATTAGCACGGAGCTCATCCTTCCTTAAAATGTTTAAAGATATATAATATAACGCTTCCTTATCTTTCCCCCACAATATTTGCATGCCTTATTTGTTCATTAGATACTGTATCTTTTAGTCACAAAAGTAAAAAAAAAAGCTGTACCTAATTTAACTTTGTTGGGGCGATCTCTTTTGTGTTCCTTTCGAATTGTTTTCCTCGATTTGCTCACGCTGTGCCGTATATGTTCTTTTCTCTGTTCATGCTAGTCTGTTCTTGAAACTTAGCTGTTAGGGATCTTGTCTTTGCTGTGTCGCCCTCAACTTTTGCCAGCCTCCTTTCTTTGGCTTCGCAGGCACCTGCATATTGAGAGCCTCAGAAAACTTTCTAGATTTTACTTTTTCTTAAACCATTTTACGTTCGGCTTCTTTGGTACCTCAAAATGGTGTTGGTGTAGGCCAGTTGGTGATTCTTCGTGGTTCCTGTTGCTGTGTCTTGTGTGTTTTGCGGTTTCTTCTCCTTTGGTACCCATACACCCTTCCAAAGCTCATTCGGGTACCCTGTCAGTGGCATCCAATCTTTCAGTCGAGGCTGTAATGTATTTTACAGCGTAAGCTGTTATGAGAGCACAACAACTTTCGTTTTTGCGCCG
Source organism: Hyalomma asiaticum (assembly GCA_013339685.2). NCBI lineage: Eukaryota > Metazoa > Arthropoda > Arachnida > Ixodida > Ixodidae > Hyalomma > Hyalomma asiaticum. The sequence continues at coordinate 338,029,092 of CM023481.1, forward strand.
TAGTTGTCCGCCGCCGCCGCCGCCGCCGCCGCCGGTGTCCGTAACCACTATCGCTGCAAATTTTAGAAAAAAAAAATAACCAGGACCGCCGAGTATTCCAACTTGTCCTCTGCCTGGATTCGAACCCAGGCTCTCTGCGTGGCAGTCGAGCGTTCTACCACTGAGCTACGCCTGTTTTTTTGTTTTTTTTTTCCTTTATCTGTGGTTGAAAAATCATCGCTAAGACCTAAACAGGTATAACGTCTGCCGCGGAATCGCATTAACAAACGTAATGTTACGTTGAAAAATAGTAATACACCGCTACACGACGCGAAAATGGATTGTTTAACGAGGTCGAGGAATCATTTGAAAGAACAAAGGGCTGCATGCTTTGTAGCTCTGAACCCATTACGGAGGCACTGGTAATTATGGCGTAGTGGGTGCTTCCCTACTTGGCAAAATGATAAGTTATGGCGCAGGAGATACCTACCACTTCTACTTGCACTAGTTTCCTCAAGCGTTTAAAGTGGCCTCTAAGAAAGTAGCTCCTCCAGCTTACGCTGTCACTGTCCTGCGGTTCCGCGCAGGCCTGGCTCTTTTTGACTCATAGGATTAAAATGGTAAATTTGTTTATTTAATTATAGCCATGCCGGAAAAGGCACCTAGGTCACGCGGTTGTGCCTGAGCGATCGGACGGTCTGTTCACCCATTCTGGTCTTCAAGAACCCGCACTCTCCACCAGTGTTACAGAAAGACGCTGGACAGCATGTTAAAGGAATGTGTGCTGAAACACCCCAGCCTTCCTGCCCTCTGGCTATGCTTTTGATGATTAAGAAAAGGGAACGCGACGGAAGTTTGTATGAGGGGGCCCTTGGAAATCCCACTCCCGTCTTGCAATGCTAAACGTGTCGTTTTTACTACGCTGCATTCGTTACATCAAAATTTGATGCACAACTCGTAGTAGAGATTTATATATACTAGGATGACTTTTCTATATGGGTGTGCGATTATTCAAACTTTCTCTGATATTTTTCAAATAGTGTTTGCGATTCGATTCTCACCTCACTTTTTACCACTCAAGCTTACCTGGGTTCCGGAAGATAAATGTAACGTACTCAATGGACTATTTCCCGTGACACAGAGTACCCCTTCGCACCTTTAGTGCGCTTCACTGTATGACAGTGGTGTACTGCGGCCAGATAGAAGTTTCGCGAGCGCCATTGACATTGACATTGCCTTCAATAGGCGCGCTGCTGTTGCAAAGCCGCTACCCGTTGCCACTTTGTAGTCTATAGATGTTACGCTCGTCACGCTTCGTTGCAGTGCTCAAGACGCTCGTCGTGTTTAAAGGCCGCCATGCTCGGGACTTGGATGGCGCCAATGCTTCTCGTTCGCCGAGAGGAACACATGTGTTCGCACCGGTATTGTCGTTCGCCGATATACTGTGTGTCCGCAAGTGCGCTGGAGCGTCTGCGGAATGTTGCGCAAACTGCACCGGGACGAGGAGTCGCACGGAAACTGGAAAATGGCTGCGAATGTTCCGCCTAATGCGGGCGCGGCTCGCTGAGCTCTTCCTGCGCACTGGCCCGTCGCGCCTGGTTTGATGATTGTGGACGCTAATTTCTGCAGCCCATGTCGGGAGCATGGCTAAGCGTCCGTAGGGGAGGGCGAAAGGGACTGAAAGATAATGGAGGGCTACGGAAATTTTGACTATCTGGGGTTCTTTAACGTGCACTGACAGCGCACAGTACACGGGCCTCTGGCATTTTCGCCTCCATCGAAAATGCGACCGCCGCGGCCGGGATCGAACCCGCGTTTTTTGGGTGGCAGCCGAGTACCTTAACCCAATGCTTAACCGCTACACCACCGCGGCGGACCTCCGGTTTGTGAGCCGCAGCTCCGGCGCCGGCGGGAGGGGAGGACGCTACCAACTCTGTCGAAGGGGGGTATAGGCGAGGAGACGACGATGGAAGGAACGGTGTCAGCCACCGCCTCGCGCAGACCGGTAAATACTTGTGTTAAATAATTTTAATCACCTGGGGTTCTCTAACGTGCACTGACATCGCACAGTACGCGGGCCTCAACATTTCGCCTCCATCGAAATGCATCCATTCGATCCGCCTGCATCGAAATTTCGCCTCCGCGACCCTCGGATCGGCAGCCAAGTACCATACCGTTGTGAGGCTCTCCCTAAAATCAGTTTTGAAGGAGCTATGTTAGAGCCGTGCGCACATCGTCTGAGTGACGATAAGCGCTTTAAAACTGTTTCTGTTAGCGTTGTAGCGGCGTAGGTGTTTGAGCAGTTTAATCTTTGGAAAACTCCGGCGTGTAACGCTTTAATTCCGCATGTATGCGCCACAGAAAGATGTGCAAAGCAGCTCCTAACATAGCATAGCCATGCATAGTATAGTACAGCAAGGTGTCGGAAAAGTAAGGGTGAGGAAGAAGGAACGAAGGAGGGGAGAAGGTGAAGCGCTGCATAACCGTGTATGCTATAGTTAATGGGACTGTCTACCGGCCGTCATCGATTTCCTGTTTCTTATCGCAGTAGAAAGCGCCTCATTCCCAGTGTACAAGCTTGCAAGGGTTCTGCTGGGAACCCTTGCAATTGAATTTTTCTATCTTCGTGGTCGTCAGTGCACATTAAAGAACCCCAAGTGGTCGAAATTTTCGGAGACCTCCACTGCGGCGTCTCTCATAATCAGAGCTGGTTTTGGGACGTTAAACCCCACAAATCAATCAATCTTCGTGGTTACCCCTTCTGTATGTGTAGGGATGCTGGCAACACTGTGTACTGGGCCTTTGGAATATTAATTTAAGAATGAAAGCTACTTTCCATCGTGAAAGAACGCTGTGTTTCAAATACAACTGGAAGTAATAAAATCTCGCTTTTGAGCAGGATTCTCGGTTTTTTCTTTACAGTAGGAGATTGACACTCATCACCGAGGATGGCGCCACCGGTCATTTTTTTTTTAGGGGCGAAGCTCCTTAAGGCGTGGGTCGTGCGTCCCCGATGTATGTAGTAGCAGTAGTAGTAGTAGGTAGCCACCGGCGCGTGTCTGCCGGGAGGCACGCACGCGCCGAGGGCGAGCGCGTGGCTCCCGGCACGCGCTCGCCCGCGAGAGACAACGTTGGCGCAGGCAGCGTCTCCTAGCGAGTTTCTTGATTGAGAAATACCGACTGCTCGCGTTGGAGAAGCGTTCACCGGCAACCCACCCATATATATATATATATATATATATATATATATATATATATATATATATATATATATATATATATATATATATATATATATATATATATATATATATATATAGGCACTGCATCTTGACTTGCAATGAAGTGCCGGTGGGAGACTTCACTTGTGCATTGTGCATAGTTGAACCGTGAGGATTCGTAGCATGCGCGAGATGTTATAAAACTAGATGGCGGTACTTGTAGTTGATGATGAAAGATGCGAGATGTTATAATAGTTTGATGACATTTACTCAAGTGTTTCACTTTTAATTCTGGGGCGAATTGCACGGAAGAGTTTCACGGTTTACCGATGATTCCTTCCGGAGCTTCGCCCCACTCATCATCATTCACCCTGTGAATATGCTGTGATTTTTTTTTACATCTTTCAGGGCAAAGATAGAAATATTATTCCTTTTGTCGTGGGGTAAAAGCACGCTTGTTTCCGTCGATGTAAGGAACGACCTTCTCATTTTCACCACAGCCGAAAAATAATTTCCGAGTGGTAGACAGGCACCACAGAAAGTGGGTATGTCTCGAGAAGCTTTAGCATAGCATAAGCATGCATAGTTGAGCAAGAGTGTGGGAAAGAGGAGTGATGGTGAGTCGGAAGGAAAGGATAAATCATGGCATAGCCTTGTACGGTAGAATTTAGCAAGGGCATGGGAAAGGGAAGTAAGGATGAAGAGGACTGGCGTAAGGATGAAGAGAGAAAAGTGGAGGTGACGGGGTAAACCATAACCTATAGTCTGTTTCAGAAGTTCCCTGCAGCACTGGAGGCTACAGCCCTCTTCGGCCAATCCGGAGGGCGAACATATGTTAAACGTGTCCTTCTGCGGTCTGTCATCTGCCAATGGCGGGCGCTGCAGTGGCAGGTGCAGCCCTGCAAGGAGGAAGATGACGCGGGGCGTGCCTGTCCGAACAATGGCATTTCGTCTCGCTTCGGAAGAATTCTGAGCTCGATGGCCTCGTAGCCTTGGCTCTGCTGCACGCGGAACTCCTGAAAGAGACTCTAAGTCACCGCGTACTCAACAAACTCGAGCGATCCGCAAAATTGTGGTAAAGTGTAAATTGTAGGCCTAATCCTACCCAGAGGCACCGCGCGCATGGCGTCAGATGTGGTTGGCTTGCCGCCTCCTAGTTTTTTTTTTTTTTTCCTCCATGGATATGCGCAACCGCACGCTTCTCTCATACTGACTCGCTATCGTATGTGTGCGCTAAACTAGAGCTGTATAGTGTCGGACATGGTTATGCGTATATGAATACTTCAAACGCAGGGCCGTTATGTCTTGCCCTGTTTCCAAAATTATAGGCTGTTGCATTTCATGCATACTTTCGTTTGCTTAGGCTTCACAGCGATGTTAACTCGGGCAACCTCAATGGCATCTTGTAAGCAACTCGCGGCTGCGCCCATTCTACGAGGCTGGCTACACGTAGGGCTTTAAAATGCTGCAACATCTCAGTGCAACTCGGTACGAATAAAAATGTACAGTAAGGCCATGTGGAAACACACGTATCTTTTCTGTGCATCAGTGATGAGCAGTTGAAGCGCAGCTGCGCTCAGATCCAGGCGTGTTTGCATCAGCAAAGGTACATGGCTCGCTGTGCAGCTTTCGTGGTCACACAGTGACATCGTCCTCTCGCGCGGAGACACTTCTCCATGGTAGCGCTTCCTTCGCGAAACCGAGTCGCGCGCCTTTGTGAAATGCGTGCAGTCTGTGCTGTTTGCTGATGAAGCTTGGGCGAAGCGTGTAGGAGAAAAACTAGATGGGGTTAACAAGTGCATGCGCAGAGGCACACCGTTGTGAAGGTAATGGAGCGCGGGAACTCAGCTGGACTCTGAGCTGTCATCTTCGGTGGAGTCGTCGCTCATTGAAGAGTCGTCCTCCTCCTCCTCTTCCTGCTTCTTCTTCTTCTTTTTCTTCTTCTTCTTTACAAGGCCCAGGCGTTCGCGCTCCTCGCGTCGCTTTACTTTCTTATCGTCGAAGCCGTGATAGACGTAGTTCTCCATGACGAGGAAGTGGTTGGCCATGCCCAGGCAGATGGGGCCAAAGCACACCAGGAGCACAAAGGCAAGCACGTGTGCGAGCCAGTAGCCCTCGGCACCTGCCACGAAGGTGTCACAGAACAGCAGCAGCGCTGCGTTCAATGTCTGGAAGGCCGGTTCGCAGCCGCCTCCGCCGCCCTGCTCGGCCAGCTCGGCGCTTGCCCAGCGCAGTCTCTTCTCGGCGTCGCTCATGTACTCGCTATAGTAGCGGCCTACCGAGGCAGTCAGCAGGTCTACCCCGCTCATGTTGCCTTGCACTAGGGGCCGCCATTTCCGCGTCATTTGGTCGGCAGCGTCACGCAGCGACCGCCGCCTCGGTAGGTGGCCGAGTGCGTCCACGAGCGCGCGCACTGCGGCGCCCGAGTCGCGCACAGCGCTCGCGTTACGTAACAGGTCGGCGCTAAGCCGGAAAACCTGGGGCTTTTCTCCGCCCTCCTTTTTCTCGCCTGCGGGTTCCTTCTTGGTCTCGTTGCCCCCGCCCTTGGCCGGCCCGGCCCATTCTGGTGCCTGTAGTTCAGCTACCGAGCCTCCTCGCTGGCACTTGGACAAGATTTCGCTGGGTATGAAGCCGGCCCACGCGCCACCCCGCTGGTCCATGGTCCACAGCGCGTACGCCATTTGGTCCAGCACCTTAAAGTTCTTCGAGTGGTAGGGTTCGCAGACGTACACCTCGGCAGCACCGGCCACCAAGTACATTTGGATGGCGATGTACGAAGAGATAATGAGGGCGACCAGGCCGGCAGCGGCACTGTACACGAGCATTAGGCCACCCGTGTTCGACTGGACGGAGCGTACGGTGGGCCGCAGGTCGTGGTCTTGCGCCGCGATACCCATCCCGGCGATGGCAACGATGGGCGCTACCAGCGTGATCACCACCACCAGCAGCATGGGTAATCCAGTGAGGAAGCTCATCCAGCTCACCGTCCCGCCGTCGCTCTCGTAGCTCGCCAACTTGTTGATCGGCGCGTCCAGGCCTCCTGCACTTTGCGCCATCATGCGCACTCGCTCTTCAGCTCGTTCCAGCGCTTCCCGCACCTTTCGTAGCAGTTGCTTGCGCTCTACCACCGTGGCGTCCTCGACTGCGCGGGCCAGGTTGCCGTAGGCGACCTGGCGCGAGCGTTCCAGCTGGGCACAGCGACGGCCCACGCCCCTGAACAGCGCAGCCAGGCTTCGTTGTCCTTCGGTTGATAGCGAACGCGCCAGAGAGCGCGCGTCGTGTCTGCACTCGGAAAGCACGCTGCGCGATGGCAAGCCAGAGTCCATGGCCACGCGCCTCTTGACGAACTCGCCAAAGTCGTCGCGAAACCGCGTGTTGAGGATGTCCACGATGTGTCGAAGTTTGCTTGGTGCATTCTCTTCCGGCTTCTTTTCTTTTTCCTTGCCCTTGTCATCAGCAGTGCCACCGCCGCCAGCAGAGATTCCCTTCAGGGCGGTGACGGCGGCCGCATAGTGGTCGTAGCCGTCGCTCACGGCCGAGCTCATGTCCGATTTGTTGAGGAAGAGCGCCACGGCGGTGATGATGAGTGCCACTCCGGTCAACGAGACTGCCATGCAGTAGTACTGGTAGTAATCGTCATACTCCGGTGATATTATCTGCATGCGCTCGCCGCCGCACTTCTTGGCGAAGCGCGCCCCGACAATTCCCAGACCTCCGGCGGTCACGGCCAGAAAGAAGAACCAGCTTATCCACACAAATAAGCCCATCATACCCTGCTGGGATGACAGTGCGGTCCAGATGCCACCCAGTCCAGGCACGTCGAGAACTTCTTGGCCGAACTTGAGCCCATCTCCAGGGTCGCCGGCGAACATGGTCACCAACGAGCGGCCGATGTCACTCCACACGGGCACCGTGACGCCCGAAGGCTGCAGCGCGAAGCCCCCGCCGCCGCCGCCGCCGCCACCACCACCGCCGCCGCCATCGCCAGCGGGTGCCGCTGTGGTCTTGCCGCCGCCCCCACCTTCACCTCCTGGCGGCGGCTTTTCTTGTGCGCGCACCAGCAGACACAGCAACAAAGCGGCCAGCGCAGGCCGCGGCATCACGGTTCTGCGGGGCCGCCTCGGCGCAGCATCGTGCAGCCCGAATGAGCGGCTGCGCGTGTCTCGCGATGGCCATGGGTCCGGCGCCAGAAGAAAAGAACCAGCTTCATTGCCTCCAGGGGAGCGATGCTAAAGATGAATCGTTCCGGCACTTCCAATGGACTTGTCCAGGTAATATGTGTTTGAGCTGTCTTCGCCACCTCCGTGCAACGGGCCTGGCCGACCACTCAACCTATATCGCTGGAACCATGGGTCATTTCGTTGTTCTATCGTTGATTTGTTTGTATACTTGGCGAATTATGCCCAGGGGGCAAGCTTTGGGAATTTGTCTAAAGAACAAGGGAATGAATTAAGGACCCAGGATAATGACCCGGCGAACCAACGGCACCTTGACACTAGCTGTCTGTCTTGTCCATCGTCTTGGCGCTGCCGTGGTGGTTTCGCATGACGTTAACGTGGGTGCATGCATGGCGAACATGAATTACATGAAATGCTCGTCATGTACTCATGACATGATGTCATCGTGATGCCATGGTTGTCGTTTCATTTCTTTGCTATACCTATATCGGAATGTGCATTTTTGACGGGAGTGTATGAATGGCAGAGCGTGACCTGGTGCAAGATACCTTATCTGGGTGCATCTGAAGGCAACATTTCGACGAGACGACTTCTTAGTCACAGCTACGACATTCCCTGTTCAGCGATCTTTCATTTCAAGCTTACGGCATTTACTGAGCGTCTGTCTTGTTCAGAAATAATGACACGACCGGCATGACACGCGTGTTATCTATATTATAACGTGAATGGCACAGACATGCCTACGTTGTGAAACCGTCTTGGTAATTTCATTAAGAACGTGCAGCAGTCAATGACGTCACGATACGTGAGAGGCAAGATATAATTGCAGCCATTTCTTTTGGGATATCTAAATATGCATGACATAACGTACGTGACGTGACATACACGCCATGTTACGTACCACGTTAACCCCCATAAAGGCAACGCTGGTATGCCAAGTGTCGGCCAATCTTGGCAAGGCACCCGAGGGCGATATCTTATAACGGTTCCAAAAGTCGACCGGTTCACTTGGCGTTGCGTGATTGGTCAGAATCAATCTTTTGCTGACGCGAGCGCGACTCTATCCAATCACGCGAGGGCAAGCGGACCGGTACCGTTATAAGATATCGCTCCTGTATTGGTGTTGGATAGCTGTTGACCAGCGCTGGCTAATTAATGTTGGCTAACGTTAGCTAATGACGGCTAACTGCAGGGTAATTGTAGCGGGAGCTGATTTTGAATGGTGACCAATGATGTGGGGTAAAATTGGATAATATGTTGGCTTACTGTTATAGTCGGATATCAAGTCTGCAGTGAAGCTCCTCCCGCGCCCTTATAACCGCCAGCCACTTTACCTCCGCGAAGCTTCATATAGTTCCTTCTTTGAACTTTCATGTTTAGAAAATAAAGCGAGGGTGGCAACAATAACGGAAAGGTGCATAAATTTTTACATTTTCGTTCGTTTATTAGAGTGGAACATGCAAAGAATAATTATTTATTCAGCTCAAATCAAGGGCCTGCAATGCAACAACCCGGCGCGCTACAAGAGTCGCCACCCGAGTTTTTCAGCACAGTTCAGTGAAGATCAAGCGTAAAGTAGGCTCGCAAGCGAAATGAACTGTGCCACGGTCTTTTGCTGATGGAAACGCTCAGACCTGACGCATTTTTGTGCATGCTTCTCGAGCATCTCATGGCTTATACCTATGAAAGTACTCAAGAACAGCAGACGGTCCACATGTACCGGAGGCATAAACATGGCGCCATTTTGTAAAGGTCGCATGACGATGATTTTACTTGCTTCTGTGATTGGCTGGCGCAGTAATACCGACGCGCACGGTCCGTCGGCCCTTGTTGCCAACTGCTGTATGTTTAAGTTGTATCCGACTATAGCGAACCGTCAGTTGGTATAAACTGGCTGGCTAACTGTTAGTTAATGATAGTTTGTGGTGGAATAACGTTTGTTAACTGTCGGCTATGGTCGGATACAACTCAGGTCTGCAGTGAAGCCCCTCCTACGCCCTTATAACCGCCAGCCACCGTACATCCACGAAGCTTTAAATAGTCCTTTGAACTTTCCATGTTGCCAAAAGAAAGCGAGGGTGGCAATAAGAACGGGTAGGCGTATAAATTTGTATGTCTTCATTTGTTTATTAGAGTGGAATATGTAAAGGACAATTCTTTATTGGAGCTGAAATCAAGCGCTTGCAATGCAGAAACCCGGCGCGCCGCAAGCTTCGCCACCCGAACGCCAATCGAGTTTCTCACGTAAAACGGGCTCGGAAGCGAAATGAACTGTAACGTGGTCATTTGCAGACGTAAACGCTGAGACTCCAGACATTTTTGTCCACGCTTCTCGAGCACATCATGGCTTATGCCGATAAAAGGACTTAAGAACAGCAGACGCTCCGCAGGTACAGTGGCTAAGCCACTGTACTGCAGGTACCACAGGCACAAACACGGCGCCATTTTGAAAAGGTCGCATGACGTCGATTTCGTTTGCTCCAGGAAAGAGTGCGCCGTTGGTGCCATTGGTGGTTTCGTATGACATAGATTCCCATGTAGTGCACGGTGTCTGTCGTAATTCTAATCACATCTTATGTTTGCGCGCGTCGGTGCGTCCCCTTCAAGGAGATATGAGCGCCTCCGTGGGACTCTGAGAGGATGTCGTCGGTCTCTGAAACGCGCTCCAACTTAATTGCACGAATTCGCAATTAAGGGTTTCAGAACCATTTTAAGGTTAGCAAAACACACACACACACACACACACACACACACACACACACACACACACACACACACACACACACACACACACACACACACACACACACACACACACACACACACACACACACACACACACACACACACACACACACACACACACACACACACACAACAGAAAAAGAAAATTTGAGCTATATATGGCTGAGGATAAAAGCCATAGTCTGAAGTAAGGCATGCAAACTATCATAAAAAACCACAATGAAATTGAAATATGCACTATAGGATAATCAGTTTTGAAAAAAAAAAATTGTGGGCTCACACTTGAGGTGAAAGGATAGGTAACAGCGGAGCTGGTGGCCTTCCCCTCCTCCTTTCCCCATATTCGTCCTCACTTCCATTTCCTGCCACCTTGCTATGCCATGCTGTACATGGGTATTCGATGCTTTCCTACCCCTTTGCCATACTGGGCTTTAGTCTCTGCCCTCCCTCTTTCCCTCCTCCTCAGCCTCACTTCCGTTTCCCAGCTCCTAGTTGTACGATAGCATACCTGGATACGCTTTGCTATTCACCACATATAAGGGCTCTTTTCCGAAGCAGCGCAACCGATGGTGTGGCTCTTTGGTAGAACACCTGCCTGCCACGCAGACGGCCTGGGTTCGATTTCTGCTCCAACTCAGTTAGCTTTCTTGTAATGTTAGCATTATTAGACTCAAATCGTAAAGTATGTTGCAGTGAAAGCGTTCTGATCTGGTTGTGCGAAATGTATGTGAAGAAGATAGTTTGAGCAATGAGAACACTGAAGCTTTGTTTTAGTGCCCCTGTGGTTTTGAGGTGGTGTGACGTTTTCTGTTTCCGAAGGACATCTCACCTCGAACAAGAACAGCATCACTGTTAAAAAATAAGTATATGTAATTTGAAGCCGGCTCTGAACAGAAGTGCGAGCGCTGAAGGTGCACTGCAATGCGGTAAAGTGCTGTTATTTTTGCTCGTATTATGCGAGTGAACGCGGTACGTGTCGTGTTTACTCGCACAAATACTAGCAGTGGCTAATATCGACTCACTTTTATTACTATGTATGGTAATGTAAGAAATGTGCGAGTCTGTGTCTCGCTTCATGAAATGCTTTGCAACTAGAACAGTTACCCATAAAGATATTTGCCGTGAATTATTTATATACAAGCATCACATGTTCGTTATAACAAAGCAGCATCGGGACCACAAATTAGTTTGTTATATCAGATATTCGTTTTAGCAGTAGAGATAAATATCGGCTCACAAATCGGCAATATCTGGCTCGCAGCAGAAATCTTAGATACAAAAATGCTTTATTCCAGGCTTCAAGCCCACTAAAAACGAGGAAATTTGAATCCTCCTTATGGTATTTGAAAGCATATATACAACGGTCAATGCATGAAAAGTTTACTAGTACGTTGCACAACTAAATACGCTTTCTTTTTTTTTTTAGCTAGGTTATCATGATTCCAGCATCTTAAAAAAAATAAGGTTACTGTGTATTGTCTGAGTATTTAGATTGCTTTTTATGCTACCTGTCGTGTATTGAGCCTCGCCGAACCAAATATTTCTTCGTTGCAGCCATTGTTGCGGCGGCTGTCACGTTTTTGGTTTCATTATTAAAGAAACAAGATGTATTTCATATCTATTTCACTATAACTGATAATTTGCTATACCTGTGCCATAACGCGGTTCAGCTGCATCGATTATTTCTTCATTTCTAAACAATGTAAGGGTTGCGTTGAGTCCATCTAGTAAAATAAAAGAAGAAAAAGTGTGTTTATGTTACTTGATACCTGCAATTCATGTCATTCACACCCGCTGTGGTTGCCTAGGAGATAAGGTGTTGCGCTGCTCTCGCGGAAGCAGGTTCGATTGGTGGGCACGATGGCCGCACATCTAATACCCTGTCGCGCTGACTCCACTTCAATGCAACATGGCCACGTATTGGGTTGTGTTTTTGCCCCATAGGGGCTTACTGAAATGGCTGTGGCTCATAGCACAAGTGAAAATAAATAAGCTGAACTGAATTTAATCATAGCTTTCTTTTTTTTTCTCATGCTATCAGCACTGTAACTTAAGGCTGTTGCACTTCAGATAAAGTTTTATCTTAAAGTGTACTAGAATATAGCACACTTGATCTCGAAGCTGTCTTATGCTGAAATGTTCCCATGGGCCCCATTTGAATGATTTAAAGTTGATTTCAATTTATTTGTTACGTGATAAGTTGATTTTACCACGGCATTGGGCGGCACAGCCGTAAGCGCCTTATGATTATTACTGATATTGTAGAAAATTAGTAACTAATAAAGGCTTTCAAATATGGAACACTAAATACGCCTACTTCATTAGAGCGTCACAAATTTGGTGTGGTTGCAATTTTTATGAAATTGTTTCTTGTTCACTGGAGCTTTCCAGAAGCGCAGATTACAGAGTGCTCTTGCACATAGCTGGGATTGTTCCGTAGAGGCACTCCATACAGACATTTCCAAGAACCCGACCGTAGCCATGTAGAGCCAGTTTATCGGGCTGAAATATGCCTTTCGGGGTCATGCAAGTGCTGTCGGCTAGGGCTGGGGATCAAACAGTTGCCCTTTCGTGTGAGCAAGTACTATGTATGATAAAAGCGGATATGCTGCACAGTGTGTTTTTGTGTTGTGATGCAAAAGACAACATCTCTGTGTGCAGGAGTATGACCTTGAGCAGAAGATCGACCTGGAGATCAAGATGCGTGAGGGCACGACCAAGCTACTTGCTGTGTGTCAGCACCGACCACAAAGCCTCGAAGCAGCAAAGTCACTGCTCACCTCGAACGAGCGCATGGCTGCCTATGTTGCCGAGCTTCAACGCCGCAAGACGGCTGAACGGCCCAAGCAGGCGTAAGTGGAGTCAGCTGCATGTGACCGGGAAACTAGCCTGTGAACTGGGGGCCATTATTTTAATTGTCACTTATTATTTTGCACGCAGCACATGGGAGCTCGTTTATCCCAACTGGAATGATGGTGACGAGCGCAAGTGGTGGTGCAAGCAGAAAATACATATGTCGGTTGCTTTTCATGAAAATGATAGAGTGTGTGTCTGTAACTGCATTGCTTACCAACTAAGAAAAGCACTTGGCTGTAGTTTTGCGGTTTATAGCCAGTGAAGTATCTAAGTTGAAAGCCCCTGTTTTTCTGGAATTATTTGCGCAAGAGTTTATGACAGCTAGGGTGCCAAAGTTGAGTGTGGGAGAGGAGAAACACTGTCGTTGCAGGATCTGGACTCTGCCACAAATCCAAGGGGCATGAATCTTTGTGCAAAACTTTGTGAATGTATCCATCAGAGCACCCGTTTGTTATTATTGTTTTTTCCCCCATTTCCAAGAAAGAATGGGCGAATACTCGCATCGTAATTGCTCTTACGCTGCAAGGGCCTGCAACGGCTGTGTTACAGCGAACCACATTGTCTCTGCAGGCATGCATATTGCAGCTGTTCACGGGATGTACCAGACGTACTTTCTTTCTTTCTTTCTTTTGTGTTGGCAGCAATGAGGTTGGGGTGCTTCATAGTACTCATCAACATCGCTATGTGGTATTGCCTTGTGGATCCGTAGAGCCATTCTTTCTTCGGGTCTCCGGCGGCAACATCGCGATCAGGAATTGCCATATATTGCACCTACAGTTTTCAAGTGAACTGGTTGTATCAGGCTGCCGCTTCAGCTTATCCAGTCAGATTTACGTAAGAAAATAGTACTGGCCCACTGAGATTACTTGAATTTAGCAAGATTTTGACATAGGTGAGTTTGAATTATCGAGGTTTTATTGTTTAAATGCTGCGTGATGTGATATTTCTGACTTTCAACGAAACCAGCTGGCCCCTTTTGTTTTTTCTTTTTCTTTTTTTATTGTAAGAACAAAAAGGGGTGGGAGTTGCGGGGGGGGGAGGCATGTTTTGATAATATCTCTGAGCTTTGTTCTATATAAGCTACTTGCCATGATGTGAGCTTGGCATCTGAATTTCCTCTTGAGGTACTCCCTGGAATTTATGTTTCAGAACAGTGAAGTGTTGGGCCAGTTGGTATGTCATACTTGCCAAGGAGAGCACTGAAAAATTGAGGAAGAGTAGCTGTGGACAGAAAAGACGCTCTTTCTTAAGAAGCGTTTTTCCTGTCCACATTTACATTTCCTGAATTTTTCAGCACTCTCGTCTGAAAGTATCCCTGGAATTTATTTTACTGCCACTAGGGGATGTGACTTCCTGAGCCCACTTGATGCTGCAGAAGAGCCGGATTTCTTACAAGTTCCCATTCTTTTTAACATTCAGGATTGGTGTTTACACCTGCAGTTATGGGCACGTCTTGTCACTGAGTGGGTGGAATGATATGAACCGAAAAAAAAAGAAAGAGTAAACATTAAGAGAATATATACCAGAAATTCAATTTCTCTGGACCCCTCTTGCTTCAATACATTAACTATATGCAAGTAAAATTTTGTACAGATTTTGATTACATTTTATATAATTAAAACTAAAGTCAGAACAATGCCTCTACTTTTATTTTTATGATTGTTCAAAATAAAATAAAAAAAAGGACACTGTGTTTGACCTGCATTAAATGTGACAGCTCTGGTCAAAAAGTAAAAAGCAACATTTTTAATGGCAACAAAAATATATATATATAGCAAGAGGCTCAGATGCAATTTCTATAAATGGCCACTATAAATGGCCCTACAGTGGCTGGCATGATATGGCCATCAGCCCCTCTGCATGGCAGTAAACATTTTATACATGGTAAAAGCATTGTTTTAAGATATTTTGATACTACTATTGAGCTTCAGTGTTATTGACTGCGACAATCATGCCTTTCGTGCACAGAGGGTGACTGTGGGATATCACAGTGGTTGTCCGTCTGGTAGCCCCTACACTATTTATGGAAAGTGACTGTGTTAGTATGTATCTGTACCAGTGCTAGGTAATGCAAAGGGTCTCAGGACACTCTGAGTGGCTGAATCGGATCATGGTGTTGCCTGTTTGTTCTGTAGTTGGTGGCTTGACTCAATTCACATCAAATTGATCCCGACATAGCCGGGTAGGTTATGTCTTAACAATGCACAGAACAGTTTCAGCAAGAGTTTACGACATGAGTGCCGTGTTTTTTGTTTTTTTTCTGTTTATGCTCAGTCACCTACACTTTTCTGTTACTAAGTGAATTAAGGAGCACTGTGCTTAAATTATATTTATAATATTTTGGTACATTTATGTATTAGTCATGGATTACAACAAAAGTGGAAGAAGGATTAAGCTTTTGTTTTGAAGAGCTTGATCGTTGTTTGTAGGCATTCATTTTTTCGCAGTGTCAAGAACACCTGCTTTTTTTAGATTGCCGCTGCTACATGCAAGAGAAGCTGTGTGTGGTGAGCACTTGTGACAGTCCCTTGTTTAACATTGATTTTCCCTTGGAAGATCACACCACTGTGTGCGGACAATCAAGTTTACTTGAGGTATTTTTAGATGTTGCAATTACATCTTCAGTTCCTATGAACAGATTTTTCTAAATAGTACATACCCCATGCCAAGGTAATTTATTCGTGAAACATGAGGTTTTCAGAGGTCCCATAGCCAGAACCTATTGCCAGAATTGAAACACGCTTAGAAATTAATAATGAAAAAAAAAAAATGGAAGGTCCTGACAATTAGAAGAAAGGCATGTGAGTAGCGTTCATGAGTTGTCTATCCCCAAGTGCCTCTATGTGTGCACCCCTGATGCCCATGTACTTAGTTTGAGGTAAACTATAAAAATACTCTGTTGGTGCTAAATGCATCTGGAGTGAGCAAGTGGACTAAGGCATCGAAGTCTGTCCAAAATAGCAATGATTCCAACAACAACAACAAAAAAAAGGGAACAGTGCAGAATAAACAACTAATCAAAAAGTATAAACGAAATAAAGAATTATAAGAAGGACCAGATATAAACACACCAAAATGAATTCTTTAATGTGAAAACAAAAAGGAAATAAAAGAATGGCATTTTGTGTAGGCCTTCCTTGGTGAAAAAAAACAGGTAGTTGCCGCTGACCAATGTGAAAAAGTGCATACATTTAAAAATGACGTTTTGGCTCTTGAACGGGAGCCATGTTCACTATGAGGGAGATGGTTCGGCAGGCAACTATTAATTTTTTGAGCAATGATTATCCCCGACCAAACGAGATTTCGTTAGGTCCTCAACTTCATTCGGCACCCCTAGTTACTTCACCCACGAAGAACACCTAACTTATTTAGCATGATAGCTTCGTGCACAGTTTGAAGAAATAAGACTATGCTTGGTTTTGCTGTTTGGTTTTACAATGAGTTTGTGGCACATAACTGAAGAAGAAAGGAGTGAGAGAAAACAGGAAGGACAGAATACCAACTTTCAAGTTAGCGCCGCCACGGTGGTCTAGTGGTTGCTGATCCGAGGTTCGTGGAGTCGAATCCCAGCCACGGCAGCTGCATTTCGATGGAGGCAAATTGTTGGGGCCCGTGTACTGTGCAATGTTAGTGCATGTTAAAGAACCCCACGTGGTAAAAATTTCCGGAGCACCTCCACTACGGCGTCTGTCATAATCACAGCTTGTTTTGGGACGTAAAACCCCAGACATCAATCAGTCAGGCAACTTTCAAGTTAGTTGAAAGTTGGCATTCTGTCCTCTTGGGCAGTTGGCAGCCGAAAGTTGGCATTCTATCCTGTCTTCTCTTGTTTCTTCCTTCACTTTGGTGCCACAACTTTTTTCTAAGCTATGCACCAACTCACACAACGTTAGACTTGACCTTGCTCAGTGTTGTTCTGTGTTCTGAGGAAATTTGCTAAGCAATAAATATCTTAAATTTTACACTATAGCTTAGGTTA
The DNA here is from genome assembly GCA_013339685.2 of Hyalomma asiaticum. Taxonomy (NCBI): domain Eukaryota; kingdom Metazoa; phylum Arthropoda; class Arachnida; order Ixodida; family Ixodidae; genus Hyalomma; species Hyalomma asiaticum. The sequence continues at coordinate 338,046,050 of CM023481.1, forward strand.
TTCAGCAAGCTTATTGTTGTGTATTGGGTTCAGCTTCGGTTTGGACTGCTGTAGACCCTCCGTTATAGGGCGCAACCCAATACACAACACTGATGCTAATCGTTATCTTTTTTTTTTTTTTTTTGCAGAATTGGTGGATTCCCCTTGGAGCTGTCACGGTCCCGTGTGGCAGTATCGGGTAAGCCAGCACTTTTCTTTGGATTTCATGTCAGATCTCAGTTTGGCATCATCATGAGCATATGTAGCTTTCTTTTAAGCAGATGATAAAACAAGACTTCTATGAACTGTAGGTTGACAATGCAGTGTGGGATACTAATTTATGTCTAACTTTACAGGTAGGAAAAGCAGCAATATCTACTTTTTGCAGATCTCCAAATGGACAAAATAGTAAATGCTGTAGTTTTCTGGAGCAATTACTTCAACAAGAATACATAGCAAATGAATTCTCCATCATTATGGGTGATGTAAATATAAACATGCTTATCTGGTGACATGTGGTCACATAAGATAAATAGTCTGATAAACTGTCATACTTTCAAACACTATATTCAAGTACCCACAAGGGGAATGGTTACTTCTGGTACTTTAATAGGTGTGCGCCTATGAAATATATGCAGTGATGACATCACAGCAGGCGTCTTAGTCACAGATGTAAGTGATCACCTTCCTATATCTTGCGTTACAAAAATGAATTATAAAGTGTAGGAAGCCAGTCACGAAGATCGCTTCTATCTCAAGTTAAAGGACCACACACTAGATAACTTTAAGTTATGTTTGTCAAAATAAAAACAGCAAGATATTTATCGTGAATCAGACACAGCGAGGTCCTACAGTGTTTTCTCACAGTGCATACGTGAATACGACGATATATCTTTTTCACTGCAATGGGAAAACCACAAACATAAGAACACAAGAAAGCCATGGATCGATAAAGTTCTGCATAAATGTATAAAGAAGAAGAATTCAATGTTTCATATTTGTCAGATGCCACGATCGAGAAGTGATAATGGAGTACAAAAATATAGAAGTAAACTAAACAGTAATATAAAAAAAGGCCAAAGATGCGTACTTTGAGAACTTTTTATTGGCTGTGCAATCAATCAAAGAGGTTGCAGAAACGTTGAATAATTTAAAAGGAAGAAGAAAACGTGACCAATCTCAGGTAGATCAAACGACAGCGGAAAGCATCAGATAAGCTAAAGATATCTACAGACATTTCATAATTGCAGGTGCTTACCCACATGGAAGAGAAAGCTGCACAAATGACAATGAGGGTATAAGTGAGGTTAGTGAAACTATTTTCTTGAGGCCAACAGATCCCAGCAAAGTAGTAGCAGTACATAAGGAAAAAGCTGAAAGGGAATGTAGCTGCAGGTTTGAATAGAATTACTTTGAAAATAGTTATACGTATCACACAGGAGATTAGCAAAGTCCTAACCTACTTACTGAATCTAACATTCTTACTTACTGAATCTAACATTGTCTGATGAAATTTTCCCAGAAGAATTGAAAATAGCCAGAGTTACAACAATACACAAAGGTGGCGATAAAGATCAATTTACAAACAACATACCAATATTTATCTTAATTGTGTGTTCCAGAATTTTCACGCGCATAACTAACTGTAGATTAAGAACATTTTTTCATGCACATAAGGTAATTACAAACAGTCAGTATGGTTTCCAAAAGGACAAATCAATAGAACAAGCTTTCTATTTATCAAAGACAAAATAATATCAAATATTCAAGACAAATACTATATGCTTGGTTTATTTTTAGATTTGAAGAAAGCTTTTGATTCTATAGAACACATTATTTAGACAGCTGTTAGCTGTCTAAATAATCAATGACAGTTTGTACGTATGGAGGATGCCTCGTCCAGCTTTTTAACGCTTCAACAGGATGTCCCTTAGCGCTGCAAACGGGGACCACTGCTATTTATTATTATTGCAAATGATATAGTTAACATACCTGCTTCATCGTCATTATGTATGCCGAAAATACAAAGGTATTCTTTAAATAACATGACCTGAATTAACTACAAAACAATGTGAATTGCTAACTCGTATCACTAGCACACTGGATGAAAGGAAATAAATTACAACTAAATGTGGGAAAAACAAAATACATTATATTTAGGCCACGAAATGTATGCATATAGCAGGAACTAACCATTAATTACAAGGGAATAAAACTGTAGCAAGTCATAAATTGGAAGTTTATTAGAGTGATATTTAATGAAGAATTAAACTGGAATGCCCATATTAGCCACCTTTGCATAGATTTATCTAAAAGTGTTGGTATAATGTATAGAATTCTTAAAATTATGTCATTATGGCTAAAACAGCACATGTACAACTGCGTTTTTCATTTGAAGCTTTATTACGGAGCTTTAGTATGGGGAACCACTACTCAAACTAACTACAAGAAGCTAGTGCTTCTGAAAAAAAAAAAAGGGTTCTACCACCAAGGAAATTATGCAAATCTGAGAACAGCATCATTATTTGAAAAATACTATATGTTTTGTACTAATCAAATTTTTTACATGACAGTTTTACAAATCACTTAGTGAAATTGTATGCACAAAGTGAGGAAGCTAGACAACGCATTATCCCAGCGACAGAAACCTGTGTCACAAACAAAGAACATGAACAAATTATGAGAAACACACTTTTTCCTACCAAACAACTACCACACTGAACAAATTAGGACAAAAACTCGGTTTCAGTTGTTCTGAAAAAACTTTCAAGTTACAAGTTAAAAAAGTCCTAGTGCAAAGTATGTACATTATGTGGGATATAACACAAATTACTATTATGAAGAATACACCTGTACGCGGTGAAAATAGCTGGTCGATGGAAACTTTCATTATATGTATTTTATTAGCCATAGCGAAACTGTTTTCTTTGTTTCATGCTGTTTCACACTGCTCTACTTTTTCTTTTTGTACAGATGATGGCGATCTCAGTGTCTTAGGTGCACAATTTTTTTCGTCCTTTCTCTCTCTCTTTTTTTTTTTTTTTTTTGTACTATCACAGTCTAACTGAAAGCTAAGTCATAGCTAGCTGTACCTAACTTTCTTTCTCCATCACATGTTTTCAGTAAGTGCTGTGGAAGCTATTTCCTTTGGTATGTTTTGACATTGTGGAAATAGAAGTGCTGCACATGAACTGTGTAAAAGGGTGTTTGGTCCCTTTAAGGCATTATGCCTTTAGTCCTAACACCCACTTGTATGTACATACAAGGAAGCAATAAAACTGAGACTGTAAAAATACTGAGTTACAGTGGCAGCTTTTAGTGCGAGATGAGAGGTTCCCGGTGTTTGTGGATCTCTGGGATAAAGAAGAGGCTCGGGTTTTAGTGCTTTTCCCATTCTCGCAGAGATCCGAATGCCACTGATCTGGAAAGATACGGACCACTTCAAGAACAAAGGTGACTACCGCCGATTTGCTGTGTTCTGCCTGCTGAAGATTGGCACCGAGATCTACGACACGGCTATGGTCAGCAATGTGGACCGTAGCATGACTGATGTCTCCTTTGACGACACAATTGTTTTGTAAGTCAAACAATCTGCTCTTTGCCAAGCATGTGTAATTCACTCTTTTTTTTATTCCATGTTCGTAAAATGGGTCCAAGTGAATGTGAATGAGAATTATTTTGTCATGTGCCAGAGGAAGCCCATTCTAAGCAATGAAACATTGGAGGTTCACATTATTGCCTTTAACTTAAGCACATGACATAGCTACACCACAACTAATTTGCACATACAAGTTGTGTTTGTTTTTGGTAAACGGTATACTACTAATGCTGGTTTTGCAAGACACATGAAAAGAAAGGATAAACAAATCTAATGGTCAACTTTAAAACTGAAATAGGGCAAGCCTTTCCATTGCGTGCTTTTTATATAAATTGCTTATCTATTTAGTCCACCATAATTTAGAATTATTTCGTACCTAAGTGCATCAGTGACTGTTTAGCTGTTATGACAACAAAGTATAAAAACAAAGTTATAACTTTATGTGTTCTTCGTGGTGGTTTACTTCCATCACTATGAATCTGAGCCCACAAGAACTGTTTTCATTGGCTTCTGCGCGAGCTTAAAGGGTGGCTCACCAGGCCACATGGCAAATTTTGGTTATACACAGGAGGTCCTTTAATGCCCAATAGGGAGCATTCTACCATAAGAATTTTTCAAATTGGTCCATTATTAGCGGAGATAAAAATCTTTCAAGTGGCATGAAACCAGGACTTTAGGAGGCAAGGGTCACTGCCAGTACGACACCCTTGACACATGCCGATACTGCGAGGCAAAGCAACAAAAAGACAAAAAAGAAAACAAGGCAAAGCACTAGCTATTGTGCATGCAGCTGGTAGTCCCCTCCAAAGGGCGAGCTGCCGGAGTGCTGCCTCCTGATTGGGCAATTAGTTGCTCGGGCTGCCGATGTAAAATCTTGATTACTGTCACATGTAATGGTTTCTAGTGATGCAGAGGCATTTTGTGGTGACACAGTGTGCCGTGGCGGTGAACAGCATCATCCTCTCCTCTTGGTGTGCGATGCTCTGTGTGCGCGCAATATATGCAATGCATTTGTCAGCTCAAAAAGGCAGGACCTGGGCACTGTTGGTGTATGTTCAGCAGTACTAGTCAATTCACATTATATGCCTTTGATTACAGCAACAACATTCCACCTGACTTTGAGTTCAAGCTGGAAGTGTACAGCCATATCCTACAAGATGACCTCAGCATGGCCAGCACACCACGGAAAATAAAAACGAAGATAACCAATTCAGTCAGCCGAGCTATAGGACGCAAGCTGGCTGCATCACTGGTAAGTTACATTGCCAAGTTCTTAAGCACACTAGCTGTTTCGCTTTGTGCATTCAAGTGGGATTTGAAATGAAGGTAATATTATTAGTGCAATTGTTCTCAGTGCAAAAATAAAACTGCTTGTAGACAATGCAGTCAACCCCTACTTTGTTTAATAAGGCAGTGGCTACAGCAGTACATATAAGTCATGAGTGCTAAGATTCACAATTCTTCAGCTTCTTGTCAGAAGCTGAAGAATTGTGATGCTAATTATTGACATATTTTTAATGAAGGTCAACAGAAAGAACAAAGGAAAGATTTTTACGTTAGTAAAACACAAAAACACACCTACAACGAAGAGTGTTGCAGAATGTAGTACTACCAGAAGGAAAAGGCAAATGACATTGTGCTGACCTGTGACTAAAGCTATTTGCACTTCCTGTTTGAGTGTAAGCACTATACAGCAGGGGTACCATACAAGGAGGGGATGCAAAGGTACAGTGAAAGTGAGTTAACTTGAACTCTGTAATTTGAATTTACAGTTAATTCGAACGGATGCCTTGGTCCCGGCACAGCCCAACGTATTTAGGGGGGGAAAACTTCTGATAATTCAAATGCATTGGTATCCAGATCCAGAACAATTCATTAGAACTAGGAGCCCCTGGTTTTCATACATCAATCCTCGCAGAAGCAAGCTCAGAACGATTGCGTGTTGCAGAACCAAACCAAATGCTCACATCGACACATTTCTGTAACGCGTAAACAGAAATTTCCAGCAAGCAAAATGGGAAGAAAATGAAATCTTTCCAGTGACTATGTAAAGGAGTTTAGTGACTTTGAAGAGTCAACGTCCACTGAAGGAGTCATTGTTTGCAAGCTTTGTCGTGGTTACAGTGGTGCCAAAGCTGGCCTTGAGGAACTTCAGAAAGAGCATCTGTTAAGCAAGTTGATAATTGGTACTAATGCAATGGTGTGCGAAGTGGGCACAGACACAAGGAAGACCACAAACACTGTACAAAGTTTGTGTTCCTCGTTGTGTTTGTGTCGGCTTCACTCACCATTGCGTTAAGAGGAACTTCGACTAGTTTCCCGGAAGAGCCTCATTTCTATCCCCTCTGGCCAATGAAGTAAAGAGCGGGGATTAAAATAGCGCTGCTGCAGGGAGAGATATTGAGAGCCGGGTGGGGGGTGTGTGCTTTCAGGACAGCTTAGTGTGGTTTTGGGGTATTATCTTTGGCCATTGCCATGCTCATTGTCATGCTGTATAGCATAAATGGCATAGGAAGTGGCTTTTAGCCATTTCTCCTTCCCCTATTCGCACACGGACAGCTCTGAGGTCCCCTTAGCTTTTTTCCATGCAGCCACGTCATAACAGTTATTGATTACAACAATGCAATTTTCATGGCACTTAATTTTGTTATACGTGGGTTCCACTCAGGGTGTTGAACCGAAAATAATATGTGTTCGGGTCCAATGCGCAGATTTCACTCTTGTTCGGTTCCGGTTCAGAGAAATAATGCTTTGAACCAGTTCGTGAACTGGTTAGGTGCAGTAAACTTAATATTGATACCTACTGTCCATCACAGCACAGTTCCATGAAGGAAGAGACAGAGGATGTTTGGTTGTTACAGTTGTAGTGGTGCCATCTTGACCACTCAGTGCTTTGTGTAAACAGCAGTGCCCATAATTAAGCTACTAGAACATTATTAATGGAGGTGCTGGGTATCGATCCCAGTATCTCTCGTTAACTCTAACTGACGGTGCTATTTACGCTAGTCTGAAACACTCCAAGCACCATTTCTCAACTGACGGCATTCGGAAGTTCACCAGTACTGGGATTCACACACACAAAAAGAAAAGAAAAAAAAAATGTCGTACTGGAGTTGTCAATCATAGGAAATTTGGGGCAGTATCTTATAACACTAGAAATTTAGGGCAGCCGGACAATGGCAAGGACCACTGATGTACTTGAAGCTTTTATGACCAGGCCTTACAGAACATTAAATTTTATAATTTTCCATTTAATTTCATCTTCCTTTCCGATCCCATGCTGCACCGCATGCATGGTACATATGCAAGCTTTTTTTCAGACTGAGGAAGGGCTGGCTAGCACATCAAAAACCGCTAGCAATGTTTTCACATAAATAAGCTGAAAGAATAGCTGAAGCAGGCATAGTGAGAAACGAGGCTATGTTATAAGCACCACGTTACATGGCTAGCCTTTGCGCACCTCCAACACATCCATCCTTGGGCTCTCTCTCTCTCTGGCACATTTTTCTTTCAATTGCTGGTTGTTAAGGAATTGAGTAAAAAAAAAAATTACAGCAATGCTCAAAGGGCAGAATCTTCAAACTGCATCAGATAACAGTATTAGAGGAAAATAATTGTTTAATAGGGAGTAAAACAAAATCAAATAAAATGTTTCATAGAGTCTGCTGGCCCCAAACCAAATGCCCTACATAATTTACTGCATGTGCACCACATTAGCATCTAGCAACTAGCATCACTAGTTGGATGTGCATCTGGGGATTCACATTCAACTTAGTGGTAAAATAGGGGCAGTTATTTGACATAAATGCATCTATTGTGGAGTACATCTCGTTGAGCAGGCTCGCAATTATGAGTGAACAAGAAACAAGAAAGAAACAAGAAACAACAAAAAAGAAAAGATAAAAAAACATCAAAATAATTACCTTTGTCTAAATCGGAACCGAGAATTGATCGGTTGCATCAAGGGGATACTTGCTTGTTCACAAGTTTCTTAAAGGCTGTGCTCACGTGTCACAGAGTTACCCATCAAAACCAATGCAGATCTCAGATTGTCAGTTGGCCTCGTTAATTGGCACATATTGTTTAAGTGCCTGCCGGTATAAATGTCGCAGTTTGCGATAAGTATATCTCCACAAGTTCATTAGAAAGTGGTTTTCTTAGCTGTGCAGAAAGTTCAATTTGTGGTGAAAAAAGCATACGTTTTCATGCTCCACTCCAACGCGCCGAATTGCTTTCACAGGTGGTTCCAAAGAGAAAGTGCTGTTTTCTGTAGCAGTTGTGTGCATCACGGCCTTGAGTCATGGGGGAAAGGGAATGGAAGAAGGGAAAGGCGGGGCATGCTGTATTGAGGGCTCCAGGAGTTTTGACCACCTGGGGTTATTCAGCGTGTACTGGCATTGCATAGTGCATGGCCCTTAGCATTTCGCCTCCATCGAAATGCGACCTTGCTGCCGGGCTTGCATAAGCATTTTTCGGGTCCGCATTCAGGCACCACTAGACCACCGTAGTGGCAAAAGAAAGGACAGTGGCATGAAGAAAATGAGTCAAATAAATGAACCGATAAAGGCCAGCAGAGGGAAAGGCTGGGACCAATTGCATTGATGAGGCACTGTTGGCAGATTGTGGCACTGTGGCTATTTGGCTTGCTCCGAACTGATAACCGATATTTTTTTTTACTGTTCAGGTTCGGTTTGGGTTCAAGCACGTTCCGAAAATATCAGTTCGGGTTCGTGTTCAGTTCTGGCCAAAATTCTGGTTCGGCTATAGTTTTCGGTTTGAGTTCGGGTTCAACACCCTGATTCCACTGTATACTGCTGGTGAGAACTAGCTATACATATAGGTAAGATCTTTGGCACTTAAGTAATTGAGATCTCTGCTGGCCACAACAGGAATTGGCTCGCATGGTCCCAACTTCACAGGTTATAAATGATATCACGCTTAGGGCTTACAAGATGCAGTAGATATGATCACACTTTCATATGATTCTCACAGTAGTCGCACAGCACAGAGTTAGCAAGCAAGCTTGCAGACCCACATTTATCACTCATAAGAGTAAGGGCTGTCTTGTAGTACTGAGCACTGTATATAGCCACCACAGTGGTCTAGTGGTTATGGTGCTCGACTCCTTACCCAAATGATATGGGTTCAATACAGGCTGTGGCGGTTGGATTTTTGATGGAGGTGAAAAGGCTAGAGGCCCATCCACTGTGTATTACCAGTTCAAGAACCCCAGTAGTCGCAGAGTCCTCCACTGTAGTGTGCCTCATAATAATGTCATGTGAAAACTGTCTTGGTGCTTAGCAGCATAACTGCAGGTGACTGCAGCTAGGATGTCTGTCTTGGTTTTCAACTGGTAGTACATTATACATTTATGCATGCTGACGAGTGATTGTAGTTCTTCACACTTATGAAGTCACTTTTAATGCTTCCATCGTCATTGGTGCTAAAACATGTACTTCTGCAGTCGCAGTTGCACTAAGCTGTACTGTTTAGTTTTTTGCACAGCGAAAATCTGGCCTCTACAGTGATGTTGTGTGTCCTCAGTTTCAGTAAATAAAAAAAAGAAAAGCAATTTGGAGTTACCTTGTTGCTGGCACTTTACATAGAATTTAAAAAAAGAAATCATTTGAAATAACTTGGCAACAGCTTCAGCAAATGTAACTTATGACGTTGTCCTTGTGGACTGCACATTCTCTTGAGAAAGTGAGGTGCTTCTAGCATTGGTGCCTTGACTGAGGTTATTGCATACTTTGTGTCGTAACAAGCACCTTCAGCTCACTAATTTTTGATAGCCTAATTGCTTTGTTTTTTCTTTTACAGAAAGAGGAACTGAGCTCCTTTGAAATGTAAGAATTTTTCTGAGCATGTTGTGTTTCTTTGTTTCTAGGCATGCATCCTGTGTACTTGTATTCATATCTTTATTGCAGTAGTTTTACATATTTTATGGTTACTTTCTGTAATATTAATGCGATATACCAATTGAATAAACTCACGTTAACTTCTGATAGGGGTGTGCAAATATTCGAAATTTCAAATAATTTTCGTATAGTGTTTGCTATTCGATTCAATTTGCACTTATCTTTTATTATTCGAACTATTTGAAGTTGGTGATTAAGGGGAAAAATATGCTATGTCTCGCGACAAGTGACCCATGCTCGCATCTATCATGCTTTGCTGCATATCATTTCTGTACTGCGGCGAAGCTAACACTCGTATACTGCAGTGAAGTTGGCTCAGCTTTCTGTTGCACAGTTCTCTTCGCACACAGTTCTGTTACACAGTTGGTCTCTTCTTCAGAACTTTGAAATGACATGTGGGACTACACTAATCATTCAATAAATGTATTTTTACCCATGTTTAGCAGTACATTTCTCCATAATTTGATATAGTACTATTTAAAAAATATTCAAAAAATGTTTGATTCGATTCGCACTCGAACATAAATATTCAAATTTGCTTCGCTCTCAAAATTTTGATATTCACACAGCTCTAACTTCAGATAACAGGACTTTCATCAAATATTTTGCAGTATTATTTTATTTTGGTTAAACTTATTCAATGTCACTAAGGAAACTTCAGTATGAAGCAAATTTCAACTTGAATTTTTTTTATGATAACAATACCTCTGTATGTTCATAACTATGTTAAACTTGTCTCAGAATGTTTAATTTTGTCATTTGAAATGCTATATCAACATCGACTGTTTATGCTTGCTCAAAATATCCTCAAGAGACATCCCACACGTGCAACTAAACACAAGATTAAACACAGAGGTATGAGCCCAAAAAAAATTTCGTTGCTTTGGCTCTGTCTGTAATGAACAGAGACATAGCAACAAAGTAGACTATGAAATCATAAAATAAACTTGGTGCTAGATCTTGTTCAAATTTTTTAAAGGGCCCCTCACCACGCCATGTAGCAAATGTTGGTTATAGTACAGTGGAAATTGTCACGTCCCAGTCAATGGATTAACTTATGCTGTCCTGTCATGTCATAACTTTTATTGATGAACACACTTCTAATACACAGGCATTATTATTCAGGCGTTCCACTTTTAGAAGGAAGTGAATGAATCAGAATATGCTTTGAAGTTATTTTGTTTCTTGAATCAGCTGGACTACATTTAAGGAAGTAATATTTTGGGGAATGATGTCTTCGTTTGAGGTGCCTATTTGACCATGATGATAACCTTCACTACAATGTATTCGTAGCTGTAAAGTAGCTCACTTGCTATTTCGTGTAACTTCTTAGTTATGGATTCAAACAAAAATGGAACAAAACCATGTTTTTTCTTTAATGTTGTCCTAGCCTGCTGTCAGGGTGTCCAAGCACTTTTCCCCATTTTTAAATATGGGTGACCGTTCAGATTTTACAATGCAGGCTTTTTTATTTAGATTTGCTATACTGTCATGAAATTTTGCCTAGATAAAGCATACGTATTATTTTCTAGTTTTTCCTAAAACGCAATAACATGAACTGAAGCTAGAGGGAAAGATGTCTGAATGCAAAGGTACTTGGATTTGAACTAAAAAAACAAAACAATACAAAACATTAAGCATGAGTCATGAGTTTTGCTCTTTCCTGGCTGACATGCAGAGGGCCGAAGTTTGAGCTAGAGGCTCATGCTACGCTCCGACTGAGTGATGCTGATGACAAGGCCCACACCTATGATCTCACCATAGAGAACCTGGAGAATCCACAGCATCAACTACCTCTCTTTGGACACTTCTGTTGCAAACTAGCTGTTGTGCCAGATTGCACCCATGAAGAGCAGATGTCAGGATACCTTGGTGTTGTGCAGGTAACAGCAATGTTTGACTCATTTAGCAGGTGTCGCCACCTTTTCCACAACTCGTGTGTGTCTACATGCATGCACATGCACGTACAGACGTATGCAGGCATCATGCATGAGAGCAGGACACATTCATGCAGTCACTCTCAAGCTAATGCATCCTTGAGCAAGGACGTGGATGATTCCCTAAAACAAGGACCGTGCAAAATATTTGAAGCATGTGCCATTAGCAGGTATACAATATAGTGAACAATATAGTGTATGTGCGGTAAGGTGTCCTTATGACAAGCTTGGATAGAATGAATCTCCTAGCATGGCCCCCATGGATGGCTCATAATGCATACTACTTTTATGGAAGCTATATAAGTTGTACCTTTAGGTTTTTATTGTTCTTATTGGCAGTCGAGGCTGTCTAACATGTGCATCCAAAAAAAAATGTACTGCTTTATTTCTGCATAATCTGAGCATACAGTTTGCTTCTTCCACAAAATACAGTTGGCCAATGGTGTCAGTGGTCGTCGACGTCTTTGGTGTGTACTCAAGAACTTCCAGCTGTGCCTTTGGACAAGTCCAGAAGACGCTAGGCATTTACCTCCTGTTTTGAGCATCCCAATCAACATGGTGTGTATGGTCACATGCCTTCACAATCTTGTTTAGCCTTTATGTGCCAGTTCGCACATCTGTTCTTAAGTAAAATGTACTGTAAGAGGAAGCCATCGCAAAAGAACATAAGACTATACAAAGAAGGTATCAGGATGAATGCAGGCAGGACCATGTACTTGTCCTGCTGCCTTTTTTTTTGTCTCATCTTACATTTTTTTGTGGTGATTTCCTTTAGCATGCATTACTAACTTGCCCAACAGCCCAGTATTCTAAAGTCAATTGTTAGAAATATTTCTGAATAAATATGTAAGGATGCTGCGTAATTTACATAAGGTAATTTTGTATGTTTGAGAATTACTCTAAATTGCTTATATAGTACCACAGTCCATCACTACAGTTTGCACATAAATCTGCACATACAAGAAAATTTCATGGAAGTGAAAAACCTTTGTTATTTTACACTATAAAGTAGACTAACCTACCTACAAAAAAAGGAGAGGGAGAGACAGACAGAAAGAAACCAAGGCAAATTTCTTTTGAGGCTCAGCCACCTGAACTTACCGGGAAGCTGGCTCATGGCAGTGTAGGGCTGAAATAATTGCTAATGTGAAGCATAGAAGTAATGAATCAGCAAATCAATTCTGATTTGATAAGACAAAACATGTTACTTTTTGTAGGAAAAAAAATAATGCAGCGAGGCATGCCTATTTATTTATTATTATTTATTTGTCTGTTTGCTCAGGTGGTGGCAGTGCCTTCCTTAGCGTTTTCTGAAGCAGAAAGATGTCCCGGCAATAGTACTCCACATGCTTCGATGTTCAAGAATTTTATACAAAAATGAGCCTTTTACCGTGGTTTCTTAATTGAGAAGTGCTACTTCTGTATCTAAATAAAACTTACCTAGATTTCTTGAGAGTTTATGTAGGCATTACTATTGGTCTCAAGATCGAACAGTCTGTGCCTAGCGGCAGACAGACGAAGCTGCCAAGTGTGGATGGCTCCTTGCTTCGTCTGCTAGCCACTGCGCGTTTATGTGCGTGCATACGTCATGCATAGCCTCCAGCGTGTTCGTTCCTTGTGCTGCCGCAGTGTTAAATGCTTGCATGTATTCTTATCAAAGTAAACAAAAGTATTTGGGTTTGCGCTGCAATCTTCCCTATTTATTAGGATCATTGAGTACGTGTGTCGAGAGCGTGCCATGTCATCGTCACAGGCCTGGCCCAACACAATTATTTTAGTTTAGCTGCTGGTGTGTCTTTCAAGCATATGACAAATTTCAGTTGGTGTTCTTCTGGCCAAATTATTCTGGAATCGTCAATGTGTAAATGCTATGTGGTAGCAATATCGTCTCATGATATGTGGTTGTTTTGTGGCAACACAAATGAGCTGATATGAGTTGACACAAATACCTGTCAGTAGTAGATAAAAAAAGTCACAGTTTCGCCGCAAGGGCGAAGCAATGAATGCGGTAGCAACAAAGGGGACCGCAACGCGAAGAGCGTGGAGGCAGGTTGAAATTTCCAGCGCGTCCCTCGAGCTCAAAGGAGGCCGCTCAATGAACAAACAGAAGATGAGCGCGAACTATCAAGTGAAACACACACGAACACTAAATTCGAATAAATGATTTTTACCCAGGTGTAGCAGTCACATGTCTCCAGTTTGATATAGCTCACTATTTGAAATGCGGCCTTGTTCCTGCGATCTCGCACTCGAAAAAAATTAAATTGCCGCTCTCAAATTTGATCCCAGCTCAACTTGATAACTCGACTTTACTATTGCAGTTTTTTATTGGTTAAACTATCATGTCACAAGGCAACTTCAGTATGAAGCATTTCAACTGAATTTTTTTTGATCATATCTGTATGTTCATAACTTTTAAAATTGTTCAGAATGTAATTGGATTGAAATGCTATATCAACACGACTGTTTATGCTTGCTCAAAATATCCTCACGAGACATCCCACACGTGCAACTAAACACAAGATAAACACAGAGGTATGAGCCCAAAAAAATTTCGTTGCTTTGGCTCTGTCTGTAATGAACAGAGACATAGCAACAAAGTAGACTGTGAAATCATAAAATAAACTTGGTGCTAGATCTTGTTCAAATTTTTTAAAGGGCCCCTCACCACGCCATGTAGCAAATGTTGGTTATAGTACAGTGGAAATTGTCACGTCCCAGTCAATGGATTAACTTACGCTGTCCTGTCATGTCATAACTTTTATTGATGAACACACTTCTAATACACAGGCATTATTATTCAGGCGTTCCGCTTTTAGAAGGAAGTGAATGAATCAGAATATGCTTTGAAGTTATTTTGTTTCTTGAATCAGCTGGACTACATTTAAGGAAGTAATATTTTGGGGAATGATGTCTTCGTTTGAGGTGCCTATTTGACCATGATGATAACTTTCACTACAATGTATTCGTAGCTGTAAAGTAGCTCACTTGCTATTTCGTGTAACTTCTTAGTTATGGATTCAAACAAAAATGGAACAAAACCATGTTTTTTCTTTAATGTTGTCCTAGCCTGCTGTCAGGGTGTCCAAGCACTTTTCCCCATTTTTAAATATGGGTGACCGTTCAGATTTTACAATGCAGGCTTTTTTTATTTAGATTTGCTATGCTGTCATGAAATTTTGCCTAGATAAAACATACGTATTATTTTCTAGTTTTTCCTAAAACGCAATAACATGAACTGAAGCTAGAGGGAAAGATGTCTGAATGCAAAGGTACTTGGATTTGAACTAAAAAAACAAAACAATACAAAACATTAAGCATGAGTCATGAGTTTTGCTCTTTCCTGGCTGACATGCAGAGGGCCGAAGTTTGAGCTAGAGGCTCATGCTACGCTCCGACTGAGTGATGCTGATGACAAGGCCCACACCTATGATCTCACCATAGAGAACCTGGAGAATCCACAGCATCAACTACCTCTCTTTGGACACTTCTGTTGCAAACTAGCTGTTGTGCCAGATTGCACCCATGAAGAGCAGATGTCAGGATACCTTGGTGTTGTGCAGGTAACAGCAATGTTTGACTCATTTAGCAGGTGTCGCCACCTTTTCCACAACTCGTGTGTGTCTACATGCATGCACATGCACGTACAGACGTATGCAGGCATCATGCATGAGAGCAGGACACATTTAGCAGGTCGCACTCAAGATAATGCATCCTTGAGCAAGGACGTGGATGATTCCCTAAAACAAGGACCGTGCAAAATATTTGAAGCATGTGCCATTAGCAGGTATACAATATAGTGAACAATATAGTGTATGTGCGGTAAGGTGTCCTTATGACAAGCTTGGATAGAATGAATCTCCTAGCATGGCCCCCATGGATGGCTCACAATGCATACTACTTTTATGGAAGCTATATAAGTTGTACCTGTAGGTTTTTATTGTTCTTATCGGCAGTCGAGGCTGTCTAACATGTGCATCCAAAAAAAATGTACTGCTTTATTTCTGCATAATCTGAGCATACAGTTTGCTTCTTCCACAAAATACAGTTGGCCAATGGTGTCAGTGGTCGTCGACGTCTTTGGTGTGTACTCAAGAACTTCCAGCTGTGCCTTTGGACAAGTCCAGAAGACGCTAGGCATTTACCTCCTGTTTTGAGCATCCCAATCAACATGGTGTGTATGGTCACATGCCTTCACAATCTTGTTTAGCCTTTATGTGCCAGTTCGCACATCTGTTCTTAAGTAAAATGTACTGTAAGAGGAAGTCATCGCAAAAGAACATAAGACTATACAAACAAGGTATCAGGATGAATGCAGGCAGGACCATGTACTTGTCCTGCTGCCTTTTTTTTTGTCTCATCTTACATTTTTTTTGTGGTGATTTCCTTTAGCATGCATTACTAACTTGCCCAACAGCCCAGTATTCTAAAGTCAATTGTTAGAAATATTTCTGAATAAATATGTAAGGATGCTGCGTAATTTACATAAGGTAATTTTGTATGTTTGAGAATTACTCTAAATTGCTTATATAGTACCACAGTCCATCACTACAGTTTGCACATAAATCTGCACATACAAGAAAATTTCATGGAAGTGAAAAACCTTTGTTATTTTACACTATAAAGTAGACTAACCTACCTACAAAAAAAGGAGAGGAGAGACAGACAGAAAGAAACCAAGGCAAATTTCTTTTGAGGCTCAGCCACCTGAACTTACCGGGAAGCTGGCTCATGGCAGTGTAGGGCTGAAATAATTGCTAATGTGAAGCATAGAAGTAATGAATCAGCAAATCAATTCTGATTTGATAAGACAAAACATGTTACTTTTTTGTAGGAAAAAAAATAATGCAGCGAGGCATGCCTATTTATTTATTTATTTATTTGTCTGTTTGCTCAGGTGGTGGCAGTGCCTTCCTTAGCGTTTTCTGAAGCAGAAAGATGTCCCGGCAATAGTACTCCACATGCTTCGATGTTCAAGAATTTTATACAAAAATGAGCCTTTTACCGTGGTTTCTTAATTGAGAAGTGCTACTTCTGTATCTAAATAAAACTTACTTAGATTTCTTGAGAGTTTATGTAGGCATTACTATTGGTCTCAAGATCGAACAGTCTGTGCCTAGCGGCAGACAGACGAAGCTGCCAAGTGTGGATGGCTCCTTGCTTCGTCTGCTAGCCACTGCGCGTTTATGTGCGTGCATACGTCATGCATAGCCTCCAGCGTGTTCGTTCCTTGTGCTGCCGCAGTGTTAAATGCTTGCATGTATTCTTATCAAAGTAAACAAAAGTATTTGGGTTTGCGCTGCAATCTTCCCTATTTATTAGGATCATTGAGTACGTGTGTCGAGAGCGTGCCATGTCATCGTCACAGGCCTGGCCCGACACAATTATTTTAGTTTAGCTGCTGGTGTGTCTTTCAAGCATATGACAAATTTCAGTTGGTGTTCTTCTGGCCAAATTATTCTGGAATCGTCAATGTGTAAATGCTATGTGGTAGCAATATCGTCTCATGATATGTGGTTGTTTTGTGGCAACACAAATGAGCTGATATGAGTTGACACAAATACCTGTCAGTAGTAGATAAAAAAAGTCACAGTTTCGCCGCAAGGGTGAAGCAATGAATGCGATAGCAACAAAGGGGACCGCAACGCGAAGAGCGTGGAGGCAGGTTGAAATTTCCAGCGCGTCCCTCGAGCTCAAAGGAGGCCGCTCAATGAACAAACAGAAGATGAGCGCGAACTATCAAGTGAAACACGCACGAAACGAACGCACGAAACGAACGCACAGATATACACCGAACGAGCGTGAATAAGCTGTCACAATGGATACTCTCAGTTTGAACAGCGCTCCTTTTGCAAATGCGGCCGTTGCGCTCCTCGCGCCATCTCGCCGGTAATGGAGAAACGCTTATAAGTGCCTGGCGTCTCTGAGTCCTGCCAGCGGTAAAGCGTGTGTATATAAGCCTCGCCGTTAGCTCCGTGCAGGATCTGCTCTTCGTGGCGTAGTGGTTAGCGCCACGCGCTGCGGAGCGAGGGGTCCCTGGTTCGATTCCGTGCTTCGGAAGCATTTATCTGAATTATTTTTCTTTGGGATTTTTATATATATATACATACTTTTACATATACGGTTCATGACGGCGGTGACGGGGAAGGCAAAAACCAGCTGAGACTGTCCATATAATTGCTATCGCAATAAAAATAATCAGACACATGCACTTATGTCCAATGTACATGTTCATTGGCCTATAATAGCCTGACTGTCACTTTGGTACTATACTACGGAGACAGTATCCACCTCACAAGTGAACTCTGGCACTTAGGCACTTAAACTGTTCACCAAAAAGGAACAGATAGTGTAAACGTGGCAGCCCTGCAATTAATATAAGTTGAGTGTTATTGTGGCATCGTTAGCATGTCGGAAAATAGCGCACATTTAAACAGCGAGGTTGTTTAAGCTATTCGTTGCACCAGTCTACGGCCTCAGAAAACTCACCAAGCCATGTGTTGCCATAGCAACCATGCCCAGCTAATCATAGCCAAATAAGGTAAGCATATTTGAGGCCGTTTGAGCTAAGGCTAATTAAACCAAGCCTACTGAGGCTAGGTATAGTTATGCCAAGTTAAGTCTAATTAAGCTAAGTGCAATTAGGGCAGCCCTAATCAAACTAATGCTAATTAAGCCAAGCCTGTTTATGTTAATTAAGTCCAGTAGAACCAAGCTAAGACTAGATAAGCCAAGCCTAATTAAGTCAGGTATGATTAATTCATCTAATTAAACACATACTAATTAAGAAAAGCCTTATTAAGTTGGACTCCCAATTGAGCTAAGACTAAATAAGTAGGCAAATGAGACCTTGCATTACCTAGCAAGTCCTAGCAAGGCTGAGTAAGACCTAGCAAAACGATGTCAAACTTCAAATTTACTAGCTTCACTGTGTTAAGCCATGTGCAACTTAGCACAAGCTTCAGCAGCTTTTGTCGCTTGTAAGAACGTGTTCTTGCTCCCTAAATTAACTGGAACTTTTTCGTGTCAGATCAAGCAATGATGCGAAGACAGACAGACAATAAACATTACTGAATCCTGAGGAGCTACTGTAAGGACTCCCTAGTGGGAGGCCGTTGTAACCGCTGGCCGCACCCACATGAAGGACAGAACGCCATGACGCTCCGCCCTTTCATGGGTCTTCTGGATAGCCTGGGCTTGCTTTTGGAGCACCATGCTTCTGATGATATGAGGAAAAACACATTTTTTGCTAATAAAAATTTTAGGTAAAAAATGCGCATGCCAAACATTCTGATGGTGATCAAGTGATGTTGCAGTCACATTTTGACTGAGCTGGTTAAGTGCTTTACACTTCTTGGAAGATTCAAAAAGAGAGATGGTGATGTATATGTGTGTAAGTGGTCATGTAGGGTCCACCAGTTGCTACTTCAACTGGCTGCAGAGAAACAGCCTTTTTTCTTTCTGCAGTCAATTGTGAAAAATGAACAGGAACTCAATACTGAACTATATTTCGCTCACGTAACACCTATGCCAACATTGTAACAAAAGACAACTTAAGTGTGGCCAAAGAAGAGATGTGGAAATGCCGGGGAAGACAGACTGTGAGGCTTAGTGATGCCAGTTCCCCATGGAAGGGTGGATTACACGTATTTCACATGTGATAGGAACGTTCTGTTTGCTTGCATGCACTAACGCGACATTCAAGCACATCTATATAACCATTTGACATTACTCAATGCTTCCATTTAGTTAAAAGTTGCACAACCCAGTCGAAAAAGCAATTAGAACCAATTGGGAAATTTCCACCTGGTTTCAATTGTAAATTAGTACACCATTTGGCCAATTGGACCAATTGGCTGTACACTAGTTGGGCCAATTGGTTCTAGTCCAATTGGTCCTTATGGTGCAGTAGCCCATAACCAATTGGTTGTATTCCAGTAGGGCCAAATTGTGCACTTGCCATTACAATCAGATTGTCCCAAATGTGAACACAGCTGGCACTGCATGAGTCTACCGAGCTAGAGTGCATATAATGAAGCATGATATATGACGTGAAATATTCTCTTTCCTGTGCTGTCTATGTTTCGTTTCATATATCACACTTCAGTAGATGCTCCCTGGCTTGGTTGACTTGTGCAGCGCTAGCTGTCTACACATTTTAGACAATCTCGTTTTAATGCCATGTGCATTATTTGGCGCTACTGGAACACAACGAAGAGTTTTTGGGCCTACTGCATAATGCTCTTTCATGTGTTCATGCATGTTACTTCTTGCTGTTTTAAATCGTATTCTATAACCAACAAAGGAGCCGTTTCACAGAATAATTGCTTATTAGAACGGGAAGTACATTTGACACAAATAGTACATTAAGTGAAAAGCAGAAAAGCTACTTTATTTAAAACACATGTTGCATGGTAATTATTTGTCAGGTCACTCATTCTTGCCACAACCCGCTGTCATCTAGCTCTCACGCAGCAGCCTGTGCAGAGTCAATAAACCAGCATTAACAACAGTCCATAGTACGAATTAAACACAAGCAAGGCTTTGAAAACGGGTAAGCTTACCTTTGACGTGCACAATTCTGGAACGGCGGGGACACATGAGCCGGTTGAGTACATCCACCTAGCTCACCAAACAGGTCGCCGGGAAATTGTTAGGGCTTACATTCTTGATTTTTATCCACAACCCGCACAACTTCCAAACGCTTATCAACACCACATCGAACACCACAGTAAATAATCATGGCCATAAAGCACCCAGTGCATTCATCTCACAACAGATAGCTGCAATACACATGAATACAACGAGAACGATGCACAGACACTTGGCACCACAGGACAGACGCGACTGCTGCTGCCGCTGCCTACAACCACGTGTGGCTGATGTTGATGACGCTGTCTCGTGCAAATCAGGGTGGAATATAGGATGTAGACAGAACCGAATTTCGCGAGAAACATTTCTTTGGAGGCGTAGTACAGGAAAGGGACAGGCACCATTTCTCAATAATGATGTATTGCTCTACGTCAGAGCTTAATTCGTTCCCGGTTGGAGGCTGTATATTAGCCCGTTTGGAAGCGAGCCCGCAAGCTCCATTTGGCCTGACTCGTTTCCATTTGAACCATTTGGCCCAAATGGTTTCCGTTCTAACAATTTGGCAATGACAGCTATCCCAATTGGTCCTGTTGGTAATGCCAAATGGCTCAATTGAAAAGTTACATTTCCATTTGGACCCATTGATATTTCCAAATGGTTCCAATTGTTTTTTTCTGCTGGGAATGTTGCGTCGTTGGGTACTACAGTTCAATGCACGCCGCCGACCACCCATCCACACTAACGCGGTGACTGTGCTGCCACCTGTAGGTCGATCCTGCAGCCAATAGAGCAGTGTATAGCCAATGCGGCAGTGCCTGTATTTGTATTTTTGTGCCATCTATGTGCTGCAAAAATAATTGATACAAAAGGCCTTTTGGCACACAGTGTTGGAGGGTTAACATAAAGTCATTACTTTGGTTTTTTAGTGTCTGCAAAGAACACATTGTGTTCTGCCTGATCAGCTTCATTCCATTTACCAGTGCAGACCATAGTGATATATGCCCATGTTCTATGCAGGATACGCGTCTACGCACAGATAACTGTTCTTCAAAGTACATGCACGCTGTCCGCATAATCAGTCCTGTTGCTGACAAGGTGCAAGAGCATCTCATCGTCGCTGATGGTGAACAGGACTTCACAAAGTGGTTGCTTCACTTACGGCAGCACATAAAGGATCACGGTAAGTTTGATGGAAAAGCGAGACAATTTTCCATGCATTGACTTTTGAAAGAGGGAAGTGTGAAATGGCTGTAGTTTTGCTCTAGGTGGGTGACCATAACAGTGTAAAGCCCTCACCAATGCCAAAAGGTCCTGAGGGTAAAAATAAACAAAGAAATAAGTTGTGGGGTGGCCCTGCCAGTGGTCCTTGCATGTGGAAGAATAATTCCTTTTTCCTTTTTTTGAATTTGCAAGTCTAAGATGTTAGACTATATATTTTCCTCATGCCATCATGAGGTAGTCATAATTCTGCGCAAAATACTGGATGCCCAAAGTGGCAGCCTTGCGAATGCGAAAATTTCGCTCTTCTCTAAAATCTCTCAAAGCATTGGCTAAGAAAATTCTGAGCACGTGGTGCAGACACATGGGTTCTGCCTTATCATTTGAATAATATAATATAATATAATCATTTGAAATAAGGGAAGCCATTTTGTTTATGCTAGAGACCAACTTGAAGAGTAACTGACCACATACTACTAGTAATTAATAGAATGTTGGAAAAAACGAAAAACAGAGAATGTCACGTACTAGAGCCAACGTCCTGACAATTGGACTCGTCTTAGTCAGGGCAACGTTTCAGCGTGACTCATGACCTCAGGCGTACTGGAATCTCAGAAGAATGCAAACATCATCTTAATCCATAAGAAAGCTGTCGTCAAGGGATTTAGGACTTACATGGGCAATCAGCTTACTGTCATTTACATACAAGGCATTTACTAAGGTATGTAATTGCTAATAGGATTTGGGCTACTTAAGGTTTCAGTCGACTAAATGACCAATCAGGGTTTAATAAATGCTATTCAACAATATAGGTCATATTCACATTATTAATGAAGTCATAGAGAAATGCATGGAATGTAACCAACACCAATATACAGGGTGATCCAAATTAAGTTGACAGGTTTTTTATAAATTAGGCGCTAAGATGTACATGAAGACCACCTCTACAGTGGGGTTACGCACCGAGGGGGGCACAGAATGAGTTGGTAATTATTGATGTCAGTGATAAATTAAATAAAACTGAATAATTAACTTTCTTGTGGCTGCAGTAAGCAGCCATGTTTGTATAGAAAGGTTAGATGCAATCGTGTTTCTACACAGTTTCATTTGGCAGAATCCTTCTAGTGCATTCGTGCTCCGAGATATCGAACTACAAAGTTTAATTTCCATTCGCATGATTATGCATGCAAGATAATGAGTACCGCCGAAAAGCTCCTTCCTTTCATGACGTACCTGCTGTGTGCAATGGTTCAATGCCCACATCAGACCATGTCAAGTCAGCACAGTGCCCGCTCGTTTAGACACTATCACACATGTGCATAGCCCCCCCCCCCCCTCCCTTCACCCTCTCACCTTAGCCTGGCTTCAACGCTGGCTCCCTTATCTCGGTATCGCAGTTGCTGCCATCGTTACAGGCCGCTTAGTTCTGTGTTTCGATAGCTCTTCCGAGTACCGCAGTTTGCTATTATGCAAGCCAAGACTGAAAGAGTGCCAGTTATCAACTTTGCATATGTTTCCACCCCATTGTCAAACTAAACACCGCACGTAGCAGGTATGTCACAAAAGGGAGGAGCTTTGCGGCGGTACCCATTGTCTCGCATGCGTAATCATGCAAACAGAAATTAAACTTTGTAGTTTGATATCTCGGAGCACGAATGCACTAGAAGGATTCTGCCAAATTAAACTGTGTAGAAACATGATCGCGTCTAACTTTTCAATACAAACATGGCTGCTTACTCGACCATGAGAAAGTTAATTATTCAATTTTAGTTAGTTAAGCCACTGACTTAAAATTAACACTGCATTCTTTGTCCCTCAGGATGCATGACCCCACTGTAGAGGTGGTCGTCACATCTTAGCACCTAATTTATAAAAAACCTGTCAACGTAATTTGGATTACCCTGTATATTCTTCATAGATTACAAGGAAGCATTTCACTCAGTCATAACCTCAGAGAATTCATGCAGGCATTACAGAATTAGAGCTAGACGAACCTTTTGGACGATATCTACAGTAGCTTCACAGTCACCATAGTCCTCCATAAGGAAGCAATAAAATGGCAATAAAGTCTGTAAGACAGAAAGGTACAATCTCTTTGCAGTGCTATGTACCTCATGCTTGCAGGAAGTACTGAGAGCCCTGGATTGGGATTAGGTGGGTATAAGAGTTGATCGAGATTACCCAAGTAACCTACATTGCTTTGCTAAATAACTCGGGGGGATGAATTCCAAAGCATGGTAACTGTATTAGACAGGCAATGCAGAATAGTGGGGCTAAAAATCAACATGCAGAAAAATAATGTTCAACAGTGTCGGAACAGAACAAAAGTTTGCGATGGGTAGTGAAGTGCTGAAGGTGATCAGCAAATACACATATTTAGGACAGGTACTGACTGTGATCCAAACCATGTAACTGAAGTAACCGGAAGGATAAGAACAGGTTGGAGTGCGTTTGACAGCCATTTTTGGGCCACAAAAGGCAGGTTACTATTGTCTTTCAAAGAAAAGTGTTTAACAGTTTTAACAGTTATATATTACTGGTACTTACATGCCGGGCAAAGACCTGGAAGCTCACGAAAAGGGTTCAGATTAGATTGAGGGTGACGCAGAGAGCCACAGAAAGGAAAATTACAGGTGTAACTACAAAGGGGCCATGCAACACCTTTTTTAACATAGTTTGAAAACAGTGCCAATTAGTCATGGAGGCTCCTGTGAACATGTGAGCCAAATATTAGTGTTTTACATGCACCAGGGAAATTGTTATCTGGTTTCAAATATGGCTAAAAACCGGCCTCTCTTCTTTCAACATATGACGTCTCAAGGAACATTGACTCTGTCACTTGAAGTAGAACTAGCATTAGTGATCCCATAATCATAGAAATGTCGTTGGTAATGCTTTATTTGTTCATTTTTAGTTAAACAATTAAATAAAACATATGTACCTTTCCTTTAGGGCAACAAAAGAAGTTAAGCGACATAGTCTGTGCTACTTGTGACAGGATTTGTTGAAAGGAGAGCAAGAAATTTCCAGCTATATATTTGAAACTGAACTGCGAATTCTCTCCTGGTGCCTGCAGTGCACTAGTATTTGGTTCACGTGTTCACAGGAGTCTCCACGACTGATTGGCACAGTTTTCAGACTATGTTCAAAAATGTTGCAGGGCCCCTGCGACGAGAAGAGAGCACAGTGGGTCAGGGAGCAAATGTGTGTAAGTGCCATGTTGGTGGAAATCGAGAAGAAGGAATGGAAGTGGCCAGGGCGCACAGTGGGAAGGCAAGCTGGTCTTCCCTTAATGACCAGTCTTGCCTTCCCACTGTGCGCCCTGGCCACTCCCATTCCTTCTTCTTGATTTCCACCAACATGGCACTTACACACATTTGCTCCCTGACCCACTGTGCTCTCTTCTCGTCGCAGGGGCCCTGCAACATTCCAAGAGAAGACAAGCATGTCAGGGAGTGGTAGAAATGAAGCTAGGTGGGCAGACGAGATCAAGACGTTTGCCATGACGTGGCCATAGCTAGCATGGGATTGTGCTAATTTGATACATATGGGGGAGGCCTTTTATTTGCATTACACATCCAAAGGCTGCTGCTGCTGCTCACGATGATGAATAAGATGATGTGTCATGCAGACCCATAGGTGTCCGTTATATGTTAATTTTGGTGTATATTCTCTCTTGCTTTTTAATTTTTTTATTGTGAATATCTGGGGGCACCCGAAAGCAGATGCTTCATAAGGCTTTGTCTAGATTACTTCTGTTAATCAAGACTAAATGGAAGTGAAAAAATACACAAACACAAGAGATCAAACAAGGACAAGCGCATGTTGTCATTGCACTTGTCCTTGTTTGTTTTCTTGTGTTTGTGTGTTTGTGTGTTTTGCACTTCTTAACTATGAGTAACATGCTAGGCCAACAATGAGTTTTACTTCTGTTAGATGAATTCCTGGTAAGACACATTGTTATGGGTCTTTCAAGTTTGTCTGAAATATTCTCATGCAAAAGCTCTTGGTTTTTGATACGCTGTTTATGTACATATCTGGCACAGTGTTGTCTGCAAGCAAAAAATATGTGCAAACAAGAGACACTTGAGCTAGGTTCAATTAGCTTGGGCCTCATTCATCAGTTGTGTTGCTCTTGTGTTATGTGTTTGCCCACTGATCATTATTTTGTAATTTTAAAGAAAAGGGCTCAGTATCGATTTTTCTTATAGGTGTCTTAGATGCAAGTATTACTTAAACATCTCATCTTCAAATATATGTTTGAAGGAGTGATTAAGTGCATAACCAGTTAATGTCTTTTTTCTTTTTGGTAAATCTAGTTATAAAATGAAGCAGTTTGCATTTTCTCGTTGTCATCAACACCAGTGCAAGCTAATGCCAAAAGTTTTAAATACTTTCCAGAACTCTGGGGCAACCTTGCATCGAAGCACATGGAAATTCCTTCTCCGGGACCTCGGAGGGCACCAATGTTTCTGCACGCTCGACAGATGTCTCTCTACGATGAGACATCTTTGAAAGGTAAGCATTTCGGTTACGTAGAATGTGTCACTACCAAACAAAATTTCTTTGCCAGTGCCTACTGTAGGGCTGAGCATTTGACTGAACACATTGCATTTCTATTTGTGTGTGTGCATGATGAGAGGGAGAGAGGTTGCCCAAGTTGCATCTTGAACTATGCTGTCATTGATCGCACAATTGTTTTTGACTTATTAATTTATTTACTAACTTTATTATTTCTAAGTAGTTTAAAGGCCCCATGGAAAGCATTGAGTAAGGGGGGCATTGTACCAAAAAAAAAAAAAAAGGAACCAGGCCTGTGCAGTGGACACAGCACAGTGGCAGCGTAAGCTAGATCTTGCTGTGTGCTCTCTCATTGTTTTCTTTGAGTGTTACGTTATTGCTGCTTCCCCCTTTCCTTCCTCTTCCATTGTCTGCTTTCTCTCCTTCCTCTTCATCTTCGTCATCATTCTCGTTTTCTTTGTTGTTGTCTTCCTCCTCTTCTTCATTATTTTCTTCATCTTATTAGCTGTGTTCTTCCTCTTCTTCGCCGTCTTCCTTCTCTTTTTCATTGCCAGTGTCTTTTTCCTCATCCTCATTGATGAAACCACAGCCGGCAGCTGGCAACAAATAACGTCCTGAAACACCACTCCAACAAATCAGAGTCGTGGCTGAAAATACAAAGTGCTCCACCTTGTGGTGAGAGCTAGGGGTTAATGCCACGAGGTCTCCTACCATATCAGAGCCGGAGTTGAGAATGCAGGACGTCCAATGATACGGTACGTGAGAGTCTGTCAGGGTTGTAGTGGTGAAATTCCGATTGAGCAGGGTTCAAGCATGCTCAGGCGTGGAGCCCTTTTTTCACATTGAAGCTAATAGCAGTTATGGACACAGGTGGCGGCGACGACGACAGGCATCATCGCCACCAATTTCAGTTCCTGTCGCGAGCCCATAACAGCTTACACTGTAATATATCTATGGGTCATTCCATGCCAACTGTCTCAGCTGTGGTTCTCAACTAAAATGAGCCATTTTTCAGAGAATTCCCAAAAAATTACGCACAATTCACCATTATGTCTGCAGGACTTTACCAAAATATCTTGAACAGGAAAATATTTCTAAGCCCGTGAGGCCCATTTGAATTTCACGAGGCAGCTGAAAAGAAGACGCAAAGAAAAAAAAAAAGAAGAAAAAATTGTGAAACTCGACCATTGAGCTCATTGTTTTTGAATATGCATTTTTGCGTTCTTAGAGGATCGTTCTTTAATTATGAAATGTTCCACAAATTATGTTGATGTACTTCACTGCTTAGTGCTGAGGTAAAAATGTGAAAATAGCTGCATTTCTTGTGAATCTTTTATCACAAATGGATTTGCAAGAAAACTTGCGAATAGCTTTGCAGAACGGTCCATAAAAGGCAAAATATTCTGTAAAATTATTCTTGCCCATGTTCTGTGCACAGGTTCTAAAATAAGTGCCTCAATTGGAAAAAAACGATGGTTTGGTCTATCTCTAGGTAGCAATTGCACCCTAAGATGGTCCATGCAAAAATGAACAGAAAAGCACATATAGTTGAGCAGCGTACAAACTTCCAAAGCAGTAAATTTCATAAGTTGCCGCCTTGACGAAGACAAGTCCGCTTGTCGAAACGTTGGCTCCCGTGACATTCCCTGTTCTAAATCGTACTTTGCGATTTGTTCATCGATTCAAGCATCCATCTTCCCCTGAGCTTCTCTTCTAGTTTAAATTTCATAAGGTAATTTGCGTTTTCATTGAGAAGATATTTTAGCTTGAGTCCCGCCATCACAGTTCTTTTTTCGCTTTTTTTCTTTGCTCCGCTGTTCGACTACACCTAATAGCATGCTGGCAATAAATACAAACCCAGCTGATGTGGATAGCTTATTGTGTAGCAGAGAACAGAAGCCATGACAACCGTGAGTTTATAAAATTGTCAGTCCTGAAGGTCCACTTAGTTAAGGGGGGAGGCTGTTCTTAGACATAAAATGTTTTATTATTTAAACCAGGGTGATCAAAACTTCAGTGATTATGTATGTTCATGTACTGATGCCAAATATGAACTCAGGCTTTATGTAAACTAGGCAGTTAATTTTAGGATTACTAAATAATGAGAATATCGTTCAGTCACATTTTTAATATACTGGCTGTATGAATATTACTGAATTAAATGTTGTTGGATTCTCTGTGTGCCAAGGAGTACAAGAAAGCTTACTTTATGGTTATAGCTTTCCCAGAATCAAAGTTACAAAGCTTCAAAGTTCTAATCTGAGTGACTGAGTAATGACATGTTTATTATTTTGCTCTTTCTTAAGATTTAGAGCTTCCCAAAGTAACACTTCACACTTTGTTGCACTCTCTAAGCATTCAGATTTTCAGCACAAGAAAAATAATCAAAATTGAGTCTACCAGAACCATGGAAAACTCCTAGGAAGATTGTAAGGTAAAAAAAAATCACACTGAGACAGTAGCAAAAAAATATATATATGTAGGCTAAAGTTACAGTGCAATTGGTCAATCAACAGGTACATATATAAATCTTGCATTCTTGAACAAAACACTGTTTCTTCGGGAACAGAATAATATGATCATTGTTTGTTCGGTCCCCGCACACCGCACGAAGACCGCTGGTGCCAACGCTTATCTGATTTTTTAACATGCTTCACTGTTCACTGAACACGCCACTCGTGATGTGACACATTCCTGAAACAGGACATTCAGCAGGCATAGAAGTCGCACCACAGAAATTCAGATGCACGGAAGAGGAAAATTCGATACATTTCAGGGGGGTGTATTGCAGCAGACTAACTTTCCATGGATGCTTTCCTGGAGCGTCGTTGTCACGATGGTAGATGTAAACCACGTGTTTTTGGGCCCAGGACCGCTCACCAAGGAATGCAATTGATACTCGAGCACACACACAACACGTAATATATATTACACTGTAAATACACACACAACTTCGGGCTAGCCACATAGATAATGCACTGCTAACGTGATGTAAATGCAGTACTACGGCTGCTGTTATCACGTCTCTATTAGGAAAATAGTTTCTCGCCCTGCTTTCCCTAGTGTGTCGTTGTTGGTGCGTCCAGGCCGAGGTAGACTGCAACGAGTCTGTCGTCGGTGAGGTGCCGGCAGTATGGGTCAACCCACGGGACTGTTGGACCGCATGGTGGCCCTCGCGCTGCAACGACTGTTTCCGCAGCTACGGTAACTGGTAGGGCATGGTAGTCACACAGCATCTGCAGCTACTGTGTTGACGACAGTGATGGCTAGAGTGACAGTGCCTGTAGCAAGGCTGGTCGCCGCAGTGGCCGAGAACACGGCCACCTCATCTGGCTCCCTGAGCCGGTCGCCCAGCATGGAACACAGGCCTTTGAGGTTGTCTGCACTGGTTCCTCAGCACGCCTGGCTCCCTGGGCCTGTTGTCCAGCAGGAACGCAGGTCCTTGGCGTCACAGTGCGCTGTAGCGGACAGTCTCAGATTCTCAGGACCGGACATCCAGTGAGAATCAGCTGGCTTCCAAGCCGCGCAGCACGAACCACCACACGCACCGCGCGACCACACTTCATCGTCATCGCCCCTGCACGGCGAACACTCAACTGTTTAAATTTCATGCCTCTATCATGACAGTCGTAAATGCTCCCTTATCTTTGCAAGCACACACACATATTTAAATGTAACGAAAGGAAAAGGCACAACACTTTATTTCACACATCATATGTATTTAAAACTATTATTGAGGAATAATCTGTTGCAGAAAAATAAATACCGTTATTCTCTTCATTACAAGGTATTTTTTCTTAATAGCGTTTGTCCCCTCCTCACCTCGTTGTGCTTCAATCTGAACTTCCATAACCCCCTGTGTTGATACCGCTGACAGTTGGTTCTGGATCGCTTTTCATCCAAAGCTTTTCAACCATGCGAATGGACCTTGCTCGCAGTATGGAAAAGATAGCCGCTGTATTACGCAAAAGTGAAACGTCCTGTGACAATTGGTGATGAAATTCGAATGAAGGCACGTCATGGCAGTACCTTGTCTGTGAAAGTGGCAAGTCATCCCGCTTGCACTATCGGATTAATTTACCTTTGCATGTGATGTTTGGTGCTTATTCATTTCTATCCCACTCTGTGTAAGAAAAATCCTAATTACACCTTTTGTTTCACCTTTTTTTGAATTTGCAAGTCTAAGATGTTAGACTATATATTTTCCTCATGCCATCATGAGGTAGTCATAATTCTGCGCAAAATACTGGATGCCCAAAGTGGCAGCCTTGCGAATGCGAAAATTTCGCTCTTCTCTAAAATCTCTCAAGCATTGGCTAAGAAAATTCTGAGCACGTGGTGCAGACACATGGGTTCTGCCTTATCATTTGAATAATATATATAATAATCATTTGAAATAAGGAAGCCATTTTGTTTATGCTAGAGACCAACTTGAAGAGTAACTGACCACATACTACTAGTAATTAATAGAATGTTGGAAAAAACGAAAAACAGAGAATGTCATGTACTAGAGCCAACGTCCTGACAATTGGACTCGTCTTAGTCAGGGCAACGTTTCAGCGTGACTCATGACCTCAGGCGTACTGGAATCTCAGAAGAATGCAAACATCATCTTAATCCATAAGAAAGCTGTCGTCAAGGGATTTAGGACTTACATGGGCAATCAACTTACTGTCATTTACATACAAGGCATTTACTAAGGTATGTAATTGCTAATAGGATTTGGGCTACTTAAGGTTTCAGTCGACTAATGACCAATCAGGGTTTAATAAATGCTATTCACAATATAGGTCATATTCACATTATTAATGAAGTCATAGAGAAATGCATGGAATGTAACAAACCAATATACAGGGTGATCCAAATTAAGTTGACAGGTTTTTATCAAACCTCTTGTTGGTGAGTTGGTACATTCTTGAAACCTAAAGGCACCGGCGCAACCAGACGACACAGAAGGAGAGACAAGGACACACGAGCGCGCTCGTGTGTCCTTGTCTCTCCTTCTGTGTCGTCTGGTTGCGCCGGTGCCTTTAGGTTTCAAGGTTTTTTATAAATTAGGCGCTAAGATGTACATGAAGACCACCTCTACAGTGGGGTTACGCACCGAGGGGGGCACAGAATGAGGTGGTAATTATTGATGTCAGTGATAAATTAAATAAAACTGAATAATTAACTTTCTTGTGGCTGCAGTAAGCAGCCATGTTTGTATAGAAGGTTAGATGCAATCGTGTTCTACACAGTTTCATTTGGCAGAATCCTTCTAGTGCATTCGTGCTCCGAGATATCGAACTACAAAGTTTAATTTCCATTCGCATGATTATGCATGCAAGATAATGAGTACCGCCGAAAAGCTCCTTCCTTTCATGACGTACCTGCTGTGTGCAATGGTTCAATGCCCACATCAGACCATGTCAAGTCAGCACAGTGCCCGCTCGTTTAGACACTATCACACATGTGCATAGCCCCCCCCCCTCCCTTCACCCTCTCACCTTAGCCTGGCTTCAACGCTGGCTCCTTATCTCGGTATCGCAGTTGCTGCCATCGTTACAGGCCGCTTAGTTCTGTGTTTCGATAGCTCTTCCGAGTACCGCAGTTTGCTATTATGCAAGCCAAGACTGAAAGAGTGCCAGTTATCAACTTTGCATATGTTTCCACCCCATTGTCAAACTAAACACCGCACGTAGCAGGTATGTCACAAAGGGAGGAGCTTTGCGGCGGTACCCATTGTCTCGCATGCGTAATCATGCAAACAGAAATTAAACTTTGTAGTTTGATATCTCGGAGCACGAATGCACTAGAAGTATTCTGCCAAATTAAACTGTGTAGAAACATGATCGCATCTAACTTTTCAATACAAACATGGCTGCTTGCTCGACCATGAGAAAGTTAATTATTCAATTTTAGTAGTTAAGCCACTGACTTAAAATTAACACTGCATTCTTTGTCCTCAGGATGCATGACCCCACTGTAGAGGTGGTCGTCACATCTTAGCACCTAATTTATAAAAACCTGTCAACGTATTTGGATTACCTGTATATTCTTCATAGATTACAAGGAAGCATTTCACTCAGTCATAACCTCAGAGAATTCATGCAGGCATTACAGAATTAGAGCTAGACGAACCTTTTGGACGATATCTACAGTAGCTTCACAGTCACCATAGTCCTCCATAAGGAAGCAATAAAATGGCAATAAAGTCTGTAAGACAGAAAGGTACAATCTCTTTGCAGTGCTATGTACCTCATGCTTGCAGGAAGTACTGAGAGCCCTGGATTGGGATTAGGTGGGTATAAGAGTTGATCGAGATTACCCAAGTAACCTACATTGCTTTGCTAAATAACTCGGGGGGATGAATTCCAAAGCATGGTAACTGT